>OY740716.1:210036970-211236970 GCA_963513945.1 Hydrotaea diabolus
GAATCACAATCCAACGACAGCCGGTTCTATGTACCGGATTGAACCGAGACAGCAATATTCGACCAAAGGCTGTCATCCTCGTACTGCTTGTGCCACTACAATATTTAAAAAAAAAACACTGGCAAAGCACTTGGTGCCAGTGGTACAAGTAAAAAAAAGAATGTACTGCTTTGCCAGTTTTTATGCTCCTAAATGACATTTTTTATCAAATGAGAAAAAAAACAAAACATTTTTATCGAAAACAGCGGATCTTCCCGTTTCTCACCGAACGCTCATTTCCATAATACAGTTGCCAACATTCGAAAAAAAATTATTTTCAAAAAAATAAATGCCATAAAATGTCCTTTCGAATTACCAATAATGATTCCACACTTGATTTGAATTTTTATATTTTTTTTGTTCTGAAAAAATACCTCTAGATGGATCACACTATAAATAAAATTACAAGGCAGAAACTAGGATTGCCGGGTCAGATAATTAATATCCGCTGTTGATCTCGCAAATGTTATTTTTTTTTTAGATAAAAAAAAAACATTTTTTTAAATCTAGAAAATTGTTGTTTTAGTTAATATTGATTGGGTGACCTATTTTGATGTTTTTTTTAGAAAAAAATATATAAAAATTCTAATCAAGTGTGTAATCTTTATTGGTAATTTGAAAGAACATTTTATGGCATTTATTTTTGGAAAATAATTACCTTCAAATGTTGGCAACTGTTGTATGGAAATGAGCGTTCGGTGAGAAACGGGAAGATCCGCTGTTTTCGACCAAAATTTTGTTCAGTGATGGGCCCATTTCTGGCTCAACGGCAAAGTCAATAAACATAATTGTCGCATTTGGGCTGAAGAGCAACAAGAAGAATTTTAAGAGGTGCCATTATACCCAGAGAAAACCGCGGTTTGGTTCGGGTTATAAACTGGTGGAATCAACGGTGCATATTTTTTCAAAAATGATGATGACCGGAACGTAACCGTGAATGGTGCACGCTATCGCGCCATGATATCGATCTTTATGCTACCTGAAATTGAAGCCCGTAATCTTGACGACACTTGGTTTCAACAGAACGGTGCCACTTGCCATACAGCTGCTCAAACAATGGATCTATTGAGAGGTCATTTCGAAAAGCAGCTAATTTCACGTTTTGGACAGGTGAGTTGGCCGCCTAGATCGAGTAATATCACACCTTTAGACTTTTTCCTGTGGGGATATGTAAAGTCTAAAGTTTATGCTGACAAACAAACTGACATAACATTATGCGTGTCATTAAAGCCATACCTGTCGAAATGCTCGAACGAGTCATCCGAAATTGGACCCTCAGAATGGAAACCCTGAGGCGTAGTTGCGGCCTTGAAGGAAATAATATTCAAAAAATAAATGCCTTAAAATGTCCTTTCAAATTACCAATAAAGATTCCAAACTTGATTTGAATTTTTATATTTTTTTTGTTTTGAAAAAATACCTCTTGATGGATCACACTATACTTTAGGGGCGACACAATATTTTTGTGGACGACATCAAAATTAGTTTTGTATCGCCAACTTGAAGAGGATGAACAGGAATGTCATATATAAGTATATAATTTAATGATATGACTTGAGAAGTAAATTGTGCACTTGGCAGGTAACCCCACATGCCTTAATCCCTTCGAAAATACAGACATTTTTGTCCCACAGTGTTATTGGTAATTTACGGCTTTTTTTAAATTAATTTGTTGTGGACCAATTCAAAATATACTTTTTGTACCTTTAGCAATTTCTAATGGGACCTAGTTAATGTGCTGTATTATTTGTTCTCTTACTCACCTCAAATGTGGCAAAGATTGCGTCATCAATGGCACATTGGTCAAGTCGTTATTCGACAAATCCAACATTCTTAGGTTGGACATATTATGAGCCAGTTCCTGCGGTATCGACGGCAGCTCATTATAGCCCAAACGAAATTCTCGCAAATATCTTAAACGAATCTCGGGCACAGTGCTCAGTGAAACATTTTCCAATCCCAGCTTTATTAAACTTGTCTCCAGGCCCATAAACGATTTATCCATAACTTTAAGATCGCGATTGTGGGACAAATCCAAAACAGCCAACTTCGGCATTGTAGCAAAGACGGCATCATCAATGCGCAAAAGATAATTATAGGAGATATCCAAATATCGCAGCGACTGCAAAAGGTAATAAATATGGAAAATAAGCGAAACCAGTAGAAAATTAGTGAAAATGCTTTAGAAAATCGGTTAATAAGAAAGAAAAAAGAAAGGTGTTCACCCGATATTTATTCGGCTAACAATTGGGTCAAGAAGGGTTTAGATTTGAAGGGGAGTTTTTATTTAGATACATTAAGGAAAATGAAAAGAGAGATAGTAGAAATTACTGGATAAAGAGGTAGGTGAAATTAGTTAGACACCGTCTTCCACTCACTCGGAATTTATTCGATAGATCCATACTGTGTATGGTCGATATAAAGTTATTGGACAAATGTAATTCACACAAGGTAAGGGCAGCCAAGCTGGACAGTGACGATGAGGGAATCTTCAACAACATATTGTGCGACACATCCAACCTTATCGAAAAAAGACGTATTACAGTATATTTATTAATAAGATCAACGATTGAAATTTTCCTTTTTACTCACTTCTCCATGCCGCCGTTGTAGAATAAATTATCCGGCAAGCCACGCAAATGGTTGTAAGAAAAGTCAACCACTCTTAAGGCCCGAATTGGCTTAAATACTTCTTGTGGTATATCGGTCAAACGATTGTAGTGGAAATATATCAGCTGAAAAGTTAGAAGCAAGTATATTTAAATATATAACATCGATTTTTGTGAAATTATTTATGCCCACCTGCAGTTCTCTGGTATTCTTAAAAGCATCAAAGTCCAGTTCGTGTATGTAATTATGTGAAATATCCAACCATTGCAAATGGGGCATATTGCCAAAGACATCACGAGTGACATTCTGAAATTAATTACTCCTTGCACTCTTCCGTGAGTTAAAATATTTTGCATTTATTCTTACCATTAGTGCATTGTAACCCAAATACAAATGAGTCAGTGAACTTTCGGCGGGCCTAAAGTATCCCGGATATATTATCGAGATATTGTTGTGTGATAAATCCAGCAATTTAATATTTGAGTGATACATTGAACCTGCAACAATATGAGAGTTAATACTTGTTTTTTTATAGAAAGTAACTTCATTACCATGATCACCTCTTCCAGTCCATGATGAATTGTGCATTAACATTTTAATTTGATTGTGACTTACATTTACGTTTAGATTCGATAGAGTCCCCACCTAAGGAAATTGCGTAATTTGAGAGACGAAATACTTCTTGTTGTAGAAATTGCACCTACCTGATCGAAATAGTCGAAATTGAAGTTAGGCAACATATTAAAAGCCATATCTAAGACTTCTAACTTTGGTAAATTCTAAAAAAAAATATTAAAAAATATTTAAGATTTCAAGAAAATTGCATAAATGATTTTTTTTTGTAAAATTTATTAATAAAGACTAAAAAAAACAATTGCCACCGAATTTTTTCCTTCGCTGTCGCATTTATATCGATGAAGACTTGCGTGTGCCCATCTACAGGATGTGGAGATTGAAGTGGTACCATTTCCAACTTGACATATCTGCTATCAGTGCAATCAATTTTTTTAATTACCAAGCACACGAGTTTATGTTTTGCGAAATAAATTTTATATGACATGGAATTCAAGCGGAACAGTGTGATATCGCTTTATTTAGCTGTAAATTGGAGTCCAGCAATAGTCCAAGAACTAAAAAATTGTAATATTAATAAAATGTTCGTGTATCGGACCATAAAACGATACAAGAAGACTGGTAGGGGTAAAAAAGGCAAGGCGGTAACCGAAAAAACACCAACTTTGTCAGAAATGGTCCGAAAGGTAAAGGCGAGAATTGGAAGAAATCCCAGGCAGAGTGTTAGATAATTAGCTACAATATCTGACCAAAGCAATAGGGATATTTGAAAAAAGGAGCTCCGTGTGAAGCTCTAAAAGGCACCTAAACCTAACACCTAAGCAAACTCCAACGACTGCAAAGAGCAAAGGAGATAAAAAACTTGGACGCCAGCGGCTAATTAGCAAATATCGTCCTCACTGACTAAAAAAATTACCCATTAGATCAGTACGTTAACAAACAAAATGACCAGATATGGTTAGCAGAGAGATCGTACGATAACTCGGAGCAAAGATTGGCCAATAGAACTCAAGCTCCTCTTCAAGTCTTTGTTTGGGCCGCAGTAACCGCCGACGGGCGCTCTCCACTCGTATTTCTGGAACCAGGTGTTAAAGTGAGTGCAACAGTGTACCGTGAATCAGTCTTAGAACATGCACTAAGCCTTGGGCACAGAAACATTTCGTCAATAGGCCTTATACTTTTAAACAGGACTCTGCACCATTCTATAAGGCACGCCTGAATCAGGACTAGTTAAAAAACAACGTTCCTCACTTCATTTCGGCAGAACAGTGGCTTTAAAATTCAACGAATGTTTACCCCCTAAATATCTGTATTTGGGGAAATTAGGAATCCAAGGTTCTAACAAAAAAAACGATTAATGACGCATTAAAGAAAGCCCTTCAACGATAATGGACGTGACTTCCTTGAATTCATATTCGTCCACCCTGCAGTTGTGTTTTAAAAGGATCGATCAAATTATCGAAGCTTAGGGGGATATAAGGAAAATTTTAAATAAATTTCTATACTCTACTATTTTTTAAATAATAGAAAACTGGAGATATTCTACAGCCGAGCTGCACATCAAAACTGGATATGAACTTTATATGTGACGCGCAAATAGAAAGGGACCTAAGGGTAAAAATCAGTTTTCTTCAGGAGAGCCATTTTAAAGATTTAAATACGTGTATCTTTGGTGTAGAATCGTCGACTTCACTTTCATAAAACGCGCATATCTCTGGGAGGGAACACTTTTGGGGCTTGGGATCGGTCTCATTCGATACTCAGATGTTGTCCACATCAAAAAAAAAGTGAAAATTGTTTTTTTTTACCCTTAGGTCCCTTTCTCTATGCGCTGTCACATATAGAATTTACAAAAAGAGAGAATGTTAACTCAACAAAGTAAGAAACTCTCCTTATGTATGTAAAATTATCAATCGGTAAAGTTGATAAAATATAGTTAATTATTTTAAAAATAATCTTCTATATTTATTTTTATTTTTAATTACGTTTCAATTATTTCTCTTGCAACATACAAATTAAGGTGTTTTTCCATTTTTTATCTATACTTTTAAATAAATGAATTTATTGTGTAACACAAATTCTTGATTTCAAGTCTTTAGATATACGATAAGTATAATATGTTGTAATATCTCATAAGTAGCATACGTATACTTTTTGTACTTATATAATATGATATTTTGGATACATAAGTGAATTGAATTAAAATTGCATTTTTGAAATAATAGAAAACATTTTCAATAAAAAATACCCGCACCCTGTAGTATTCAAAATTATTCAAATTAGAGCTTTACCGGAACGAATCTTTGAGCCGACAATTGATCAGATCGGATCAGACTTGAATATTCGATTGACCCCAAAGCAAAGCCGAATATTTCATAACTGAACTTTAGTGAAGCCAAACATATTTTTGGGATAAGTGGTTCAACACATGTTTGTTCTTTGAATATTTCCAAGTCCATTCTCATGGCAATTGTATGTCTAGTATATTTTCCGTGAAAATATGTCTTTCTAATTTCTTCCATGTAAACCTAAAAAATGCAATTTTTTTGCTGTTTTTTAAAAAAAAAATCACGAATCTACTTAAATTTCATGAAATTCGCCTATATTTTATCTTATTTTCTATTTCAGGGAACCTATGGAAAATTCTTTAACGATACCATACAGGCCCTTATTACTAGGGATCGTAGTTCTATAAGAATGCATTCTTGTTGTAGTCATTCTAAGAGATACTTTGGGTTAATGCGAGGGTTGCTATATATATTTCTGGCCTAGGCAACACTATGTGTTGCCTGGCGCAATCTGACACTTCCATTGGAAAGTTTTGACAATTTTTAGCATAAACGTACTCAGAAGGTTTTGACGTACGACCATCATTTGTGTAGTTTACAGTTACTTGAAAAAATCAATTTGGCAAATAAAAATGGAATTAACTCTTGAACATTTTTGTGCGATCATTTTTCACAACTTTCGACGTGGATTATCACGACAGGAGTGCATCGATGAACTTAAATCTTTGTATGGCAGTGAAGCACCATCCATAGCACTCTGAAAAACTGTTTTAATGAATTCAATCGTGTCTGACGCTCGCTCGAAGACGAACGTCGTCCAAAAACGGCCGATGAGCCAAAGAACATTGATGCCGAGTGTGAACTGATAATGCAAGATCGTCATGTGACATACCGTGAGATAGAGGCATCCTTGGGCATTTTCTTCCACCAGCATACATTCGATATTACATGAACACCTGGCCGCACAATTTGACAATCGCTGTTCTCGTTGGATCCCGCACAATTTGACAATCGTTCAAAAAAAGGATCGTGTCGATTGAAGCAAAAAAAAATTGAAAAAATACGACCGCGGTGCTTCAAAAGACTTTTATAATATCATCACAGGTGACGAATCATGGATGCGCATGAGCCCGAAACAAAACAGCAATCGACCGTGTGGGTCTTCAAAGACGAGCCAAATCCAACGAAAGTTGTTCGTAGAAGAAGCAGTTCGAAGCAAATGCTCGCCTGTTTCTTCGGCAAAACTGGTCATATGGCGACTGTTCCGCTTGAGCAACATAGGAGGGTTTTTTCTGAGTGTAATGAAAGTCTTGGGAGAAATTCGAAAAACGAACAAGAGAAGACGAACCATTGTGCACCATGACAATGCGAGCTCTCACACATCGGCTCAAACCAGCGCCTTTTTGACCGGCCAAAACGTTGAATTGATGGGTCATCCGCCGCACAGCCCTGAGTTTGCACCCAATGCCTTCTTTTTATTCCCGCACATCAAGAAAAAAATGCGTGGTCATCGATTTTCATCGCCAGAAGATGCTGTTGAAGCGTTCAAAAACATTTAAAATTTGAATCGGCTGTAAAAAAAACTGATAATTTTTCACATTTTTGGTTTTGATTGGAAAGGTGAAACTTTGTCATTTAAAAATGTAACACCATCCGATGCGTTTTCGCTTCGCCCAATGGCCTGAAGATTGTTTGGACAGAGGGAGATGAAGAATTTTACCTCAAAATTGTCTTTTCAGCTCATTTTTATCTCGGTGGCTATGTCAATAAGTAAAATTGGAGTTCAGGGAACACACACGTGACTATTGAGAAGCCAAGGCATTCACAACTTGTAACTGTTTGGTGTGGATTTTGGGCTGGCTTTTCTTCGCCGTAACTGTCAACGGTAAGCTTTACCACGCCATGCTCAACGTTTGTTTTTCTTCCATTCAAGAGAATGGCATGGAAGCCATTTGGTTTCAACCAGGCGGGGCCACATGTCACACAGCCAACGCAACCATTGATATTTTACGCACTGTTTTTTGAAAATCGAATAATCAGCCGAAATTGTGATGTCTATTGGCATTGATTTCAGCCCTTTGGATTATTTTTTTGTGGTGATCTATTAATTATAAATGTTACGCAAAGCATCCAGACAATTGAAGCGTTTTAAACATAAAATCGAAGTTGCCATTATAGAGATTCGACCCGAAAACAATCGAAAATGTACTAAAAAAAATGTTGTTGATCGGATGAGGTACTGCCAAGCCAGTTGTGGTTGTCATATGAATAATTTTGTGTATTATTATTACTTGACAAAGTTTATCCTTTCCAAAAAAAAAAACCTGAATTTTGAAAAAAATTATCTGTACTTTTTTTTGCATCCCAATCAAATTTAAAATGTTTAATCGACCACCCTGTACAAAAAAATTCCAGCAACGACGTCAAACAAAATTTTACTTTTAAATTTTAACGGTTTTTGCCTTCAAATGCCGTTTAGCGGATAAGGAAAATACCCGAAAAGTCCATAGCCGCATTTGTTATGTTGTAGCGCCGTTCATAAAACATGAAGCATATTATGGCGCTCTCTCCTCTCTTTTTCTCTATCGTATAAAAACAGCTGTTCTTACAACTTTGACAGAATAATTTTTTTTTGTTGAAAAATTGCCCTCACCGCGTACAACAACAATTCCAAAGCTACAATAACAAAATAATTAAATAAATACCTATAAAAATTTATGAATCGCATCCATAACGGTATGGAGACAATACAAAACCACTCCACGGCGACGGCATGGGGTGGGGAAAATACTTGCCGGTTCTGTGGGTGTGAAGATGAAGAAAATGTTTGCATTTTCTCTGCCAACAGGGCATCATCCTGGAACAAAGGCGGTGAGGACTTGTTCGATAAAATTTCAACCGTTTTATCCATTTGTGGTAAGCAGATAAGCATGTATTTTTTCGAGTGATGTTTAATAGACTTGTTTTACTAATCGTTAATTTCAAATTGTACAAGTAGATGTATGAAAATGATCCCTTGCCACAGTACATTTGCACCAAATGCATAGAAAATGTAACTTTGCTGTATCAAGACATACAACAAGTGCTGAGACATCAAAAAACGCTAATGAACCTGATAAGAGCCGAGCAGCCGACACATGAATACTTTCATATCTTGAATGAAATTGAGGTAAAATGTATGGATTTTTATGTTGAAAATATCTCTATAATCTGTACTATATCTAGAAGGATTATTATACTAAATTGCTCTCGGTTGGAGGATTGTATGCTTTTTAATTTTTTTTTGAAGCGTAATTTTTTTTGTTGCCCGTCATTGTACTTTTCAAAAATGATTTGCGACATTTGCATATCCTTTTTTAGCATGACAGCGAAACACTCTTTTAGCAGTTTATGTCTTCATATTGAAAAAATTGTTGCCATGATTTTTTCTAAAAGTTTAGTTTCGCTAAAATAGAACATACTGATTAGGGGCATTATTAAGACTAACGAAAACTAGGCTTTAGTTTTCCAGTTCGTTTTATTATTTTTATATCGAGAAAAGTTGATCATAATCTTGGGTTTTGCATAAAGGTATAAAATATTTGTCGAATCTGTATGGAATTCAATCTGAAAAACTATTAATTTTCGTTAGCCATAAGGGGGGCTCTAGTGCTAATCAGAACGACGAAAGTTTTTAGAAATCTAATAAAGGGTTGGCAGCTCGACTGTTTTACAAAGGAAAAAACGAGAAAAGTTAAGTACTAGTACGACTAATCTTTAAAACTTATAGTGCTAAACACTGACTATTATTTCTCCGACATTACGGAGGGCTGCTATATATATTTCTGGCCTAATAATGAAAAATGTTAATATTTATCATCAAAAATGGTTTTATTGTTTTTTCAAAGTATTCTCCAGCATTATTTGTTACTCTTTTACATGCGCTCAAACCAATTGTCGAAGCACTTTTTCCACACTGATTGAGACACCTCCAAAACATGGTTTTTTCAACGCTTCAACAGCATCTTCTGGCGACGAAAAATCGTTGACCACGCATTTTTTTCTTGATATGCGGGAATAAAACAGAAGTCATTGTGTGCCAAGTCAGGGCTGTACGGCGAATGACCCATCAATTCGACGTTTGGTCGGTCAAAAAGACGCCAGTTTGCGCATTGTCATGGTGCACAATGATTCGTCTTTTTTTGTTCGTTTTTCGAATTTCTCCGAAGACTGCAGGTAAACAAATTGTGGTGTACCACTGAGAATTGACCGCCCCTATGTTGCTCAAGCATAACAGTCGCCACATGACTAGTTTTGCCGAAGAAACAGGCGACCATTTGCTTCGAAGTGCATCTTCCACAAAACAACTTTCGTTGGATTTGGATCGTCTTCGAAGACCCACACGGTCGATTGCTGTTTTGTTTCAGGCTCATACGCATAGATCCATTATTCGTCCACCTGTGACGATCTTATAAACGTCTTCTGAAGCACCGCGATCGTATATTTTCAAAATTGCATTGCACCAACCGACACGAGCCTTTTTTTTGAGCGATCCAAAAAAAGGGCTCGTGCGCTTTGTGCGGGATCCAACGAGAACAGCCAATTTTACTGCCAGGTGCAATATTGAATGTATGCTGGTGGAAGAAATGCCCAAGGATGCCTCTATCTCACGGTATGTCACATGACGATCTTGCATTATCAGTTCACGCACGGCATCAATGTTTTTCTGGCACAACGACCGTTTTTGGACGGACCTTCGCTTTGAGCGAGCGTCGGCCACGATTGAATTCATTAAACCAGTTTTTCACAGTGCTATAGGATGGTTTCACAGTGCTATAGGATGGTGCTTCATCGCCATAGAAAGATTTAAGTTCGTCGATGCACTCTTGTAATAATCCACGTCGAAAGTTGTAAAAAATTATCCCACGAAAATGTTCACGAGTTAATTCCATTTTTTTTGTCAAATTGATTTTTTTCAAGTCACTGTAAACAACACAAATAATGGTCGTACTTCAAAACGTTCTGAGTACGTTTATGCTAAAAAAATGTCAAACTTTCCAATGAAAATGTCAGATGGCGCCAGGCCACACTTAGTGTTGCCTAGGCCATAAATATATATAGCAACCCTTATTGAAAGTAAATATATCGTGTACGTCTCTCCGTCGTGGCAAGTAATCTCAGGTTCAAATATGGGTAAAAACATCGGACTAGTAGCTTTTGCGTTCATTTCCTCTATGTTAAAAAATTAAGTTGCCAACAATTACCCAGATTTAAATGAAACAAGTAAAAAGGTCGTTAAGTTATAATCAAGAATTTTACGGCGATCATTAATATACTTCATAGGGTCTTCGTTCAATATGTCGTGGTTTTGCAAATGGAATGATAAATTTAGTATACCATCCACCCTTCTCTAGAGGGTACAAAAACGACCTAAGAAAAACTACTGGTTTTCGTCAGTTTGAACATGCCCTAAGGAAAAAGAAACACAACATAACATAACTCAAACTCAACACGTAAAAACGACGTTAAGGTTGGTCATGACGAATCGTATGTACAATCCGTAGTTGAGCAAAAAAAAAACTCCTCTTTAAAATATGCAGCTGTTGAATCCAGGGCTGTGTAGTCCAGAGTAGGATTCCTTTACTCCGGATAAGAATGGAAATTTTTTTCCATTCTTAGCAAAAGGTTTAAACCGGAATGTGGATTTATGCCGGCCTTTTTCTTTTAAAACACCGGGTTTCTGAACAAGGTCAGGTTTAATATGACATATTTTGTGGGGTCTATATGAAAACAGATCAATATGGCTCAACATCAGCAGAGAAATTGTAGCCTAGACATAATGCACCATTATTGGTTTAATTTAGTTCAAATATATAATTTGTTATGTAGAGCGACAGAACCTAAAACGGAAAAGCGCGTAGTACTCATGTCAAAAGATGTAATAATATGGTGGATCATCGGTAGAGTTAGGTAAGTCGCTCATAATGCAATCGGCTAAATCGCATTTGATATATGTTTTCCTCAGTGGCAGGGCCTTAACGAAAGATCTTTTTTATGGACCTATATAAAACTAGTATAATTTCACTAGGTTTAGATGTAGGCCACACATATCGTACTGTGCTAAATTTGAGCATAATAGCAAGGCGACAGTGCCTATTATCGGAAGATAATCAATTCCACGACAGCCGGTTCTATGCACCGGATTGACCCGAAGCAGCAATTCTTCGGCCAAGGGCTGTCACCCCGGCACACAGTTGCCGCTACAACAACAACATCGGAAGATAATAATTCTTCTGAAACAAAGGCAATACTGTTTTCATCATCATCTTCTATCAACCTAGATTTGCAATACAATGGTAGGTCTATAGAATTCGTTCCGAGTATTACGTGTTTGGGAATAGTGCTGGATAACATATGTTGCTTTGAGCAGCATATTCGCAGTATTGCTTCACGTATTATTTTCACACTTCGTCAACTATACAACACCAATTTAGTTTCAACTCGTTGGGTGAAAACAAAACTGGTTCATGGCTCAATTATGCCAAATATTGTGTACTGCCTAGAGGTATATACAGGAACTACTCAAAGTAATATGAATATTATAAAGACAGTGCTTCATAGAGTTATGCGCTATGTATATTCTGTTAAACCGTATGCTCACATATCGCCGTTTGTGAATGACTTTTTAGGGCGTTTCTTTGTGGAATTTGTGCACCATCGGTTGCTATACTTTTTTTTACAAGATAACAAAATTCAAACTCCTTTGTTCCTAGCAAATTTATTTGTCTTCAGTCATTCAATTCGCAACAGACAATTAATTATTCCAAAGGTAACGCCGCTTATGGATCGATCATTCCTCGTAAGAGTAGCCCGACTCTTTAACATTTTACCAAGCAGTTTAAAAACGTTTAATTTGTCTTCCATGACATTTCGTAAACATTTAATGGAACATTTTCGTTTAAGTACAGAGTAATGTTTTTCGATGGTTTCTTGATTATCACTTATATGCTTTCATCAGGTTTTTTCTTCTCTTTTATTAGGAAAAATTAGGATTATTTTAATTTTTTATTTTATACTGATTTTTACTAGCAGTTTATGATGTTCCATTTAACATTTTGATGCATATTGTAATTTAGGTTTAATAGGCCCCCAATGGGCTTCGAATTACATGTCAATAAAGAAATTCAATGAAAATGAAACCTTTGTATATGGACTACACTAAAACACGAACAGGTATGCTGTAATTTATTTAGCGTTGGTTACGGGTCACTTTAAATGAAGTGTGCTAAATTTGACTAATATGTAAGATGTGGCTCGTATGTACAATCGGATTTAGTTTGTATCTTCTAGAGTGGAAAACTTTCTATCTAGAGGGGCTATATGAAAACATGAAGCGATATGGTCCACTTATGGGAAATTTAATAATAAATAGTTGTTGATCTCTCTATGGTCACTATTAAAAAACTTTTGCCGATATGGTCTAATTTCACCAGAAATAGGTTGCGTATAAGTAAGTGGCTTCTAATGATGTAAGTTCAGAAATCGCAATAGTCCTTTGAATGGGGCCATGAGTTTATTTGTCTTTAGTTTAGTTTGTTTGAGAAAGACATATCAGTTAGACGTGTTCAGCGATTTTCTGCTGTGGAAAAATGGATCAAAGAATTTGCATCAAATTTTGTGTAAAAAATTAAGTGCTGAGTGAATTATGTGTTCAAAAGCGTCAATGAATGACGACGATAGTCCTAAAAGATTCATCACATCAAAAACCGATGAAAATGTTGAGAAAGTAAAGAAAATTGTTACGGAGAATCGTCGAATCACTATTAGATATATCGGTTGCCTCATGACATCTATATTTTTTTCGGAAATTTTGGGCATCAAGCGTGAGGCAGCGCAGTTCGTTCCTTTCATTTGAATTTTTTTAAACATAACGTTAAAATCAAATTGAATCAATCAATCTCTCTTATAGCAAGACTTATAATCAGACGAGTCCTGTCATGATGGATACAATCATATATTTATTTTATCTCTTGTCTGCTGTACCGTATTATCTTTCCTCATTTCTTCAAACACTGTTGGCAAACAGATGGTTGTACACCACTCAGAATTGGCCGTCCTATGTTCCACTAAAGGCTCTATGGCAACAAGCCCGTTATACCGAAAAAAAGCAATCATTTGCTTCGATGTACTTCTTCCACGAACAACTTTTGTTGGATTTGACCCATACGGACGATTGCTGTTTTGGTTCGGGTTTAATGCATAGATCCATGATTCGTCACCTGTGACAATGCTATATACTGCCTTTGAGCTACCGCAGTTATACTTATCCAACATCTCTTTGCACCAATCCATACGAGTCTTGTTTTGAGCATTCGTCAAATTATGTGGGATCCAACGAAAACAATTTCTTTTCAGGAACAAATGGACATGCAATATCTTATATATGCTTGTCATATTAATGCCCAAGGACGCCTCAATCTAACGGTCACATTGTCGATCTTGCATAATCAGTTCACGCACAGCATCGATGGTTCCTGGCAAAGTGACCGAAGTTGGACTTCCTTCCTGGAGCGAACGGCGTCTGAAACTGAACTGTTGGTACCAGCGATTAACAGTGGTTTTTGATGGTGTTTCATCGCCAAAAGTCGAAAAAAATTGATTTAAAAACTCTTGTTTCGATAACCCACGCCGAAAATCGTAAAAAATCATCCCACGAAAATGCTCACGGGATAATTCCATTTTTTGACTGAGATGAATTTTTTAACACACAGTAAACAAAACAATTCGAACTCAGATGACAAAACGTTCTGATTGAAGTTTGGGTAAAAAATGTCAAAGTTTCCAATGGAAGTTCCATTTTGCATCTGGGAGCACTAGTATTGTCAGGACCCGAAATATAAATATCAACCCTCGTACCATAGATGTTCCCATTCTATAATTTTCTTTTAACCAAATAAATATATACAGACTGAGTCGGAGGCCGGAGTCGTTCCAAGACCCCGAGTCCGGAGTTCGAGCAAAGTCGTCCGATTTTTGCAAAACAGCCCTGGTTGGAGTCAAATATTGAATCCGATCCGAGATCCTGGTAATATTGAAACTTGTCCTTGAACAGCCCCCACATATTAGTTCCTCCCGAGTTGATGTTCTATCGTTTTTAAAGTGTCATAAATTCGATCGTGCTCAAATTTCTCATTGTAGGGAACTAGTAAACCTTGTTTTCGAAAAGTCGAAACAACCCTCGCAACTACTGGTGGAGTCGCTCTATCCCTGTCACAAATTAAATTCGATCGTACATTTTTGAAATTGGACCATTTTTGTCAGTGTTGTCGAAAGCCCACATACAAAGGTATTCCCGATGTGAAGCTCTACCTCTAATGAAGTGGCATATTTTGTGCTATCTTGCTCAAATTAAGCATAGTGTGCTGTAAGAGACCTGTGCGCAACCCTTAACGGTTCTAGTTTTCTAGTAGCCTCCTTAAAAATGTATTCAATGTTTTCCACACAAAGGTCCCTCACGAGTCACAACCTTATCCGATTGTCTTTGAAAATATAATTCGTTATAAGTGACTTATAACCATTTCTAAAGAACCTCGGTCCATCTTTTGATATAGTCGCCATACAAATAACTTTTCCGATTGTCATTAAAACACCAGAGTGTTGCAAAATACATTTAGCTTGTTTTGATTGAGCCTTTTTGCCAACTGACTCATCTTTATAGAACAAAAAATCTAATCGTCTAATATCCTATATTGATAAGGCCCTATTTATTATTATACTTTACAGTTAGAACTGCCGTTGTTTACGAACTCTATTTGGATTCGGGCAGAATTTACCGATTTACAACATTTAAAAATAAGATTACACTTTTGAATTTATTTTTGTATTTAAAAATGTTTGCTAAATCACTTATATCTCTCTTATCATATGTATTTCTCCTACAGACATCCTCGAAAGCTACAAAACTGTCCATAAAAGCCTCCTACAATATTGACATTAATCAAAATACTCCAATAAAACTACTAACCTTCCCAACAAGCGATAATTTTGATTCGTACGAAACTCTGAGTTCAACTACAAATAATATTGTTCAAAAGCCTATTAACGAAAAGCTAGTGCAGAACATACAAACAAAATTAGAATTGAATGGATTTACAATAAAACGTATTAAAGTAGCCCAATCTGAAAGTAAATGCGAAACGTCTCCAGAGATTATAGTGGACGAAAATGTACACTGCCTTTACTGCGATCAACATTTCACATCGGAGAAAGCATTAGCTCTGCATCAAGTTACGCATTTAAAATTGTCCACCGATAAAATATTTGAAAAACGTCTGCTACCCAAACACTTGAGACGTGGACGTCTTATTACCATAAATAACGAAAAGAATATACGTTGTCTGAATTGCTGGCAGGTCTTTAAGGATAACAAAAACATTTTACAGCATTGGTCGTGCAGTGACTGTTACTATTTTTGTTTTATTTGTGGTGTGGAGTTTCCACATTCGCCAAAACAGCTACGAGAGCATATGCCAAACGTTCATGGCATCAGTTTTCGCTCGACAATGAAGCAATATGTTGTAAGTCGTTCGACACCTACAGTTAAAGGCGCCTTACTACAGGAATCTGCTTGGAAAGCGCCATCACATGTAATGCCATTGGCAAGAACGTCAAAACTTATTGTTAGTCCCTATAAAAAGAAGAAGTATTACAAACATACAAAGGTATTATTTGTGAAAATTCTAATTGAAAGTAGTGTTACTTAATTATTGTTTTTGTTTTGTTTCTGTAGAGCTCCACTAAAAATGATGACGGGACATTTTCCTGTAACATTTGCCATAAAGTCTTCACCAACTACAGATCCAGTAATTCCCATATGCGCATTCACAACATGCCCGAGGCATACTGTGGTGCAAAGAAAGACGTTTACTCAAGCAACGACGAAATGTTGCTTCCTGATATACTACCCACCAGCATTCAGCATAGGCCACCTGTACCAATATATTTAGGCACAGCGACGTCAAATGCCACTCTACCCGTAAGGCCGCCATACAAGTTTATAACCAACAATGGCCCGTTGCGGGGCATAAGAACAAAAATTGTGCAAAAACGTCATGACTTTATGGCAAACAATGGCAATGGTGGGTTGAAAATTAGAACGATTGAAGCTGTATGCCCTAGCACCTCATCTTCATGGCCGACTAAAGAAACTACTCACCAACACTACAACTGGTCGCCGCTAAATGAAACAGATTCATTCGGCGCCTGCGAAGCAAATATAATGACCAACCAACACAAGAGCACCGCCATTATGAACGATTATACATCGCCATCAACAGCAATTAAGACAGAGCCTGCAGATCATTTAAGCGGTGGTCTAGATTATAATGGTCAATGGACTTGTTTTATTTGCAAGGACAGTTTTTCCAATTCTAAGGAATATGAAATGCATGCTATGTTTGTCCATAATATAAACTAAGTAATTTTTACCACATACTTAAATTTTAGTATTTTAATGTATCCTTTAAGGAAATATATTTTTAATGCAAGTCTTAAGAAACCTTTAAATATATAATGTGCAATTATCATAAGTAAAACTAATAGGGTTTCAAATTGTAATTATGAGAACGAACCTTCGTTGTCAGTCGGTAAGCGATTTTTCCTTATAAGTAAGTTACATATGTTCTGATACATAGCGAAAGTATTTCTACATCAATTTGAAAAAAAAA
The DNA here is from genome assembly GCA_963513945.1 of Hydrotaea diabolus. Taxonomy (NCBI): domain Eukaryota; kingdom Metazoa; phylum Arthropoda; class Insecta; order Diptera; family Muscidae; genus Hydrotaea; species Hydrotaea diabolus. The sequence goes on from OY740716.1 coordinate 210,054,186, forward strand.
ATAGAAAACAAAAACAAGTAATAACGTCGACCGTCGTTCGACCACGCCGAACCTTATATTCCCTCCACCGTTCCTACACCTTAAACAAAGTCCGTTTGTGTTTGCCCCTTTCGGTCCAAACATCAAAAGTACTCTATATTTGGATTTGTAACGAAAGTTGCTTCATATTTATTATTATTATACTTGAATGACCTTTTCGACAATGCGGAAAGGTTTTTGGGCAACATTAGCAAAAAAAAAAGTCCAGCAAGTATACCATTTTTGAGGTATATAGTGTGTCCCAACTTACAATACCAATTTTAACCATTTAACGATCAAAGTATATGTACTTACATATACTTATATTATTGCAGCACCCCGAAATACTAGTCGGAGGCCCCATAAAGTATTTAAATGCAGGTTGGGCGATCTAAAACTTTAAATTTGAATCGGCTGTTAAAAAAAACTACTGATAATTTGTTCAAATTTCTGGTTTTATTCAAAAGGTTGAACTTTGTCATTTATTGATGGAACGCAACATCATTTATATACCATACCACAACTGGCTTGGCAGATTGTTTTGCAGGAGATTTGTTTCCAAAAATTCAAGAGAATAACATGGACGACATTTGGGCGGGACCAACGCAACCGAAATTATGAATTCAATTGGTCGACTCGGAGCTGTAATTTTAGTCCTTTGGATTATTTTTTGTGGGAAGTCATTAACGATAAATGTTACGCAAACCATTCAGAGACAATTAAAGCGTTAAAACATGAAACCATTGAAGAGATTCGAGCCGAAACAATCAAAAATGTACTGACAAATTGCGTTGATTGGATGAGGTACGGCCAAGCCAGCTGTGGTAGTCATATGAATGATAAAGCCTTTTCGGAAATGCATCGTTGCGCTGCAACTGTTGCGCAACTTTGAACCTGTTACACAACAGTTGTATTCCATTATTAAATGACAAACTTCAACCTTTCCAATAAAACCAGAAATTAGAAAAAATTACTGATTACTGATAGACTTTTGAAGGCAGATTCAAATTTAAAATTTAAATCGCTCACCGTGTATATATATTTTAAATCGTCGTAACATTTTAAGATCCGTTTTTTGTCTGTGCAAAACTCCAGGCTTTCCACAGAAATTTTGCAGAAACATATGTTGATGGTTGGTATTGAAAATGATCCAGATCTGTCAAGAGAAAAAAATTGGCCCCACACAAGGACTTAAAATAACAATATCTCATGAACTATTAGAGCTAAAGCGATAGTATTTGGAAATTTAATATTGTCGTGGATTAAAACTCAATCAGAAGAAACACGCTTTAAAAAAAAAACGACTACCAAAAGTCAATGTAATGGACCGATCTTAATAAAATTATAAAAAAAAAACAGATTAAAATCAACCTTGTTATGGTATAATTGGACAAGAGGCGGGACAACACCAACCCACAACCCTGAACTTAAAAACACAATGGCCGTGTGTAATGGTAACTTGCTTAGGAGATACGAGGGTTGCTGTTTATATTTCGGGTCTGTCAATAATTTATCATTGGAAATTGTTTTATTGTTTTTCAATTATTCTCTTTAAAAATCAATACACTTTTGCATGCGCACAAACCAATTTTCGAAGCACTTTTTTCACTCCGCTTCAGACACCTTCAAAACATGATTTTTGAATGCTTCAAAAGCTGCTTCGGGCGATGAAACACGTTGACCACGCATTTTTTTCTTGATGCTAGGGAATAAAAAGTCATTGGGTGCCAAATTAGGGCTGTACGGTAGATGGCCCATCAATTCGACATCTTGAGTGATCAAATAGCTCATCGTTTCAGCTGATGTGTGAGAGCTCGCATTGTCGTGATGCTCTCTTATTATTTTTCCTCATTTCTTCGAACACTGTTGGCAAACAGATGGTTGTATTCCACTCAGAATTGGCCGTCCTACCTTCCACTAAAGGCACTGTGGCAACATGGCCGATTATACCGAAAAAAACGGAATCATTTGCTTCGATGTACTTGAAAAACCCACACGGTCGATTGCTGTTTTGTTTCGGGTGCATATGCATAGATCCATGATTCGTCACCTGTGACAATGTTATACACTTCCTTTGAGACATCGGAGTTATACTTTTGAACATCTCTTTGTGCCAATCCATACGGGCCTTTTTTTGAGTATGAGTCAAATTATGTGTGATCCAACGAGAACAAATTTTGTTTACGGCCAAATGAACATACAGTATCTTATTGATGCCTGTCATACTAATGCCCGAGGATGCCTTAATCTCACGGTATGTCACACGTCGGTGTTGCTTAATCAGTTCACGCACAGCATCGATGGTTTCTGGCAAAGTGACCGAAGTTGGACGTCCTTCACGAAACTCATCCTAGAGCGAACGGCGCCCGAGACTGAACTCTTGGTACCAGCGATTAACAGTGGTGTTTGATGGTGCTTCATCGCCAACAGTTGAAATAAGTTGATTTAAACACTCTTGTCTCGATAACCCACGCCGAAAATCGTAAAAAATCATCGCACGAAAATGTTCACGGGATAATTCCATTTTTTGACTGAGATGAATTTTTCAACACGCTGTAAACAAAACAATTCGCCCTCAAATGTCAAAACGTTCTGAGTGAAGTTATGCTAAAAAAATGTCAAAGTTTCAAATGAAGTTCTAGTTTGCATCTGGAACCACTAGTACTGTCAGGACCCGAAATATAAATAGCAACCCTCGTAACTTCACACCGTTGTAAAGAATATAAAAATTATTTTATTTACAGAAAACTATAGACAATTTGCGTTGAAATCCGTTTCTTTTAAATAATAAACATTTTTGGAAAGAAAGTAAAGGAAGAAATTTATTATATTATTTTTTTACAAATTACTAATTTTTAAATCAAACTGCTTTGGATTCATAAAGCCTTGTATGTAAAGAAATTGCAAAAAAATATTTGTAAATTTTTGATGTTATCGCCTTAGCGACCAATTACTCGTTTAATAAAGGAGTACCAATAGAACACGCCTAATATCACATAAACTAATTGAGATATAAAGATAAAAAAAATTAAAAAAATCACATTTATTGCCAACGAAATGGACCGATCAAAAAAAAGTGAAGTTTCAGTTTAAAAATAACATGTGAACGTATTATTTTCAAGTTCTGCACCTCTAAAAATCACACTCACATACTTCATGAAGAAAATTCCGCCAGAATAAATTTATCTCGCCGTTTTTATTCCCTCACTACATTGCGCTAAAGGAGTTTGTGCGGAGGATATGAGTTTGTGCTAATATTTGTAAAACCAGAGTGTACTCGTAATAGACCATTTTACAAACTATACTGATAGACTTAAACTAACTTTATGATTCAATTAAGACATGGGCCGTCAATATGAACCGATCTCGAGACTTTGTCCATATTGGCCGCGTTCTATTAGCAACTCGCTTAGGAAGTTGCTTTAGCGATAATTTGTACCATTGTAAAAGAATAGAGTAATGATTTTGTTTACGGAAAGGTATAGAAAATTTGCGGTAAAACCCGTGTATTTTTAGTATTTATCATTTTTGGGAAAAAAGTTATTCAAGAATAGCATTAAGAGCGTTTAATCGAGCTCGGTTATTACTAGTCCATAATACTTCTTTTTTCTTCAACTTAAAAATGCATAAGAGAACCATTTATTGTATACAAAGAAACTTTAAAAATATCACAAAGAAATTGCGTAAATTTTGCTCTTAACAAAAGTTATGCTACTACGAAATAAACTTCTTAAAACCGGCTTGCTTTCAAATTTATTTGAACGCCTATCGATTTGAACCAAGAGTTTTAGATAAGAAGTTAACTTGATTTTTTCACTTGAGACCAATTTTTAAAAACCGTGACTTACCTGAAAAGATTCCTCAGCAAGATTGTTAAGTTTGTTGCCACGTAAGCTTAAATGTTCTAACTCGTCAAGGTTCATAAAGGCACGACGTTCCACACGCTCAATTTTGTTATCATCCAAATGCAATTTTCTCAAAGCCTGTCAATTGAACAAATCAAATGTTAAAAAAAAGATTTAAACTTTGTGAAGAGATACCACGAACCTCTAAATCGAAGAATGTATGCTGTGATATTTGGGTCATGTGATTGAAACGGAATGAAATTTCCTCCAATTTCGAATGTATATCTCCCTATAAATCATAAACAGAAAATAAGATAAAACAGGAATTTCTAACAATCTAGCAAATGAAGGCTCACCTGAAATGTACCTTTCATGACCTGTTCTATGCGATTGTCATGTAATTCCAACAGCCTCAAGTTCTTTAGGAAATGAAAACTCGTATCACTCATACTTTGTATTTTGTTGTTGCTCATATCCAATTCCTGCAGCGAAGTCAAATGACGCAATGGTTCTGCCGGCAATGCTGTACCCGAAAAGCCATGAGCGATTTTTAAAGATATCAAAGAATGGCCAATCTGCAAGATTAAAATTCGTTTATCAATTATATTATAGCAATTTTTTGCTCAATCTTCCACCCACCTCATCGAATGCATCATTCTCTATACTTTGTATGGCATTCTCACTGAAATCCAATCGTTTCAGTCCTCGAACATGTTTAAATGCGTGCGCTTGGATGTTCGACAAAGTGGCACGAGTTATTTGCAAATCCTCCAGTTCCACACCGAAATCTTTAAAATCATCAGGTCCTATTGATGTTGTACTCATGCGAGACATGGACAGTGAACGCATGTTCCTCATTCTGGTCATACTTTTTACAAATGAATAAAAAGACATTTTTGATAGTGCACGGGGTAAATATCAAACTTACTTGCGCAATGTTTGTAGATTTGTTGGATCATTCATATCACCGCTTAAGTCCAGCTTGAGCAACGTGTACTGCATGGCATTGAATGTTTCCATGGGTTGATCAATTTTTATTTTATTGTCACGCATGCTTATAACCCTTAAAAAGAAACAAAATAAGAAATTAAAATAAAATATAGGCATTGTAATTATAAATTGGTGGTCTTAGTAGTCCAAATTTTTGGACTGCAAAGTCTTATGAACCATATTCCATTATCGGGTACAATATTAATTAGATTCCTTATGAGAGCTAACAAAGTCTGTATATCAAATACATATGTAAGGGCAGATCAATAGATCCGTGACTTTTGCAACTTCTTTCGTAGTTTTATGAAATGCAACACTGTTCGCAGTAGTCTATTAACCATCTGTTAATAGACTACTGTCAAATTTTGAAATTCGTTCATTTAGTTTGTTTTTAACAGATGTTCAAAGCATACAATCTCGTGGATTTTTTAAAAATGGAAAAAAGGTGAATTTCGAGTTATTAATAAACATTTTTTTTGCGAAAAAAAAAAACCAAACAAAGGAAAAGCTTCTTGATAAATACTATGGGGACTCTGCACTATCGATTTCAATGTTAAAAAAGTGGTTTACTAACTTTCGTTGTGGTCGCACAAGTACAAATGACCCTGAACGTTCTGGACTGCCAATTGAGGTCAATATACCCGAAAATGTGGAAAAAATCCACGATAAAAAACATGTACTAATTCTTTAGTCTATATCTCGTGAACTATTCGAAATATTGCTTGTAAATATATATTGAATTAAAAAAAAAACCTAAGCTTAAAATTCAAAACATTAAGCTTTCAGATTTTGGGGGGTCCATTGGTTCAAGATTTTAGTACTGCACTGTGTTATACTTATAAGTATACATGATCAATTGGATTTAAGAAAGCTGTTTGCAAGAAGCATGCCTCGATTACCATTTTATCAAGACAATGCACACGTGTGCAGTCTCAATGGCAAAATTGCATAAATTGGGTTACGACCTTATCTGCCATATTCTCCGGATTTAGCTCCCAGTGAATATTTCCTATTTCCAAACCACCAACGAATTATTGATCAAACAAATGCCTATTTTATGGACCTCGAAAAATTCCTTTTTTATAAGGATACAAAAATTGGAGAAACGTTGGACTTAGTGCAATGAGCTTAATGGAGATTATGTTAAAAAACAATTTTATTCTAAAAATCACGGAATTGTTGATCTGCCCTCGTATGTACCCTGCAAAAACTCTGTAAGTAATACTCATTTCTATTTGCATTATCAGTTAATAACCGCTCATTACCAACGGAATTATATTGAAACAAAAAATTAGTATTTGCTGAAACAAGATTTAATAAGTATATGTAAAGACTTTTGATTTCATTTTTTAAACGCAGTTATACTTTGTAATGATAGAGATTGCTGGTTATGTCCACAGAAAAATTAAATTCGGAATTTGGTTCTGAAAAATAATTTTAGAATCCAAAGTTCAAACCTATTTAAGATATTCACGTTCTATACTATACAGATATAGCGACGTAAGAGTTATTTTCTTTAATCATCTAAGAGATGATTAAAGAAAATAAGTCACTGCAAGAATCATAAATAAAGGTCATAAATATGTAGGTCTCAATTTATTATGGGTTTCTAAGCTATGATTAAAGTAAAATAAGTCACGACAAGTAGACAATATTGCGAGATACAGTTGGTGGAGAATCATGGGTCAAGGGTCCAACTAAGCCGAATCATAAAATAAAGGTCATATTCAGTTTGCATTGCTTTTGGTTACCCATATATGTATATCATTTGTTGAAGGGCCCCGATTTTTGGATCCCACGGGCCCAAAGATTGAATACGGACCCAACGATGAGACGAGTCTTTAGACAGGGCATATTTAGGTTAGTAAAAAATTCCACTGTTTCATGGTACCCATAAGCCTATGTTCCCTAGGGACCTTATACTCACGCACACAGAGAAAAAGAACTTGTAATCAATTAATCACAAAAATTCCGCTGCAATAGAAGAATTTCCGTTGCAATCACCTAATATTTGTTAACTTAATGAATAATTGTTTCGAAATACCACAAGATGATTATTTTGATCAAATAATTGCACACATTTTTGATTGTACCATTGAAATGTGGTAAAATAAAGGGTGGTCTAACAATAACGCACGATGTTTATTGTGAGTCACACCTTCTTCTTCTTTTATTTGCCCATCCGTTATTCGGATATAAGCGATCATACTTTGACCTCACATTACAAAAAATACGTATTTGCTTAGGATTACAGATTTAAATGTTCTCGGGTTGCAATTCGAGTTTCCTTGTTTATTTCCCAGTATCTCTCGTAATTATTATTATTCCCTCCACCATACATTCTGTCTGTAACACCTTGAAATAATCATCGGAGACCCAACAAAGTATATATATTCTTGATCCCCGTCAAATTCTAAGACGATCTAGCCATGTTTTCCGGCTGTCCGTCTGTTGAAAACAAGATAGAGCCTGCATGAATTTGGCACAAACATGTGTAGTTAACCTAGCATGGTTGATATTAAAAATGGGATATAAAGCTCTGCGGGAAGTTGGTGTTGGAGACCCTCAACCGACACTACCTCATACAAATTAGTTTTTTATTGGGAAATATCCGTCCAGTTTCTTGAGCAAAATCACTGAAATTTTGCAAATAATAATCTCTATATAGGCGCAATCGTCTATGTAAAAATGGTTTAGATTAGGCCACCATTTCTTGTACCTCCCATACAAACGGCCTTATGGGCCTTGAGAAATAATATGACTATAACTCACCACAAACTTGACCTATCGAATTGAAATTTTACACATCAAGATTTCTATATACAACACACTTCTACGCTGAATTCGGTTGATATCGGAAAAGTCCTACTGGTACCTCCTACACTAACGGTCTCATGGGCCTTGACAAATAATATGACAATAACTCACCACACACTTGACCTATCGAGACGAAATTTTCGGCATAAAGATTAAAATATAGAACAGACTTTTGAACTAAATTTGGCTAAAATCGGAAAGGCCCTACTGGTACCTCCCACACAAACGGTCTCATGGGCCTTGAAAAATAATATGACAATAACTCACTACAAAATTGACCTATCGAGATGAAATTTTCTACATAAAGATTTTTATATAGAACACACCTCTGCGTCAAATTCTGTTGAGATCGGAAAAGTCCTACTGGTACCTCCCACACAAACGGTCTCCTGGGCTTTGAGAAATAATATGACGATAACTCACCACAAGCTTGACCTATCAAAATGAAATTTTGCACATTTGGTTTTATTTGGGAATCTGGTGAAGGGTATCCAAAGTTCGGCACACCCAAACTTAACATTTTTACTTGTTTTTATGGCTACTTTGTTCTACTCGAAGTTCTTTAATTTCGCCTGAAATCCATTTTCCTGTCTTGTCGTAGTGCAATTTCCTAGGGTATCTTTCGTTATTGTAGTAATATAAGTTTTTATACTATTCCACATATTCTCTAGGTCCTCTCTATCGATGTCTTCGAGTTTATTCACCTTAACGTAAGTTTTTGCCCAACTTAATTTGATATTTAATTTTTTATTTATTTTTAGAACGATATTCTGAAGATTATCGTATATACAGGGTGGGCGATTTAACATTTTAAATTTGAATCGGCTGTAAAAAAAGTACTGATATTTTTTTCAAATTTCTGGTATAATTTGAAAGGTTGAACTTGTCATTTAATAATGGAACACTAAACCCAATTGTTCAGTACATTTTTGATTGTTTTGGATCGAATCTCTTCAATGGTAACATAGATTTTATGTTACAATTGTCTCCGGATGCTTGGCGTAACATTGATCGTCAATGGCTCCCCACAGAAAATAATCCAAAGGGTTCAAATCACAGCTCCGAGGCGGCCAATTGACATCACAATTTCGAGTGGGTAAAATACCGATGTTTGCGTTGGATGTGTGACATGTGGCCCGTCTTGTTGAAACCAAATGTCGTTCATGTCATTCTCTTCAATATTCAATTTTATAGGAACAAAATTCGTTGAGCATGGCGTGGTAAAGCTCACCTCACCGTTGACGGTAACAGCGGCTTCTTGCTCATTTTGGCAGATAAATGGCCCAAAGATGCCGCCAGGCAAAAATCCACACCAAACAGTGACTCGTTGTGGATGCAATGGCTGCTCAATAGTCGCGTGTGGGTTCTCTGATCCCCATATGCGGCATTTTTGCTTACTGACTTATCCACCGGAATGAAAATGAGCTTTATCTATTTTTCGGTAAAATGCTTAATATCCTGCCAAACTATCTTCAGCCCATTGGGCGAAACGAAAACGCATTAAATGGTGTTCCATTATTTAAGGACAAAGTTCAAGCTTTCCAATGAAATTTGAAAAATTATAAGTATTTTTTTACAGCCGATTTAAATGCTTGGATGGACTTATACAAAATCAATTCTAATTTTCAGCAGTGTGGATTAGATTAAATAAAAAAATGCTGTGATTTTTTAGTATCCAGAACGATCTTTGAAAATGTTAAGTAGTTAAGTCTCTCTGTATCCCCATAACGTGTTCTTTAGGGTTTCGGCTTCCTGCCGATGACGTCTATGAACCATTTCAATTGACGCACGAAAGACCAAAAAGCTACTCAACCGGCAAATTGTTGGGTTAATCCAACCTAATAGCACTAATTACCCGCGTAAATTAGTTTATGTTGAAATAGTTAGCGATTAAATCAGCCAAACTAAATAAGACATTCTTTGCAATATTTTGCAAATAAGGCCGTGTGCACTTTAAGAAGCCATACTTGGTGCTTTTGCCAATATTATGGATAAAAGCATGCATACATACATAATGAAAAAACGAAAACGTGTATGAATGATTGGCAATACAAATTTCCAACTTTTCAGGCGGTTTAACAATGCGATTGTGGACTGGTGTAGTCACACACCACCTTTTCCAGTCATGTCATACTTGAAACGTCTGTTGAGTATGTGACGAAATCGGCTTAAGGGCAAAACAAAGACGATGCCTTCGAATTACGGCACCATCGCCTACGATAGGAGACGAATGGAGGAACGAAGAACGTGTAAATAATAAACACAAGTATTAGACATAAGTATCAGTAAATACTAGACTTATTTTGATTTTTTCCTGCGCATTGTTAGTATGGAAAAGGGGGAAAGGTAAAATGGAACTTTTTTTACGGTTCAATAATTTCTTAAGTAGGTACTGCAATGTTTTTATTTTTTGTGTTCGGTTTTACAATAAGCATCAGTGCAATGTGTGACCACATTTTTGAGTAATTGAAAAAAATATCTCTAACTGAGAAAACATTTATAGGCATTATTTTTAGATACTATAAGTATAAGTAAAATATAGTTGCTAAGGTGCAACGAACCATTCTGATACTCGTAGTAAGCACATGAAGACACTGGTATACTCGTAGGCATACAAAGAATATCTCCTGCCGCGTAAATATAAATGCAATTTAATACCTCCTGGTTAATAACCACATTGTCAGATCAATTATAATTTAGAGTCCATAAAACAATTGAAAATTTAATACTTTCACAAAAAAAAACTTATTCTGAAATGGCTTTTAATAGGAATTTGCAAAAGGTTTTAAACTCATCTTGTTTTTATAAAAATGTTCTTTAAATCTATTGAAAGGTTTTATGAGTATGGGGGTTTTTGTTCCAAAATATAAATAGCCCCCTTCCTTTAAAAAAAAAATTGCTATAGATTTAAAGAACATTATCATAAGGCAAATACTGGGTGGGCCAAAAGTTAATATGGGGTTTAAAAATTTAATAACTTTATCGTTTATATATTTTTTTCAGATTACTCTTATACAAATAACACTTGGAGAATAAATAATGGAGACTCACAACTGAACAAAGAACCAGAATAATAGAATTTTATTATTATTAATAGCAATTATTTTAACGCAAAGTGATAAAGCTCATTTTCATTTGAATGGCTTTGTTAATAAGCAGAACTGTAGGTTCTGGGGTTCTAAAAATCTAAGAGCCATTCATTAACGCCAGTTGCACCCCATTAGGTGTACAGTATCTGCAAATATCAATGAGTATTACTTCATCGAGAATAAAGATGAAAGTGCTGTAACCGTAAATGGAGAGCGGTATCGGTTTATGATGGAACATTTTTTACGTCCTGCTCTTGAAAACAGAATTGAGATGTGGTTTCATGTGTACGGAGCCACTGCCCACACTGCCCGAGATACAATGGGACTTTTAAGTGAAAATTTTGGAGAGGGAATAATTTCCAAAAAATTGGAAATTTTTTGGCCACCAGATTTGTCAGCACCCGACTATTTTCTTTAAGGGTTATTATAAGGAGCGAGTATATGTAAACAAGCCCGATTCAAGGCCAACATTGTTGCAGAAATTCGAACGCTACAGGCACAAATTTTGAAAGATGTTATGAAAAATGCTCTAAAACGAGCCCATCATTGCGAAGCTGAAAACGGGGGTCATTTAAGTGACATTATTTTTCATAAAAAAATTTATAAACGAAAAAGTTATTAAAGATTTTAACCCCATGGTAACTTTTGGCCCACCCTGTATGTTATAACATCTGATAACGTCAAGCTTTTTTGACATTTCTGTACAATAGGGATTGGCACGTCGTCATGAATTGGTTTACGGCAGAAGAACGCTTCCAAATTGTGGAAATTTATGTTTATCTTTTATGAAAATAATTGTGATAAAGCTCATTTCTGGTTAAATGGCTACGTCAGTAAGCAAAATTGGAGCGAAGATATTCCTCAAGCCCTTAACGAATCACCATTAAAATTGACTGTTTGGTGCGGTTAACTCACTGGCGGCATTATCGGTGCTGACTTCTTTTGAAATGGGGAATTAGCTCCCGCTACGGTGAATAGCGAGCGCTTTCTAGCCATGCTGACTGAATTTTTGTTTCCAAAAATTAAATGTTTGATTGCGATGGTTAAGCGTCATACGGTGCGCTTAACATCCAATTTATTGAAAATCAATTTGGTGACAACTTTATTTCCAGAAATGGTTCCATCAATGTTTCCTTAGTTCGGGCGATTAAAGTTTAGTCATTAGTTTATGCCGATAAACCAGCAATTCTTAAAGCATTGAAAACCAATATTCAAGCCACCATTGACACCATTTGGCCAGATTATTGGAAAAAATATTCACAATATCGGGCCGCCGTGGTGTGAAGGAAGACTATTATGCCAGTTTACGCAGGTTCAACCCCGGGTAAGAAAATCTAACAATTTGTCAGCGGCTGATTTACACTTCGCAAAAGCCGGTGACTTTAGGAGTAAGAGATTTATCTCTAAGCTATGTTCAGGGTGGAGCGCGGAAACTTGCCTTTTTGCACTGCAGGCTGTGGCGTGCGTGTCTTATAGTGGCTGACGGGAGATTTGTAGTCGTCTGCCTTTAAGTTGTCATCATGCATTGGACACGTGAGTAGAGGTCATTTTGTGTTGAAGCGAATTTTGCAAATGCCCACTCCATCATTGCAGTGCAGGGTGCTTTTCGTTTACGATTCGCTGTTACCCCACGCGGACGTGTTCCTGGTGAAACAAACCCCAGAGAAATTCACAAGACACCTCTGCATTCGGACCGCGTCACTGTGTGGTGCGCCATAAAACGAGTAGACATCATTGACCCTTACTTTTTCCAGGATAACCGTTGTGCCGTAACTGTGAACTCCGAACGATACTTGACTATCATACAGGATTTTTTTTCAGCCGGCTCTTGAGGCAATGTAATAAGAGGATACATGGTTCCAACATGATGGTGCTACTGCACACACAGCGAGGGTTACCATGAATTGTTTGAGGCAAATGTTTTCTGGACGGCTTATCTCTTTGAGGGGTGATGTGAACTGGCCGGCACGCTCACCGGACTTAGCCCCATGCGATTTTTTCCGTTGGGGTTACCTGAAGTCGAAGGTGTACATCAACCGTCCCAATACCTTGGAAGACCTAATTAAATATATTGAGGCTGAAATTGGCAACATACCAGTCAACATGCTTGTAAGAGTTCAAGAAAACTTCAGAAAACGTATGCAGCAGTGTGTGGATAGCGAAGGTCGACATTTGCCAGATACACTATTTAAAACCATACAATTTAAAAACTTTCAATATAATTAAAATATAAAATTAATTTTTCTAAGGTTCACAATTTTTTTATTTCATTCCCAAATAAGCAAATTCTCGCGTTCCGCCCTGATAAAACTTCTCTATTAAATGCATTAGCCGTTCGGAGCCGTTGCCGTTGTCAAGTAGAAGGTGTACATCAATCGTCCCAATACCTTGAAAGACCTAATTAAATATATTGAGGCTAAAATTGGCAGAATACCAGTCGACATGCTTGTAAGAGTTCAAGAAAACTTCAGAAAACGTATGCAGCAGTGTGTGGATAGCGAAGGTCGACATTTGCCAGATACACTATTTAAAACCATGCAATTTAAAAACTTTCAATATAATTAAAATATAAAATTAATTTTTCTAAGGTTCATAATTTTTTTATTTCATTCCCAAATAAGCAAATTCTCGCGTTCCGCCCTGATAAAACTTCTCTATAAAATTCATTAGCCTTTCGGAGCCTGCAGTAGGTCCCGGTCAGTGACTATAAGAATTGAATCGTACACAGCTCACTGATTTAAGATAATTTCCCCCTTGTTCCTCAATGGGATGTTGTGGGAATTAAGTAAGTATTCAAATTTATACTGATCAAATATCATATTTATAAATAAATATCATGAAATTATCTACCAGATTTTAATAAAAACATTCATTGAAACAATATTTCTGTTTTATCACTTTAAGTTATCAAGCTTCTTAAAAACAACCGATAGTCAGATCAGGTGATTTTTTAGAAAATTAAAATCATCAGATTTTCAACTTATCGAGTGCATTTAACATTTCCAATAAGGTAAAATCCATTTAAATGACAAAACCCAGAGTGTAGGATAACCTTCTCTACCATCAATACCCGCAATTCCTCTTCGGACCTATCTATTTTTTTTCTCTTAGACGCTAGTATACTTATATACGAGTATAAGTAAAATCGCAACAAAAATTGTATAGCTTACCTTAAAACATCGAACTTGTTGAATAGTTTATGGTCAAGATGAGTCAAATTATTGCCCGAAAGATCCAGAATCTGCAGACTATTTGTTAAACTATCAAAGGCCATGGGTGAAATGTCAGTTAAGCCACAGTAGCGCATGTAAATTTCTCGTATTTTGGCAGGTTTAAAGGCATCCTCCTGAAATGACATTTGTAATTGTTAACGAAAAGACCAGCAATAAAATGTGTACCTCTAATTACCCTGAGATATACTGGGATTTGATAGAGTGAGTTTGGGTGGGGTTGGAGTTTTTTTTATCGTTTATAAATACAGCCAGTGATTTCAAAGATCGGGATAGTGATTTTTTTGCTAGAAATGGCATCGCATTTTAATTGTTAAGTGCCATTTAGCCGATTCCTTAGGTAGTGCACCATATTTGCCTTATGTTTGAAATTATGCGTACTCTAATTACTATGAACCTATAGTTTAAAGGGCTCCATATCAGATCCACTTAAGCAACAAAACATTTTTTTAAAACTCGGTTATGTCTTCAAACATTCTCCGTGGCACTAATTAGAGTTATCACCACCCCCGTAAAATCACTTAATTTCATTAAAATTTGCTGGCTGCCGAAAATTTACGTAGCACTACTACCCAATGTTGATTTTTGTTTTTGCCCAACAGGGAAAATTTTACTTCTAAATTATCTAAATTATTTGATCTCGAAAATGAAATTAACCGTTTCAATGCCGCCAAATAAAAAATTACAATAATGAAAAATGTTCGATGCCAGATCCATTTAAGCAATGACACATTCCCGCTTTTTGTCTTGAAACATTTCAAGTGATTTTGTTATAAGTTATCACCCACTCTCACTTACCTTCATTGTATGAATGGGATTTCCGTCCAAAAATGTCCGATTGACAATATCAAAGTATTTAAAGGAATTCGGTGGCAACATACTGATATTATTATATTCCATATGTAAATTGTCCAAATTAAGCTTTGTGTTGGCTTTTATCTCATACGTTTCATTGCCGCTCAATGACCATATCACATTGTGTGATATGTCCAATGTACGTAGACTTTTTAGCGGCCCCAAAGCATCGTATGGTATCTCCGATAAAATGTTATCCGTTAACAGCAGTTTCATGAGCCGTGGCATACCATCCACAAAGACATTAGGATCAATTTCAAATAAATTGTTGCCACTCAAATCCAACGTTTCGAGAATTAAAAGACCCGAAAAGCTATGAGGCTGTAATGTGGATATGCAATTATCGCCCAGGAGGAGGGTTTGCAGAGAATCTTCTAAACCACGGAATGAATCATGCTGTATGTGAGTGATGTGATTGTGACCCAAGTCTAAATGGCGCAATTTTTGTAAATGTCTAAATGATTTCGATGGTATTTCCACCAGATCATTTTGTGGCAGTATAAGTTCCCACAGCGAACGCTCCAGACCCGTAAAGGCATCATCAGGTATTTCTGTTAAATGATTCCCTGATATTTTCAATCGATACATGCCTGAAACAAACATTATTAATAATCAGTACGCTCGTACACAGTACATTCTACTCTAGTTCTCTAACCTGTTGATTGTAAAAAATAGGGTTCTATTTCACGTAATCCAGTATTTTCCATGTGCAGCATAAAAACCTTTTGAGATCAAATTTTTATATTGTGATTTAAGATTTTAAATATGTACTGTCGTTGTTACCTTCGATTGATTGACCATTCGTGGCAGTGCGGGAAATGGAACGTTTTTACAGTAAACTATACCCAGATCTGTCGATGATTTCGAACACGTACATAGCGAATTGTATGCACACGGCGGATATCTGGTCTCTTCCAGTTCACGATGGCTATATAGCGATGCCCTTGCCAGTGACATCCATATTATTATTATGAGGGTTACGATTATGTAAACATAACCGAATTTAAAAAAGAATTCCTTAAAGAAATAGAAATTATTTAAATTAGACTGGTAATACTACCTTCATAATATTTAGTACAAAAATTCGTATACAGAAATAGTTGTGAAAAGTTATTAATGCAGCTGAAATACCTGCAAAGGCGATAAATTAAAATTCTTATCGTAAACCCAACTTGCCTTTTTTAGCAAAACTTTTTTATGGCTCCGGCACTCCGAAGCTTTTTTTGCGCTGCGTATTTTTTAACTCCCGACTGTGTAAAAAACAATGATCCATCTAGAGGTATTTTTTCAGAGCAAAAAAAATATAAAAATTGAAATGAAGTGTGGAATCTTTATTGGTAATTTGAAAGGAAATTGTATAACATTATTTTTTTAAAAACAATTACTTTCAAATGTTGGCAACTATATTATAAAATGAACGTTCGGTGAGAAGCGGGAAGATCCGCTGTTTTCGACCAAAATTCTGTTCAGTGATGAGGCCTATTTCTGGCTCAACGGCAAAGTCAATAAACAAAATTGCCGCATTTGGGCTGAAGAGCAATAAGAAGAGGTTCAAGAGGTGACATTGAACCCAGAGAAAACCACGGTTTGGTGCGGCTTATAAACTGGTGGAATCATCGGTGCATATTTTTTTCAAAAATGATGTTGGCCGGAACGTAACCGTGCTCGCTATCGCGCCATGATATCGATCTTTATGCTACCTGAAATTGAAGCCCGTAATCTTGACATTTGGTTTCAACAGGACAGTGCCACTTGTCATACAGCTGCTCAAACAATGGATCTATTGAGAGTTTATTTCGGAAAGCAGGTAGTTTCACGTTTTGGACATGTGAGTTGGCCGAGTGATATCACACCTTTAGATATTTTTCTGTGGGGTTACATAAAGTCCAAAGTCTATGCTGACAAACCAGCTACGATTCAGGTTTTGGAAGCCAACATTACTCGTGTCATTAAAGTCATACCGGTCGAAATGCTCGAACGAGTCATCCAAAATTGGATCCTCAGAATGGAAACCCTGAGGCGTACTTGCGGCCAACATTTGAAGGAAATTCAAAAAATAAATGCCATAAAATGTCCTTTCAAATTACCAATAAAGATTCCACACCTGATTTGAGTTTTTATAATTTTTTCGTTCTGAAAAAATGTCTCTAGATGGATCACCCATTACAATCAATGTATAGCAGGCACTTTCTATTATGGAACCGCAATTCCCTTAACTTATTGTACATTTTCAACGTATTATATTTTATTGGATTTCAGCCTACCGGAATGTAAGGAGAAGGCATCGTAAGAAAAAAAAACTTAAGTGACCCGAGCCGAGCTTTTATATATCGTTACCTTAATATAAAAAGGCCCCAACTCATATTTTTTTGTCATGTCTGTACAAAAAATACTTACTACGAGGGCGACCGCAAAAGTAACTGGCCTAACATAAAAAGAACCGTTTTTTTGTAATTATTATTATTTATTTTTCAACATAATCTCCTTCCAACTCAATACACTTCATCAAACGTTTTTCAAGTTTTTTAATTTCATCCGAAAAATAAGATTTTTCAAGACCTTCAAAATATGCCTCAGTTATTGGACGAAAATTTTTTGCCACCGAGAATTTTTTTTTTTAAATTTGGAAACAAGAAATAATCAGAAGGAGCTAAATCTGGACTATATGGTGGATGCGGAGCAATTTCAAATCGTAATTCGGCCAGTTTTTGTTGAGTTAAAAATGCAGTGTGTGATGAAAAATAACTTTTTTTTCTAAATGCGGTCATTTATTTGACTTCTTCACTCAACTGATCCAATAAATCACAATTATATTCACTATTTATAGTATTTTCTTTCTCAATATAATCAATAAATAGTATACCCCTTGCATCCCAAAATACTGTGGCCATTACTTTTCCTGCTGACTTAACAGTTTTCGCCATCTTGGGACCACTTTTACCAGCTTCTATCCATTGTTTTGAATGTTCTTTGCATTCTGGGATGTAGTGATGGATCTATTGGATTACGCTGATAAATCGCTAAAAGCTCCTCGGAATTGGTTGGTGATTTTTTGGGGCAAAGACAACAAACGCGGCACATATTTTGCGGTTAGCTTTTTCATGTGGAGTTCATCATGTAAAATACTCCAAACTTGTTTTTCGTGTATTTTAACAATATCAGCAAGTTCTCTGAGCTTTATTCGTCTATCTTTAGTCACTTCATTAAATATTTTTCTAATGTTTTCAATAGTAGTAGCACTTTTCGGTCTTCCAGAGCGTTGTTCATCTTCCGTATTTGAACGACCCATTATAAATTGTTGAACCCAGGATTTCACGGTGGAGTATGATGGTGCATTATCACCATGAACAGAATCCAATTCATCTTTGATTAATTGTGGCGTATAACCTTTCATATAAAAGTGTTTAATTGCCGCACGAAACTCTTTATTTTCCATTTTTCAAAAATTATAAAACTTGTTTACTTCAATCACCTGTAACAAAGAAAATAATCATTAAATATTTCGGAAATTTTGACAGATAGCTTTTAAAAGATCGCTTTTAAAAAAACAAAAAAAGAGTTGCTAGTAAAACAGAAAATGTGCCAGGCCAGTTAGTTTTGCGGTCACCCTCGTAATTCAAAATCTATAAAATTATTTTTTTTTAAAAAATGTATAACTCTAAATTAGACACTATACTTTAATAAAATACACATTTCAAAAGATTTTGTGCCCATATTATTATAACAAGATTTATTACGTTTTTGTCTTCTACTGCAAAATTATTTTTAATGAGTTAGGTTCTTTTATATAAAGTTGACGATCGTATATCCGAATAAAAAAAACATTCAGTGTGCCTGCCCTTAACTTTTTTACCATTTACTAAAGCATTTTTAATAAACTGTTTTTTTTTTGAGTATATAAAATACTTTGTTTTAATAGCGAATTTAAATTATTGCAAAAACGTGTTTAATTCTGATTTTTATGCTTGTTAAATAAAATAAGATTCTTGAACCATCCCATCTCATTCTTGTTAAATACATTGACTTATATGTGCGTTTATTTCAAAAGCATTGCGGAAATTATTTTCTTTTAAAAGCAGGATGCCCTAAATGATATCAACTCATAACTTTTTAATTTTGGAATAAAATTTATTTTTTCTTTTTGCAGTTTATAACTAAACTCTGGAAAATTAAAAAAAAAATCCTCCGGGAGTATTACAGTTGTGGGTTTACCAGGCCAAGATAATGCTCTGTAGGAAATCTTTATAGTAAAACTGTACTGATTTAGTATTGACTTTGTATCCAGTAATACTGGTCAATTATACCCACTCAATGCTCTCCGCTGTAGACATTTAACATGTGCTTGTCAATGAGAATTGACTAGTACCCTTGTAACTAGTAATAAGATGGTTCTTATAGATTCACTTTCAGCCATTGGAATTAGTCATTTACTACTTAGTACGGACATAAATACTGTTACACACGTTTTATGCTGTAAAATAAAAAGTACTGTATGTTTTTGGACCATATATTTTTTAATATATTTATTGATGTATATTGTATCCAAAAAGAATCTACTAATTCGAAATGCCCGCCTTTTGCCTTTACACACGCCTTAAGTCGCACTGGCCAATCGTCAATAGCTGCACGAACCTCGTCCATTGAAAAATTGGCCACAGCTCGAACCAAAGCAGTCTTGGGGTATCTTTTGTGACAAACCTTGTCCTCTAAAACCGTCCACAATTTGTAATCCAATGGGTTCAAATCTGGACTACCTAAGGGTCATTCTTCAGAGGAAATGAACGCTGGCAAATTGTTTCGAAGCCAGGACTGGGACGTTTTAGCCTTATGGGCCGGCGCGGAATCCTGCTGGAAAGTCCATGGCTGGTTTTGGAACAGGGAATTGTTAAGAGGCTTCACAACAGCTTCCAAAACGGTTTCTTGGTAAACTTTGGCCGATGTTTTGACTCCTTGTTCGCAGAAATGCAGGTCAGTTACCCCATCGTAAGAGACACCCCATCAAACCCTGACTGAAGCTGAGTGAATACCCTTTGCCACCCTTGGGATCAGTTCAGATGCTTCCTTAGATGAACACGCATACACTCTACATTTTGCTTGTTAAATTTTTCCTGAACGGTACAATTTTTTTCATCGGTGAACAAAATTTTTCTGTGCAAGTTATCAGCGTGCTTCACCAAAAGACGTTTGCATTTTGCAATCCTATTTTTTGTTAAAGCTGCAGTCAATAAATGTCCTGTAAGTCATTTAAAAGCCCCAAGTAATGATTCGACTCATGGACTTTTGCTTGATATTCATCTCACGGGCCATGATTTTCTTGATTAACGGCTTTGATGACATGCGGTGTTCTAACAGAGCGTGGGCGGCCCGACCGGTGGCGGTCTTTTACATCTCCAGTCTCCTCAAACAGTTTTATGCATCGGTAGACGAACATGCGGCTAATCCCTAGTAGCCGGAGCGTTTTGAAAATATCGTTTTTTTCATTTCACACTTGAAAAGCGCTATTACAGCGATACGGTTCTCATTATCTGACCACTCCATGATGAAAGTTGAAACAATTTTAAAATCCCGTTACAGACTAACGGTATTGAGGTTAGCTATTATTATACTATTGAAATGGGTGTGTTCAATGTTAAAACAGTACTTATGTCCCTACTAAGTACAACAGTTTAGTAAATGTTGTCAACACTTTTAGACTTTTTATTAGATTTCACCACTTTTTACTGTGTACTATCGATCTGCTATCTAATGGGCCCATTTGACCAGATATTCAGAAATAGATTTTAGTAATTGTAGTCAATAATAATGGATTATGAAATGTAATATAATTATGTTTGATTAAGGCAAAAATAATAAGATTACTTTCATAAGAAAGAAAGTTACACATTGTACGTACAGACATTATTTTTTTAAAGAATGCAATTCCCTTTTCACTTTAAAAATACCTGAATTGTGCGTGCAACCATCAAAAAAAATACATCAGATGACAGATGCATAGTCAATAATTTCTGTACCCATCAAAGGCGAAGTGAAATCTGTAGACGCTTCGTTGACCATGTCAACAAAAAAATCATCCAAAATAGTAGACAAAAGTGTTGACATAGAAACACTTGACCCCAGGGAGACTACAGACAAAGCAGCACAATTTCCGCAACGGATGAACGAGGCGAAGAAAAATATATTAACTGTTATGAATATTTAGATAGTCTTTGTAGACTGAACATTACGAATAGTTATTTTTCAACTTTTTTGGATTTTCAAATTGCTGCTGATATTACCGTGTAAAGCATGCATAAAATACCGGTTGCAATTACCTAACCTCAAAACAATTTTTGTGATTTCTATTATTTACTGATTTAAAAATATTAAAAACGCCTTTAAAGATCTCTATTCAATTAATTTTACGGTGATTACGAATCTGCTATTTGATCCAGAATCTGTCGCATATTTTCAGAGATATAGCGCTTTCAATATTGGCAATATGGTATGATATCGTAGTTTTTGCTAAATATTTTGAAACTAGGCTATACTAAGTTGTGTACCCAAAATTAAGAATTTGTCATCTACTTATATAAGTAGTTTATTGTATTTAAACTGTATTTTGATTGTATTTATTTCATTTGTATACAAGCTGCTAATGTGACATTTATTCACAGTTTGTATACTCCACATCGTTAAGCAAATACTTTAGTAGAAATACTTTATCGAGTCCCTTAAGGGAAACTATTACCCCCTGATCTGATATTCGATTTCAGGGTCTTAGCTTAAAATCAAGCTTACAACAGACACACGGACATGTTTAGATAGGCTTAAAATGTTCATTCCAAACAATATTTTGAGGTTTTACAAACGAAATGAACGAAGTTAGAATATACTCCATCAACTTTAAAAGAAATTACCATAATCCGAATATATTACACCAAGTGGCACTATGAAATCAGAACACAGTACAACATATGATTTCGGGACTCAATTCTGATAATTGTTTGTGAAGGTAGCCCCAAAAAGAAGAACTTTTACATCATTCGTTTGGTCAAGGTACATCAAATAATAATTTAATAATTAATTTAAAGTAAATAAGTATCGTATAGGGGGATTTTTCACTTTTTAGGCTCTTTTGTTTGTCATAACTCGAGAACCACAAGTCCGAATAAGCTGAAACAAATTTAAAAAAATTACAATTCCCTTAATCTGTTTATACAATGTTTCGCTACATAAGCCGCAGTTTCGCAGTTATAAATAAATGTATGAAGAAAAAACATATTTTTTGCCTAAAAACTTAAAGTTTTTTTTTAATTCATAAAAAGTACAAAACGGTAAAAAGTGTCAAGTTCTATTACTTTCACGTAAAGTCACATAACCTATGAACAAAATGAGACATAGATCATGAATATCGATTTACGCGTTTCGCTTTTATGCACAATTAAGTGAAGGTATGAATTTCAAAAATTTGTTCGAGATATGTACAAAATTCTTTGGAAAAAACGTGGATGACTTTTTTATGATTCTGAGAATTTAAAAAAATAAGTAATAAACAAAAAGTTTTTTTGATTTTTATGACTTGCTGCATTATTTTGAAAAAATCAATGCATCCATGACGTTAAAATTAAATTACATGCATTTCCACCTTGTTACCTTTTTGGCACAATTACCTCAGGAATCGGACGAACAAGGAGAGAGGTTCCACTAGGTGACCATGCCAATGGAAAAGCGATTCAAAGGCAATAAAAAATTGTGGACACACTGAACAAAACATACCCTTGAATATTATGTTTATCTCAGAACACGAATATGAACAACCTACGAAGAAAGTAAGGTCATCAGAACCACAAGCGTCAACATCAACGAGGATGGATAGTGACAATAATTAAAATGTTCTAAATTTTGTTTCCATGCATAGATAACATATAAAAATCTCATATTTTCTGTGTAAGAATAGCTGTAATATTAATCGGAATGTTTATTTTCATGCAAAATAAAGAATCAATAAAAAGTCATCAATGTTTTTTTTTCCAAAGAAAATTCATACCTTCACTTAATTGTGCATAAAAGCGAAACGCGTAAATCGATTTTCATGATCTATGTCTCATTTTGTTCATAGGTTATGTGACTTTACGAGAAAGTAATAGGACTTGACACTTTTTACCGTTTTGTTTTTTTATGAATTAAAAAAAAACTTCAATTTTTTAGGCAAAAAATGTTTTTTTTCTTCATACATTTATTTATAACTGCGAAACTGTTGCTTATGTAGCGAAACATTGTATGAACAGATTAAAGGAATTGTAATTTTTAATTTTTTTAAATTTGTTTCAGCCTAGACTAGTGGTCCTCGAGTTATAACAGACAAAACAGCCTAAAACGCGACAAATTCCCCTATACGATACTTATTAACTTCAAATTAATTATTAAATTATTATTTGATGTACCTTGACCAAACGAATGATGCAGAAATTCTTCTTTTTGGGGCTACTTTCACAAACAATTATCAGAATTGAGTCCCGAATCAATCACCTGAAAAATGCTGAACTGTGTAATTAAAATATTTCAAACTAACTTTACGGCCTATGAGTAAAGGTAAACACAGAGGTAATGGAGAATTATAAACGCCAAAATGGACGAAGTTTTGAAACCTTGTGTAGCAAACTACATAAGTGGGCACCAGTCATACGTAGAATTAAGACATGGGACTTCTCTTAAATGCCTGCACCACTAGACGGCGTTGAAATTGTGTCATACGCTGATAGTGACACAATTCTGGCGTCAGGACCTAAATTAGATGACATATGCGAAAAAATCAGCTGTTACATCACTGACTTAACACGCCTCTTTACTGCGGGGAATATTGAAATATCCAACTCCAAATCATCAGCCACACTGTTAAGTGCATGTACCGCAAAGGGTTGGTAGTTACCTTATGTAAAAATCGATTACGTCAACATCCCGATTACCAACTACCCCAAAATCCTTGGGGTCACATTGGATATTGGCCCTGCTGACCTTTTACAAAGTGGTTGGTGATACGACGCTGCGGAAGAAAATTCAGACTTGCCAGAATGCCGCCCTGAGAACATCAATAGGGTGTCACCACGACTGCCGGTTCTATGCACCGGATTGACCCGAAGCAGCAGTTCTTCGGCCCAGTGCCGTAAATCCAGCACTATGTGTACCGCTTTAATAACAATTAAACAAGATTCGAAAAACAGCAGGGATGTAGAATAAATTTTTTCATTTTAAAAAATTTTAAAAATTCAATTTTTTGATCCCGACGTTTTCTAAAACCAAGGAAACATATTTGTTTTTCAAATATATTTTTTAAATAAAAAATGTTAAACATGTAAAGAATTTAAAGTCGAAGCGGCCGAATATTAGAGAGAAGAGTCTGTCTGGAGCTTAGGCATTGTGGGACTTTATACTTTTAGTGTGTAAGGGACATATTTCGGTGGGGGTTTATGAAAATACCGCTATGATCCAATTTTACCATAAAAAACTATAGGTCGCACTTAATGCTCTAACCTTCAGTTGTGCCTAATCGAGTTTAAAATGTGTTCTGTAAAGCGGCAGGACTTCACATGGGAAAAGTTTTATGTATGACTATTCCAATATGACCATATGGTCATGGTACGGTAGGATTGGTTAGAAGTTGCTCATAATGCAGTATTTTAAACTTAAGCGCAATCGGATTTAAGTCGTTCCTTCTACAGCGGCAGAACCTTAACTCGGGAAGGACCTTTTGTGGGACTACAGGGCTTGTGCAATGCTCCATGCTCCAGGCTTTGTGTAAAGGTTATTCTAAACAAGGACCGGTATGGTCTAGCTTTACAAGCAGGTCAAGAATTGCAAATAGGCACTAAGTTCCTTTACAAAACGGACTGTTTAACTCGTTTTAATATTGGACAGAGTAACCATTCGGCAATAAACTGGCACGTCTTTACTCTACAGATGCTACAGGCTGTTAGAAACATGGATGGATGTTACCCAATCATAGAGAACTACTTTCTTAAAAATCTGGAAGAGTTATCAAAACGGATCCTGCGCGCTATTTGTAAAATTTTCAATTTTACAAAAAAATAAAATAGTTGTAGGAAATTAAATCAAGTTCACGAAGAACAAAGGGCGATCACAAATTATTTTTATTTAGGATCTTTTTTTGGTTCCAAGTCATATTACAAGATATACATTGATTTATCATCAATTTTATCTCAGTGGGAGACCCTACAAAGATCAAGGTGGCGCAAAATTAATCACTTTATTGGATGATGTCGTATGTCAATGATATTTAAAACTTGTGAACCAGACAGCTGCAGAATACAAACTGACAAGCAATGGAGCGCTATACACATTCGCGTGTTATGCACCATGAGCCATTACATCTTCTCAAAGCCACTGTGCGATGCGGCATTCACGCGGACGCCATCGGCAATAGGATCACTGTTACTGGCGAACACCATAGAATTGGATAAGCAGAATGCGTCAGCGTGAACGTCGTTTAGACCTGCCTGCTAGTTTCAATGATAGCAAAGCTCTCTTTTTATACCGCTGGACCTCTCTATCTAGATTATTAAGATTGTACCTGATCTGCCTAGGCGGAGGCATTCTGTTTATAAGATGGTGGTTAGGATGACTAATACGAAGACACCCAAGCACATATTGCTAAGACAACAAGAAATTGTGTAGGTGGACCTCAGAAGACATGAGACACCCTGTTGATTTGGTGAACATGTTTTGTCAGCGACATGGTGCAACCGTACTCACATCAGGAGCCACAATATATAGTGTGAAGGAAGAATTTCATGGTCGGGTTTTCCCCAGTTTTGGCTCGACAGCAAGATCGCCAGCTTGACCCATCCCAGGCTTCCATCTTTGGGGCTATTTGAAGTCACAGAAGAACATTTGACATGAATGCGAACAGTTATCACCGGAAATCTCTCGGAAAGTTATGAAAAAATGCTTTCAAGTGGAAATGCAGTAAGGGGTCCTTTTATTCAAATGGCAAATCGGAACATAATAAATTTTGTTGCCCAGTTTAGTTGCTGGATGTTGCGGACAATGAAGACCAAAAACGTCCCGAATGGTCAAAACGGGCTGCCAATATGGTCATATGGCTACACCAATTAAAGCATAATTCGTATGGATTCATTTTAAAGATTTCGCTGGGATTAAGAATTGCCCTGGTCGAACTTAACAACGTTTTTACTTATTCCTCAATGCGAATGTATTTATTGGAAATTTAATTAGAACTAAACACACCTTTGGTGTTATTAAAATCCGAACATGGGATAGCCTACTTTGTCATTAACTCCTTCAAGTAAAAGGTAACAAATTGTATCCACCACAGAAGTTGTCAATTCTCGATTTTTTGAAAATTATGTCTTCGAATCTTGTAATAACATATCTCCAAAATTTACGACATTACGAAAATCGCTCCATGGTAGGACACAAATATGTAGAGATCAAAATTCTATACAAATTTAAATTTATTGTCGTTGGGCTAAAAGTATCATAAATTAAAATCTTCACGAATCATTTTTTTCACGATTTTGCATTAAAATCCTTTTGGCTTGTTAGTCCAATTTTTCCCGAAAATATATTTTATGGCTTACTTTGATGAGTATTTCACACTGTGGGCATATTTTGTTAAAAAAAAAATAGGTAAATGTTTATTTTACTTAAAATACCATATTTTAGTCATATTTTGTTAATAAAAAATAAAATAATATAGAGTGATCCATCTAGAGAATTTTTTTGAACAAAAAAAATATATAAATACGAATCAAGTGTGGAAGCTTTATTGGTCATTTGAAATGACATTTTATGGCATTTATTTTTTTAAAATAATTACCTTCAAAAATTCGGTTAGGTGAGAAACGGGAAGATCCGCTGTTTTCGACCAATATTTTGTTCAGTGATGAGGCCCATTTCTGGCTTAACGGCAAAGTCAATAAACAAAATTGCCGCATTTGGGCTGAAGAGCAACAAGAAGAGATTCAAAAGGTGCTATTATACCCACAGAAAACCACGGTTTGGTGCGGTTTATAAGCTGGTGGAATCATCGGTGCATATTTTTTCAAAATGATGATGGCCGTGACTTAAACGTGAATGGTGCACGCTATCGCGCCATGATATCGATCATTATGCTACCTGAAATTGAAGCCCATAATCTTGACGACACTTGGTTTCAACGGAAGGTTTCAAAGGACCGTGCCACTTGCCATACAGTTGCTCAAACAATGGATCTATTGAGAGGTCATTCCAAAAGCAGCTAATTTCACGTTTAGGACAGGTGAGTTGGCCGCCTAGATCGATATCACACCTTTATTCATTTTTCTTTGGAGTTACGTAAAGTCCAAAGTCTATGCTGACAAACCAGCTACGATCAGGTTTTGGAAGCCAACATTACGCGTGCCATTTAAGTCATACCGGTCGAAATGCTCGAAACGAGTTATCAAAAATTGGACCCTCAGAATGGAAACCCTGAGGTGTAGTTACGGCTAACATTTGAAGGAAATTATATTCAAAAAATAAATGGCATAAATGTCCTTTCAAATTACCAATAAAGATTCCACAATTGATTTGAATTTTTATATTTTTTTTCTGAAAAAATACCTCTAGATGGATCACCCATTATATCCCAACATGCATCTGCTATTTAGCTTATGTATTTATAGTAGTCAATTACAAAACAGTAGGGTTTTATCCATTGTCTAATGAAAATTATTAAGTAAATATTTAAAAACCTTTCTTAACGTGTACATTTTTTAAGACCGTAGAAATTACGGCACTTTTAAAAATTAAGAAGGTTTTTTTTAAAGTTTAAGTATTTTTGTTTAAGTTTATGATTATCAATTAATCAATGAAGCTGAAAAAATCTTTATTTTCTGCATTTGTTTTCTTTGCTGTTAATTTAAAAAAAAAATGTTAAGCTTATATATCCATTTTGTAATGCATATTTATGCACTTATTACGCGTTTTTAGTTTATAAAATTCCAATTCCTAACACCTTTAAAATACCTTTACTATTAAAATGTCCACTTATCATATTTGCACACTTTTTGTTCAGTTATCATGTTACAGTTTTTTTTTAAATATTTGAATTCCAATATTTGTTTTTCAATTTTTTAAATCGATAAATTTGGTTTGCTCGCTATTAAGGACGAAAAGGACTTTTCTTTCACTACAGCAAATATTTCAATTCAAGTATTCTGCCACATACATATTTTGTTCTTAATATTTTTCTACACTTAATCCTTTTCTAATCCTTTTTTTTAAAGCCGTTGAAATTCAATCTTTATAAGGTGGTAAGTTTTATGTTTTATGCGTTCCACGTACAAAGATTTGCAAGTCATGTTGTTGTCTTTAGCCAGTAAGAAACCATAAAAATTCGAAACGCTACTTGGAAATTGCATATGTAATTGTATTTCGTATACACGTTGTTGTATAGGAAGTTTGCACTCAATACGAGTATTTGTTGTCGGTGTAAAGTTGCACTTTTATGATTTCAATAACATTTGGCAAATACCATGGCAGTTTCCAAGTTAACACCAAATATTAATTTAGTTAAAAAAAATGTTTTAACTTTATTTGATTATTCATCAGTTTAAAACTTTTCCAATTTTTGTCAATTCCAGTTGTTTTAATGTTTAATGTTTAATTTTTTTTTATATCAGTAATGTATTTAACTAACCATTTTTTAATTGGATTAAATTACTATGACTATATAAAAAAACTGTATCAAAATTTTAATTCACACAAATGATTTTAATTTTTCGTTATTCTCCTTTTTATCCTTGGAGTATTTTCTTCTATCCTTTAAGGATATCGTTGGCACCGATTCTATGTATTTTCTTATTTATTTTTATGTTTTCAAAACTGTTTGTCAACGATTTAAATTCCCGCTATTGTGCCAAGGCACGTCCGAACCTTAGCAAATGTAAGGTACTTCTGAGCAAAAATTTTGCTAATTTGAACTCAAATAAACCAAGATACATTTAAGTACAAGTCTAATTGGATTGTACCACATTTCAATGAACTAGGTGTTCGGAATTAGACTAGTTCTTCCTTAAAACATTTATAACTGTCTTTGTTTAAATTTTTCATTTCCGTTATAGATTTGCCGTCAAAGTTTACTAACCTTTTTAAAGCGCATGTCTCAAATGTCTCTTTTATATCTCTCTCAGTTTCTGAGGCATGCGCTTGTCCATTCAAGTTGTTTAATAAAGAGCGAACTAATTTGGCTAAAAGCAAGCCCTAAAAAACAAAAAATCAGAGGAATGATATTGGCAATGGACATAAATCAAGTGCATTTAAATATCAACTGTCTACAAATTTTAAATGTGATAATCCCATCACTCGGATCATAAACACAACACTAGAGTGACTCAAAACAAGAGTTGGAAATATAAATTAACGCGCTCCTGAAGGGAGGGCGAAAAAATTAAGGTTGGGAGTCGACTGGCTCCTTTGTATTGAACGCAAAGGTTTAATTTGCGGTTGAGTTTATTACTTCCTTTCAGCTTGGTTATTTCCAATTAAAACGCAAGACTTCAATACCGTTCTATTCCGTCGATAATTATAATATGCTTTTATTTTTATTCCAATACAATGACATCAACTTTTTCTATCCCCAGCCTACTTTATGTTTTTAAGTGTCACAGATAAACTGAGTTGATATGGGTATGGGTGATAGGAATGATAAGGCCAACGAGTTGGGCAATGTGTTAACTGCCCCCCCTCTAAATATCTGCGTCCCGTAGATCAACATAAGTCGTTGGGAGACTTTTTAAGGTTACTTTGACTTGGCCTTGGTCTGCTATTGCCTGGATCTTCGGTAGCTGGATATCTGCGCTTATTTTCCGCCCTTGAGCAGGCGGGCCATGCAACCATCCCCCAGGAATATTTCAATAGAGGACATCTCACAAATTGTTGCATTATTGATAGAGTTGCAATTGCCTATTAGTCCTTAAGTTTCAGCTTTTGCTGAAGTGGCCATCGATAATTCAACCGCTGCCTTGTTGAATGGTTACGATTGGTGCATCGTACTTAAAGACGTCCAGTGCGTTGGTTGATATCGTCAGCAATATTCCTAATGATAATAGTAATTTATAAGTTAATGTGTTAGTATGTTCTTAAGACTCTAGATTGCTCGCCTGTGCTCTAAGCATTATTTACTAGGTTTATGTGCACAAGTTATCAGCGAGTTAGCAAGAAGTAAATAGTTAGTAGTGTGTAAAAATTTTTACTAATTTAATTTTTACTCTAAAATTCTTTTATTTTTTCATTGGTTTCTAGAGTCTTTGAGTTTCAGACTTATTAAGATTTTACTTCAGCAAATTAGTTGAATCCTTTTACCGGGAGTCCATTTTACTTTAGTGGTTACTAATCTCATGTATTTTTTACGAATTTTTCACCTGTGTTTTATGGACTCTTTTACCCTTGTTGGTTTCAATTGTTACCCTATTATTCTTTCCTACTATCTCTTTGGCGTAAAGCGGTTTCTCCTTTCCTTTGATTTGCTTATTCTTAACGTACAAGACGTCTCCTGGCTCATAGTTTCTACCCTTTTTCCTTTTTTTATTTACTCGTAGGTTCCGCATTTCTTGATTCTTTTTGATTTGTTCCCTGACCTCCGAAAACACCCTGGCTTGGAAATTTGTTAAATTCTGATAATTAATCCGTTGGGTTCTATTGAAAAAGATATCGTTCGGCTTTTGCTTTGTAACACTGCGTAAGTGAACCGCGGATCTATTTTTGATATGAAAAAATTTTCCAAACTTCGAAAATTTATCTAAACAACTTAAGAATTTCTCGCCTTGGATTTCGAAAATATCTATGTGCAGGATGTCACACGGATTTTCGGGAATAGGTGTATCTTCTAACTCGGGGACAAAAGGGTGCCTGTCGTATTTGTTCGTTAAGCAGGTCTCACATCCCTTAGTGTACATTTTTATGCGACTCGCCATTTTTGGAAAATAGTACCGCTCCAAAATTTGCGCCTTGTTTTCCATGTGATTTCTGTGGGCTCTTTTGTGTTCCTCCTTGATTATCCCACAAATCCTTATTTTATAATAGCGAAAATGGCAGAGGTATATATCTTGCAGCAATTGGATAAAATTCTCAGGAATCTTAATGCCGTTAACGAGTAAGGGATTCAGACGCTCCTTCAAGGTCGCCGTTAAAGAGTCCTTGTCGACTTTATCCAACGTGATATAATGGCGCATATACCTTTCATGTGGGGATTCTACGATAAAAAGTTCCCTGCCTTCTCTGATTACAAGCTGGTTCCTGAAGACGTTTAATGGGGCTTCAACGTGCATTATTAGATCAAAGGCATCCTGCTCGGCACTATGTACTGTTTGCCCTTCGCTCGCTGTTATAGTCCTTATTGATGATTCTCTACCTGCAGTCAAGGTTCTTGAGCGGTCACTTCCTCCTTCACTGGCGGTCACCGTATCAGATTCGTTACTAGCTAGAATAGGAGGTGTTATCATATTGTTAACTTGGCATGGTAGCCTCGATAAAGCATCTGCCACGACATTTGATTTACCGGGAGTGTAAATCAATTCGTGATTGTACTCCTCTATTCTGGCCTTCCATCTTTTCAACTTTGCATTGTAGTTTCTGCTCCCTAATGCAAAGGTAAGAGGTTGGTGGTCAGTGAGAATTCGTATTTTCTTTGCCCAATACAGATAAGATCTTAGATTATCCAAGGCCCTTACTATTGCCAACATCTCTTTTTCGTTTGTTGCATAATTTTCCTCTGCTTTACTCAATGAACGAGATATAAAGGCAATGGGGCGCTCTTTTCCGAGCTCTCCCTGTGACAATACTGCTCCGATGGCGTAGTTTGATGCGCCTGTTGTAAGAGTGAACGGTTTGTCGAAGTCAGGAAAGGCAAGGATGTCATACGAGACAAGTAATTCCTTTAAGTTATTAAATGCCTGCAATGCAGCATCGTCGAATTTAATATACACCTTTTTTGATTGGTTCGCTTTTACCTGCGAATTTTCTCCTCTAGTGAGATTTGTCAAGGGTTTCGCAACTTTGGCGTAGTCGCGAATAAACTTCCGATAGTATGAAGTCATACCCAAAAAACTCCTCAAGTCCTTCAAGTTTTGTGGAGGCGGAAGAGACCTTATAGCCTTTATTTTCTCCACATCAGGCTTAATTCCATCAGACGTGATCAAGTATCCCAGAAATTCCACTTCAGTTCTCATGAATTTAGTTTTTCCTAAGTTGACCCTCAGGTTCGACTCCATTAATCTCTGAAATACGGTGTTAACATTTTTCAGGTGTTCATCTACATCCTTTCCAAAGACAATAATATCGTCTATATATACGTAACAGATTTTGCCAATGAACTCCTTCAGGACGTCGTCAATCATCCGCTGAAAGATAGCTGGTGCATTCTTTAGGCCAAACGGGAGCCTCAAGAACTCATACTTTCCATTCATTGTAGAGAATGCCGTTTTTGGGATGTCAGTCTCTTTCATAGGAATTTGGTGAAATCCTGACGTGAGATCAATCGTTGTAAAGTATTTCGCATACCCCAGGCTTGTCAGAGTCGCGTTTATGTCGGGTATGGGGTAAGCATCCGCTATGGTGACTGCGTTTAACCGCTTAAAGTCTATCACCATCCGATATTGTTTTTCGCCAGACGGTTTCGGCTTTTTCGGCACTATCCATATTGGAGAAATATAAGGGCTTTTGGATGGTCTAATTATGCCTTCTTCTAGTAGCTCTCTTACTTGTTTCTCTACCTCGCCTCTCATAGAAGCTGGATAGGGATAGCTCTTCGTGTAAATAGGTTCATTCACCGAAGTAACTATTTCGGCTTGCACAGATGTCTTTATTCCGGTGCGTATGCTTAAGGGTTCGAACAGTTTCGCGTATTTAGTGGTCAGTGAATTTATTGCTGAACGCGCAATTTCGGGAACATCGGGAATTTCCATTATGTAGACGCCTTCCAACGTTCTGTTCCTTAGAGGTATTGTAATGTCTGGTTGTATAGTGAGAGTGTGATTTTTACGGTCTATGACAGCCCCCAGTCTTTTTAGGGTATCATCTCCTATGATACCGTCGAAGGATTGAAATCCAGGAAGAACATAGAACGTGACCATTTCATCATTACCCAATCTTTGAAAGAACTTCCCCTTGACCTGCTTGTCAATTTTCACTGACCCAGAGGCAGTCTGAACAACGAAGGGTCGCTTTACAGGGATGGAACCTGCCGCTAAGCTTGTTTTCACGAAATTCTTGTTTGCACCCGTGTCTATTAGGAATTCTAATGATTTACAATCACCCCCAGTACAAGAGAGGTATGGTATACTAGAGCTGCCCTGGACAGACTTAACTAAATGAAAAATGCTGGAGGGCCGTCCTGCATAAAATCCGACTGCTCCCCATTATATGCATCCCCCTCATGGTCCTGTGTAGAATTTTCCTCCTCTTCATTATATCCGTTTTCTTCATAAGTGGTCGGATCTTGTGGATTTGCTTTATCGTTCGACTCCATGGTGTACAGTTTCTGGTGCCTTGAATATCCCTCGTTAATTCATCCTGCTTCTCTCTTGAATGGATTGTTTGACCCTGATTGGTTGTAATAGTTAGTTCGTCTCGACTGCGCCGACCTATCCACTTCCATCTTAACTACTGGAGTCGGGTCTTCTGTCACATTTGGTAGTGGAACGTTTGATCTTTGATTTGATGGACCATAAGGTTTATAACTTCGTGATTGACCGGAACGATTACCCCAGTTTCGATTGAAATTACCACTCGACTCGAAATTGGCTTTCCTTGGAATTCTGTGAGTCATCTCATTCATGGGTACCGTCACCACGTTACGTGTGTTAGGACCATGTATAGGGTAGGCTCTGAAATTTAAGTTTTGTATGTCGAGGCACGCAGTGTAAGCTTCTGGTAAGGTCCTTGGCCTTTGCACGATAATCATTCTAGACAAATCCCCTTTTAGTCCTCTGACAAAAACATCCAAGGCTCTGTTCCTGCATGTTTCGATTAACGCGTCTACAACCTCGGCAGACTAATCCCCTGATTTGAGCTTGTTGATGATTAGAGATATTTGGTGGTTCACCCTTGCGTAGAATTCGTCGAGGCTTGAACTTCCTTGTGACAGTTGTCCCAGCTGATGCTCAAGGGTTCGTACATCCCTCTTGTCAGCATAATGCAACGAAAGGCAAGTTTTCATTGCGGGCCAATCACCGTCGAAAATGTTGTGCGAAATTAAAGCCGCGTTAGCTTTACCTCTAATCTTTCCTCGAATTGTTTTAAGAATTGCCTTATAGATAGGCTTAGAACGCACGATTTTATAATCTTCTAAAATTCCTTCTACCGAATGCACCCAATAAACATATTGCACCGGATCACCCTCGAATATCTCAAGGTCCTTAACCGAGTCTGGAAGTCTACTGACTTCTTTTAATTCTTCTTCCGTTGCGGGTCCCCTTAAAGGTGTGACTACCGCCGACGCTGCGGCCGATTGGTTTAGCTCTTCAAGCTGACGAATCCTTGCCTCTGCTCCCCTGAGTTCTCCCATAAGGGCAGCAATTGAACCATTCAATTCGATCACCGACTGGGTTAATGCTTCCATTAAACACAAATTTTAGTATTCTTGTTTAAAAAAAACGTTTCTTCCTGTGATTTGGCTGCAGGGTTGACTCGATTGCTTATGTAATTGATTTTTATTGTTGAATCTTTTGCAACGTACATCTAAGGATGAATCACGTACTTGGTCGAGGAAGGGCCGTGTTATCCCGTTTGTTTGCCAACAATCAGATTGAAGGCATCCTACTAGGGCAGGGCTTGCTTCACAACGGTATTTTGGACCTATTGCAATCTCCAGCGTGTTCCCATGTGAACGTTGGAATGTTGCTGCAGCGACCAAGGAATAGCTGCCGTGTTCCCATGTGGACGACAACGTGCACCATTTAGGGCGTACCTTGAACCATATATGGCAGCTATTGCAGGATCACAAAATCGTTAAACATTAGAGTCCCGGCGGGAGCAGTTGACCTAAGTATTTAGGTACACAAGTTGCTCCAACCAGTAACCAGCGAGAGTAGTTGACCCAAGTGTCTTAGGTACACAACTTACTCCAACCAGTTCAAGTGTGACGACGGCCACTGGTGATGCTTACGGAGGAATGTTTTGCACTTGTCTTCCAAATTTCGTGTAGTTCAATTTACAGTAAGAAGTGATTTTTGCAAGCTTTTTTGTTTTGGTTTTAGTTCGGAAAAAACTCCTTGATTCTGGTGTCCTCCAACTAGCTTCCTTGATTAACACTTTGATTAGCAGGATAATGACTATATTAAGATAAAAGAATTATTGCCAGGAGGGTCCCCCCGAAGGTGTTGAATCGCTGTGCAACTTATTCTCATTTAAACTCTTTTTTCATCTCCTGCCAATTTTCGACACCACACCAAGCCACTTGGAAGGATTCACTGTCAAGGTTCTTTTCACTTTAATTTTAATTACCAATTAAGCTTTTATCTATTCACTTCCTATTAACACTGCAAACGTTTTCCTACAAGCACAACACTGTTTATCCGTTTCACTTTCACCGATGGCCCCGTCGCACTTGGTCTCCAAGGATATTACATCCTAGAGAGTATTTTCTTCAAAGACCTCCATTTTTTCAGGGGGTCCCTGCTCGGGCGCCAATTAACGCGCTCCTGAAGGGAGGGCGAAAAAATTAAGGTTGGGAGTCGACTGGCTCCTTTGTATTGAACGCAAAGGTTTAATTTGCGGTTGAGTTTATTACTTCCTTTCAGCTTGGTTATTTCCAATTAAAACGCAAGACTTCAATACCGTTCTATTCCGTCGATAATTATAATATGCTTTTATTTTTATTCCAATACAATGACATCAACTTTTTCTATCCCCAGCCTACTTTATGTTTTTAAGTGTCACAGATAAACTGAGTTGATATGGGTATGGGTGATAGGAATGATAAGGCCAACGAGTTGGGCAATGTGTTAACTTATATTCCCCTAGAAGAAAAGATTGATAAATTTTAAAACGACTTGATGATAATTTGTCTTTAGCCAGACAGTTTCAAAACAGTAAAAATCTAACTTTTCTTTAGTCGTGTTACTAAATAAAAGGTGGTCCAACTGAAACGCACAAGGTTACTTGTAAATAAAACCAAAAGTTTTCAGAGAATTGTCATATTTTTTATGATTGAGTGTGAATCAAAATATCGGCCACATGCTCGCCACTACTTCGGTGGCATACCTCAATCCGATGGTCCATATTTTGAATGACTGAGACATAATCGAGGTTCAATGTTATTAATGTGCCTAATTATCTCATCCCTTAGCTCTAGTTGTTTTTGGCTTATTGACGTACACTTTTTCTTTTAAATATCCCAAACATGATCGTGGCGGCCAAGTAACATTGCCGCGACGTGAGTTAACACCGCCATCGAATTTCTCCCGCAAAAGAGCGATTGTTTTGTTAGCGGTGTGGCAAGTGCCACCATCCTGTAGGAACCACATATTGCCTAGGTCCTTATTTCTGGAACGGACAAGAAGTCCGTTACCATCTCGCGATAGCGAACACCATTCACGGTAACTGCTTAGTCGAACTCATTTTCGAAGAAGTACGTACCGATGACAAAACAATGGCAAAAGAACTGAGCGAGCTTGCACAGGTATTTTCACATTTCCTACAGACCCAGTTTGCTGAAATTTGAGCACAATTTTCGATTGTGCTGACCAAAATAATCAAGAAGTAAAAGTAAAAAATGAAGTAGAAGTAAAAATGCATTTTGTTTTGAACGCCCAAGGCTTCAACAATCTATAAGCGGTGCTCAATTGCGAACCACTCCTTGGTTGAATTGGTCAAACACTAAAACAAAGAAATGTCGAATTAAGTTGGGCAAAACACTTGACGTTAAGGTGTGACTCACAATTAACATCATACATTATGGTTGGAACACCCTTCATAACTACGTCATGTATCACCTTGTTTTTGTATGTTAAAAACAACTTTAAATGCGAATATATTCGTTAATATGGATTTAAATGAACCCAATCAAATTATATCTTTTGACTTAAGGAAAATTGTTAATATTTGTCTGTTGAAGAGAGAAGCATGTTAGCATGTTGAAGAAAATTAATCTGTGGTTGTAATTTATATATTCGTTAATATGGATTTAAATGAACCCAATCAATATACTTTTTTCGAAAACAATCAACTTTTTAAAGATGTTGAAGACATGCAGCGTCATACATGTAACCAAATTAGGAACATAAAATAATATTTAGCGTTATATTATTTCAGCTCGTAATATTATATTTACCCTGGAACCGCTCTGTGGAACTGCATAGCAATTGTTTGTAACTACCAAAAATATTTGATCTAGACCTACCTTTAAGTGCACTGATCGACTTAGAATCACTATGATTCGATTTAACGCTGTCTGTCCGTCATAATGAAATTAGGCACACTTCTGTTGTTTGGAAAAAGGAAAAAATCGGTTCAGATTAAGATATAGCTCTTACAAATTCAAATTTGACATTGGTAAATTTAGATAAAAACATATTTTCAATTGGCTTTTCTGAACATTCTGAAAGTGCAGGCTATATATAATACAGGGCGATTTAAAATTAGGAAAGTACTGATAATTTTTTAAAATTTCTGGTTTTATTGGAAAGGTTGAACATTTAATAATAGAACACAATAAAATTCATACTGACCTCACAACTGACTCGGCAGTACCTCATCCGATCAACCCAATTGTTCAGTACCTTTTCGATTGTTTTGGGTAGAATCTCTTCAATGGCAACTTCGATTTTATGTTTCAACGCTTCAATTGTCCCTGGATGATTTGCATAACATTTATCTATAATGGCTCCCACAGAAATTAATCCAAAGATCTCAAATCACAACTCTGAGGCGGCCAATTGACATCACAATTTAGGCGTATTATTCGATTTTCAAAAACAGTGCGTAAAATATCGATGTTTGCGTTGGCTGTGCGACATGTGGTGCCGTCTTGTTGAAACCAAATGTCGTCCATGTCATTCTCCTAAATTTTTGGAAACAAAAATACGTTGAGCCTGGCGCGGTTACGCTTACCGAAAAATGGCCCAATGATGCCACCAGCCCAAAATCCACACCAAACAGTGACTCGTTGTGAATGTATTGGCTTCTCAATTGTAGTTGTTGTTGTAGCGGCAACTGTGTGCCGTGGTGACAGCCCTTGGCCGAAGAATTGCTGTCGTGGGATTGTATCTCAATAGTCATAGGGTTCTCTGAACTCCATATGGGCAATTTTGCTTATTGGCATAGCCACCGAGATGAAAATTTGCTTCACCATTTTTCAGTACAATTTTTCATCTCCTGCCAAACAATCTTCAGCCCATTGGACAAAGCAAAAACGCATCGGATGGTGTTCCATTATTTAATGACAAAGTTCAACCTTTCCAATAAAAACAGGAAATTTGAAAAAATTGTCAGTACTATTTTTACAGCCGATTCAAATTAAAAATGTTTAATGGTCCACCCCATATAGTCAGTCACACCCGACTTTAGCATTTTTGATTCTTTTGTATTTATTTTACTTTTCAATGAAATAGTTTTAAAAAGAAGAAAAGAACGCATCTTCAACCTCTAACCTGATGAAAGTACCGACACTTCTACGTTACCTGTTGCTTTGTCGAATCTTAAAACACCTTAAATACTGATAAGGATCGTACTGAATTTAAGAACTAACTGATCAAGTACTATGGATTACGACAAACACTAACTGGTACTTCCTGATTAAACCGAGTGCCGTATCACTACACGAATTTATTTAGCCACATACAAATGTAGCGGTTGGGACGACTAGAACATATCGGTCAAATGCGTTCACCAAGTTGAACTGATCATGAACTATGGATTATAACAAACACTGTTACACCCTGAGTAAACCGAGAGCTGTATTCCTACACGAATTTATTTAGTACATATAAGTAGTACCGGTTGCGCTGATAGAGATGTGTCGGTTGAATAAACAGAGAAAACGACTCAGGTTGAGGAAACAAGTAAAGGAAAATGTGAGAATTCTTAGTATTGAATGCTGGGCAAGACACGTCCAAGTGCTTTTTGACCTTTTTCGTGCAGATCAGGACCAAGAAGAGGCTAAGAAAACAGCTTAAGGAAGAAGGATAATGCCGTCGACTACCCAACAAGAGCTTAATCTCTAATCCATGTAAAGGCATCCCTATAAAATTTATTAGTCATTCGGAGTCGGCTTTGATTAGTAGCTCCTGGTTAGTAAACATACTGGCCGCACTTTATTTAACAAACTAACAATTTTGCTAGTTTAGTGGCAAATAAAGCGGATGTGAAGTCGTTTTGGAGTTTTTCTAATTTGGCAATACTGTAGAATATCGGTTAAATTTCTAAAGCCCGACCAAAGGTGGGGTTTTAGGCCGAAGCCGAATCGAACTTATATTCGGCCGAAGCCGATGTAGAATGTGACACAATTTTTTTATTCATTATAA
Organism: Hydrotaea diabolus; assembly: GCA_963513945.1. NCBI lineage: Eukaryota > Metazoa > Arthropoda > Insecta > Diptera > Muscidae > Hydrotaea > Hydrotaea diabolus. The sequence continues at coordinate 210,093,530 of OY740716.1, forward strand.
CTTTTTTGGTTTATTTATTTATGTCATTTAAAATGCCTAAAAATCGTTAAAAAAAAACCAAAAATAAAGCTTGTTGGTGCCAGCACCACCAACATGCAATTTTTTAGTTAAGTACTTTATTGCCACCACCTTTAGATTTTCCATTTGTAATTACAGCTTTCGTACTCCCAGCTTAGATAGACTAGCATGTAGCGAAAACAAACGCCAATATAAAGGGTGGTTAAATTTTAAAGTGCCGATGTTGATTTTGAATAAAACACAAATTATTTAGAAAATTATTGCCATTCCTTTTTATTATGATAACATTGGTATGGCTCAATTATGTACGGAACAAAATATCGGCCTAATGGCCGCCGCGACCTCGGCGGCACACCATCCGATGACGCTGATGAGTAATTGAGGTTCTATGCCGTTAATGTGCCGAACTTTCTGATCCCTTAGCTCTTGAATTGTTGCTGGCTTATCGACGTACACCTTTTCTTTCAAATAACCCCAAAGAAAGGAGTCCAAAGGTGTCAAAACACATGAATTTGGCGGTCAATTAACATCGCCACGACGTGAGATAACACGGCCATTGAATTTGTCGCGCAAAAGAGCCATTGTTTTGACAAGTGGCACCGTCCTGTTGAAACCACATATCGTCCACATCGATATCTTCCAATTCGGGCCATAAAAAGTTCGTTATCATCTCACGATAGCGAACACCATTCACAGTAACTGCCTGACCGGCCTCATTTTGGAAAAAATACGGCCCGATGATGCCGCCAGCCCATAAATGGCATCAAACAGTCACTCTTTGTGGGTGCATTGTTTTATCGACAATCACTAATGTATTATCATTCACCCACATGCGGAAATTCTGCTTATTGACGAATCCACTGAGCTGAAAATGTGCCTCATCACTGTAGATGATTTTCTTCGAAAATTGATCATCCACTGTTGCTATTTCTTGCCACCATTCTGACCATTGATGAAGTTTGTGACGCTTCTTTCCATGGTTCAAATTGAGTTAGTCTGAAATTGAGTAATATCAAATGAAATGCAGAAAAACTTGACATTTAGTTGTGGTTCACATTCAACATCGGCCCTTAAAAGTTAACCACCTTTTAGACGCGATTAAATCCTATGAATTTTTAGTGAAATCCTACGCAATCGAACATTCTGGAACAATTATAATTTTATGAACCTAATAAACATTGATTTTGGTGCAATCGTTGTGATATATATCATATACATACCTACATATCTTACATACCTTATTAGCTCTATTCTCAGATGTGTAATGGTCAAAATATCCAGGTCTCTTCAAATTGACCCTCGCTCTACGTGTTCCTTTTGTTCTCATCGTGCTGCAGCTTTATTTATAGTAATTTGAACTGTATATTCCCCGGTAGTTCAGATGGATCAAGCTAGTAAATCCTTTCTTACCCAAATAAACCAAAACAAAGGGAACATTTTTTAAATCAGAGAGCTTTGGTAAATACATTTTTTTACTCACTGGCCTTGCATAGAATAAAAAATTAAAAACGTAAGGTTTGTCCGGGCCGAAGCTTTTGTATCGTGAAGGATGTAGAGCAAATATTAAAAAAAATTTTTTTTCCAATGCACCTTTAAGGAAATCTTTCCTGGGTCAGTTACAATTCCAGCTCATGAATATAAGCCATTATCATGCATGGTCTTAGCTTAATTCGTTTGACCTCAATCATGCTTTCAGACGAACTGGAATGACTTGTTCGTCTTAAAATTTTGAAACGATCAGATCAATATTTCGGGGGATGAGAAATTTAGTATACACTTCATTCTTGTTGGTAGAGGGTATGATAGAGATGTGTCGGTTGAATAAACAGAGAAAACGACTCAGGTTGAGGAAACAAGGCCGAAGCTTTTGTATCGTGAAGGATGTAGAGCAAATATTAAAAAAAATATTTTTTTCCAATGCACCTTTAAGGAAATCTTTCCTGGGTCAGTTACAATTCCAGCTCATGAATATAAGCCATTATCATGCAAAATTTCATGGTCTTAGCTTAATTCGTTTGACCTCAATCATGCTTTCAGACGAACTGGAATGACTTGTTCGTCTTAAAATTTTGAAACGATCAGATCAATATTTCGGGGGATGAGAAATTTAGTATACACTTCATTTTTGTTGGTAGAGGGCATGAAAACAACACATTAAACACTTAAATGAGGCATATAAGTACATTTACAGTATTAAAACAAAAAATACTACCTCCCAATTTTAGAGACCTGATCATTCAAAACATGTTTTTAGTCCACCCTAATATACATAAGTACATAATTCCAATAATGGTCAAACACAAATTCGCCTTGCACTTACAGTATACCCTGAAAATAAACAAATGTTAACAGACCAGCGTAGCTTTCAACATGTGTACAACATAAATCACTTTCAACTTGCCTTCAGCTTCACCTTTTTGTGCCTTCATTAGTAACGTCTAGACAGCAAACAATTGATTCAAGTCGGTACTCAAAGGTTGCCCTAAGCACGAAACAATATTGTAAGTCTTCGTTAAAACATTAGAAACTAATTTGAGCATTTAAACCCAAAACCAAATGTATATCCTCCATAGAAACGTTAGAAATCATGGTTAACAAGACCAGAAAGACTAAACAGAACCAGACAAACGTTTTCCTGTAATTATGCGAAATATGCGAAATGAGAAAATATTGCAACGAAATATATTTCCACATTGTTTTGTTTACTTACCCTCTCGCACATGTATTTACAGACAGATACAGATGCTGGAAAACATCCTTTTTATGTCCACAGTTTACATTTTTTGTTGAGGGTTCATCTAACTAAATCCAATATTTTCATAGTTTTCATATTTATTGGTTGTAGTCTAGAACTAAACACGTTACGAAAGCATGTTTCACAAGCAAAGGGCATGCACAGAAACAAGACGAAGTATAAAACGCCATATATGTATTTAACATTTTTTTTAAATAACTAAAATTACAAAATAAAAGCGTGTGTACAAATGTACAACGCATCTTAAAAGACACACATTCACCTATCATTGTTGTTTAAACAGTTTTTCCGTCTTTCGTTTCATCACTGGCTTTTGACAGTGGTTATTTTACGATACAACCAATTGTAATACAAGTTTTCTTTGCTGTACTCCTTTTCCTCAGCAGCGAAACACTCGGATAGGCTAGGAGGACAAATGTTTTCCATACTAAAGAAAAATGTTGTTTTCACTTCTCGCAATTTGTTTTTGGATTTCATTGTTATACGTCTCGAATGGGGATCTTTGCCCTCCAAGTGTTCTCGTATGTAGTGGGCTGACAAGTGTATTTCCATTTCATCGACCAATGAATCGTCAATTGTATCAACAATACGTGGTGTTTTACGCAAAAGTTGGTCGCACACCTCATAATAAACGCTACTAATATTCAAGTGTATATGAATCATTAACAGGTGCTCTAAAGTGCAGTGGATTTGAAGCAATTTGGAAAGTGTCTTGGCCGTCTCATGTTCGTCAAAATTGCTATTTTTAAATCCAATTATGTCATTCTTAATATTATCGCCAGTACTTTTGACATCATTGTGCAATAGAGTTTTGCGCAGCGCCGCATTATCCTGCAAAACAGCATTGCGCAAGGATTTGCGAACATTTGGCAAGACTGCAGCATTCTCTTTATTGTCATGAGCAACACTTAAAGAAACAGAAAGCAAAGAATTGTTTTATAGATTCAAGAAGAGGGTATAAAGAGTATTTACCTTTTATTTTTTAAATCAGTGGCACTGCATATTTTACTCTCGACAAAAATATATTCATAATCCTTGTAGAGCTTTTCCAAACCGATTTCCAATAATAACTCCAAAGGCTCAGAGCCTGATAAGCATGGTATGGCTAGGCGTCGATTGGCGACTTCTGTTATAATTTCCGCCAGACGATTCTTATTGGTAGGGGTATTCTAAAAAATAAATATATTAAAAGAATCATAGGTATTTGAAACGTAAAAACCAAAATATGTTTCATTAATTTTTTTTTTAATAAAAAGTCCCACAAAATGCCATAAAGAAACAAGGGGGAACTTCTCTCACTTTGTGGACCGCCGTGGTATTGTATAAGTGTGTACGGTTCAACTTCGGAAAAAAACATCTAACAATATTTAACGGCGGGTTTCCATCTTGTAAATGCCAGCGACTTTACGAGCAAGAGATTTATCTCTAAGCCATGTAAAAATGTCTCTATAAAATCCGTTCTTCGTTCGGATCCGGCGTTAAACAGTAGGTCCCGGTCAGTGAGTATTTGATTTGAATCGTAAACAGCTCACTGATTTGAGTGAAGTTCCCTCGTTTTTTTCATAATTTCTTACCACAATATTACAACGTGCTGCACACTGAAATAGTATATTAAAGGCCATCTTTAAATCTTTGTAGCAAGAGCAACCTAGAAAATACAGCCTTTCAATTATTAATCCTTGTGTTTTTTTATCAAAGTATCTCACGTTTCAATATATCCCACAACTTATCCGTTAAGTCTGTTAAACGCCTTATTTTGGCACATTGTATGACATCTTCAATATCGCGATCGGCACTGCTGTCTGAATCAATTTCCGAAATTTCTGTCATGACTTTATTAATACTTTCACGCAATTCTCCCATTTCAATGCCACTGAAAATTATTTTACAGATTGTTAATAAAAAAACATAAAAAAGATCAACATATACGAGGGTTGCTATATATATTTCTGGCCTTATAATGAAAGTGCGAACATGTATCATCAAAAATTGTTTTATTGTTTTTCAAAGTGTTCTCCAGCATGCTTTATGCACTTTTGCATGCGCTCAAACAAATTGTCGAAGCACTTTTTCCACTCCGCTTGAGACACCTCCAAAACATGGTTGTTAAACGCTTCAACAGCATCTTCTGGCGACGAAAATCGTTGACCACGCATTTTTTTCTTGATGTGCGGGAATACAAAGAAGTCATTAGATGCCAAGTCAGGGCTGTATGACGGATGACCCATCAAACGTTTAGCCGGTCAAAAAGGCGCTGCTTTCAGCCAATGTGTAAGAGCTCGCATTGTCATGGTGCACAATGATTCGTCTTCTCTTGTTCGTTTTTCGAATTTCTCCGAAGACTTCAGACAAACAAATTGTGGTGTACCACTCAGAATTGACCGTCATACGTTGCTCAAGCGAAACAGTCGCCACATGACCAGTTTTGCCGAAGAAACAGGCGACCATTTGCTTCGAAGTGCTTCTTCTACGAACAACTTTCGTTGGATTTGGTTCGTCATCGAAGACCCACACGGTCGATTGCTGTTTTGTTTCGGGCTCATACGCATAGATCCATGATTCGTTACCTGTGACGATCTTATAAACGTCTTTTGAAGCACCGCGGCGTAATTTTTCAAAATTTCTTTGCGCCAATCGACACGAGCCTATTCTTGAGCGATTGTCAACTTGTGCGGGATCCAACGAACAAACCTTTTTTACGGCCAGGTGTTTATGCAATATCGAATGTATGCTGGTGGAAGAAATGCCCAAGAATGCCTCTATCTCACGGTATGTCACATGACGATCTTGCATTATCTGTTAACGCACGGCATCATTGTTCTCTGGCACAACGGCCGTTTTTGGACGACCTTCACGACCTTCGTCTTTGAGCGATCGTCGGCCACGATTGAAATTATTTAACCAGTTTTTCACCGTTCTAAAGGATGGTGCTTCATCGCCATACAAAGATTTAAGTTCATAGATGCACTTCTTTCGTGATAATCCACGTCGAAAGTTGTGAAAATAATCGCACGAAAATGTTCACGAGTTAATTCCATTTTTTTGTCCAAATTGTTTTTTCAAGTCACTGCAAACTACACAAATGATGGTCGTACGTCAAAACGTTCTCAGTATGTTTATGCTAAAAAATGTCAAACTTTCCAAAGGAAATGTCAGATGGCGCCAGGCAACACTTAGTGTTTCCTAGGCCAGAAATGTATGTAACTGTATATGTACTCTTATGTACCTGCTACCCACATGTAAGACTTTATCTCAAGAAACTATATATTACATCCAATCTTAATAAAAATCTTAATAAAAAAACACAGTGTATTATGATCGATCTGTAACCAGCTCAGATGAAAAGGGTCTTATTGTCCCACGTTTTGATAAAGCCTCAGTACAAAGGTCCCTCTTGGTTTAAGATACAACTGCTTTAGCATATCCATATTAGTTCTGATTTTGGTTATATTTGATGTACGTACGAGTATACTACTACACATAAATACAATAAACCATTAACCGGAACTTGGACATATTTAGACCATAGTCTCATTTTTGGAAATTGTCCTCATACAAAAATTTTGAGGCCCTAAAAGCGGCTTCGTATGAACATTGACATATAACAGTAATCTCTTACGAAGACCAAATTAAGATATATTTGAAATTTAGCTATGTTTTGGATTGGGGTAAATGGAAAAATCCACATGTTTTTTCAGCTGGGTTTTTCGCACATCCAGCAGTGCACAGTATAATATAGTCAGTCTCGCCCGACTTAATTCTTTATACGAGATTTACATGATTATTATAACTTTTTTGGGGGTCGGAGTTTGGCGAAACTCCCCCGAATAGAAGGACCAATTCGAGGCTGGTAAACATGTTTTTGCCGAATTTGGAAGCTTCCCACGAAGATCGTACAATCGAGATCCCTATCATCGGGTTCAGGACACCATCGCGGCTGTATCATCGTCAATACAGGAAAATCCAAGCATTTCAACACGCAGATAAGCTTGATGACAGCCATCGCTCCAACCCTACTGACCCTAGGATAAGGGAACTTAACTTTGAGATAAGTAGATTGGTCAACGAATACAAACAAAACAAATGGCTGAATCAGTTAAAGCAGTGCAACCTAAATTCGGGACAGCCATTACGTTCGGTGACAGATCCAAAGCGGTGCGTGATTTTTTTAACCGGCTTTTTATTGAGCACCCAGATAGCGACAAGGAGAAAAGGAGAGTATTGGGTCCTATCCGCTCTCTCCTAGTCGGAGAGGCTCCACCACAATTTACCATTGGCGAAGTTGCCAATGTCATATACAGCCGAGTCATCAAAGGCGCTGGGCCCAGACGGAATATCCTTGCTGGTGTTAGAGTATTTGGATTCCCCGGCAGTAGAGTACTTGAGCAGGGTGCTCAATCCACTCATTTAGTTCCTTATGTCTGCAAAATGAGCAGAGTGGTACCGCACTTGAAAACTGGCAAAGTCGCAAGCAAAGGCGAATCGTACAGTCCGATCATAATCCCACGGCAGCCGGTAGCTAGCGGAGCTATTCTTTAGACAAGGACTGTCACCCGGCACACAGTTGACGCTACAAGAACAACAACAAAAGTGCGATCTCAATGAATTCAAATTTAAAATGTTTAATCTCCTGTATTTATTTGTTCTACCGCAGAATATTAACCAATAGGCTTCATTTTAAAATCAAAATTTTTGCCTGAGAGCAAATTGGAAGTTCAAAAATACACAGCTTGAGAAAAAAAAGCTTCAGAGTGCCTGGGCCTTTAAACGGGTCCGACAAAAGGGAATCAATGGAACAATGTCACTAAGTTGTATACTGTTTAAATGAGAATGTAATGCCAATTTGGGTTATCATTTCTGAAGGCCACAAAATGAAAGATTCTGGATGTGTTACAAAGAATGACGCACTAAATTTTATGTGACATATGCTGTCCCTGAATAGCATACGTCAGAATGCTACAGCACCTCAGTAAGATTTAGATAGCTTCCATAACTATCCAAAATTGCGACAGTGTAACCAACAACACAAGGCCTGATATTCCAGGTATTGTTGGCCCTACACTAACCGGTACTATCGAACTCCTGTGCCAAGGAAACATGTCGACTTAACACTGATGGCCAAAAAGCTGGTCCTAATGCTATTCCAATGATCTGGACTAAATAAAGCGCAGAGACTACCTAACCATCGATTTGTAATGGAAAAGTAACACAATTGCTGGGCTAACGTAAACAAGAATAAAGTAAATTTTGTGACTATATAAGACTTTAAGTATCGGTTATTTTTCAAATATCAATAAATGAATTGAAATACGTTTCCAATATTATGCAAACTAAGTATTTTTTAAAACTTACATGCCGCATCTGTACACTGGTTCCTTGGACATATCGGCACTTTCTGCCAGTTTGTATGCCAATATATCGTCGCGAATGGTCATCAGTATACGCAGTTGATTTATAAAAACCTCTGTGGATGAAGTGGATTCACTTAAACGATAGGTTTGTGTTAACGTAACCTCACATGTGTTCAGATCAATCAGAGTGGGCATCAACGATACTGTCGACCACGAACACTTTAAGGATATATTCGATTTTACATGATAAGTATTCTCGATGTAAGTCTCGACGGGAGCACCTTTTCCAATCAGCGAATAGTGTTGTTGCAATAGACTCTGCGTGGTTACAGTAAACGATGGTATAACTCCCATGTAGTTTATAATGCCACGAATAGAATGGTTGGGAGAATACTCATATTGCAATAGCAGTGTTTTCTGCGCATCCGTACCGGAACAAAGAAACCACACCGAGCCGTGAGCATCAATGGTAGACGGTCCTCTTTGAAATTCTTCGGTTGATATTATAGACCTGGCCTTCTCTACGGGAATACCCTTATGATATTCTTCTTCCAATTTCCATGGGTTGGTAGATAATAGATTCAAATCAATTGACATGTCGCCTAGTTCATCCACCTCGCAATCATCCTTCAGAGGACTACCGGTTAGGTCCATATCAATAGATGCAGATTTCTTTATCGCCATTTTTGAAGGAGACATGAAATTCATTGATTTAACGTTGGACCGGTCCTAAAATTAGATCTAATTAGGGTAAAATCGCAGTTTATAGAAAAAATGCTCAGGAGAAACAAACAACAAATATACCATTCCGTCGAAAATTGCACAAAACGGAAGATAATCAATATTCAAATTGGCGGAAAACCCCACCCACGACAGCCGTTTCTACGCACCGGACCGACCCGAAATAGAAATTCTTCGGCCAAGGGCTGTCAACCCGGAACTATATGCCGCTACAACAGCAACAACTAACATAGATAATTTAGTATTCAACAATAAAATGAAAGAAAATACCTCTAGAGCCAAAATATTCAATAATTTAGCAAAACGACGTCATGAAGCGCGGTCAGATAAAAAAAAAATACGATAAGGACTCTGTGCACGAAACCAAATCTGTCAAACAAAATAAGGAGGACGGGATAGAAGTGCTCCAGGTCCGTGTGGACCTTTTCGGGACTTTTAGTCACTTCTAAGATAAATCATTATACCAGCATTTCAGTATATTGATTCAATTCGGTCAAAACATATGTTCAAAATCTTTCTTCCTTTCAACAACTTTACTGTATCGATCTGAAAAATTAGTGGGCGTAATTTGGATGTCAGGCTCCCGCAGGCTCCAGTCCGAAATTTCATATTGATTTTAGTCACTTTTGGATCATTCTAAACGGGATGGCATACACGGTCTTGTTTTCCGTCTGAAATTTATTGTTGCATTAGTAGTCACACAATAATACTTTACCTCTATGAAAAAGAAGACAATCTTTCCATGATTTTCGTTAGGCCCAATAATATTGACGAGATAGCTGGGAGTGGTAGTATATGATATCATATAGTTCGTATCATACTTCCGTAACAAATATGCGTAAATATTTGCTAAATTTGATGCTGTATTCATCATTAAGGCGCTTTTTTTTTGAAACTGATATAAAGGCAAAGAACAAAGACGAACAAAATTTATCAACTGCGGCAGCTAATTTGAATTCGGTGTCTACGGAGGTCTGCTTGCCGGCCCGAGTTTTTTAAGAGTAATTGAGATTTATTAACATAGGTGTCACTAGTGTAATAACCGAAACTGATAAAAAAAAATTGTAGTTCCACAAGTGCAGATTGCAGATTATTTGAACTATCAAACGAGTAGGTGTTTGAGCTAAGTATTGAAGTGTCCTCGGCAAAACTGATGTACTGTACCTCATTGGTATTGGTATGCCTGCCGTAAAGATATTATACAATATTGGTGAAAGGCACGACCCTTGTGGGCATCCAGCTGGTATAAAAGTTTGATCAGAGTATGTAGAACCGAGAAACACAATAAAGGATCTGCCAGTTAGAAAACTCTGAATTATTTTTATAATATCTGGAGAAAAATTTGGTCTGTGCATTTTAAAAATCAGACCGTTGTGCTAAACTGAGTCAGAGGCAGATTTATATCGAGAAGTATTTGGTATGGTACTTCTCGACATAAATATGAGTTTCTTTCCTTAAAATTAGAGTGCACGATTTCTAATTTTTGTAAGAGGTTGAGAAGTGTTGTGCTCTCTCCGGAACCCGAACTGTTGTGAGGGTAGAATGTCGTACGTATCCATAGATGTGGTTAACCTTTCTTTTATTACTCTTTCAAGAATTTAACTTGTGGAGCTCAGCAAACTAATTGGCCTATACGAACAAGGGTTTTCGGGAGGCTTATTTGGTTTAAGTATGTATTGTTTCAGCTTTTTTCCAGATCCTTTGGAAGTAACGCAGCGATTTTTGTAAGGTAGATAACAGCATTTTTTTGGCAATTTTTTCAAAACTAGGTTATTTATATCATCTATGCCTGGAGATTTTTTACTTTTTAGTTCCTTTAATAAAGATGAAATTTTGCTGACTCCAATGCAAAAAAATAACAAATGTGTAGCAGTGTAGAAAGAAGCAACCGTAATTGATTTTCAAATGAATCATTTTAATCATATTCCTTTAAGCCTAATATTCACCCAAAAGGAAATTTTCGCTTAGGAATTTTGCATTTATCTCTACACGAAAAAAATGTTGTGTAGATCTGTGTAGAGGAAGCAGCTGTTATTCATTTTCAAAAAATGATTTTAATCATATTCATTTAAATACCCTCAAAAACGCCTTTACAACATTTGTCAATTTATTTTTTTTTTGTAAATTTCAAAAATTTCTCAACCAAACAATTATCATTAATTTTCGTTTGCAGATGGTGAAAAAAGTCTACAGTGCTCTTATAATCATCCCTGTAAAAGTTGCAAATTCCCCCAAATTTTCGTTTCAGCTAAGTACCACCAAACGAAAGTAGCTAAACGGAATTTACCAATGGTAAATTTCGTTTGCTTTGCTTCATGTATTTCTTATGGGAGTGAGAATTTCGTTTTAGCTGAATACTAGGCTTTAATCATTAATCCAAATCCCAACTAATCCAGCCGCGGATATATAGACAATAATTAGCGGCCAAATATCCGACCAAACAATGAATTCTTAATTTTTTCGACCAAAAATCGAGAACAGTTACTTTTTCTTTAGACTTTTTGCTAACAAATGACTTTATCATTGAGATTTTGCAATTCGGTCTTAGTTATCGAGTATTTACTTAAGGCACGACCAGTGTGGAAACAAACCGGTCCAAAAGACAAAAACAAAACGTTTTTAAATTATATTTAAAACTAGTTTTGCGTTGTTTTTGGGTGTAGTATAAAAAAACTAGAAACAATTTAAAACTGAGGTTTATTTAATTTAAACATTATTTTTTAATTCTCAATAATAGCCGTGTTCTTTTTAGGTTACTAAACAAGCATTTGTATGAAAGCTATTCGGTAAGTAAGCGGGTTGGCTGTTACTCGGTAACGAAACGAGTTAGTTACCTGACTTATTTTTTAACAAAAAAAAATATAATGACACACCCGGCTTTTATAACAAAATCAAAAACATATGTTTTTTGTTATTGATACAGAAAGAAAATGAAAATAGAGAAAGCACGATAAAACTATTTCCATAAATTACATGGATGCAAAAACGGTAAGTGAAAATGTTTATTGTTAAGATTTAGAGAAATTTCGATGTAGCTATATTATTTTAAGAGTGACTAAACGAAAATTGTGTACGGGGACGAGACGTTGATGTTGTTAGCTTCCTACAAAGAACGAATTTGAATGTCCCTGGCGAAGAAGAAATGCCTTCCAATATGTTTTAGAAGACATGATATTCCAGGGTTTTGCTGTAAGTATATGGTGACGAGAGTGGATTTCTAAAAACTTCTTCTTCCCTTTTCAATGTTGAGAGAAGTAGGATTGCCTATATCTTACTTGTCCTTATCTGTAGTTCATGTTTAATGCTGTACTGAACGAAATTAAATTTGTCAATAAAATGTTAACAAAACAAGAAACTATTCAAAATAACTAAATTCGTTTTCTACAATTTGCTTTGCCTTTTTTTGTCTGTAAAGAAACTTTTGCTGAGCTTATGCTGCCATCTGATTCAAAATGTTGTTGAATATTGCCAGAATATGGTATTCTTGCTAACTAACTAGGTAACTAAGCTAGTTGCCTGAAAACAACGAGGCTAATATAACGTTTATCGTACACATATAACCGTATTAGCAAATAATACATACCCCATATGGGCTATACATTGCCACAACAAAAATGCTGCTTATTCATTCAGACACAAGATAAGGTTTTGCAAAGGAATTTTAAGATAAATATCTCACTCTTGTTGTCACTGTCCCTGATTTTTTGAGGGCGGTCATTTTGGGAAGTGATTTGACATAAGCAGCCAATTCTCTGATGAAACGTCGTTTTTTGTGGGTAAAAAAACAAAATAGAAAATTTAAAAAAAATATTTTTATTTGAGATTGTAGTAATTTTATCGAAATTTTGTTTATAAAAATGTTGTAAATAAATGAGGATGGTTAACAATCAATAAATATTAGCAATTGCCTTTCGTCAATTGTCCTGTATAAAAACAAGGTTACGGTACATATGGTGAATTGTTCTATTTCTTTTGGTAAAGTAACTTCTATAGTAGTGATTTTTACATAATTGGTATGATAGTTAAAAAATAAATATTAACAATTTTTTAATAATAAACATTTTTTTTTAAATTTTATTAAAATTGTATCTCTATTTTATTTTAATTTAAAATTATTATTTTTATATTTTTAAATCTACATATATATTACTTGTATTTTAATCATTTGTACATTGTGCATGTATGGCCTTACTGTAACAATAATAAAACGTCCACAGATAAAATATTCCTAAAATTCGATAATTTTTCGTTGAACGCTCGTTGAACACATACGCCATTGAAAACATATTAGAAGAAGTTTGTCACGGCCGGTTAAGTTGAATCCATTCAGCTGCAATAACGCCGCCGATATTTCACTGTCGGCTTCAAACTCCGGATGACATGTAAACATTCATTTAAAGATTGAAACGCACGTGCATTTTGTGTTTGTGAAATTTTATTTTGATTTACTTGGTGATTTTCTGACAATATTACTTAAAAATGACAGAATTTATGCAATATTCAGATTCTGAAGCTTATTCAGACGATGAATCAGAGGCAGAGGTAATTTCTATGAAAACAGCGCTTAAAGAATCAGCACGTAAATATTTTACTTTTTTAGTTGCAAGAAGCATTTGCTCGTGGCGATTTAAAACCTGGTTTAAATGTTGAATATGAGAAGGCGAGAGAAAAGGTCAACAATATAGTAAGTTGGCATAACGACAATATGAAATACTTTTCCTTATCTATTGCATCCTGTGTCTACTACTTCTAGCCCCGTCTTTTGGCCAAAACAGATGAGATCAAATCCGATTTACCTTGGGAGGAACGTTTTGACATGATAAATGATTTGGCACCATTGGCTCCTGAATTAGCAGTAGCATTAGAAAAGCACGAACAAAAAAGAGCCAATTTGTTCAAGGGTAACGCTAAACTTCCATATGTACGACCTGAGGAAGATCCAGTTCTTAATGATTTCAAACGTGAAATGTTGTTCCATCGTCAAGCTCAAGCTGCTGTTTTGGAAGGTATTCGTCGTTTACATGATCTGGGTATAAAAACGAAGAGACCGGACGATTATTTTGCTGAAATGGCCAAAACAGATGAACACATGCAAAAGATCAGATCTAATTTAATGGCCAAACAAGAAGGCCAGGCAAAATCAGAACGCATTAAACAAATAAGAGAACAACGTAAAATGGGTAAACTATTGGCCAAACAAACCAAAGTGCAACGCGAAATGGAGAAGAAGGACATGTTGGATAAACTAAAGAAATTCCGTAAGGGCAAATTAAAGAATCTAGATTTCTTGGAAGATGCCAAGGAACTGGAGGCCAAAACGAAAAAGTCGGCAGAAAAGAGAAGCCAACGTAATAAGAAATTTGGTTTTGGTGGCAAAAAGAAGGGTCAAAAACGCAACACAAAATCTTCAGCAGCCGGATTAGAAAACTCAAAATTGCCCAGACGTCGAGTGGGTTCTAAAGCTGCTCCGGGAAATAAACGCGTAGGTAAAGCAAGGCGTATGAAAAACAAAAGTAAAAAATAAACTGTAGACTTAGACCAAACGCTTTGTAGTTTTTTTTTGTACATCTAAGATTCTTCAGATAGTTTGGAACCACACAATTTTATAACAGTGCAAACTTGTTTTGTGTCCCTGCAGAGAGATAAGTATGTTTGACTATCATTAAATTAACCCAAGCTCTTAAGTGCGTACATAAATACTGACGATTTTACTTACTTTCCTGCAAAAATGAGAACTTTATATCAGCGATATAATTCTCTGGGTCCTACTGTTTAATGCCTGCTCCGATCGGCTAAATTTATAGAGAATCTTTTACATGGTCCTGAGATAAGTCTCTTACTCGTAAAATCATCGGCTCTTGCGAGATTAAAGCCAACCCCTGAAAAGTTCTGATTTAATTCGGATTTATATCTGTTTACTTGCGTAAAGTGACCGGCACTTGCAAGATGAAAAACCCGCCCCTGAAAAGTTCTATGTTTTAATCCGGATTTAAGTCTGTTTACTTGTGCAACGCGAAAAGCTAACCATCGCACCATGGCGGTGTACACTTTGTGCTAAAAGGGAGGGCGTTTGACAGATATGCTATCTGAGTTTTCTTAGCTAAGCAGACAGAAAAAAGCGATGGATCAGCACCAAACACGGTAGTCGAAGATCACGTTAGCCAATCGGAGCCGGCAATAAACAGCAGAAAGAATTTTTTAATGGAATGTTGCGGAAATAAAGTTAAAGCAGTATTAAGAGCATACACATTATTTTTATTAGGTAAAATTATATAATATATTTGCTACTCCTGTTTTGATTTCGTCTTTTTCTTGCTTTTCTTCTTTTTATGAACTATTTCCACTGCCTCTTCAATGTTGTCGCCTTCATTTTTTGATTTTAATGCTTTATATCTTTCCTGCGCTAAAGTTTCAGATACATCTGCGTTTTGTTTTTTCTTTTTCTTCTTTTTAGCTAAAGTTTCAGGAGAACAACAAACATTTTCAAGACCATTTTTACTCGCTGGAGTTTCTTCTTCATCATTATATTTCTGGTCGAGTTCATCTGCAGGACTAGATTTGCTTTCGGAATTTCGTTTGCTCTTCTTTTTCTTCACAACTGCATTCTGACACTCTTCTAGCTGATATTCGGCGTTTTCCTCCGATAAGTGTTTGCGTTTCTTTTTTTTACTTTCAGAATCCTTTTTCGGAACATCCTCTGTATCACTTTGTTTGCCCTCTTCGTTATTCTTTTTTAATTGTTTTTCTTTTGTGTTAGAAGTATTTTCGTTGCTTTCTGTGCCACTACTGGTTTTTGCCATCATTTTTGCAAGAAGCTCCTTCTCCTGCTGTTCCAGGCGTAACAGTTTTCCGCTCAGCTTTAGACCATGTCTGGCCCCTTTGTGTGCCGTCCTGCCACCACACGCTTTGAACAACTCTTCGTCAGTTAGCACTTTTACTTTCGTCACCTCAATGTCACTAGCTTCAATGTGATTGGGATTTTCAACTTCGCCACCCAGATTTGTTAAAGTAGCTACTTGCAGAAAGTTACCATAAGCATTTCCCGCTACCGTACTTATTTCCCTAGTAGCTTTGGCCTTTTTCAATTTTTTTAATGAGTAACCTTTTGTTGATATCTCTACGGCATCATCCTCATTCTTCAAGTCCATTTTAACCGATCCACCTTCTTGCTTGACTTCAACATTATTGGCCGCATCGTTAAAAACTCTCTCCCACCAATGATTATTAAAATCAGAATCGGCTTGATTGGCTCCAAAGCCGGCGTTATCAAACTTTAATGTTGCTCGCAAGGGTTTTGCTATTCCATTGCTGTTTTTGCCTAAGCCGTCACCATCTTTCCAGCCATATTTTCCAAGGATTTTACGAGCAAAATCCATATTTACAAAAACGTAGTTGAGAAATATAAAAATTCTCCATAGAACACGTTCAGTCAAAGAACATAAACAATCATACAGTATCGGCAAATTACAGCCATGTGGCGAACACAGTTTGAAGACGGGCTGGCAAAAACTGACGGCTCCTCGATTATCTTACCGGCTGAAAATTGGTTGAAATGAAAACGCCGTAGTGTCTGCTAAGCCGTGATCAAAAATGTGTTAAATATTGAAATATTTATTTAATCTCTCTGCTTTTATCGCTTGTAACTCACGCCATTTGGATATCATATTACCCAAAAGCATTAATTTTACAAAAAAATTAATAACAGACACATTTTAGATTGCATTGTACTTCTTATGGGTGCGAAAATTTCGTTTAGATGAATACTGGGCTAAAAGGAAAGTACATTTGTAGCAGCGTTTTACTGCATACCCTCTACAAACTCTTACAATTATAAGGCTCTACCAAAATAAACTGCGAAAGGCGTATTCTTGTCGATACCAGCGTTCTAAACTCATTTTCTGAAAATATTAAAACTACACTGTTGCACTCCAAAATTTTCCCCTTCAATTTGTTGGGGAGTGTGAGAATTCCGTGCTCAACAACCAAACATTTTAGCAATTCTTATTTCTCGTTTAGACGTACCAAACACTGTCGTTATTTTTGCACAACTCCATGTTAATGGAGCAAGCGTGAGAAGTTGAATTCTATCAGCTCTACTCTGTGACGTTTTCTATTTCTCTTTTATTTGTTCAAGAACTTCTACTGCATCCTTATCTTATCGGTTTTGACACTAATTCTTTGAACTTATAACTTCTTAAAAGATAGAATTTCCATCATCATCAACAGTTCTGTCGTCATTCTCAGAATTTATTTTATCTCCATCTGGGTTAACTTCATTATCTCCATCTCGAATAACTCATTACTATTTAAAGCCGGTAGTTTTTCGAACTTCCCGAGCTCTTTCCGTAGGGATTTTTTTTATTATGGATTTGGAAGTTTATCGCATATCGGATCATCTGTTATTTTGTTTGTTGAAGGGCCATATACATATAAAAGATTATTAACGCACGTCTAAAATGTAGCACTGATTTCCGAATGTCTTCGGAATGACAAATAGTTTCTGTAAATATATATTAATAAATGAATCTAAAATATTTTATAAGGATCGAGAAGGTCTCTGTGTGAGATAATAAAACTAATAAAGTATATATTGGGGTTATTCAATTTTTAGTTTTTACCATTAAAACGTATAAATGAAATAAACTACCTGTTAACTTCTTCCACAAGTGTCATAAAATTTCGGAGAATGGTAATAAGTTTATATCACCTTATTCAACAAGTTGTCTCTCGGGTACCTGATATTTTGACAATTAAAATCACATTCAATATAGAGTTGACAAAAGTAGCCTCAATGATAAGCGGTTAAAATAATCAGTATTGCAATATTTTAAATTTATAATTTTAAATTATTTAAAATAAACTTTTCATTTGAATTTAATAACAGTACTTTGTAGTGTTATCGATAGACAATACTATCTTTGTAAGGTTCATGTGCCCTAGATGGTACAGAGGAACTTTAGCATAATTTGTATTTTACAATTTACATCAAAACAAATTTAAAAGCCATCCGTGCTTCAATTTCTGTGATTGATACAATCATAAATTACTGTTTTTTCGATATACAGTATACGACAGTATACGATATACACAGACAGTATACGATAAACAAAAAATCATTCAAATTTATAATTTTAAATGACCCACACTATACTCACGCGAAACTATTTTAGAGTGTTTAGTAACAATCCCTTCCTAGACATAGTATTTAAAAAAATAGGAACAGTTTAAAGTGGCCATGGTCCGTCAAAAACTAGTGAGGGTTTTTAAAGGGTGGTCCAACTTAAACGTACGAAGTTAATTGTAAATTAAACAACATTTTTTCAGAGAATTATCTTAGATATTTTTTATAATGATAGGACAATTTATGACAATTGAAACAAAATATCGGCCACGGTGCTTGCCACGGTTTCGGTGGCATACCTCTGCCCGAGGGTCCATATCTTCATTGACTCTGACACGTAATGTAGGTTCAATGTCGTTTATTTCATCCTTTAGCTCTTGAATAAATCTTGGCTAATTGCCGCACACTTTTTCTTTAAAGTATCCCCAAAGAAACAAGTCCAACGGTGTCAAATCGCATGATCGTGGCGGCCAATTAACTCAATTTAACTTCTGGTCACAAGTAGTCCGTTATCACTGACCTCATTTTCGAAGAAGTACGGCCCGATGTCAGAATGAACTGGACGAGCATATATTTATACAAGTCTTTTTCAAGATCCAGCCCCAGTTTGCTGAATTCTCCCGATTGTGACCACGCCCATTTTTGCAAAAAGCTTTAACAATCAAAACGCTCTGCTCAATTGCGTACCTCTCCATGATTTAAATTTAAACACTGAAACAAAGAAATGTCAAAGGATGTTGGGCAAAATGCTTGACATTAAGGCGTGACTCACAATTTACATCGTGCATTATGGTTGGCTCTATATGAATAAACGCTAAAAAGTAACTGCCAACAAGGATGATTGTAAGGACTTAGCAAGCTGGAGAAAAGAAACTAGCAAATCTGCTAGTTTTAGAATACTCAACCATAAAGGCACCATTCAGGAGTTAAAATGCCAAAATCAGGGAAATGTATGATTGTTTGTCACTCTTGTAGTAAACCAAATTTGCCGACAATGCCTGATATCAGACAATTGGGAACAATATTTGAACTCTATCGAGATTTCTTACTGAAATCGTTACGAGTTCCGTTTGATTTGTCTAAGGCTTTATTATGTTCCGAAATATCTGAACGAATTCGGCCCGAATTTTGTTCGACTTGTCTGTGGGATTTTTATTAATTTTTTGTTCAGACTTCTCGCAGCAAATTTTGAACTATTTATCTGAGCTACTCTATACGTTTAACATTTTTGTTATCTATACTTATATATTTACTTATACTTATATAAACAAATGAAATGTGGTTTGTTGCACCGCTCAAAACTTGGACTGTGGGCGGAGGAGGCGTGACAAAACTATTTGTTTTTTAAGCTAGAAGGCTGACAATTGGTACAAAATTTTAGGGTACGTTGGGAATGGTCTGTAGATGGTTTATGTGCACTTAGTAGGGACATAAATACTGTTACACACATTTTATGCTGTAAAATATAAGTAAAAAGTACTGAATGTTTTTGGACCAAATATTTTTTAGTATATTTATTGATGTATATTGTATCCAAAAAGAATTTACTTATTCGAAATGTCCGCCTTTTGCCTTTACACACGCCTTAAGTCGCACTGGCAAATTGTCAATAGCTGCACGAACCTCGTCCATTGGAAAATTGGCCACAGCTCGACCAAACCAGTCTTAAGAGATCTAATGTTGGGGTATATTTTGTGACAAACCTTGTCCTCTAAAACCGTCCACAATTTGTAATCCAATGTGTTCAAATCTTCAGAGGAAATGAACGCTGGCAAATTGTTTTGAAGCCAAACCTGGGACGTTTTAGCCTTACGGGCCGGCGCAGAATCCTGCTGGAAAGTCCATGGCTGGTTTTGGAACAGGGAATTGTTAAGCGGCTTCACAACAGCTTCCAAAACGGTTTCTTGGTAAACTTTGGCGATGTTTTGACTCCTTGTTTGCAGAAATGCAGGTCAGTGACCCCATCGTAAGAGACACCCCGCCAAACCATGACTGAAGCTGGGTGATGACCCTTCTCCATCCTTGGGATCAGTTCAGATGCTTCCTTAGATGACCGCGCATACACTCTATCATTTTGCTTGTTAAATTTTTTCTGAACGCTAAAAATTTTTTTTATCGGTGAATAAAATTTTTCTGTGCAAGCTATCGGCGTGCTTCACCAAAAGACGTTTGCATTTTTCAATCCTATTTTTTTTAAAGCTGCAGTCAAGAAATGTCCTGTACGTCGTTTGAAAGCCCCAAGTCTTTTTTAATGTTTCGACTCATGGACTTTTGAGTGATATTGAATGTGAATTCTTGATTTAACGGCTTTGATGACATGCGGTGTTCGAACAGAGCGTGGGCGGCACGACCAGTGGCGGTCTTTTACATCCCCAGTCTCCTCAAACAGTTTTATGCATCGGTAGACGAACATGCGGCTAATCCCTAGTGGCCGGAGCGTTTTGAAAATATCGCTTTTTTCATTTCACACTTGTAAAGCGCCATTACAGCGATACGGTTCTCATTATCTGACAACTCCATGATGAAAGTTCAAACAATTTTAAAATCCCGTTACAGACCAACGCTATTGAGGTTAGCTTTCAAAACCCATATGGCATTAACGGGGTATGTTCATTTCTACTCTTGAAATGGGTGTGTTCAATGTTGTAACGGTATTTATGTCCCTACTAAGTAGTTTTCATGAAATCGGCCCAGTGGACGGGCGTGGTATCTCCTATACAAATCACAAATTAAAAATCGATTATATCTGCTCCTGTTAATCTGTTAAAAATTTGGTATCATGGTTTGGCACACATATTGCAAGTTCTGCTGGAAATATGGGCAGGATTGGGCAAAGGCGCGTGGTACCTCCCATACAAATCACAAATCGATTATTTCTGCATCTGTTAGCGTTATATGAGCAATGTCAGTTCAGTGCACCTTTCATTCTTCTTCCAAATATCAATCTACCACGAGTTTTCAACGTAACCAGACTTTCACTATTTATTTATGCTGCAGAACTGAAATCAAAAAATGTAATGTATCGTGAAGCCTTACGTCATTTGCGAATCAGTTGTCGGAGACAACATCCATCGACAAATTGCCAACGTTCCGGTCGAAATGTGTGCAAGGTTGAGACAGAACGAAATAAGAATCCACCACGACTTTGAAACAGAACCATACTTTCAGCGAAAAAAATTTGAAGGCAAAACAACGTTTGCCGGGTCAGCTAGTTTGCTAAATATTCTACAGTTATTGTGTTCAGATATGTCGCAACTAATTCTGAACGAATTGTTAGCTGTTTGGCTGAGGTATTTTTATATTTCAAATTCTTGTTTTTTTGTTTGTTTACATTTAGAATTTACCAAAACATTAGCCCATAATTCGTTCAGAATTCGGTTAGAAATGTCGGTAAAAACATTAGAATTCCTTCAGAGAAGTAGTTCAGAATTCGTGTCAACCCTCTCAAGTTTCCCGTTACGAACTCGGTAAGAATTCTGATCTGAAATCGGAACCTTTTGCCGATTGTCGTACAGAATTCTGAATGTTTGGTTAGCTGGGTAATTACAAGCACCCAAGAAATTTTAAACAAATACGATCGCGGTGCTTCAAAAGACGTTTATAAGATCGTCACAGGTGACGAATCATAGATCTATGCGTATGAGCCCGAAACAAAACAGCAATCGACCGTGTGGGTCTTCGAAGACGAGCCAAATCATACGAAAGTTTTTCGTGGAAGAAGCATTTCGAAGCAAATGGTCGCCTGTTTCTTCGGCAAAACTGGTTATGTGGCGACTGTTTCGCTTTAGCAACGTAGGACGGTCAATTCTGAATGGTACGCCACAATTTGTTTGTCTGAAGTCTTCGGAGAAATTCGAAAAAGAGAAGACGAATCATTGTGCACTATGACAATGCGAGCTCCCACACAGCTGCTCAAACCATCGTTTTTTGACCGGCCAAGCGTGGGTAATTACAAGCACACAACGCTGATAAGTTGTTCTTTGCGAAAAGATAAAAAAGTTGTACGTTGGCTTTATTTCCGCCAGCGTTCGTTTCAAATTGTATTAAATTGTATCAAATTGTAAAGTGCATTCAAAGGCCTCAAAAAAATATTGTTTGTAAACATTGAACAGGGATTAAACCGGCTCAAGACCTCTTGCTTCTATATTTAAATAGAAGACAAGTTTTTAACAAAATGGCAAAGTGACATTGATTTTCGTGGCTGCACACTACTTTTATCATGATTTCGGGTCCGTGACAACCCTCCTCAGAAAGCCTTGCTGCAATTGTTGAAAGTAAAACCGAACTCTATAAGGCCAGGCTCTCTGTAAACAATTTGAGTTTTTATCAGAAATTTGCCATGGTACTTTGATTGAAAAATTTCGAAATCAGTTTAATTTTTCGAGCTCGGCTTGTAGACTTGTAACGTCCTACCTAAGTTTGTGGATATGAATGGCATTGAATCTAGTGTTCTTGCTCTGGTGTACCGCAAGGTTCGGTTTTAGGGCTTCTTCTATTTTTAATGTATATAAATGACCTTTCTGCGTGCCTGGAGTCATACATGTGCAGCATATTTCTATATGCAGATGATGTTTTACTTCTTGTCAGTGGTGGTCGGGATAGCTGTCATGCTTTAGAAGAAAAAATTAACTTCTGTCTAAACCAGACATTACGATGGACTTCTCGTAATTCTTTGTTGATTAATTTCTTAAAAACGAAAGCAATTATGTTCGGTACTCTTGGTTTTGACATGGACATATTTGTGGGGCAAGTCAGAGTTGATTTTGTTGATCGTCATAAATGTTTAGGTCTTGTAATTGATAGCAAACTTAATTTTGGACATCATATTGACTCGTTCCGTTGTAGAAGTTATGGTATTTTGCGCAGGTTGTATTCGACTAACATTTATTTACCGCCATGGGTTAAATGTAGGCTAGCCCATGCACTTTTAATGTCACAAATTTTGTATGGACTAGAGGTAGTGTCGGGTACAGTCGAATATAATTTGCTTAAACTAAGGCGTATTATGAACACTGGAACTCGGTTTGTATATGTATAATGTTCATAGGCGTGAACATGTATCTCTGTTTGTTAGAAGTTATTAAGAAGTGTCATTTACTGAATATGTTAATCAAAGGATTTTATTCCAGTTCTATAAGGTTATTAAAAGTGGTGTGCCTTTTCCACTGTGCAGTTCGTTCTGTTTTTCGCACTCTAGTAGGAATACTCAAATCGTTATACCTAGAATTTTTAATTCCATATTTAAAATGTCTTTTGTTGTTCGGGTAGCCAGGTGCTGGAATCAATTGCCTATTGAACTGCGAGTTTTTTCTCACTCTAATAATGCATTTCGTCTCAAACTCTTTGATTACTTTATATCAGTTACACCTTAATAATTATATTCATAATTTCATTTTTATTTCCAAGGATATAAAACATGTTTGCCAACAACATGACTAAGTATGGTTTGTACAAATCTGGACTATATTTCTATTTTTTTTTAGTTCTACTTGATGTAAATATGGCTGGGGAGCCAATCGCGTTAAATTACATGTGTATATACATTCATTTTTATTATTAAAGTTTATTCAGTTTTTAAGTTTTTCTGTTTGGGAATGTATTGCTAAGTAATACGGTTTTTTGGCCCTGTGGGCTTTTCTATTACTATGTAGTTTTCCGTTCTTACGGAATACCAGGGTTGCTATATATTTCTGGCCTATGCAACACTAAGTGGCGCCATCTGACATTTTCATTGGAAAGTTTGACATTTTTTAGCATAAACGTACTCAGTACGTTTTGACGTACGACCATCATTTGTGTTGTTTACAGTGACTTGAAAAAATTAATTTGGCCAAAAATGGAATTACTTCGTGAACATTTTCGTGCAATCATTTTTCACAACTTTCGACGTGGATTATCACGACAAGAGTACATCGATGAACTTAAAACTTTGTATGGCGATGAAGCACCATCCTATAGGACTGTGAAAAAATGGTTTAATGAATTCAATCGCGGCCGACGCTCGCTTAAAGTGGACCGTTGTGCCGGAGAACATTGATGCAGTGCGATTTCTTCCTCCAGCATACATTCGATATTGCATGAACACCTGGCCGTAAAAACGGTTTGTTACGCACAATCGATTGGTGCAAAGAAATGCTTCAAAAGACTTTTATAAGATCGTCACAGGTGACGAATCATGGATCTATGCGTATGAGCCCGAAACAAAACAGCAATCGACCGTGTGAGTCTTCGAAGACGAGCCAAATCCTACGAAAGTTTTTCGTGGAAGAAGCATTTCGAAGCAAATGGTAGCCTGTTTCTTCGACAAAACTGGTTATGTGGCGACTGTTTCGCTTGAGCAACGTAGGACGGTCAATTCTGAATGGTACACCACAATTTGTTTGCCTGAAGTCTTCGGAGAAATTCGATAAAGAGAAGACGAATCATTGTGCACCATGACAATGCGAGCTCTCACGCAGCGGCTCAAAACCAGCGCTTTTTGACCGGCCAAAACGTCGAATTGATGGGTCATCCGCTGTACAGCCCTGACTTGGCACCCAATGACTTCTTTTTATTTCCCGCACATGAAGAAAAAAATGCGTAGCCAACGATTTTCGTCGCCAGAAGATGTTGATGAATCGTTCAAAAAACATGTTTTGGGGGTGACTCAATCGGAGTGGAAAGAGTACTTCGACAATTTGTTTGAGCGCATGCAAAAGTGTATAAATCATGCTGGAGAATTCTTTGAAAAACAAATAAGCATTTTTGATGATAAATATTCGCATTTTTATTACTAGGCCAGAAATATATATAGCAGCCCTTGTACCAAATTGGTGTTGATATGTCGTCAACGCCACGAGGGCCATAGGGCTGACTGTTTACATTTCATATCGATATTATTGGATATCGTATCAAGCCATGGTCAAAAAAATCGATCACCCTACATTATTTTTGCCCTAGCTACCTTTACAGTTGTTGGTACAAAATCTCGAGCGGAGTGTTGACCATCTTTCTCTAACATTAATGATAGCTATTTTATTTCTACCGGAATTCCTATATAGGGTGTTCCATCTTGAGGATTTTTCAATAGCCTTTTATAAGAGATTTCGTGTGAATTTTGTTTAACTTTATTATTTTTTTCTTTCAGTATTGTTTGCCATTTCATCATGGACTTACACCGAAGCAACGTCTCAAAATTGTGCAACTGTATAATGGAAATGAGCGTTCGGTGAGAAACTGTTTTCGACCACAATTTTGTTCAGTGATGAGGCACATTTCTGTCTCAACGACAACGTCAATAAACAAAATTGCCTTGATATCGGACTTTTTGCTTCCTCAAATTTTAGGCCAAAATCTTAACGAAATTTGGATTTAACAGGGCGGCTCCACTTGCCATACAACTGCTCAAGCAATGGATCTTTTTAGAGGTCATTACGAAGAGCAGCCAATTTCACGTTTTGGACCGGTGAGTTGGCCGCCTAGATCGTGTAATATCCCAGCTATAGACTTTTTTCTTTGGGGCTACGCAAAGTCCAAATTGTATGCTGACAAACCAGCTACGATTCAGGTTTTGGAAGCCAACATTACGCGTGTCATTAAAGCCATACCGGTCGAAATGCTCAAAAAAGTCATCCAAAATTGGAGCCCCAGAATGGTCACCCTGAAGCGAAGTTTCGGCCAACACTCAAAGGAAATTATATTCAAAAAATGAATGACATAAAATGTCCTTTCGAAAGAACCACAAATATTCAACATTTTATTTTGAAAATATACCTTTAGATTGATCACCCGATAGAATAGGAGCGATAGGTAAAATTCCGGATAACTGTAATTCAAAATATTTACATGGTTGAAAATAATAAACTCTTACGAAATGGCCATTCATAACGAAACAACATTATCCTTAGAACGTGTTAAGAGCAAAAACCTTATAGTTTTAAACTATTCCTAACAAATTCGAATGACCTAAATAAAAAATCATGTAGAGGTGTTGGTTTTCATTCACGAAATCCTTGAAATTTATTCTTTGTTATTTTCAAAACACTTTGTTTTTGTACAGCAGTTAGATGTTCTTTTTCTAAATTCATGTATAACAATTGAGAATGTTATATCGATTAAAATACATGACACGATTATTCAAGAGAAGTTTGTTTGTTGGCTAGTGTTTTTTTTCTTCGTTGAGTAAAAATGAAAAATCAAAAAAGAATAAACTTTTTTAAACAAAAGTAAAAGAAAACGTACATTGCATGTGTAACCAAGACAAATTCAACGTTTTCAAGTTAGGCGCAGTAGTATATTTCCTATTAAATGTCCAAACAAAGGAATAGTAATTTTATTTGTAAGTGATTCAATCCTTTTTCATTATTTTGTAAAAATGAGAGCGCGCAAAGAATTGATACACTATTCAACATTTCAAATAGGAAGAACGTCTATAGTCTAAACTTGATGTCATAGAATTTGTGAAAACAAAAGAAAACTCGCCGCCTTTTGAATATAGTAGAGTATTGCAGTCATGATCAGATCAGCAGTTTGATCTGAAGGCGGTCGACGACTTCAAACACACGCAAACTTAAAACAAAAATGCAATATTTAGGAGGCGGGTGTTGTAATATTATCGTTCATCTGATGTTTGAACAAGTTATTGAAGAGCTTGTTTGTTGTAACAACTCTATCCATGAAAGATTGACTTTTTTGTTGTTGCATTAAATTTGAAATATTTCGAATTGTTTTTTATCGAATTTTTTGTTATAGATTTCTGTTTTATTTCCGTTTTAAACTTAAATAAAAATGTTGCTTTTTGTTTTTTTAGTACTCTTGGATGTTTTTTAAAAACAATTAAGATGATGGAGCTGTGGTTGTTGTTTTTGTTGTAGTACTGATGTTAATTTACTTTTTGTAATATTTTTAAGATTTAACGTCTTCGTAGGACACAAATCCACTTTAGAAAGCGAAGAGGAGCAAGAAGGCCATCATAAGACAGAAAAGACCCATAGCTTCAGAAAGGGCGAAACCCAAAATGGCGTAGGAGAACAACTGTTGTTTCAATGATGGATTTCTGGCATAACCAATGATGAGGGAACCGAATACTGTTCCGATACCGGCACCTGTGTTGTATTGGAAGAAAGTGTTTGTTGCGCCACAAGAGAAAGAAAAAAGAAAACAATTAATTGTGTTTGAAATATATATACAGCAAAGAAAAGTGCGTTGTTTTTAGTGTTCAACAACACTTTTTAAACTTCATTGTGGTAGTCAGTCACAGATTAGTCTGAATTGAGTTCTGTTCATTTTTTAGAACAGCAAGCATATTGCACTAAAATTGCTGGTCACAAAAGATTTCAATGTATTTTAACAAAAATACAGAATTTCTTGTCCTTTTGCCTTTCAATCATACAAGTTTCCTGCTAGAAAATAATAAGTCCAAACACCATACAACTTGATGCTTAAATGAACTTTTGACCAAATCTCAGACCTTCCCGAGGCAATTGTAAGAGTAATCAGATACTCGTTTGTACGCCCCAGATGCTAGATTGCAACTGACTTGAAATGGAGTTTAAAAGAATGTGAACATCGTAGAGCGATGATCACTCGTCGTTTTTGGTAAACTCGTACTTTTCCTTACTGTATTTTGAAATATCAACTGAATTTTATGTTATAATCTTCCAATACTAACCGGAACCAGCTACACCGACTGTTGCAGCGCCAGCACCAATGAATTTGGCAGCTGAATCAATGTCACGTGTGACAGGTGAGGTCTGGAATGACCTGATTTGTGGCAGTAAAGCAACTGGGGTTGTGTTCTGAGCGGCCAAGGTTTGGCTTTGGCTAATGACTGCACTGCTCAATGGTCGCAAGTATTGCTTGGAGCCGTTAAGGAGCTGTAAGTAAAAGAAAAATAGCATGTTTTAATAATCGTTGTACATATCAAAGAAATTTAGGTCTATGATCATAAATCGATGACGATCTGGTATTCAAACTGTTTTATATAAAAACCTGTTTATAAAACAATTAATTTGATCAGCAGACGCTAATTATAGAAGATGGGCGAATGAGCTTTTAACAGAAATGGAAAACACACATTTTGGGGAAGCTGTTTTTTGCGTTTAAAGTGTGCGAATTTTGTGTTTTTTTTTTTTAAATTTTGGATCTTTCGAGTTCTAGCGATTGTGATCAAACGAAAGTGGATAAATTAACCGAGAATTTGTGCGGTACTTAGTGCTGTTTTTCAACATTTTTGCAAAGAAGAAGCATATCGCCCGCCCATCTTCAATAAATTTATATCGCATATAAGACAACTGTCATATCAAACTTGCTAAACAAAAGGATATTTAACTGAAAATTGGCAATTTATTATGCATTGTTGCCATCCTGTACAATAATTTACAAATCAATTTCTCTGGGTTTTTATACATTTCTAATGTAGCCTTTTTATTTATACTAAGAACCGGAAAACGTTTTATTTAAGTTGTCACGAAAGTGAAAGTAGATAAATTAACCGAGAATTTGTGCGGTTCTAAGTGCTGTTTTTCAACATTATTGCAAAGAAGAAGCATATCGTCCATCTTTCACCTGGAATCTCAAATCGATTTCAATAAATTTATATCGCACATAAGACAACTGTCATATCAAACTTGCTAAACAAAAGGATATTTAACTGATAATTTGCAATTTATTATGCATTGTTGCCATCCTGTACAATAATTTACAATCACTTTCTCTGGTTTTTTTTTATACATTTCTAATGTAGCTTTTCTATTTATTCTAAGAACCGGAAAACGTTTTATTTAAGTTGTCACGAAAGTGAAAGTAGTTAAATTAACCGAGAATTTGTGCGGTTCTAAGTGCTGTTTTTCAACATTATTGCAAAGAAGAAGCATATCTCCCATCTTTCACCTGGAATCTCAAATCGATTTCAATAAATTTATATCGCACATAAGACAACTGACATATCAAACTTGCTAAACAAAAGTATATTTAACTGAAAATTTGCAATTTATTATGCATTGTTGCCATCCTGTACAATAATTTACAATCACTTTCTCTGGGTTTTTATACATTTCTAATGTAGCCTTTTTATTTATACTAAGGACCGGAAAACGTTTTATTTAAGTTGTCACGAAAGTGAAAGTAGATAAATTAACCGAGAATTTGTGCGATTCTAAGTGCTGTTTTTCAACATTATTGCAAAGAAGAAGCATATCTCCCATCATTCACCTGGAATCTCAAATCGATTTCAATAAATTTATATCGCACATAAGACAACTGTCATATCAAACTTGCTAAACAAAAGGACATTTAACTGAAAATTGGCAATTTATTATGCATTGTTGGCATCCTGTACAATAATTTACAATCACTTTCCCTGGTTTTTTTTATACATTTCTAATGTAGCTTTTCTATTTATTCTAAGAACCGGAAAACGTTTTATTTAAGTTGTCAGTATTTACGTTCTGTGTCTGAAATTGTATGTTTATGAAAAATATTTAATCTTTTCATGTAGGAGTTAATTTGTAATATGTGATGTTTTTACTTAGTAGGGACATAAATACTGTTACAAAATTGAACACGCCCTTTTCTATAGTAGAACTGAACATACCCCGTTAATGTCATATGGGTTTTGAAAGCTAACCTCAATAGCGTTAGTCTGTAACGGGATTTTAAAATTGTTTCAACTTTTATCATGGAGTGGTCAGATAATGAGAACCGTATCGCTGTAAAAGCGTTTTTCAGGTGTGATATGAAAAAAACGATATTTTTCAAAACGCTCCGGCCACTAGGGATTAGCCGCATGTTCGTCTACAGATGCATAAAACTGTTTTAGGAGACTGGGGATGTAAAAGACCGCCACCGGTCGGGCCGCCCACGCTCTGTTCGAACACCGCATGTCATAAAAACCGTTACATCAAGAATTCACAGAAATCCGCTCCGAAAACAGAAAATCATGGCCCGTGAGATGAACATCACTAAAAAGAACATGAGTCGAATCTTTTGGTAAAGCACGATGATAACTTGAATAGAAAAATTTTGTTCACCGATAAAAAAAATTTGACTGTTCAGGAAAAATTTAACAAGCAAAATGAGTGTATGCGCGGTCATCTAAGGAAGCATCTGAACTTATCTTAAGGGTGGAAAAGGATTATCACCCAGCTTCAGTCATGGTTTGGTGGGGTGTCTCTTACGATGGGGTCACTGACCTGCATTTCTGCAAACAAGGAGTCAAAACATCGGCCAAAGTTTACCAAGAAACCGTTTTGGAAGCTGTTGTGAAGCCTCTTGACAATTCCCTGTTCCAAAACCTTTCCAGCAGGATTCTGCGCCGGCCCAAGAGGCTAAAACGCCCCAAGCCTGGCTTTGAAACAATTTGCCAGCGTTCATTTTCTCCGAAGAATGGCCCTCAGGCAGTCCAGATTTGAACCCATTGGTTTACAAATTGTGGACGGTTTTAGAGGACAAGGTTTGTCACAAAAGATACCCCAACATTGGATCTTTTAAGACTGCTTTGGTTCGAGCTGTGGCCAATTTTCCAATGACGAGGTTCGTGCACCTATTGACGATTGGCCAGTGCGACTTAAGGCGTGTGTAAAGGCAAAAGGCGGACATTTCAAATAAGTAGATTCTTTTTGGATTCAATATACATCAATAAATATATTAAAAAATATTTGGTCCAAAAACATTCAGTACTTTTTTATTTTACAGCATAAAACTTGTGTAACAGTATTTATGTCCCTACTAAGTACAATTTTTCAGTACATTTTTAATTGTTTCGGATCGAATCTTTTCAATGGCAACTTCGATTTATGCTTCAACGCTTCAGCTGTCTTTGGATGCTTTGCGTAATATTTATCTTTAATGGCTCCCCACAGAAAATTATCCAAAGGGATCAAATCACAGCTCTCGAGGTGGTCAATTGACATCACGATTTCGGCTGATTATTCGATTTTCGAAAACAGTGCGATGGTTGTGTTGGCTGTGTGACTTGTGCCCTGTCTTGTTGAAACCAACGCTAATGAGGTTAGCTTTCAAAACCCATATGACATTAACGGGGTATGTCCAGTTCTGCTATTGAAATGGGTGTGTTCAATGTTTTAACAGTATTTATGCCCCTACTAAGTACATTGAATGATACTGTGTTCCACTGTTAAATGATAAAGTTCGAACTTTCCGATTAATATTTTAAATTTCCCTCCCCGTGCAATAAATAGTTCAATAGATTTTAATGAAAAATTCTCTAAAGGTTGGTGAGCTACAACTATTTCGTAATACTCGTACATACTCGACCACGTTTTGATTTTCACGGTGATATGTAAATACTGAAATTTTCCAAAGAATCAAACACACAATGCCTTTTTAATTACTATGCAATGATTATAAAATGTCAATATATTTTCCGAAAATACTAATAGAAGACTCTGAATGTCCATTGAAACTTAAAACGAAATACATCAATAACCCGCGTCTATGAGAATTTTTTTTTCAAAATCTATCAAATTATGATGCCTTCAATCAAAACAATTTAATGCTAAACTATTAAGTAATTCACCGGTTGTTTTTCTTAAACTATAAATAAAAGACCGGTCGATTACTCAATACTAAAATAAAATAATTATTTAACCTTACAATGGCACTACTAATCAACTGAAAAGGCCATAAATGGAAAAGTTACATGTGCAAACGGCGGAGAAGAAAGTTATGCAATACAATTTGGCAATGGTAAAAGGGGGAGGCTGAGGTGAGGGTGATTAGAGGAGTGCTACAATGTTTCTTGAACAAGAAAATTCGTCAATCAATTGAATTATAGGGGGTCAGCAACCTTTTATTTACACTGAACCAAACTATCCCTCCTATCCGTTACAAAAGTATACCGGCTAACATGCCTAATTTATTCATTCAACTCTATAGTTACATAAATAAAGAATTAACTAATCAAATAGAAAATATTTATTTTCTCCAACATAATCTCAAACAATTATACAACAAAATCAGAGAAACATGAACGGTGAATGGTCTCTTCTACACCCCTGCAATCAAAACCCCGTCACGCGGATATTATTTAATATACTACAACTACATGCTTCCTATATAAACATTGACCCAGTTGACCACAGCAAAGTGGTAAACAAATAATTAACAACAAATTCTTGATGTCTTCGGACTAGTAAATAAATAGTAAATCCTCAAGAATTTACAAATCTCATATCTTACAGTTTGTCAACTCTATTTTTTCTGCCGAGAAAAAAATCACCTACATAACCTCAAATTCTACTTATGTAACGTTTTTCTTCACATTTCACAAATACACCTCTAAATGAGCACAGCCATTGGAAATTCACCACCGAATATGAAACTGAGCGGGAGAGTACAAATGCTAAACGAGTATGGGCTACCGAGCGCCGCCGCTAATGTGTAGAAAAAATCGATTCTGTAGAACCCAACTTATGTAATGCGAAAATTGTATTTTAATTAATTTTCAATTTATTTTACTTTGCAATACTTACAGCGGTCCTGGCGACGGGGGCAATACGGGAGACTGTTGATACGAACATTTTGATTTGTTTTTTTTTTATTTAAGTTGAAGATCAACAAGAAATTGAAGCTAGCGCACGTAAGCTCTGGAAAGAAATGAAATTAACAAAACATTAATATCAAGAACATAATATAAAGTCAGCAATCTCCAAAGACCGCTTTAAAAATTTTAAGGTCTCTCTTTTTTAAAGAAGCAAGTTATTTTCTGTTCGACCAGCAAGAAAAAAGATTAACCCCCTTTGCCAATTTTTCATCTTTAACCGTGTCGAAGTTACGTAACCAACCCCCCTGTCACAACAGAGCTAATTTCCAAGTTATCATTTATAAAAAGTTGAAATATTTTCAAATTAAGTTTTCAACAAAAGGTTTCTTTTAAATTTACTTAAATTTAACACAATTCACTTTGATTCTTATACCAAAAAAAATATATATTGCTAACATTTTATCCCAATCGGTGAAGAGCTGCTGAAAGCCGCTGAACTTGATTCCAACTGACAACTACTATCGTGTGCAAGAATGGCCAGTGTGTTCGGCAAATATTGGAAGTATTGCTAACTCATTCTCGCAATGCACCACCACAAGATGGCCGTCTTCTTTACCACAAATTCACCATTCTCGTCTCTGCTGCTGCTCTCAACACCGATGAAAATTTTAGAAATCTTTCCATTTAAAATTTTTATAAACTACACTTTTTCTCATTTCGCCAACAATTAACAATTTCTGAATACAATTAAAAGTAGAAAGAAATCAATTGTAATAAAAATAAATACACTTTCTAATTTGTCACATCTTTTTTCTTCTCAACACAAGTGATTATTCAATCCACAATGTGTTGGTCGTAGATAAAATAACTTTTTCTTCTTTCTCCACCTTTTACTGTATTTCGTGTACTCACTTCGAACGAACCCTGACAACAGTGGCCAAATTGAAATGAGAAGAATTACAATTGTGCTAGCCAGCAACTGTCTGCATTGGAATTTATCATGCTGTGGTGTATTGGAATAATGACAGCTATTTTCCGACAAATGTCAAATTGAAGGAGTGCGTTCAAACGAGTATGTCACCTCGAAATGAACGGCAAATATGATGATTTATCAAAGAAAATAATTTTTCTACAACCAAGAATTAAATAAAAAGAACGTATACTTGTACAATCATCCAATTTTTAAAGTATTATATGGCTTTTGAGGTGTCGGCACTGAGATGCACGCGATCTGGCTACAATGGCAACACGTTTATTCTTCCAGTTTTCCATTAAATTGATAAAATATACTTCCAATAAAGAGTGTGTTCAAGGGGAATAATCAGACAGAGTTGTAATCGCACATTAGTGTTCGGAGAATTCACACGATGCCATTTATTGGATGTGATAGCGTAGACAGACGATAAAGTGAATTTTATAAAAAATTCACTTATGCACATTTTATGGTGACAGGTGACATTATCTGCATTTAGTCAACTACTGTTTGCCAACTATTCCTTTTGCCATTTACTTCGATATAAATGGATAAAAAGAAATTACGATTAACAACTATACTGTTAAGGTAAAATCACAAATTGAAAGAAAGCTAAAATAACTTTTGGTATAATTGGCTTACAATATAAATATTTTACACTACCAAATATAAACAATTTGACAACAGCTGTTTTTTAATAGCACAATGGATTGTGAGTACAGTGGCTGTTTGCGATATTGTGACAGTGTTACCAGACTGTATCCAGAGTTAATGCAGTTTGGGAGGAGATAAAGCACGAGTTAATTTGCATTTAGTCTGCTAATGTACATTAAAGCTGTCGTCTGTCTAGGCTTTCAACACATTTTCTGTCCTCAAACAAAATTTCATTTTAAAGGGTACACAACCCATTTTTGTAAGACTTCTTTAGACATTACAAAAAGTTATTTTAAGAAGTTATGGATTAGTGGTATTTTAGATTAAGTCTTGAAAACTAAGACAGGATAGTAAAACCGCAGTAGTTAATTTTAAGCATGTCTAAAGAAAAATCACTGCTGAACTTGATTCTGGAAAATAAATTAGAAACAAATTAGGTTGTAACTGTTTTAATATTAATCTAAAACTACAACGTCTAAAAAATAATACATTTTATTACTTTTTGTTGTTGTTAATATTTAGTGCTTCTAAGCTATTCCTTCAGATAAAAACTTAATGCAAATGCACGAACATCGACTAGTATGGTCATATATGGAGATGGCAATTCTTTTCAAATCCATATTTGCTATATTTTGCATATTGAAATCCTTTTTGATATAAACGTTTTTTTATGCAAGATTTATGAAGTTTAGTGCTCGGCGAACCGAACTTCAGCCAACTTTCCAATATTCCGTACAGGTCGAATGAAACACAAATGTTTATTATTATAATTTGTTTTTATCGTATGCAAATAAAACATGTTGGTGGTGCTGGCAAGTACTGTATTTATTGCTTATATGCACGTCGGAGTCTGCACTAATTTCAGTACTAATAAGCATGAAATGCATTTAAAAGAACTCGGTTCAAATAAAACCAAATTTAAGTTGTTCAAGTAAGGCTGCATATAAGCGATATATGCTTATATCCGACGTGCATATAAGCGGTAAATACTGAGTTTGCTCGGAATTGTTAATGGCGCTTGGACTTCAATGCGCATTACTATATAATCTTAGCTCTTGACATATAATTTAATTTAAATATTCCATGTATGTAATAAAAATACATTAAGGTCAGTAATATATATTACAATGTGTAGTATCTTGAGCTATCAATTGACTACAGATTACAAAGGGATTAACGCTTTCGCCTGTTTTTGTTTTTTTCTTCTATTTTTCTTTATTTTTAGCATTTATAAAGCTTTCCGGCGTTTGTAAATTCCGTTAAGATATTTTCGTTTAGTGGTACTCAGCTAAAACGAAGGTGGCGAAATTTGAAACTGTTACAGAGATGGTAGTTAGAGCAGTGTAGACTTTTTTCTCCATCTACAAAAGCAATTAATGTTCTGATAATTGTTTGGTCAAGGAATTTTTGAAACTTACAAAAAATAAATAAACAAATGATATGAAGTCGTTTTGATGGTATTTAAATGAATATGATTAAAACCATTTTTTTGAAAATGAATAACGGCTTCTTTCTCTACACGGATCTACACTACAATTCTTTCGTGTAGAAATAAATTTAAAACTCTTAGGCTTTAAGCCTATATTCACCTCAAACGAAATTGTCGGTTTTTAATTTTACCTTTAACTCTACACGAAAAAATTGTCGTGTAAAGGGAAACAGGCGTAATACAATTTCAAATGCATTATTTTATACATATTTATTTTAATATTCTCCAAATTTTTTGCATATGTCGAATATTCCTTGACCATATAATTATCAGACAATTAATTTTCGTTGCAGGTGGCGATAAAAGTCTGCACTGCTAAGGAAAAAACATCCCTGTAACGGTTGTAAACCCCGACATATTTTCGTTTTTAGCCTTGTAGCAGTGTAGGAAGAAATAGCGGTCATTCATTTTCAAAAAAAATATTTTATTTATATTTATTTGAACGTTCGTTATTTTTATTTGCAAATGTCGAATATTTCTTGACCAAACAATTATCAGAACAATTATTTTCGTAGCAGGTGGCGAAAAAAGTCTACACTGCTAGTAATAAGCATTTCTGTAACAGTTGCAAAATCCACCGCAAAGTACCACTTAACGAACTTCCTAAACGAAATTTACCAAAGGTAAGAAATACATTAGTTTTGCTAATGTGTGCCCTGTCCTTTAATGATCAGAATTTTATGAGACTCGTAACAAAACATCTCAAAGATGTATGTATATTTTAGAAACTGTATAATAGCTGCAATCTTAACACTTTCAGTGAATAATCTATAATCAAATGGAAATCAGAAATATAGAAATAATATTTATGACAATAACTATTTTTTTCCAACGATATGCCTCGCATTTCGATCGGATCAGCAGTTTGTAACGGGGAGTGTTTTTTGTAACGCTTTATTTAGTCATTTTTAAACCTGCTTCTTGAGGAGCCTTGAGGCTAGTCAAAATCCATACAAAAATTTATGTGAACTCACTGCTAAAAAATTAAAATTAAATAAATTTAAAAAAATAACTTTTTAGAACAAAAATGGAAAGTACAACCAGTAAAATGAATGAGGAAAACAAAAATAAAATATAAAGTTTTTCTCAATGAATTCAAGAGTATCATACTTTTATGTAAATTCGCATCAAAAACGCAAAATAAACAAAAAATTAGTCGATAACACTAATTTGGTAATATCAGTTAAAGCAAAGGCCTTAAAGAAAAATTTTATCCAGAATCATTTTAGCCTTTGTTGAACTGACATTACCAGATTAGTGTTTTCGACTACCTTCTTATGATTTAAGCATTTTTTGACGCAAATTTTCATGAAAGTAATTTATTAAAAACAAAAATTTCTTTATATTTTTCAATTTTATTTTATTAATTGTAGTTAAAATGAAAATCTTCGTTAGTCAACTTTTTTTTGAAATGTTTTTAAAACAGAGCAATGTTAAATATTAGGCTTGAGATATGCAAAGTTGCCAGACACAAATAGTATAAATTTTAACAACTGTGACATTTTAACAGAATAGTTTGAAAAAATTAACGTTCCTATAATAATACGTAAATATACGTGTTTGTGTGTGAAGGCCCGTACGGAGTATTCTGTCAAATGTTTCTGTGTAGATAAAATTCAAAATGAAAATGAAAAATTTGAATGGAAACTAAAAAAAACTTCGTACTGGCCTTAGAACAGCGGGCATTGAATAATCGATGAAAACAAATTATTTTATGCCATAATTCGTTATTACTAAAAGGACAACAAAAGTGAGAATGTACATCGAACGTTCAAAATTCAGTACTTAAAGCCTAGTACTTACCTACAACGAAATTCTCGCTCCCATAAGAAATACATGAATCAAACGAAATTTCTCATCGGTAAATTCCGTTTAGCTATTTTCGTTTGGTGGTACTCAGCAAAAACGAAGAGATGGCGAAATTTGAAACTGTTACAGGGAATATTATATGAGCAGTGTAGACTTTTTTCACCATCCGCAAAAGAAAATTAATGTTCTGATTATTGTTTAGTCAAGGAATTTTTGAAATTTACAAAAAAATAAATTAACCAACGTTGTGAAGTCGTTTATAAGGGCATTTAAATGAATATTATTAAAATAATTTTTTTTTAAATGAATAACGGCTGCTTTCTCTATACTAATCTACACAAAAATTCCTTCGTGCAAACGGAATTTTCGATGTAGATTATAACAATTATCTCTAAAATTTGTTATCTAAAATTGGAGTATATACCAGTGAAGAAAGAAAACAGCTCAAGAATGGCTTCACAACTTGTGTTGTTTTTTTGCAAATGTCAAAAATTCCTTGCCCAAACAAATCCAAGAATATTTATTTTCATTGCAGATGGCGAAAGAAAGTCTAGACTGTATTGATAAACATTACTGAACAATTTGCAAATTCCACTTCCTTTTCGTTTCAGTTGCGTAACCCCAAACGTAAATTCCTGAACGGGATTTCAAAACAGTAAGTTCGTTATTTTTTGCTACATGATTTTTTTTTGCCATCTGCAACAAAGTATAAGGTTATGATAAATGTATGGTCAAGGAATATTTGACGGCTGTTTCTTTCTACACGGAAATTTTTCCGAGTAGAGATAAGCCTAGTATTCACCTCAAACGAAATTTTTACTCCGATAAGAAGTACATGTAAAAAAGAAATTAACTTTTGGTAAATTCTGCTTAACAATTTTAGTTTGGTGATACTCAGCTGAAACGTAAAAATAGCGGAATTTGCAACTGTTACAGGGATGTTAGTCACTAGCAGAGTAAAATTGTTTTCGCTATCTGCAACGCGAATGAATGATCTGATAATTGTTTAGTCGAAAAGTAAATGACATTTGCAAAAAAAATTACAAATGTTGTGTCATTTTGGAGTTATTCAAATAATTATAAATAAAATAATTTATTAAATAAATAACGGATGTTTCGTGTTACACTGCTCTACATAGCAATATTCCGTGCTGAGATAAATGTAAAACTCCTAAGCGAAAATTTGCTTTGAGGTAAATACAAGAGCTAACATGTAAAATTCCCAAGAGAAAATTCCGTGTGAGGTGAATACTAGCCATAATGATGCGAATTTACCGACGGCTCAATTAATATTAACGGCGGCTTTATGAAATCTATTTCAGGCTCTATAATTACCGGCGGAGGCTTCTAAGCAACGGGTTCAGCCGAATCAGCTTCAAACTCTGCTTCGCACCTAAAGCAGACGTATATTATTTATACGTTTTGCTATGTTTTGATGGATAATTTAACAAAAAACATTAAACAGTGCATTAAAAATGAAGATAACAAACTTTAAATATTGTTAAGTGACTGAATTCGCCACCAGGTAAACTCAGTTCCTCTCTCTCGTACACACACAGAAGTACGTTTGTTAAATTCATGAATGTAGTCGGTTTGTATTCGCCTTGAGTTGCTAGTGTTTGTTTTTCGTTGCGCATTCAAATCCGCAGCGTCAGCAAAAGAGGTCGCGCGGTCGTGACGTGAGGTGTCTTCGTCTTAGCAACGCACGGTTCGACATGTTCTGACTTGGGGAAGTAATCATTATAAAACGCCCTTAGTTTCAAAAAATCGTTCACAAAATGTGGTAAACGTTGTCCAAAGAACTGCCAAGTGATCGGTTTTAGGTGAAATTCGTGTAAAAACTGTAAATATTGATGTGTAAAGTTGAAAGTTTATATGTTTGCCTGTGTGTTAATATCCCCCAAATTATAAAATTGCATAACAGCGTCAGTGTATGTGGACGACGTAGCTTGCCCCATAGCTGTGTGTATGTGTGTGCGTGTGAATAGACAACAAACGAGAGAGAGAGAAGAGGGGGATTTCTTCGTTGATTACGTTTCTTGTATTTCGTGAGAGACACGAACAAAATAACAACTCTTATAAAACCTACCAGAGAGCGAGCAGTGATGTTTGTTTAGCTTCAAAGGAAAGATAAATTCACCACTTACGAAATTGTTGTCGTTTGTCACTTGCAGAACCAAGAACCACCACCACCAAGCAACTGTAATTTTGGAGAAACAATCTGAAATATTAAAAATCCGTCCAATGCTTTAGTAGTGAGTAAATGTGCTTCTAAACATCATACAAACGTATGGGTGTCTGTTTTTTTTCGGGTTGTTAAGACTCATACTGTCTGGAGTGACAAAATGTTGTTTTGAGCTGAACATCTGTAACGAAAAAAGGACACACTAAAGAAGAACAGAAAAGGGAAGACGGCGGCGTCCAGCTGCATAAGGATAACACCACCAAGTGCATAACTAATCCATGCAAGCACATGTTAGTCTACTATTACAAAACAATGCTGAAATTGGAGATACAGAAATAAGGTATGAACGACAAGTTGTTTAATTAGTAATTAATGGAGAAAATTGTAGATAATTCTTTTTGTGTTTGAGCATTTACGAACGAAATCCACTGGCTTTCATTGGACAGGGTTTAAATAATCCCATGGTAATCTCGATCGTGCGTGCGAATTTGGATCCAAAGTTTAACTTGACCATTATCTAAAGTGACTAAAATTGGCATGAGCATTGGGGCCATGTGACATGGGGTCGTGGCATACATATGTACATGCTGCGTCCACTTACTTTGACAATACATAGTTGTGTTTTTTTTTTTCAAACTCCCGACCCGATAACTAAGCCTCGCTCACTAATACAGGATAGCAAAACCATAGTTGTTACGCCATTTGTTTCCAAAAAGTGCCAGTTTTGTCCATGTCTATAGAAGTTACAAATTACTACAACGGCTACAACAATTTGCTTCTCCAAATGTTTTGGCAGTGCCCAGTAGTACAGCAGGATGTTTTCTGTAGACATGAACAAAATGGACACTTTTTGCAAAAAAAAAATACTTAAGTACTGTGGTATTACTTTCCAGTCGAAGTGATCGAGGATGAGTAAAAACGCCACTATTACAGGGTAAGCGATTTAACATTTTAAATTGGAATCGGCTGTAAAAAGAACTGATAATTTTTTCAAATTTATGGTTTTATTGGAAAGGTTGAACTTTGTCATTTAATAAGGAAACACAATATCATTCATACGAGGGCTGCTATATATATTTCTGACCTAATAATGAAAATGCGAATATTTATCATCAAAAATGGTTTTATTGCTTTTTAAATTATTCTCCAGCATGATTTATACACTTTTACATGCGCTCAAACCAATTGTCGAAGCACTTTTTCCATTTTGATTGAGATACCTCCAAAACATAATTTTTGAAAGCTTCAACAGCATCTTCTGGCGACGAAAATCGTTGACCGCGCATTTCGTCGAAAGTTGTGAAAAATGATCGCACGAAAATGTTCACGAGTTAATTCTATTTTTTTTGCCAAGTTGATTTTTTTTCAAGTCACTGTAAACAACACAAATAATGGTCGTACATCAAAACGTTCTAAGTACGTTTATGCTAAAAAATGTCAAACTTTTAATGGAAATGTCAGAAGGCGCTAGAAATATATATAGCAACCCTCGTATGACTACTACAACTGGCTACTACAACTGTCATATTTATCCTTAATGGCTCCCCACAGAAATCAATCCAAAGGGCTCAAATCACAGCTCCGAGGCGGCCAATTGACATCACAATTTCGGCTGAATAAAATATCGCTGGGGCTGCGTTGGCTGTCGTCCAAGTCATTCTCGTGAATTTTTTGGAAACAAAAACTCGTTGAGCATGGCACGGTAGCGCTCACCGTTAACTCATTTCCGAAGAAAAGTGGCTCAATGATGCCGCTAGCCCAAAATCCACTCCAAACAGTGACTCGTTGTGGATGCATTGGCTTCTTAATAGTCACGTGTGGGTTCTCTGGCAATTTTGCTTATTAACATATCAAACGGGAAAAAAGAGCATCTTTTCAAAAGATATTTTTTTGTTAAAATTCTTCATCTGCTGCCAAACAATTTTGAGTCCATTGGGTGAAGCGAAAACGCATCGGATGGTGTTCCATTATTAAATGACAAAGTTCAACATTTCCAATACAACCAGAAATTAAAAAAATTGTCAGTATTTTTTTATAGCCGCTTCAAATTTTAAATGGCCCACCCCATTAAAAATAGTTTAGTTGTTTGTGAATAGTGTTTATCAAAGAATTTTTTAAGCACAATACCAGTAGTTACACAAATTTAACATTCTTTAGACTAGGTAGAACCATAGATAAAAGTCATAAGGGCGGTCGGATCCCAATTGTTTTTGTAAATTTAATTCCCTTTGCATAAAGGTTTTTTTTTGCCCTTGAGAATTAAGGTAGACCCTTTGTTAAAAAAACACATATCGATCCTGAATTACCATCTGATTTAAGTGAGCTATGTCCGGTCGGTCGTCAGTCTGTTCATCTATAGAAAAAGGTCGAAGTTATGGACCGATTTTGTTGAATGTTGGTACATTCTTCAAGTTTGGGCCAAGGGGGAAACCTATTAAAATTGGTCCACATTGCTCTATATTTTGATATCAGACATAGGTTTTTCTGGACTTCAGAGCCTTCAGTATTAAAATACGAATCCTAATTGTTTGTCAACTCATATCGGTTAAAATGGGTACTGTTTGATGAGATGCATTTAATACGAAGGCATATTGAAAAAAAAAATATTTTTCAACATAAACTCCACTTAGTCCAAAGTTATATATATATGATTTTTCCAGGTCCATACAATAGGCATTTGTTTCATCAATAATTTCTTCGTTGGAACTGAATATTGTTCCACCGAGCCATTCCTTTAGGTTTGGAAATAGGAAATAGTCACTGGGGGCTACATCCAGAGAATAAGGCGGATGAGGTACCAATTCGTAATCAAATTCATGCAATTTTGCCATTGAGACTGCACGCATGCATTCTTGATGAAAAAGAACTTTTTCTTGGCTATAATATAGCCAAGAAAAAGTTCTTTTTCATTTTATCCTTACCATATTATGGTTTCGTTTTTTTAAACAACTCTAAAGAATCCTTTGAAGTTGACACATGATTACGTTTCTGGTCAATTGAGAGCAAACGCGGCACCCATCTGCACACAGCTTTTTTAAACCCAACTGATCATGTAAAATCGAAACCACACTGTCATATAAAATGTGTCTGACATTAATAATCTCACGAACCTTTTTTCTCCATTCGGCCAACACCATATCGTGGAATTTTCGTCTTTTTCGGGTGTATTGACCTTTATTGGCCGCCCAGAAAGTTCAGCGTCATTGTTACTTGTGCAAACATAACGAAAGTCTGTAAACCCCTTTTTTACCATTGAAATCTGTGGTTGAGAGTCAAGATAAATTTTTTAAACTTTTCCTTGGTTTGATTGACGGTATTTTTCCACAAAAAATAATGTTTAATGAGCACTCAAAATTCACATTTTTTCCATTTGTAACAAAATCCACGTGGTTGTATGTTTTGAACAGCTGTTAAACGCAAACTAAATGACGAAACTCTCTCAAAATTTTCTAGTAGTCTATTAACAGATTGTACTTGGTTGGAGCAGTGTTGCATTTCATATAACTACGACAGAAGTTGAAAAAGTCGCGGACTTTTTGATATGCCCTCGTACCTTAAAAAGGAGCATAATTGTAAAACGTTTTGTGTAAATTTAGCAAAGAAAACAAATATTGATTAATTTTAAAGTTTCGTCCAAGATTATGGTTAAACGCATGGACGTTTTGGCGTTTTAGTAGCGGAGTGACGGTAGAAGTTATATAAGGTTCGGCCTGGCGAGTTAAGGACGTTTTTACTTGTTTATAAGATATAACAGACACTTTTTTGCTTAAAACTAAAAACTGTAATTCCTTATATGTGACGCGCAAAATAGAAAGGGACCTAAGGGTAAAAACCAGTTTTGTTAAGGAGAGCCATTTTAAAGATTTAAATACGTGTATCTTTGGTGTACCATCACTTTCATAAAACGCGCATATCTCTGGGAGGGAACACTTTTGGGGCATGGGATCGGTCTCTCATTCGATGCTCAGATGCCCAAATCGAAAAAAAGTGAAAATTGATTTTTTTTACCCTTAGGTCCCTTTCTCTATGCGCTGTCACATATAGTGTTTTAAGTATTTTTATACAAAAACGATTTTAGTACATAATTTAGGGGACTTAAAGTACACCGGTAAATTTACTCGAACCATAGCTTAAATTGGGATCGTTAATTGAGCCGCAACTAGTCCCAGTAGAATGGTCCAACGAAAATTTTAGTAATAAACATGGACGTTCTATAAAAATTCGAATCTTTTTTGTATGTCGTTTGGAGAGATTTAAAAGTTTTTGATTTTGATGATTTTTAAGTATTATTTCCTTGATTGTAAAGTGGTTACCATACAGTTTATATATCTTTTTAAAGGCGGAATTTGACTTTAGCTTTTACAATCTTTATAGATTTTTTTATACCCGCACCACATAGTGGTATGGGGTATAATGGCTTAGTGCTTGCGTTTGTAACACATCGAAGGAATCGAGTTAGAATACCGGGACCAGAGAGAAAGTTGCTCAGAATTACATTTTGAGTCGATCTAGCCATGTCTGTCTGGCTGACTGGGCGGCTGGCTGGCTGGATGTAAAGATGTCCATCTATTCTTGTAATCAAAGTACAGGTCGCATTTATGCACCGATCTTGGCATGTGGTAATATATTGGGACAAGGACGGACGCTATTGAATTTGGTCCAAATCGGAGCACTTTTTGATAGACCCCCCATAAAAAGGAACTCCCGGATTTGGTCCAAATCCAGTTGATGTCGCGTGTATTGGTCAACAAATTAAAAAAATATGCCATTCGATGTAGAACTGACCACAAAATGTAAAAAAAATAGTTGGACCCGCCTCTCGGACCTACGGGGCCTTCAGAACCCAAAAAATGGACCCATGATTTTAAATATATGTGTGACCCCTTAAATGAAAGGAAATTATCTTACAATTTTAAATACAGAAAAAAATTCGACCTGTTTGGGCCCCAGGGTCCATTAGGAGGGTCCAAAAGTTTCGGTTTACCCGGATTTTAGTGTGACCCCTCAAATGACAGGGAATTGCCTCAGAACTTTAAATATGTCAAGCCAAATGATTTATCATTATTAAAATTGGTCCACATTGCTCTATATTTTGATATCAGACATAGGTTTTTCTGGACTTCAGAGCCTTCAGTATTAAAATACGAATCCTAATTGTTTGTCAACTCATATCGGTTAAAATGGGTACTGTTTGATGAGATGCATTTAATACGAAGGCATATTGAAAAAAAAAATATTTTTCAACATAAACTCCACTTAGTCCAAAGTTATATATATATGATTTTTCCAGGTCCATACAATAGGCATTTGTTTCATCAATAATTTCTTCGTTGGAACTGAATATTGTTCCACCGAGCCATTCCTTTAGG
Organism: Hydrotaea diabolus; assembly: GCA_963513945.1. NCBI lineage: Eukaryota > Metazoa > Arthropoda > Insecta > Diptera > Muscidae > Hydrotaea > Hydrotaea diabolus. Next base: position 210,138,477 of record OY740716.1, read on the forward strand.
TTTGGAAATAGGAAATAGTCACTGGGGGCTACATCCAGAGAATAAGGCGGATGAGGTACCAATTCGTAATCAAATTCATGCAATTTTGCCATTGAGACTGCACGCATGCATTCTTGATGAAAAAGAACTTTTTCTTGGCTATAATATAGCCAAGAAAAAGTTCTTTTTCATTTTATCCTTACCATATTATGGTTTCGTTTTTTTAAACAACTCTAAAGAATCCTTTGAAGTTGACACATGATTACGTTTCTGGTCAATTGAGAGCAAACGCGGCACCCATCTGCACACAGCTTTTTTAAACCCAACTGATCATGTAAAATCGAAACCACACTGTCATATAAAATGTGTCTGACATTAATAATCTCACGAACCTTTTTTCTCCATTCGGCCAACACCATATCGTGGAATTTTCGTCTTTTTCGGGTGTATTGACCTTTATTGGCCGCCCAGAAAGTTCAGCGTCATTGTTACTTGTGCAAACATAACGAAAGTCTGTAAACCCCTTTTTTACCATTGAAATCTGTGGTTGAGAGTCAAGATAAATTTTTTAAACTTTTCCTTGGTTTGATTGACGGTATTTTTCCACAAAAAATAATGTTTAATGAGCACTCAAAATTCACATTTTTTCCATTTGTAACAAAATCCACGTGGTTGTATGTTTTGAACAGCTGTTAAACGCAAACTAAATGACGAAACTCTCTCAAAATTTTCTAGTAGTCTATTAACAGATTGTACTTGGTTGGAGCAGTGTTGCATTTCATATAACTACGACAGAAGTTGAAAAAGTCGCGGACTTTTTGATATGCCCTCGTACCTTAAAAAGGAGCATAATTGTAAAACGTTTTGTGTAAATTTAGCAAAGAAAACAAATATTGATTAATTTTAAAGTTTCGTCCAAGATTATGGTTAAACGCATGGACGTTTTGGCGTTTTAGTAGCGGAGTGACGGTAGAAGTTATATAAGGTTCGGCCTGGCGAGTTAAGGACGTTTTTACTTGTTTATAAGATATAACAGACACTTTTTTGCTTAAAACTAAAAACTGTAATTCCTTATATGTGACGCGCAAAATAGAAAGGGACCTAAGGGTAAAAACCAGTTTTGTTAAGGAGAGCCATTTTAAAGATTTAAATACGTGTATCTTTGGTGTACCATCACTTTCATAAAACGCGCATATCTCTGGGAGGGAACACTTTTGGGGCATGGGATCGGTCTCTCATTCGATGCTCAGATGCCCAAATCGAAAAAAAGTGAAAATTGATTTTTTTTACCCTTAGGTCCCTTTCTCTATGCGCTGTCACATATAGTGTTTTAAGTATTTTTATACAAAAACGATTTTAGTACATAATTTAGGGGACTTAAAGTACACCGGTAAATTTACTCGAACCATAGCTTAAATTGGGATCGTTAATTGAGCCGCAACTAGTCCCAGTAGAATGGTCCAACGAAAATTTTAGTAATAAACATGGACGTTCTATAAAAATTCGAATCTTTTTTGTATGTCGTTTGGAGAGATTTAAAAGTTTTTGATTTTGATGATTTTTAAGTATTATTTCCTTGATTGTAAAGTGGTTACCATACAGTTTATATATCTTTTTAAAGGCGGAATTTGACTTTAGCTTTTACAATCTTTATAGATTTTTTTATACCCGCACCACATAGTGGTATGGGGTATAATGGCTTAGTGCTTGCGTTTGTAACACATCGAAGGAATCGAGTTAGAATACCGGGACCAGAGAGAAAGTTGCTCAGAATTACATTTTGAGTCGATCTAGCCATGTCTGTCTGGCTGACTGGGCGGCTGGCTGGATGTAAAGATGTCCATCTATTCTTGTAATCAAAGTACAGGTCGCATTTATGCACCGATCTTGGCATGTGGTAATATATTGGGACAAGGACGGACGCTATTGAATTTGGTCCAAATCGGAGCACTTTTTGATAGACCCCCCATAAAAAGGAACTCCCGGATTTGGTCCAAATCCAGTTGATGTCGCGTGTATTGGTCAACAAATTAAAAAAATATGCCATTCGATGTAGAACTGACCACAAAATGTAAAAAAAATAGTTGGACCCGCCTCTCGGACCTACGGGGCCTTCAGAACCCAAAAAATGGACCCATGATTTTAAATATATGTGTGACCCCTTAAATGAAAGGAAATTATCTTACAATTTTAAATACAGAAAAAAATTCGACCTGTTTGGGCCCCAGGGTCCATTAGGAGGGTCCAAAAGTTTCGGTTTACCCGGATTTTAGTGTGACCCCTCAAATGACAGGGAATTGCCTCAGAACTTTAAATATGTCAAGCCAAATGATTTATCATTATTAAAATTGGTCCACATTGCTCTATATTTTGATATCAGACATAGGTTTTTCTGGACTTCAGAGCCTTCAGTATTAAAATACGAATCCTAATTGTTTGTCAACTCATATCGGTTAAAATGGGTACTGTTTGATGAGATGCATTTAATACGAAGGCATATTGAAAAAAAAAATATTTTTCAACATAAACTCCACTTAGTCCAAAGTTATATATATATGATTTTTCCAGGTCCATACAATAGGCATTTGTTTCATCAATAATTTCTTCGTTGGAACTGAATATTGTTCCACCGAGCCATTCCTTTAGGTTTGGAAATAGGAAATAGTCACTGGGGGCTACATCCAGAGAATAAGGCGGATGAGGTACCAATTCGTAATCAAATTCATGCAATTTTGCCATTGAGACTGCACGCATGCATTCTTGATGAAAAAGAACTTTTTCTTGGCTATAATATAGCCAAGAAAAAGTTCTTTTTCATTTTATCCTTACCATATTATGGTTTCGTTTTTTTAAACAACTCTAAAGAATCCTTTGAAGTTGACACATGATTACGTTTCTGGTCAATTGAGAGCAAACGCGGCACCCATCTGCACACAGCTTTTTTAAACCCAACTGATCATGTAAAATCGAAACCACACTGTCATATAAAATGTGTCTGACATTAATAATCTCACGAACCTTTTTTCTCCATTCGGCCAACACCATATCGTGGAATTTTCGTCTTTTTCGGGTGTATTGACCTTTATTGGCCGCCCAGAAAGTTCAGCGTCATTGTTACTTGTGCAAACATAACGAAAGTCTGTAAACCCCTTTTTTACCATTGAAATCTGTGGTTGAGAGTCAAGATAAATTTTTTAAACTTTTCCTTGGTTTGATTGACGGTATTTTTCCACAAAAAATAATGTTTAATGAGCACTCAAAATTCACATTTTTTCCATTTGTAACAAAATCCACGTGGTTGTATGTTTTGAACAGCTGTTAAACGCAAACTAAATGACGAAACTCTCTCAAAATTTTCTAGTAGTCTATTAACAGATTGTACTTGGTTGGAGCAGTGTTGCATTTCATATAACTACGACAGAAGTTGAAAAAGTCGCGGACTTTTTGATATGCCCTCGTACCTTAAAAAGGAGCATAATTGTAAAACGTTTTGTGTAAATTTAGCAAAGAAAACAAATATTGATTAATTTTAAAGTTTCGTCCAAGATTATGGTTAAACGCATGGACGTTTTGGCGTTTTAGTAGCGGAGTGACGGTAGAAGTTATATAAGGTTCGGCCTGGCGAGTTAAGGACGTTTTTACTTGTTTATAAGATATAACAGACACTTTTTTGCTTAAAACTAAAAACTGTAATTCCTTATATGTGACGCGCAAAATAGAAAGGGACCTAAGGGTAAAAACCAGTTTTGTTAAGGAGAGCCATTTTAAAGATTTAAATACGTGTATCTTTGGTGTACCATCACTTTCATAAAACGCGCATATCTCTGGGAGGGAACACTTTTGGGGCATGGGATCGGTCTCTCATTCGATGCTCAGATGCCCAAATCGAAAAAAAGTGAAAATTGATTTTTTTTACCCTTAGGTCCCTTTCTCTATGCGCTGTCACATATAGTGTTTTAAGTATTTTTATACAAAAACGATTTTAGTACATAATTTAGGGGACTTAAAGTACACCGGTAAATTTACTCGAACCATAGCTTAAATTGGGATCGTTAATTGAGCCGCAACTAGTCCCAGTAGAATGGTCCAACGAAAATTTTAGTAATAAACATGGACGTTCTATAAAAATTCGAATCTTTTTTGTATGTCGTTTGGAGAGATTTAAAAGTTTTTGATTTTGATGATTTTTAAGTATTATTTCCTTGATTGTAAAGTGGTTACCATACAGTTTATATATCTTTTTAAAGGCGGAATTTGACTTTAGCTTTTACAATCTTTATAGATTTTTTTATACCCGCACCACATAGTGGTATGGGGTATAATGGCTTAGTGCTTGCGTTTGTAACACATCGAAGGAATCGAGTTAGAATACCGGGACCAGAGAGAAAGTTGCTCAGAATTACATTTTGAGTCGATCTAGCCATGTCTGTCTGGCTGACTGGGCGGCTGGCTGGCTGGATGTAAAGATGTCCATCTATTCTTGTAATCAAAGTACAGGTCGCATTTATGCACCGATCTTGGCATGTGGTAATATATTGGGACAAGGACGGACGCTATTGAATTTGGTCCAAATCGGAGCACTTTTTGATAGACCCCCCATAAAAAGGAACTCCCGGATTTGGTCCAAATCCAGTTGATGTCGCGTGTATTGGTCAACAAATTAAAAAAATATGCCATTCGATGTAGAACTGACCACAAAATGTAAAAAAAATAGTTGGACCCGCCTCTCGGACCTACGGGGCCTTCAGAACCCAAAAAATGGACCCATGATTTTAAATATATGTGTGACCCCTTAAATGAAAGGAAATTATCTTACAATTTTAAATACAGAAAAAAATTCGACCTGTTTGGGCCCCAGGGTCCATTAGGAGGGTCCAAAAGTTTCGGTTTACCCGGATTTTAGTGTGACCCCTCAAATGACAGGGAATTGCCTCAGAACTTTAAATATGTCAAGCCAAATGATTTATCTCGTCCGTGGGAGGGCACAGGGTCCGAAAACAAGGTATGAAAATGTGGACCAACTATAATTGTTATACCCTCACCACATAGTGGTATAGGGTATAAAGGCTTAGTTCTTGCGTGATAGATACAGATAGAAATAGCGACGAGTGCTTTCGATTAACAGGAGACTTAATCACATTTATAGTGGTGCGGGTATCATAGAGTCGGCCACGCCCGACTATAGCACTTACTTACTTGTTTTATTATATTTCGGTGTTCATAAATGCAGTGCATGTTACTTAGCTATGCCCATTCTGGAGTCTAAATAACACAATGTTTAACGTTTATTTTGAATTTCATATGGTAATAACATTTAACTACGAGAGCTGCTATATATATACGAGGGCGACCGCAAAAGTAACTGGCCTAACAAAAAAAGAACCGTTTTTTTGGAATTATTATTATTTATTTTTCAACATAATCTCCTTCCAACTCAATACACTTCATCAAACGTGTTTCAAGTTTTTTAATTCCATCCGAAAAATAAGATTTTTCAAGACCTTCAAAATATGCCGCAGTTTCAGCAATAACCTCGCTATTGGGCGAAAATTTTTTGCCACCGAGATTTTTTTTTTTTTATATTTGGATACAAGAAATAATCAGAAGGAGCTAAATCTGGACTATATGGTGGATGCGGAGCAATTTCAAATCGTAATTCGGCCAGTTTTTGTTGAGTTAAAAATGCAGTGTGTGAAGGAGCATTATCTTGATGAAAAAGAACTTTTTTTTCTAAATGCGATCGTTTTATCTTGATTTCTTCACTCAACCGATCCAATAATGCACAATAATATTCACTATTTATAGTTTTTCCTTTCTCAAGATAATAAATAAATATTATACCCCTTGCATCCCAAAATACTGTGGCCATTACTTTTCCTGCTGACTTAACAGTTTTCGCCTTCTTGGGACCACTTTTACCAGCTTCTATCCATTGTTTTGACTGTTCTTTGCATTCTGGGATGTAGTGATGGATCCATGTTTCATCAACAGTTATGAATCGGCGCAAGAACTCTATTGGATTACGCTGATAAATCGCTAAAAGCACCTCGGAATTGGTCCAACGGACGATTTTTTGAGGCAAAGTCAACAAACGCGGCATCCTTCTTGCGGATAGCTTTTTCATGTGGAGTTCATCATGTAAAATGCTCCAAACTTGTTTTTCTTGTATTTTAACAATATCAGCAAATTATCTGAGCTTTATTCGTCTATTTTTAGTCACTTCATTAAATATTTTTCTAATGTTTTCAATAGTAGTAGCAGTTTTCGGTCTTCCAGAGCGTTGTTCATCTTCCGTACTTGAACGACTCATTTTAAATTGTTGAACCCAGGATTTCAGGAGTATAATGGTGCATTATCACCATGAACAGAATCCAATTCATCTTTGATTAATTGTGGCGTATAACCTTTCATATAAAAGTGTTTAATTACCGCACGAAACTCTTTATTTTCCATTTTTCAAAAATTATAAAACTTGTTTACTTCAATCACCTGTAACAAAGAAAATAATCATTAAATATTTCGGAAATTTTGACAGATGGCTTATAAAAGATTGCTTTTAAAAAACAATACAAAAAAGTTGCTATTAAAACAGAAAATGTGCCAGGCCAGATAGTTTTGCGGTCGCCCTCGTATTTCTGGCCTAATAATGAAAATGCGAATATTTATCATCAAAATGGTTTAATTGTTTTCAGTATTCTCCAGCATGATTTATTCATTTTTTCAATCAAACCAATTGTCGAAGCACTTTTTCCACTCCGATTGAGACACCTCCAAAACATGGTTTTGGAACGCTGCGACAGCATCTTCTGGAGACAAAAACCGTTGACCACTCATTTTTTTCTTGATGTGCGGGAATAAAAAAAAGTCATTGGATGCCAAGTCAGGGCTGTACGGCGGATGGCCCATCAATTCGATCAGTTGGGTTTAAGAAAGATGACTGTCGCGTTTGCTCTCAATTGACCATAAACGAAGTGTGACAACTTCAAAGGATTGTCTGGAGTTGTTTAACCGCAATTCGACCTTATATGGCAAAAAAGGTTAATTTCCATCATGATAATACGCAGGTGCACACGTGTGCAGTCTCAATGGCAAAATTGCATAAATGTGGTTACGAATTAGTACATCATCCGCCCTATTCACCAGATTCAGCCCACAGTGACTATTTCCAAGCCATGACTCGGTGGAAAGAGCTCCTACGATGAAATTATTGATCAAACAAATGCCTATTTTATGGACTTCGAAAAATCCTATTTTCTGTAAGGGATACTAAAATTGGAGATACTTATTGGAGACTAAGTGTATTGAGCTAAAAGGAGATCATTGAAAAATATTTTTTATTCGAAAAGTCAAGGAATTTTTGATATACCCTTGTAGAATATAATTAAAAAACAATCCTGGAAAATTCCAAGTGATTCCAAGATTTTTGTTCCTGCTATGAACCTTACTGGTTAATGGTTAAACTATCACAAAGAAAAACAAGTAGAAAGTTAAAGTCGGGCGGGGTCGACTATGACATTCCCGATATCGGTTACATATATTTTGGAGCTATAGCAAAATCTGAACCGATTTTCTCTTTTTCCAATAATGGTGCAAAAAAACTCAATCGTGCCAAATTTCATCAAGATTGGGTGTAAATTGTGGCTGCTGGAACTGAAACATAAAATCGGATGGACATATGTGTGAAAGCTATATCTATATCTGAACTGATTTCCTTCAATTTAAATAGCATAAGCCTTTTGTCCAAAACAATTAATTTTGCCAGATTTCATCAAGATGAACATATGTATGTGTAGGAGCAAAAATCGATATTCTTCGATTTTTATAACGTCTTCCTTGGACCAAGAAACTAACGTGCACCAAATTTCAAGATAGGATTTAATATTTAATGTCCCCGGCGAAAAAGAAATAATGCCTACTAACATGTTTTAGAAGACATGATTTATCAATAAAATGTCCACAATTTGCTTTGCCTTTTTTTGTTTGTTAAGCTTATGCTGCCACCTACCACCAATGTTGTTGAATGTTGCCAGAATACCATATTGCTAAATAACTAGGTAACTAAGCTAGTTACCTGGAAAGAACACATCTACTGAACCTTTTATGGCGTCGCGACTTTGCGTTTATTTATATTTTCCAAAATGGCCTTTTTCACGTTTATTAAACATCGTTTTTTGTGGTTGGAGTTTTAGCAAAATTTGCTTTAGTTAAAGTACCTACATATTATATTCATCATTGATTGCCCTTCTGTATTGCGCCATGCGCCTCATTAAAAGGGATTAAATTAATAAATGATATAACGTAAGCTTCACTCGAAAACATGCTAAGTCCAGTTATGCAAATTTTTCAGGAGGAAGAAAAAACTTTATAACATTTTCTGTTTTAATTATTTTTTGATTCTGTAAAAGTAGGAATCTTTATACTTATACTTTCTGCTTAAATATCACTAATAGGCTGACTAAATCAATATACACCAGTAAAGTAAGAATAGGTTTCTGGACTTTATATTTTTGCTTTTAATGATTTTTATTTTTTTGCGGACTTGGCTTATTTTCTTATAAACTGACTTTTAGTGTTTTCGGTAAATATTAAAAGACCTCTTGTGTTTTTTTTCACTTATATTAACGTAAAAGTAAACCACACAGTTGCAAATTCAAGAATTCAACTAAATACTTAAAAATACCGAAAAAATACGGAAACGTCGAAAACTATTGTATTTGAATTATTATCGTACTTATCATTACTATTATTATCATAATTTTCCGTTATTCAGGCAGACTTTACGTGTTATGCGTTGTTGTGTGGACTTGGCGTTTTTGCGTATTGTCTATTGGACTTAGCATGTTTTGCATATCACTGCATAACAAAACGGAAAAACAACATACTGGTGTTTTAATTTCTGTAGATGATGTATATTGAATGGTTCTATCTTTCTATAACAAAATCTTAATTTTCATAAAAAATGCGAGTCTAGCTAATAGCCTAAACAGACGACAGATTAATGTGCATTAAATCTACTAATGCAAATTAAAATTGTATGGTGACGCACGACAGTATCTGCACTTAGTAACTACATTTAGTAAACAGCTGATTGATTGTATACAACTGCTTGTCAATTATATTTTGCCATGTACCGCGGCTACGTCTCAGATGGTTCATCCGTTAGGTCCAATTTTCGATGACTCGTTCGAGTATTTCGACTGGTAACTGGCGAATGACACGCGTGGTTTTTTGCTCCAAGGCCTGAATCGAAGCGGGTTTGTCCGCATAAACTTTAGACTTTACATATCCCCACAGGAAGAAGTCTTACAGTGTGATATCACACGATCTTGGTGGTCAATCAACCGGCCCAAAACGTGAAATTATCTGCTCACCAGTGTTCTCTTAATAAATCCATTGATTGATGCGATGTGTGGGAAGTGGCTCCGTCTTGTTAAAACCAAATGTCGCCGAGATCACGAGCTTCAATTTCAGGCATCAAATAGTCGGTTATCATGGCCACCGTTCAGCCCTTGACGGTTACGTTCTCACCGGCATCATTTTTGAAGAAATATGGACCGATGATTCCACCGGCCCACAAACCACATCAAACCGTTGCTTTTTCTGGATGAAGTGGCAGCTCTTGAAACTCTTCTGGTTGCTCTTCGTCCCAAATGCGGCAATTTTGTTTGTTTACATATCCATTGACCCAGAAATGTTGGCCGATTATGTTGACCATAAGTTGAACGAAGTGCACGAAACACATTCCTCACAGAACGTTAATTTTCGTAATAAAGTTGAACGATTTATAAACGTTGTTCAGGCGTAAGTCTTTCCATGATGAAATTCCAAACAATACTAAACAAAAATAACATGACAGCATGACACGACTCACACGTGATCTGTCAAAAAAGGCTATTGAAAAAAGTATCTCTACTTGGTTCACCCTATATATAAAACGGATAAAAGAAAGGAATAAAGATTAGCAGATGTGCTGTTGGCAAAACATTTATTTGAAAGAAAAGTCCCGTGGTACCCCCGCAACTCATTTAATACCCTTTTCAGTATCTCGAAGAATTGAATTTTGCGCGATTGAATAGTCTATTTTTTACGAACTAAGAATTTATAATGCTTGAATAAATGCTTTAACCAACAAAAAGTTCTTTGAATAGAATTAAAATAGAAAGCATGTCGGCTATTTCAAAAGATGGAGCAATATGGTCGAGCTTCGGTAGGTTTGTTTTAAGTCGCTCATAACGCCCTATTCTAAATTTGTGTGAGATCGGATATAAAAAAGTACTAGTAGGCCGATCCTCGGCACTTACCTCGGCGTCTACATGAAAACGTGAACCGATATTTTGCAATATTACTAATATTGATAATAGATCCTTCATATTGCACTATACTTTCTAAATTTGACAAAGATCAAATATTAAATGTGGCTTGTGGAATGATAGGACCTCAAATCTGGTGAGACCTTTGCATGGGTACATGCAATTGTTTTACCGACAGGACACGAATCTGTAAGAACCTTTGTGCAGTGCTATCCCAAAACATGGACCATAAGTGACTCGTCACGTTCTGTACAAAATTTTTTCAGAAATGGATGTAATACGATATGTAGTTTTTTTAGGTGCAGATTTTGAGCTAAAACCAGAAAGGCCTTAGTCCTACATTGACTAATTGCTCCTACATTGACTAATTTCAATAGGTTTCGCTCTATGGAATCAGATAGTGGTTCTGAATCGATTCGGGTCTATCTCCTTGTATTTTGGGGTTACACACATCAGCACTATACCATAATAAACTACCATAGAGCGGTGTAGGGTATGCAAATGTTGTACTTTCCGGCTCAAAAAGTACTTTATTTCTTTTTTTGTACCAATTCGCCAACCACATGTACTTGAATCATAAAGAACTTAACAGCTGATTTGAAACCAGCTGATTTGATTTTTGATAAATTGTGACACTGTTTGCCAAATTGTAATACTTAAATGGAGTTTGGTTTTGTGCATTTACGTCAGAGTTAATGCACGCGTTAATTTGCTTTAAGTCTATTAATGCGCATTAACGCTGTCGTCTGTCTAGGCTATAACGATATATTGAATGGAATTAAAATAATAAATGATATAATTTTAATCAATACATCGCCCAATTTCTGCATTGGAAAAACTTGAAAAATTTTTGCTGAAATTTTGAGTTGATTTATACCTTTACATTTCTCCATCTCGTAAACATTTCACCGCAAGGCTCGAATTCGCCGATTACACCTCTTGAAGCTTGAATCTTTTTGGTATGAACGCTTATTGGCGAATTCGTTGCTGTAGGGTGATCATCTTCACAGTTGTTATTTTAAATACTTTTTCCAATTAATTGTTTTTAACACATATTTATCACTTTTCAGATTTTAATGTTTAACGAACAAAAACAACTCATCTTGGTAAAATACAACCCACCCACCGCTAAATTTAGAAATTTACAAAAGAAATCTGAAAAATAATTTACATTAGTGCAACGTGGAATTGGATCATTGTGACCATATGAATACGGCCAGGCCCTAGTGCAAAAAAACAATAAACAACCACTAATTTCAAAGCACTGGTAAAAACATAGCGGCAACCGAAGTCATGGGGCTGCAAATGAATTGCTGAGAAACAGTCGGATCAATAAAAACATCAGACTAACAACAGAAAAAACAATAACAATAGAATTAAAAGATATTAACCGACTGCTGCTGCACTTCCACATTCTATATTCACCACAGTTGCTCAGGTGTAAATTCAGTGAGAAAGAAGAGCAAAAGAGAGCGAAGTAGAAAAGCTGGTTCTTCTCGAGAGAAAAAATACAAAACTCGTGAGCGAAACAAAACAAAACGAATGTGAAAAGAAAAGGCATAGATAGAAGAACAACCAAGTACGACGTACAGTGGCGGCGGCAATAGTAAAAAATAAAAACAATACATTGGAGGAGGAAAAGCCAAATTAGAATTAGCAACGTAACCAACAGTATTCTCTCGAAACGAGTCAACTACATGCAACGCACGCAACAACGACAAGCGTGAAACAGAGACGCCTATATTACTTTGAATACACAACGTCAACAGATACATACATCAAATATATATCCATACTCACCACTGTAAAACGAAGACGAAATTTACAATATTGCGCGCCAGCGAAGAGAGTGAGAACGAGAAAACAGTATAGTGGCGACAGCAGAAACAACAAAGACAACCATCATTTGAAGCAGAACGAGTGGATCGACTGTTCGTTACGTTTGTTTTTGTGGTAGAAGAGCAAATAACGCAGCAATTGTTGGCGATTCCGCAGTCTGCTGCCTTAGAAGGGACATGGCCGTCTTTTTGCTCAATATCTGTAAATTTAATGGCTGCGGAATCACATTTCCAAGTTTAGGAGATTTAATACAACACATCGAGGACACACATATTGGTAAGTTTATTAACAACAAAAAAAAACCGAAAAAATTAAAAACAACAATGAAAAGAATTCAATGTGAATATGTGGATATTTTGATTAGGAAATCAAAGTTTTACATTTTCGTGTATACAGAAAAAATGGTGGCAATAGTTTTTCCTCTAAAAAAAGCAATAGACTGGAGTTCTCTAATCCTGAGAAAATGGATGATGGACGTCCAAGCGACTGTCTGCATCGCGTGATTTGTTAATTTTTGATGTCATTGTGTAGTTTTTGTAGTGTTTTTTCCTATTTAATTATATTATTAAACGAAACGAAGAAAAAAAGGCATCTATGAAACCCGTACAATGTCCAACGTAAGCTTTTTAAGATGTATATACCACAGAAATTTTTCAGTAATGCAGAGCGAGTGTATGTGCGTGCGTTTGTGTGTGTGCGAGTGAAATGTGTATAATATGATTTGGAGTGGGCAATTTACATGGACTCGTAAATATCGAAGTCTTCAATTAAATTCATTTATCATCTTTTCAGGCAGGTCTTTTTTTGAATTCGATAATTGATTTACTTTCCCATAATCTGATCTATGGCTTCCGGAGGAGGATTACTGAAGAGGTGTGCTTTTTTTGTTCCACCTATTTATTTTCTTTAAAAAAAACGTTCACCCTTAACGTCCAATTCCTTCCTCCCCTTTGGATTTCAATTACATGTAGTGTGTGTACTAGTAATATACGTAAGCGTCAGCTGTGTTTGGAAAATCGATATTTGTATTAGTGACTGACTGTGTGTGTTGCGTGCGAGTGTGTGTGTTTATTCTTGCATATATGCTGTCTCTCTTCCTCTTCTTGATTTTCGGTTTCGAACGAGTGTTAATGCACTCTGTTGTTTTGTACTTCATTCATTAAATTCTTGGTTTTAGTAAAACAGACCGACTGCTTGTTTTTTTATATGCATAATTTATTCCATATTGTTTGTTATCTTCGCATTTTTTTTTTTGCATAATATTAGTTTTGTTAATAAATCTTGTAACACAACAAATAATAAAACTGAATGAAAACCTTTGTTCTGCAGTACAACAAAAAAAATCATTTAACATGTTTTCTGAATAATTCACCACCTCCTCATCATCTCTTCTTTGAAGTCTTTGAGAGACTTGGTGGAAACATTCGAGAGCAAATTTCTCGCTCATTCTCTTCACCACATTCAATTCCATTATGAGAGGCAGATATAAACAATTTTTTATGCCGGTATTTTTATTAAAACACGTATCTATACGTACCAGTCTACTGAGAGCGTTCAAACCTCGAGACTTGGAAGAAAATGTAAAAAATCTGAAAAATCCAACATCCAGTCGATAGATGTGACCTAAGCCTAAGTACAGAAAAAGAAAGAAAAGTGGATATCGCCGGTACGAGTTATTAAGTTTAAACAACAAAATTCACATTTCACATTATTTAAGCATTCAGCATCCGATATCCAATAGAATTTTTAATTTATCTTTTATGACAAAGTATCCCTCACTTCACCTACATTCTGAAATTTGTTGAGCTGGACGATACTTAATAAAGAAAAAAAAAGAAATATGGCTGCAGTGAAGTATGTAAATATGTATTATACATATATGTATGTACCTATGTACTATACAAATTGTAGGACTTTTTGCTGTGCACCTTTGTCGGGTTGCGGGTAAGGGGAAAATTGTATAAAAGTGGATGAATTTTTAATAGGGACATAATGTCTGAACTTCGGTTTTCGAGAAGATTTTATAAAAAAAACAGTTTTTTTTAGGACTTTCCAAAAATTGCAAGGAAGCTTTTGTTTTAATTTTGGTAGTCTGAAAAAAAAATCTAAAAAAAAGTCTAGACCCTACACCACCACACTGCGGTGCTGGTGTTTGTAACACCTGCATCGAAAGGTTGTAGACCTCCCCCACATGTTTATTATACCGACAAACTCAGGACCGCTATCTCTATTTAGAGATGTCCGTCTGTCCATCTACCTTTGTAATGTAATCCAATGTGGAACAATTTAAACGAACTGTATTAAAAGATGCTTATAGATTTCTTCCATGATTTTTTACTCGTGTTCCTTGAAAATTTCAGCTTTAATATATTAAAGCTATACATATGTGACAGCGCATAGAGAAAGGGACCTAAGGGTAAAAAATCAATTTTTACTTTTTTTTTTGATGTGGACAATATCTGAGCATCGAATGAGACCGATCCCATGTCCCAAAAATGTTCCCTCCCAGAGATTACGCGTTTTATGAAAGTGATGGTACACCAAAGATACACGTATTTAAATCTTTAAAATGGCTCTCCTGAACAAAACTGGGTTTTACCCTTAGGTCCCTTTCTGTTTTGCGCGTCACATATATTAAAGGCAATTGTGCTCATAGTTTAGAAGGGGCGAACAACCTGCTCTGGTGAATTTCAATTTTATTGACTCGTAGTTTTCGTATAGTCCCCTTATAAAAGTTCATGTTATCATATAGCCCCCGTACCGCTTTATAAGCCACATATTGAACCCAATTCAATTTTAAAATTCGTCTGCTCAAATGTGATTGTTACATGCCTTGCATATAGGTTTAGATATATTATAAGTATACATGGATTGGACTTGGCTTTCACCAAAACGTGTTTATGAAGGTTAGGAACCGCTTAAATACGCACTGATGAGAAAATTCGCCCTTTCAGAAAATGCGAAAAAACTTCTGAAGTTTATGAAAAGGGAAGGGCACTTAATTAGAAAATTAATGCTAAATTTAATAAGAAAGACTATAGAAAGGAGAAGACTTTATTTTTATTTAAAAATAAAATCAGTCACTTCGATTTCTCTAAATAAAAAGAACAATTCGCAAGTTTATGAAAATCAAATTGAGCATTTGAGATAAAAATTACTAAATTTTCTCACATTTGATGACCCAACACCTCAAGCTCAATTTTATTATAAAAAAATAATAAATAGATTATCTTTAGCCTCTATACTATTACTTAGTAGGGACATAAATACTGGCTCAACATTGAACACACCCATTTCAATAGTAGAACTGAACATACCCCGTTAATGTCATATGGGTTTTGAAAGCTAACCTCAATAGCGTTAGTCTGTAACAGGATTTTAAAATTGTTTCAACTTTCATTATGGAGTGGTCAGATAATAAAGCGATATTTTCAAAACGCTCCGGCCACTAGGGATTAGCCGCATGTTCGTCTACCGATGCATAAAACTGTTTGAGGAGACTGGAGATGTAAAAGACCGCCACCGGTCGGGCCGCCCACGCTCTGTTCGAACACTGCATGTCATCAAAGCCGTTTAATCAAGAATTCACAGAAATCCGCTCCGAAAACATATAATCATTGCCCGTGAGGTGAATATCACGAGTCCATGAGTCGAATCATTAAAAAAGACTAGGGGCTTTCAAACGACATTTATTGACTACAGCTTTAAAGAAAAATAGGATTGAAAAATGCAAACGTCTTTTAGTGAAGCACGCTGATAACTTGCACCGAAAAATTTTGTTGACCGATTCCGTTCAGAAAAAATTTACCAAGCAAAATGATAAGAGTGTATGTATGCGCTATCATCTAAGGAAGCTTCTGATCCCAAGGGTGGAAAAGGGTCATCACCCAGCTTCGGTCATGGTTTTGTGGGGTGTCTCTCACGATGGAGTCACTGACCTGCATTTCTGCGAAAAAGGAGTCAAAACAACGGCCAAAGTTTACCAAGAAACCGTTTGCGAAGCTGTTGTGAAGCCTCTTAATAATTTCCTGTTCCAAAACCAGCCATGGACTTTCCAGCAAGATTCTGCGCCGGTCCATAAGGCTAAAACGTCCCAGACGTGGCTTCGAAACAATTTGCCAGCGTTCATTTCCTCTGAAGAATGGCCCTCAGGCAGTCCAGATTTGAACCCATTGGATTACAAATAGTAGACGGTTTTAGAGGATAAGGTTTGTCACAAAAGATACCCCAACATTGGATCTCTTATGACAGCTTTGGTTCGAGCTGTGGCCAATTTTCCAATGGACGTGCAGCTATTGACGATTGGAAAGTGTGACTTAAGGCGTGTGTGAAGGCCAAAGGCGGACATTTCGAAAAAGTAGATTCTTTTTGGATAGAATATACATCAATAAATAAATTAAAAAATATTTGGTCCAAAACATTCAGTACTTTTTATTTTACAGCATAAAACGTGTGTAACAGTATTAATGTCCCTACTAAGTAAAGGCTATATTAGGTGCCATCGGATTTGATGCAGCTATTTAAATTCGATATTGAAATATACTATACCCTTGTATTCATAAAGCCCTAAAACAGAGGTCCTGCCGTTGTATAAGGCACATTTTAACTTTGATACTAAATCGGGTAAAATAAATTCGGTTTCTGTCCAACATTTTTCTTTTGTCGACGTGCCTTATTTTCTGGGAATCATGCGGACTTTTTGTCTACTCTGACAGAAGTTAACACCAGATAGACGCACGTTGCTCCGTATCCTCTTGTAGGAGAGAGGGAGAGCGGTGTCAACCATTGTAAAAAAAGTCTGTTCGTAATTTAGTTCAAAATTTAGTGAATTTTCGGAGTTTTTCTTTGAAAACAAGTCTCTGAACTTTATATCGAAATTTAGTGAATTTTCTGATCTTTCCTTTGGATTGTTAATTTAATTTTCTTTGCGGCTTACTACCTTGGAAACCCTTCTGTATGAAGCACATCGTGTTAAGAAATTATACAATTTCAGGTGAACAAAGCTTGCAGTTATTTATGTAATTCTTGAATTATAGTACGTTTTTCATTGAAGGACATGATTTTCAATGCCACGACTAGTGTGCAGACATCTGGAAACTACCAAAGTTTTCCAACAAAGACAATCGCGGGACTAGACGTTCCAAGTTTTTCAGGTCCCTAGATATTTCATGCCCCACTGCATCTGATATTTCCAGATGCCACCTTCGACTTGTTTGCTTACATGATTCAAAATCTTCGAAGCGAACTTTTCTTTTTTTTATGCATTTGCATTCAACACAAACGTGTAGGGAATAAAGGAATTAAGAAATTATAAATTAATTTTGATGTAATGATTATTTAGTTTTGCTAAGTAATCTGCCCTCTTGTGTGGAAGTGTGCACGACTATCAGCTGCAGGGATTTCCACCTTTAGCCGCAACGAAAAGTTTTAGCTAATTTTGATTGCAAAACCAACAGCATGCTGTCGTGATTGGCCTGCAGTTGACATTTTTCGTATTCAAATGTCTCTAAGTTTTCAAAAACATTTGACTGTTTGAGCCATAGTTGTACCCATATTTTCAAAATGTTTTCGCCTCTGATACAATTCCTCAATGGGAACTTATTGAAAAATTCTTAGATGATCTATAAATGTGCGCCTGTGCAAAGCACGCTTAGATATACACTAATAATGCTATTGTATAATTTTGTATACCAATAATGCTGCCCTTTATACAATGCAAAGCGCACATAACTCTATTGAAAAACTAAATTGTTAATGGAATTAATATTTACGATTTCATTCTATTAAAAAAATAGGTTACAGATAGATTTACAGACATCTTCCACGTTATTAAAATAATCAAATATCAGGTACTTTGTCTTGTCCAAAAACTATCACCTGATGTATTGGCCAACTATTTAATCTGAGATCATACATTTTCCTGTAGACGTTTATTGTACGACATATATTTTACATTGTGCTCATATTGCAGATAAATATTCTGCCACCTTTATTCATAGTTCAGTTCCATGTTTTGGTTAACCGCACCTCATTAACATAATAAATGTTATATTTAAATCAAAATTCAGATTTGTTAAGAAAATAACATTAAGTGTAGCGTCTGTAGCCAATGTAAAAAATCGAATCGTTTTCTCATTTTTATAAAAAAAGGTCTACTCTGTACGTTACTGTACTTCAAGTGCTTACCCTAGTCTGGATATTTATCATATGTTTTGTATTCAGCGACCTCTGGTAACGTGATGATAATTTTTTTTTAGTTTTTTTTTGGATACTTGCATGAAGACCTCGAAATGAACATTATTTATGATTTACTTTTAACAATTGCCTTTGGTTACTGTTTTATTTATTCTCTCACTTAACAAATTAATTTGTTTTTTTTTCTATTGATTTAAATTATTTGCTTTTGACGTAACTACTACGCTGCATAACACTTTCAGGAAATGGTCAAGATTTGTTTACTTTCTTAGCAAGAAAAATACATTTTCTTTTCTATGTATTAACGATATTACTAGTAGATAGGAGAGATATGTTCGAAAACGAGGAAATTTGTTTAGTAAAACTTTAACAACAAATGGTCGTACCACAAAATATACATTAATTGAAAATTCGTTTAGATTTATTTAATGCTAGAGTGAGGGTGGATGGGATAGGCATAATACAACTCAGAGATTAAAAAGTATTTAAGAAATTATTTAAATAACTGAAATTATGTAGGCGCCCTCGACCCGCCTTCACAACACATACAGTGGCAATCTCATTAGTTTAGGATGTCCGTACTTAGAAGACGAATACATTTTCGGTGAATTTTCCAAATTAAAAAAAAAAAACTGAAATGCAAAATTGTATAACAAAATTTTAATCCTTAAAAAAATAATTGGTATTTTATTTTCTCTTTCACGAATAAGAAACAAAAAAGAAAAATTATTGGTCTCAAATATTATAAAATTTAATATTTTTTCTCAAAATTATTTTTATTCGGAAAGCTTCAAGAATATTATATGCTAAATTAATTCGTTTACGTTTAAGTCCAATTCTTTGCTTTTCGTAGGCTGTACTTACATATCCTTTAATTGAACTTTGTGATATAAGGTATACATAGATCGTACGTATGTTAAGAACAACAACAACCACATCCATATTACAACAAACAGTCACTTATCATATCACATTCTAGATAATTACGCAACTTCATGTATAAGTATAGGATATTTTATGAATATTTGATTATAAACATACGTTTAGGCAAAGAATCTCTACCTCAAACTACCTACCACCTACCTACCTAGCTACCAATATACTACCACCACCTATTATACTGCTACTGGTAACCTAACCCTTGAAAAAGGAAAAAACTTAACAACTTTTGTCTAACGTTTCTAAATTTGCTAACTTTTAAACTAAACTACTAAGAAGAAGACGAGGTAGAAACTAACCACATAAATACAACATGTGCCCAACATTCCCATACATTCATCCACAGCAGGGGAAATTGTGTTCGTTTTTTTAGACGAAGGAAGGGCACATGTGTCCTTTAAGGGTCAGTTATTCAAAAAAAGGCAAGAAATTACTATTAAACAACAAAAGTATATTTGTATGTATGTATATTTATAATTTATGTATGTATAACATATTTTTTGGTGAGGTAGAGTGAAGTGTGAGTGACTAAAGCGACAACTAACTTACTGTCCCCGAGAATAATAAAATAAAGCAGCAGCAACAACAGTAGCAACATTAAATAATACCACCGCCATGTCAAAGACTACCTTCAAAGTGTTAAATTATGTACAACTTCTTGGCAACAATAATATAATAACCTAAGAAAAGTTCCATAGACGGCATGAGAATAATGAGGACAAAGACATTTCAATCAAACATATAAGAGCACGGCACCAAGCACATAACAGCCGACACCGTACGGGCACCAGATAGGTGGCGCAGAGGCGGAAAAAACGAAAAAGAAAATCTCTATATCCTGGACTGATTTTGTGATTTTTGTTGAACATGGTGTTTCTCAATAAATACAAAAGAAAAAAATTGAATGTCGAGTAGAGTAAGCCATGAAAATGACTATGGATACTTTGGTACATTGGTTTTCAAGATATTGGATACAAAAGTCAGGGAGTCAGTTGGCCGTTTTTCGTTAAATGCCTTTCAAGGGACTCTTAACCCAGCACGATTTTGACTGACGTCTTTGTTTGTCTATATCTTGTAGAATTTTTTTTAATATAAACAAGAAGAATCTGTTTTTTTTTTGTGTTAAATCTATTTGAGCAAGGAATAACCTCTTTTCGCTTTCCTAATTGGTAATCATTGATAGCTTAGAACGTTGGCAGTGTACGGAATTATAAGGTATTTTTTTCAATGTTATGGACCTTGTACTTGAGTTACGTAAGGGTGTTTTTGGTTTGCCCAGAAAGAAGTTCTAAATATTGGTTCTTATTTGAAAATACAATTTAAATCCATATTCAAAGGATCTTTTATAATTTTTAAGAACATTTTTTCCATTTAAATAGAACACTTAAAATATTCAGTTTTTTTCAGTTGAAGTATTACATCAATAAAAAACACCCTTAATACACCCATAGAACAATGGTCCAAGTATAAACTTTCGTCGTTTCGTTAATGATTAAATAACAATTAACATTCTATGTACCAAAATTCATTAAATGAAACTTTTTTGTTCTGCAGCCAGGAGGGGCCCGAAGGACCATTTAAAAATTATGATCTTGAATTAAAAATGTCAGAATAATGTTTTGGTTATGGTAACGTCATGAACATACTATAAACTTGCTGTTTTATTTTTTAGTCCACTTAAATATACTCCTTGTAAGCTATTTTTTTTAATTAAAACAAGTAAATGTGATGATATTAGCATAATTTTTCGTCCTTCGTGTCGCCTTTTTTAATATTACCTACGTTTGCGAATTAAATGTTAAATTTTACTTTGCGAATTTTGGTACATTTCTGTTTCGTGTCTTAGGAAAATAACACTAAATCGTAATCAGAGGAAAAATTTTGGACCGAATTTGCATATAATAGCCTTCTTAACTCCTTATAATTATAATCATATTAATGAAATTTGGTGCATAGTTTGCTAATTGATAAATACAAAACAAAATAAAAAAAAAACAATATATCAAGGGAAGAAAGGAGTTTAATTAATATAACTTAACGCCATTCCATTTAATAATAACTTTGCAGTTGTCAATACGGTGGGAACCTATATGATTAGACTGATTTAGATCGTACTAACACACATTTTTCTTTTATATAAAAATTATCCCCCTAGATAATATATACATATATTGAGTGCTCAGGTCATAAACATGAATATATTGGAAAGAAATTTGGATTGGTACACAATATATGGAAATTAATAATGAATGTTGTACAGGGGTCGATGGCGTTTTCCCTATGTCTATCTAAACTAACTCAAGTTCCTTAACATCATACGGGCAACTTTTCTCAATTTCATCAAAATCTGTGCCGAACTTCAGTTTTAAATAAACAAACAGAAATCTACATTTTGTAAAGTTTGCAAACGATCTTCTTTACACTCTTTATTTCCCAAAGAATCTCCGAGGTAGAAAGTAGAAGTGCATAACAAACTATACACTCAGGGGAGGGAGGGGAGGACATACAATTTGAGGGGGAGTGCTTTTGTAGATTGAGTGTCTTTTTTTCTGTTTGTTTTTGGATCAACTAATAAATGTCTCTGTGTACCAAATTTCATTCAAATATCTTCATATTTAAGACCTGTACTTTGTTTACAAGTATCCCCCTATTTTTCCCCCTATTTATTTCCTAAACTGATCCATATGTTACGGCTATATTTTTTGTATTTTGTCTATTTTAACAGATCTTATGAGGGTCCTTTTAATGATTTTGTACTGTCAAGATTGCGTTTATCGAAATAGTGGGCGTGGACGCAGCTTAACCACGCCCATTTTTAATATATAAAAAATCCTATCCTATGCACACACTATATCTACAAATCGGTCGGATATCAGTCCTCTAGTTTAGAATTTTATGAGGTTTTTTCCAACTTCCCAAACAAGCCGAACGAACGAAATAAACAAGCCACACTGTACGACAACGTCATTACCAAGACCTAAAAGTCGAACAGCATTAAAAGCCTAGAAACAAAGCATCCACTGTCATCATCAGTCGGCCACACTCACACATTGAACTTTGTAAAAAAAACGAGTGTAACGCCAGAGTAAAACGCGTGTAAACGACTCACGAAGTAAAAGTCGTGGAGGAGGAGGAGCAGGAGACAGGAGGAAGGAAGGACGGAAGGAAGGAAAAGAAGGATAACGAAATGCAAAAAACAGCCAGCTTAAGTGATGACTATGTTTCTAATGTTTGTCTAAAACATCTAATGCGATCATGTATTAATTGTACTATTAATAAGCAATATACACGTAGTAAAAATATCTATTGCCCTTTAAAAAGGACAACGACGACGACGTCCATCAAGATGGTGACGATGGTGACGACGACAACGACGACGACGACGAACAGTAACAGTCATAGCTACAGTATGTGCAAAAGTCAAGGTGCAAATACTCGAAACCAATCGAAGACTAAAGCAACTAAACCAATACCGTATACTAATACAATAATTAGAGCGCCATCGACACTACTGTCTTCAGTAACGCCAGCATCTTCAACATCAGCATCAGCATCCGCATCAGAAACTGCATTAGCATTAGCATCTGCGTCAACAACATCAGTATCAATATCATCACCATATTTACATACAGTATATTCCAAAAAGCACATGGGACGACGAAAACCTAATGGGACAACTACAGATGATGGTATTAATAATTGTTTAAGGATATTATTAGTAGTTTCATTAATGAAGCCACTTTATATGTGGTACCATTTTATAAAAAGCGTTATTTTAACATCACTTAAACCAACAGAAAGACTACACCACAACAAAGGTTCAATACAGAAATCTTCATTAGCGTCATCCGCATCGTCTGCATCACGAACACAAACCATAACAACCTCCTCAATTTCACGTAGCAAATGTATACGTGTCTTGCCACCCATACGGACAACATCATTCATCACATTGCTGACCATTATCTGCTTGGAGACCATATTGCTCTCCACCATGTCGAGTTGTGCAAAAACGTTTTACATGCATTGGAACACATCAAATAGTATATTTCGCATAGACAACACCGATCATATAATCGATGTTAATAAAGGGAATCTAGCTTTCGAGTTCGATCAGGTGCATATAATATGCCCAGTGTACGAACCGGGAACGTATGAGAATGAAACTGAAAAGTATATAATTTATAATGTATCGAAAGTCGAATACGAAACATGTCGGATAACGAATGCGGATCCGCGTGTCATTGCCATATGTGATAAGCCTCAAAAGTTAATGTTCTTTACCATTACGTTCCGGCCATTTACACCGCAGCCCGGTGGTTTGGAGTTCCTTCCTGGGAATGATTACTATTTCATTTCGACATCATCGAAAGACGATCTGTATCGTCGAATAGGCGGCCGTTGTTCGACGGACAATATGAAAGTCGTTTTTAAAGTGTGCTGTGTCTCCGAAGAAAAGAATAAAACTATTTCGAGTAGTGGCGGCTCCGGTGGTCAAGGCGGACAGGGCGACGGCAGCGGCGGTGCTACAACAGCCGTTGGCAGTTCGGCTCCGACGGACACAACGGGCGGCGGCAGTGGTGGCGCCGGCGGTGCTGGTGGCAATTCTATGAGTGGCGAAGATATGAACATGGCGACGAATATCAATCGCAATCAATTCTCCAATCATCCGCATCATGTTAACAACATAAATACAATAGGTATAAATGGCATTAACACGGGCATGTTGCCCAACGGTGTCATGCACCAGGGGCCAGGCGGTGGTAACAATTATGGACTTCAACTGAATCCAATGTTAAATAGTCCTAATGGTGGTGCGACATCCATCAATACAAACATAGATCAATTTAATCGCATACCCATGCAGCCAAATGGCATCAATGTGCTGAACAATAATATCGGCGGCGGTCTGGGCTTGGGTTCACATGGTGGTTCCGGCATTATGCTGACGCCCGGTGGTCATAATGGCATCACTATGATATCCACTGGCGGCGGTGGTGCGGGCATACCCGGTATACACCAGTATCACGGACAGACGGGGATACGCATCAACAATGTGCCATCGACGCATCACACCTATCTCAAGAATATTAACAGCAATAACAACAACGATCATGACCACCAGCACTACGATAAGCATCCAAACGAGGTTGTAAAGAACGAAGAACTCACCTATAATAGTGCGGCATCGACGCTCTCCACACCGTTCTCGTTCGTCAGTTGGTGGTTGCATTGGCTGCGCCCGAACGGCGGTGGCCCAGCGCTGCTAACGGCCGTTAATATTCGAACAAAGACACACTACAACAGCTTATTGAATTATGTGTTAAGAATTAAACAATTTGTACATTTTAAGTCTATTTTATATAACAATTTAATTTATAGTATAATTGCACTTTTTGTAATTTTATTAATACAACAGTTATTAAGATATCATTTCATACTGAAGAAGAAGATCACCAATAATACGAATAATAGTAATAATAGGTCATCAACAGCATTATCATCATCATCAATTACAACAACAACAACTATAACGAATTTCTTAACGTCCTATGATGAAAACTCGACACACAAGAAATTTAATTACGAACACACACGGTGAACTTTCTTATAATAAGATCATTTATACGTATACCTTAAATAATAATAATAAATAATAATTAATACTTGGATATAAAACAGATTAGGAGGATAAGAAAACAAAACAAAACAGATGAAAGAAAAAAAAAACAAGAAAACACAAACTGACGTAGAAGTAAACGAAAATTAAGAATAGCATATAAATAAAGCTTAAAGCATTTCCAAAATATAAGTTTTTAAATACTGTGGATCGGACCATATAAAAAATTTCCCTCCAGATATCATTCAACAAAACAAAAACAAAGCCACACACACAGTCTGGAATCCATAAAATTGTATGAATTTGAAAGAAATTTGGAAAATGAGATTTTTGATTGGATGATATCAATAAAAAAAAATTAGAATTGCTTAAACTCAGTAACAACATTTTAACATCTCAAACAAAAAAAAAACGCTTTAGAGCAGAGCAGAGAATTAGAGAAAACTCCAATGAACGGAAATACAACAGTTTGTAAAATATGCGAGAGGGAGAGACTTACTCCCTTCTCCCCCAATAAGTATTCCGTTCGTTTTCTAAGAAGCTGCTGTAGCAACTGCTATTTTTTTTATTCATACCATCCGTCGTTCGTTGTGTTGATATTTAGTCAGGATAGTACCATTGCTGACCGACCGCCCAAACGCCCGCCTCACCTTTCCCCCACTCCACGTCCCTATAGTATAGTTTGGTATAGTTTTAAAGTCTACCATTACATGCGGTTCCCCATCACTCACTCACCCACCCACTACACTAACCATTCAGTTGGTGTAAGTTCATGTGTGTGTGTGTGTCTGTGCGTGTGTGTGCATGGCGGCTGAGTACATTTATAGTAGAGAGGAGAAGAGGGCAAGAAATATATTTACTGCCATATTATTTAAGTAAGCGGCATTTGTACCACTTAAGCAAAAGCAAAGCAGCAACCCCACACTTAATTACTATACCAAACTCGAATAGTAACCAATATACTAATTATTAAAAACTCAAGAAGAACAGAAAAAACAAAATAATTCTAAACATATGACAAAAAACAAAACAAAAAAAAATAAGTAAAATAATCAGAAAATAATGATATTTTATAGAAATACAATAGAATACTAAGTACCAACAACTTGGCAAATTTTACATCTTAGGTAAAACTCTCTCTCTACATCTCTCTCTCTCTTAAAAAAAGATGAAGAACAACATGAAGAAGATTATAACAGAAAGAAGCTTAAGAAATACAAACAATTCTCTTCTAATTTGTTTTTATGCATTCTACTTTTTGTTGTTTGTTCAATTACCAAGAAGATGAAAAAGAAGAAGAACCAAAACCCCCCTCAACCAACCAACAACAATACTCGTACACTGTAAAAAAAACATGTATAACCCGGATAAAAATTGGACTTAACGTACGTACAGTTTATAGCAAAAGATACGAAACGAAACCAATCAAATATTACACGGTGCTACAGAAAATGATTGTAAATATACATACGTACTTTAAAAATGACCAATTGGGGCTTGATTTTTTAGTGGTAGATCCACTTAGTTTCAGGTTTAAACTTATTTTTTTTGTAAGCTTAAACGATGTTTAAACTGCCATTAAAAAACTGGGCCTACATGAGTGTCGTAGACCGTTTCTAAAGTATTTTAATATTATTTAAACAAATCATGTTTTGCATAATATTTTGCATTTAATTTGAATTACGTGCAGTTTTTGTGATTGTAAATATATGAAATGATGTTTTAACTTTTTTCAAAAAAATATTTCTACTTTGGCGTCTTTTTTCTGCACATGTTTAAAACAAAATTCCTAAAGTGCGTTTAAAATTCGGAGTAAAAAAATCTATCCTAAAAACAATTTTCAGATATACGCGCCGAGAAACCGCATATTTTCAAAATTAACTGCTCAAGATAATGCAAAAGTGTTTTTTTTTGAAAAATGAATTTTTTGAGGGAGAGCTTTATAACAACTCCACCTTCACTACCTTCTAAGTCGATCATTGAGGAAGAGTATAGATACAATCAATGTGTTTGTGTAGCACAGTGTAATTATTCATTATAGTACAAGAATGAATTAAGTAAATTTTGTAACTTTTGATGAAACCATTGAATTCAGTTTGTGTTGTACAAAAAAGAAACTCCACCACAATCACCACCACCAGCCAACCAACCACAACCACCGCCCCCCATAAAAAGAAATGTTTATTATGGTATGTTTTTTTCCTCTCTTATGTATACAGTGTGTTTCATGATTATTAACAAAAAGTCACTTCTAATGTATGTATACATATAAATTATATACTATATATACCGATTTTAAAGAAATTTGTAATAAAAAATTTGTTGATTTGTTTATATTGGAAAGAAAAGAAGATAAAAAAATGAATATTTCGATATTTTCAAAAAATTACATATTTGGTTTTTGTTATTTGAGAAATTGAGGGCCTCCAACCGATGTTGATGTAGCAGCGCTAATGGTTATAAATACATTTCGCACCTGTTACAACAAAAGGATAATCAGCGAGAATTTAATACAGACATACAGTGGTGAAATCAAATTAACCACTGTGCAGCTAGGGCTCTGCACCTTGTTGTCATCAAAAAATAAGAAGTAACCCTTTTTGCATTTTAGAGTATTTCAAGTTTTTAAAGCAATTGGTTTTTTTGCCTCTACTGGAAATTCAAAATATTAGAGTTATTAACCCTTTTATTGTACAGGCGCGATATGTCTAGTAAAAAAATATAGTTATAAAAATGTTCAAATCCTTTTAATTAATATTTACAAATATTGTTCGAAGGAGACCAGACGACTGAGAGAAACAAACAACACGTCGTGATCAGTGAAGGCAATGGTTACTTTTAATTAAAAGTGAACAGTTATTGCAGGTAGGAATGTCTCTTCTAAAACTATAAGAAATCGAAGTTTCTAACAGTACAGATTAAAATTACATCTTTCAAATCTACTTGAAGTTAACTTTCAAGCAGACGCTGGCGATTTAGATTTTTCAAGAAGCCCTTTAAAAGCTTTATGTTTACGAACAGTAAAGATAGATTTTTCCACAGAATTTTCGTGGAAATGTGAACCAAAATTCTTCTAAATTACTCCGATTGGTACAACTTTAGTAAAGAATACGAAAAAATACTATAGACTTTTGCTTTGAGCAGTCTGAAATAAATAATAACAAATTGATGTCAGTTGACATTAAAGTAGTCAACCAAATCATTGCCAAAAACTCTAAAAACTAGTCCTGTTATGACATTCTTACGAAAACGAAAATATTTTATAGATGCCACTTTTTGTAACGTTTCGATTTTGTTCTATGGTTTCCATTCATTGTGATGAAAACTGAAACAAATTTAATACACTAGGCGTGTTTTATTTCTTTTCTTTAAAACCTGCTAAGTGCTTAATTTCAAATCATCATTAAAACCCCTAAACATGTTTTTTGATATTAAAAATATTTTAGTTACACGAATCAAAAACCGTTTGTTTAGAAAAAAACTAGTTTTTATCGAAAACAATTATTTAGAAAAAACTTGGCTTAACCATTGTTTAACTCGCTTAAAAGAATCGACTTTGCATTTTTGCCGAATATTTTTTTTGTTAGAAACTAAAATACCAGTCTTAACAAAGCTGAATCTTCGTATAACCTAATTATTTACTATAAATGAAACGGTATTAGGTTTTTTTAATGCCGATATGAAATTATCGCCTAACATGCCTATTACTTTGTAACGCATTTAAGGCAAGTGGCTTATCTTAAGATCGAAATTGCCAAGAATAGCCAAGCAATATATAAAGCTAATAGTTAGCGTACTATATAAGGCTCAATTAAAGCCTTACTAGAATGACCTTTTGAACAAATTTCCAAATGTTGAAATTGAAGGGCTAACGTTCATATAATTAAAACATTTTCTAACGACTGAACAAGCAAGTTGATCATTAACTACTGTCAATGTTTTTATCATTTGGAGATAACAAATAAGAACATTGTTATATTTATAAACATTCCAAACCTAAATCTCAGTTTTGTCGCCTTGCCACAAATATTTTTGAACCAGTGAATTACAAAATTTTTACTTATAATAATTTGTACTTGGCTATTTACTAACCGTTTTTATAATTAGATTTCGTCCAAAACAAAAAAACTGGTAGCTAGACGCTTGTTAATTTAACGAATTTGTTTGTTAAGACAGAAATTCAATTTGTTCTATTCGTATATGCAAGTTATATCCACTTCATATTCTGCAGATTTCAAGCAGAAATCTATTACACTCAGCATTGATTTGGTTTTTATATGGAAATACTGTACGACAGCCCTCTTTTCCATTAGAAATTTAAAAATTCCACTCCTTTAAAAAAAACCCAAATAAAGAAAAATTCTTTAAACGAAAAAAATAGTCGTTAGAGCCATAAAAACAGGCTGAAAAACAAATGTAGGATATAATCGACCAAAATCATTTGTTCTGATAATTTTAAACTTGATAAAATTCAACACAAACGATCTGCGGATTCACATCAGCTTGCCGTACAAAACAATTTTTAATTCGACTTTTGAAAGTAACACTCGTTTTCTAAAAACTCATTAACGATATTTGAAAATAGGGTCGTTTAAAAACTGTCTAAAAATTAGCTTTAATATTCGTCAAAATCATTTGTTTTGAAACTTTTAAATTTAAAGAAAGGGTCGTTTAAAAACTGTCTATAAAAATAAGCTTTAATATTCGTCAAAATCATTTGTTTAGAAACTTTTAAAATTAAAGAAAAATAATTATTCGATTTAAATCTCTAAGAATTTACTTAGACCCGCTTAACACAATTGTTTCTTTATACTTTAAAATACTTCAAATGTAGCGACTGTCAAAATATTTCTAAACAATAAAACACCGGCTGTTTTTATAAAACGAATTTGTCAGAGACGAAACGATCTGGGCTTTTGTAAAAGACTGTATTTCTAAAACGAGATCTTTAAAAAGAAATGAACTGTAAGAAAAGACGAAAGCAATATCATTTCATAATTACATTACACAAATTTTATATTTGAGCTAAAAAAGTTCAATTTGTTTAACAAAAATTTAAATAAAAGAAAATGCATTTTTGAACTGTGTTTGAATGAATCACACTTGGCTTGTTTTTATAAAACTATTTTTAACAAAAGGATTTTTCTTTTGGAGGTTTTTGTAAGTCCCACAAATTCTTTCACCAAGACATTGAAGTTATATTACAAAATATTTTATATTTTAGAGTTTAGTTCGTTTTCAAAAATCCAAATGGGCGATAAAGAACGATCGTTCATTGTTAGAGCAGAATGATGAGACGTCAGAATTGTTTAACCAGGGCGTCATAATTACAATACGAAGTACTTTCAACTAACATTTTAAAAGTTTAATTCGTTTCTCAAAAATACAAATAAAGGAGTAAATCTATTCCACAATCTAATAAGATCAGGGCATAGAGGAAAGGAAAAGTGCGTCAGCGATTTTTGTTGTTGAAATTTTGTTAGCTATTTAAGCGAAACAAATAAAAGTTCGACCCGTGAAAACAGGTAGTTAGTTTTTTTAAAAACAATTTGAAATTATCCTTTTGCTTGTAAAGTAGAGCACGCGTATAATTCGTTTGTGGTTACTTACATGTATCTTTAGTAAATGGGATGTACTATAGCCGGTGACATACTTTTTAAGCTTGAAATTTAACCACCATCAACATCGGTTTCTGGCCCACACATATTCTTTATATCGCAGAAAGTGGCCCTGGCTGTTGTGAAAATAAGACGGATTATTTTGTCAAAATTCGATAAAAAAAATACACTAGTCGTGTTTCGGCAACGACAACCTTTATCAGGTTGAGACATTCTGGTGTGTTGAGACATTCTGGTGTGGGTTTCATATATGTATGTACATACTCGTACATAGAAGGAGTGCGTTATAGGGGGACGTTCGTTCCTCTTCCAATAATAAGATATGTAGCAGCGTCTATGTATGCTCTATGACTGCCTTCCGCCCCCCTCATTCCCACTACAGTGTCTAGACGGTTAAGACTTACGAATTTTTAAGAACTATTTTTTTTATTAAGAGTCTAAACAAAGACATACTTAGAATTATAAGTCATTGATATAGTGAACATAGGCAATACATACGTACACCATGTTGTGTTCTGGCTTCAGGAAATCTTTAAGTATGGACGATTTTCTTTTAATGATTGTAATAATTATATGTATATGTATGTATTAAATAGATGACAAAGAAAACAAGACTTGAAAAACATACATAAAAGTTAAAGAATATATACACGTGTTATGTGTATACGATGAAGGTAGGTTCCTGGGCTCGC
Organism: Hydrotaea diabolus; assembly: GCA_963513945.1. Lineage (NCBI taxonomy): Eukaryota > Metazoa > Arthropoda > Insecta > Diptera > Muscidae > Hydrotaea > Hydrotaea diabolus. The sequence continues at coordinate 210,169,669 of OY740716.1, forward strand.
CTTTCTGGCCATGGGAACTTTATCTACCACCCCACGCTCCCTCCCCTCCCCACCCAAACAAAAAAAGAAAAGAAAAACTTGCAAGACTAGCACTTTTGTTTTTCATTTAGAATGTGTTCCAAAATTTGTAAATATATTGGTCGACATTTGAGGACACTTTTATATACACACATACAGATATTCCTGCACACTTTTTGTAGAGTGTGCTCGTGAAATAGCAAAATTTTTAAAACAAACAAAAAAATAGTAAGAAAAACTTGTAAGAAATTTATTTGTTTCATAAAATTTATTGTTTTTATATATACTCGTATTATTTTTTTGTAATAAACTTGAGAGTAAAATTAGTATAGACAATAGACTGCCTGACGCCATAAGAAAAATAAGAAAACAAAAACCTATTCATGAAACACACTGTGAAAGTAAATTCCCTTTTTTGTTGTTTTGGAAATTACCCTTCAGTCAGTGATAGATACACTCCTCAAAAACTCATCCATCCATCCATCTTGTCAAGTAGCAGTCGTCGTCATTCAGTGTGTGTGTTACTACTCTCTAAGTGGAGAAGCAAATGAAAAAAAAACATAAACATAAATTAAATAAATAAAACATAAAAGGAAAAAATTAATAAATGGTAACGAAGAAGAAAGCAGAAGCTCATTTGTATTATTGATTTCTACATTCAACTAAAATTTATTGTTGATGGAAATGTTCAAAATATGGTTAAAATGCATGCTATTTTTAGAATGTGAATGAAGAGGTATATTAAAACGAAATATTTTAGTGATTAAAAAAATATTAATTAAAATTACAATTATTTCTAAGGAACGAAAATAAAATACATTTAAACGACTTTATAAAATATCTTAAAGAAAAAAACGTATGCATAATAAATTTGATTGTAAACACTTCTGAAAATCAAACATGGCTTAAATCATTTTTTAATGAAGTTGAACGGACGAGGAGGAAGAGACGAATAGTTTACAAGGTATGCATTAATTCAATATTTCTCTAGTCGGTTAAACTTTAAATATCGTAATTTTAGCAGTTTTACTACGGGCAGTGTGACGTAAAATATGTCCCAATAAGGATGGGATGATAATCAAAAAAAGAAAAAACAAGTGCACAAAATTAAGTTTGGCCTTGGCCGAAGCATTTATACTAGGGCGAGTCGCCCAAGTGACAAGGAAAATCGTATTCTAGGGATCAAAATAAGCAACTTTGCCCGAGGAACCATGCCTCTAAAACGAATGCTAATGTTCCGACTTGTGACACGTAGGGCCAAATTTTGAAAAATCCCACTTTGACCCATTAAGAGTGCCACAATCGAATCTAAATGTAGACCGACTCCCATTTACTTTGAAGGGCCGACTCATCCATGCCAGTGACACACCGCCTCACACAAACATTTCAAAAAATCGTCATTTTTGGCACTTTACATGAACAAATTAGCGAAATGGCTGTTTATTTTTGGAGTTTATTTTTCTCTTTAGAAATTTATTTAGCCAGAACATATTTAAATGAAAAATGAATTAACTTGGTAATACGAGTAGAAAAGAAAATAAAAAAATATTGTTTAAAGTCTCTTTAAGTCTGGGCATTTTCGCACGGCTCCCTAATGTCGTCGCCATAACAGCCTCTACATTTTTCGGTACAACTCGTTTGGAACGCTAACTAGCTCGTTTTATATCCAGCTTTCTAAGAGATCGCACTATAAGAGCTGTTGTAGATGGGTTCTCATCCAACCAACAAAGGCTGACCGCAGGTGTACCACAAGGCTCTGTCCTTTATCTCTCTCTTTATTTCTTACTTTCATTGATGATCTGTTGGGTCAGACCGTGAATCCAATCTACTCTTTTGCGGATGACAGCAACCTTTGTCATCCTTATGCATTCAACCATAGGCCAAGTCTTCAAGATATTGAAGACAGAAGGCGTTTTATGGATGAGACACTTGGCCGGAATTTACAGGCCATTTCCGACTGGAGTCGAATGAATAGAGTGGATTTTAATGCGCAGTGCTAAGACGCAGTGCTGCTTGTCTCATAAGCGTTTCACTGACCCATCAGAGTCGTCTTTATCTATCGATGGTATGGATGTTGAACAATCAGATGCTCTTGATATTCTGGGCATAAAGATACAACATCGAGCGTCACGATGGGCGAGACATGTATTCGAAGTGTCGAATGAAGCACTCAAGTGTATAGGCTTTCTAACGCGGCGTAAGAAATATTTTACTCCTCAGGCCTAAGATGGAATACAACTCCCATATATGGACAGGTGCTCTAAAATCAACCTTGGAGCTACTTGACCGTGTTCAAAGGAGAGCAATGGTGCTGATAGGCGACAGTAGGGTATCCAACTTTATTGTTTCCCTTGAGCATCGTCGGAATGTGGCATGTGTGTCGCCGTTCTATCGTTACTTTCATGGTGTGTGCTCCGCTGATATCCGTCTTCTTATTCCTGACGTTCGGATATTCGCCTGGAATACGCGACCAGTCGACCGCACTATACTTATACACTACAGATCGAATTTTGCCCGTACTCTCAGCAAATGTGGTTCCCACCGATTACGCCATCCGAAAATTCAAGACAAATGTCAATAAACATTACACCTTCTTTCCCCTCTCTGATCTCTTACTTTCCATCCCCTGAGTGTTGGTCAATAATAAAAAAAAGTCTTTATGCATAATGTTCATCAACGACGAGCGTGAGAGGTGCAATTGTTGGGCACGAGGACGAGTTGAGGTGGACGGCTCTTCAACCACACTATCGCAAACAGCAGAAATATTTTCTGCATAACGAGCATGCGCTGGTGTTTTCACATCTACAACAGGCTCAAATTTTTACACGATTTTTCCGATTGTACGCGCATTTGGACGATTAAATTGACCGAAAAAATCACGAAGTACACAACATGTATTTTGATTTGAAGTAACATTTTTATAAAAAGCCTGAATAGCTTTAACGTGTTGATCGCTTCAAACTGGGTTAGTCTGAAATTGAGAAATTTCAATGAAATGCAGAAAAAAACTTGAAGTTTAGGTGTGGCTCACATTCAGCATCGGCCCTTAAAATTTAACCACCCTATATGTGGGATGCAATTTTTGGATCATCTTGATTTAAATATTCTTTCAATGTATCGTACGGAATGCTTCATGTGTATGGTTTAAGTTAAAGTTTATATCTGGTTTATTTTAAACTATAACTTCGGTTGGCATGTCAACATCACGTCGATAGCGTAGAATTTTCTTGATAGCACAGTCGCGCTTTTCTTTGCTATCATCAAACAACATTGATAAGAAGATATTTTCCGAAGGCGCATAATATGAATTAACTGTAATTACTTGATTGACAATTCTGCGTAAACAAGGTTCTAGAAATGGTGACCAACTAATGAACATGAAAAATAATGCACTGCCTTTTATAAACTTTTAATTATAAATTCAACCAGAATTCTTAAACTTTCATCTAGTTTTCCGTTGTTTTCCGGGGGTTGCTATTAATAATTCGGGTCCGGCAATAAAAACACAATTGTTTTTCAAAATATTCTCCTTTAGGATCAATACACTATGCATGCGCACAAACCAATTATCGAAGCACTTTTTCCACCCCGATTGAGACCCCTCCAAAACATGATTTTTTAACGCTTCAACAGCTGCTTCGGGCGATGAAAACGTTGACCACCCATTTTGTTCTTGATGCTAGGGAATAAGAAGAAGTGATTGAGTGCCAAATCAGGGTTGTACGGTGGATGTCCTATCAATTCGACATCTTGAGTGGTCAAATAGCTCATCGATTCAGCTGATGTGCGAGAGCTCGCATTGTCGTGAAGCAAAATGATCCGTCTTCTCTTATTATCTGATGGTTGTATGCCACTTAGAATTGAACGTCCTACGTTCCACTAATGCACTGTGTGCAACATGGGCGGTTATACCGAAAAATACGCAATCATTTGCTTTGATGTACTTCTTCCACGAACAACTTTTGTTCGATTTGGCTCCTCTTGAAAGAACCATACGAGTGCTGTTTTGTTTCGGGTTCATATGCTTATTTCCAAGATTTGTCACCTGTGACTATGTTATACACTGCCTTTGATCTACCGCAGTTATATCTTTTTCAACATCTCTTTGCACCAATCCATTCGAGACTTTTTTGAGCATTCGTCAAATTATGTGGGATCAAACGAGAACAGATTTTTTTCACGGCCAAATGAATATGCAATATCTTATTGGTGCTTGTCATTCTAATGCCCAAGGATGTAGGTCTTGCTTAATCAGTTCACGCACAGCATCGATGGTTTCTGGCAAAGTGACCGAAGTTGAACGTCCTTAGCGAAATTCATCCTGAAGCGAACGGCGTCCGAGACTGAACTCTTGGTATTAACAGTGGTTCTTGATGGTGCTTAATAGCCAAAAGTCGAAAGAAGTTGATTTAAACACTCTTGTCTCGATAACCCACACCGAAAATCGTAAAAGATCATCGCACGAAAATGTTCACAAGACAATTCCATTTTTTGACTGAGATGAATTTTTCAACACACTGTATACAAAACAATTCGCTCTCAAATGATAAAACGTTCTGAGTGAAGTTATGCTAAAAAATGTCAAAGTTTCCAATAAAAGTTCCAGTTTGCATCTGGGAACAGTAGTATTGTCAGGACCCAGCGAGAATGTAGAATTTTCCCTGGTTTGATGTGAGCCAAATCCACCGAAACCACGCCGCTAGAAATTGCATGGGCCATGACGTATAAGTATTTCGAGTCGGTGGAAAATTAAATTTTTTCTGGAGCAGGGGCATATTTTCAACAACCCTCTTCAGAAAGCTTTGCAATTGTTGAAAAAAAACCAAACTCTTTAAGAACAGGCTTTTACCAATGAGAATGAGAACTACTGTTGTCACGGACCTGAAATCGAGATAAAAGCAGTGTGCAACCACGAAAATCAATGCCATTTTGTTAAGAACTTGTCTTCTTTTTAAATATACTTTAGATACAAGAGGTCCTGAGCCTCTTAATCCCTGTTCAATGTGTGAAAGCAAAAGACCGAAATAAAACAAACGAGCTAAACAAAAAATATTTTTTTTAAATTGGCATTTTCGTCGGTTTTAACTCTATTATTTTGACTGTAATTTTGGAAGGAGTTTTCCGATTCATAGGTAAAAGAACAATTTTTGTAGTATTTTTACCAATTGTTCCGTATCTACCTACAATTTCTACATTAAAAGTTATAGTTAAAATTATAAAGGTAATAAAGGAGAATGTATCCATTCAAATTGTTTAAAATATTTTTTTTTTTGAGTTCAGGTTACCAAAATACACCAGAAAATACATTATAGAAACATCCCTTGGACTACATGGCTGTTGCCTAGTGAAATTAGCTGTAGGTCAATTTTCCGCAAATTTGACATACAGGTGATTTATTATTTTGAAAAATATTTCAGACAATAATTGCCTTCTAGCTTTAATATTTAATAATAGTATGCAGTTATATTCCGACGGTGGTCTTTTCGAGGAAAATGAAATAATAAAGGAAAAAGTGTCTTTTGTTTGGGTTCCATAGACGCTCTAAACCAATTTTCCTCAGATTTGACATTTCAATGCACAAACCATGTCGATTTCGGTTCGTTTGTACAATACTTCGAATTCGACTTATTTATTTCCGAAATCGGTTTCATTCTTGAGTTTCGAGTGTGTTTATACTTGTACATTTTAAGATTGGAATATTAAATAAAAATTAAAACTCGTGGCAGGATATCTACAAGGAAATGTTTGCATCACAAAGTGGATGCCAAGTCAGGGCTGTACGGCGGATAACCCATCAATTCGACGTTATTGACGATTGACCAGTGCGACTTAAGGCGTGTGTAAAGGCAAATTTCGAATAAGTATATTCTTTTTGGATACAATATACATCAATAAATATACTAAAAAATATTTGGTCCAAAAACATTCAGTACTTTTTATTTTACAGCATAAAACGTGTGTAACAGTCTTTATGTCCCTACTAAGTATAATATACCAAATGGAAATTTTGTAAATAATATCACTTAAATGACGCCCGTTTTCAGCTTTGCAATAATGGGATCGTTTTACATAATATCATAATATCTGCAACAATGTTGGCCTTGAGCTGAAGGATTGTCTCAAGCTTGTTCACATATACTCGCCCCTTCAAATAAACCCAAAGAAAATAGTCGGGTGCTGACAAATTTGGCGTTCGCTAATTTCCGAATTTCTGGAAATTATTCGCTCTCTTCACTTTTAAGTGCCATTGTTTCTCGGGCAGAGGCTCCGTCCTGCTGAAACCACATCTCAGGTCTGTTTTCAAGAGCAGGATGTTAAAAAATGTCTATCATAAACCGATACCGCTCTCCACTTACGGTTACAGCACTTCCGACTTTATTCTCGAAGAAGTAAGGTCCAATGATATTTGCAGATGTGATCCCACACCATACTGTACACCTAACTGAGTGCAGTTGGCGTTGATGAGTGGCTCTTGGATTTTCAGAACCCTTAGAACCTACAGTTCTGCTTATTAACAAAGCCATTCAAATGAAAATAAGCTTCACCACTTATCACTTTGCGTTAAAATAATTGATCGCTGATTTAAATAATAAAATTCTAATATTCTGGTTCTTTGTTTAGTTCTGAATCGCCCCATTATTTATTCCCCAAGTGTTATTTATATAATCTAAAAAAAAAATAAATATATAAACGAAAAAGTTATTAAATTTTTAAACCCTTTGGAACTTTTGGCCCACCCTGTATTATCCAAAGTAGCGAAGCTGCACCAGCTTCTCCTCAAAACCGTTCCATTATTTTCCGTGACCAAACTCCTTTTTGTCAAAACCAAAGCTGCCGGCCTTTGAACAAATCCACTAAATTGTTCCTGTTTAGGGTTGTGGACAGTTTCTTTTTCCCTTTGAAATAGGAAATTCAGTCCTTATACTTTCCAACACGTAACTGAAAGTGTCTTTCTAAAGCCGACATCTCATTATAAAACTTCAACAAAAAATAAATGTTAATCAAACATAAAATAGTGACATCCGTACATACATTTCACCCGACACTAATAAAATAACTCGTCTGGCTTTATACTTATATTGCACGTGAATTTAAATTCTTAAGGAGTCAGTTTTTTTTGCTAATTTTAATTAGAAACAAAAAAAAATCAAAGAAACTGAAATTTTGTAAAACAGTGATGCCAATTATTAACACAAAAACTACTCGGAAGTTGCGCCAATTGTGTGGCAAGGCTTTACTTGAATCCGACAGTGTTACATGATATCATTTTAAATACGAATTGTATATAACATTTGAATCGAGTTTCATGGTAGAGGTGACTTTTTTATTATTTTGAAAATTATTTTTGACAAACGGCCTTCTGGCGTCTAGCGTCACTGCCTTCTACTTTGGGGCAATTTTCCGAAAATTTGACATTTAAAGTGACAAATTTATGATTTTCAGCAAACAGCTCCCTAGCATAGTTAGCTGATAAAAGTTGCTTAAATGTGTCCTCCTCAAAGGCACTGAGTTCTGCCCAAGAAATTGTTGTGTAAAAAAATCCCTTTTCATATTCCATATACATACTACTCGTATAACACCTTCTGTTATATTATAATTATTGAAGGACTGCTCGCAGTTGTAAACACATATGTGACGCGCAAAATAGAAAGGGACCTAAGGTTAAAAACCAGTTTTGTTCAGGAGAGCCATTTTAAAGATTAGGTCCCTTTCTATTTGCGCTTAGAATCGTCGACTTCACTTTCATAAAACGCGCATATCTTTGGAAGGGAACACTTTTGGGGCATGGGATCTGTCTCATTCGATGCTCAGATGTTGTCCACTTAAAAAAATAAAAGTGAAAAGTTGATGAAAAGTTTTGTTCAGGAGAGACATTTTAAAGATTAGGTCCCTTTCTATTTGCTCTTAGAATCGTCGACTTCACTTTCATAAAACGCGCATATCTCTGGGAGGGAACACTTTTGGGGCATGTGATCGGTCTCATTCGATGCTCAGATGATGTCCACATCAGAAAAAGAAAAAAACTGAAAATTGATTTTTTTTACCCTTAGTTCTCTTTCTCTATGCACTGTCACATATTGCATTTTTCTAAGAATTTTGATTATTTTACAAACATAAATCGTATTAATGCCATATTCAAAAGATATTTTCAGGAAGATTTATATTTTTTTGTTTTGTTTATGTCTTATGTTTTGTTAACATTTTTTAGTAGATTTTGAAAAAAAAGGTCTCGAACCAGAATAAAAACTGTTCAAGTCATAATGGTGATTAATATTTTTCACGTGAACGGACTAAGTACCAGGCTTTAGGTTCAACAAAACTGGCACTTAATTGCAAAAGCCTTTTCTTCACTAATTCAAAAAAAAATGTCTAAAAGGGACAAAATGTACCAACACCCACCCCTCGGCGGTTCAAGGTAATGCCATGTAATCACATAGGTGGAAAACAATTTTAAGATACTGCCGGATCTGCTAATGTAAAAAATTGTTTGCAGCCATATGTATGTTCTATACGCACGGTGTTTTTTTCTTAATTCGAATATTTTCTTTAAACTAGGGGAGAAATTGTACATTGTGGAAGGATAAGGTAAACAAACCATAAAATCACCCTTATAATATTTACCACCACACTGGGAGTTCTTCGCATCGAAATAAGATGATTCAAAAGTCTGTGCTAAAACCGGGCGAGGATTTTAAGAAATGTCTAATGTTCCTATATACCCTGAAGATTTTAAACAATTTCTGACGAGTCCCTATAAAATATTTTAAAATAATTGTTGGTGAATTCCAATCTCCATTGGTTTCCATTCCAAAACATTTACCATACACGAACATGTTTGTCGTAGTCATCATCTTTAAAAATACGGTTGTTTGAACTGAAACCAGTTTTATTCTCATTTATTTCTGTATTTTTTTTTATTATTTTTACTCCCCTTATCATGTGATTCATGTAGGTATTGTATGGTTAAATGTAGATATATATATATATGTATGTATGTAGGTACATATGTATATATTTGTATGACACTATGCGTTGTATTTTTTTTCAATACGGGACGGTTTGTGTGTTAAGTTTTAAATACTGTTTGTAGCAACATGAAATGTAAACCGGAGACCATATAAAGTACGCATATATTGCATATTCTGGATCCTCAATGAAAAAAATAGCACATATCTAGCCATGCTCATGCAAGCACCCTGTATATCACAATTATTGATGGTGTATTTTGAAGTTTGAATAAGTAACCTTAAAAGTCTAGAACAGATGTTGAGAAACCTGTTACAAACTATCTTGCAGTATGGTTGTGCTTATTGAAAATACATAAAAAATCGCTCTTGGCTTGTATTATTTCTAAAAGAATGTTAAAAAAAAACACTGTATGCAAATCATACATACAATTATAGAAGAAACGGGGATGTCCTTTCACCAAAGTACGAAATAATCTTAAAATATGCTGACCTGTGCCACTATTTTAAAACGTTTCCAAACGGCTGATGTCTCAAAAGATCACCGTTAAAAATATCCGCAAACTTCTTATCTGACTTCAAATCTTGATTACTTAGATCAAAGTCGCACACACTACTCTTAAATACCACTTAGACCGACACTTAGTGATCATGCAAATCATGTATGCTTGAAACCTACATCAAACTTTCAAACACAGCATATTGCTAGATACACACAAGGCAACCGTCAAAGGAACGTGTTGAAGCAACGTGTTTTGTTTGTTCACTACATACGTCAATAGAAGTAGAACAAAAAAGATACAAGCGGATGAATTGTCTGCTTATTTACTCACATTTCTCTTTTTTTACTTTTTTACTAGATATGTCCTTTAACTCACAATTTTATATTCGCTTCTTAAGTAAAAATATTTTACATGAAAGTTCATATTGCGATACATGCTTTATTCAAATAGACAAAACACCTGAGGAAGTCAAAAAATAATTGACAAAACGTTGGATAAATGTAAATTAAAAGGAATTTTATTTACAAAATAATATAACTCCAATTAACTTAAAAACGCAACACACGATTTTCTTTACATCCAATTGCTATTTTCCTTTCCTTCTTTTTTCGCCTAATTTTACTCCGTGCGAACCTTTTTAATCGCTCGTTTTCGACGAACTGAATGAGTAAATTCAGCATACAATGATCGTATGAAGCTACGGTTTCTGACAGACCAAACCATGTCAAAATGTTTTAATATTTCTGGCAACGGATACGTCGACACTAAACTAAGTCGCAACGCAGCTGCACACGAAGCACCGGTTGCTTCAACATGTCAGTGTTGCTGCAACGGTAGCCTCGCGGTTTATCCAGCGTTATATTTTAGTGTTGCCGTTTTCTCTTCTATAAAAAGAGATAGACCCAATTTACGAATATAACGCGTGAAAATAGAAATACGATTGAGAGAATCGACTCGAATCGTATACTCGAAATTCCAGTGCAATTTTTTAATGAATGTACACACCTAGAATTCTTCCTAATATATTTCTATGTAGTTGATTTCTAGATAAATCTTTAACAACATGATGCCAACTCCAGAATGGAAACACAATCGATGTAAAAAGAGTAAACATTTGCCCGAAAATAATTTAAAAAAAATAAAATAAAAAGAATTGCATCCATATCTCAGTTAAAAGTTCTATAATGCATTTCCTTAAGTATAGACGCATTATCGCTAAAAGAAATAATCCAAAAACATTCAATACGATCGTCGTAAACCACGAATCGTGTTAAAAAGCCGTAGGTTTTTTCAACCAGCCCTACGACTTCCGACGATGACGAAAATATTCTCAACACTCTATAAATGTAACGTTCACAAACCAGAAACGCTTAATATTATTTACAAAAAGCATTAAATTTCAAAAAGCACAAAAAAACTCTTAAAGCACCAAACACAGTGGGAGGGCATATCAATAATTCTGTGACCTTTTGAATAAAACACAGTTTTTTTTTGCAAAAAAAAAATATTTTTCAACAAGATCTGCCTTTAGCTCAATACACTTAGTCTAACGTTTCCCCAATTTTTGTATCACCTATAAAAAAAGGATTTTGGGAGGTCCTAAATTTTTTGATCAATAATTTCATCGTTGTAGCGGAATTCGCCGTTTAATGTTTTTCCATTTTGAAGGTAATTGATGTGGATTATCCCGCTGCATCCCAAAAACTGTTGCCATTACCTTTTTAGCCGACAAAGTCACCTTGGCCTTCTTCAGAGCCGGTTCACCCGGAGGAACCCATTGTTTAGACTGCTGCTTGGTTTCCAAAGTGTTGTAATGGATCTATGTTTTAGCCACATTTACAAAACGCCGCAAAAACTCATTCGCATCGCGGTTAAACAACTCCAAACAATTCTTTGAAGTTGTCACACGATTACGTTTATCGTCAACTGAGAGCGAATGCGGCAGACATCTTGCAGACAGCTTTCTTAAACCCAACTGATCATGTAAAATCGAAACCACACTGCCATCAACAATCTCACGCACTGTTACTCTTCGGTCGGTGAACACAATATCGTGGATTTTTACATGTTCGGGTATATTGACCTCGATTGGCCGTCCAGAACGTTCAGTGTCATTTGTACGTGGGCGATCACAACAAAAGTCAATAAACCACATTTTTATCATTGAAATCGATGGTGCAGAGTCCCTATAGTTTTTATCAAGCTTTTTCCTTGGTTTGATTGAAGGTTTTTTCCTCAAAAAATAATGTTTAATGGGACTAAAAATTCACCTTTTTCCATTTTTAAAAAAATCCACGAGGTTTTGTGTTTGGAACTGCTGTTCAACACAAACTAAATGACGGAACTCTCTCAAAATATGACAGTAGTCTTTTAACAGATGTTACTTGATGGGAGCAGTGTTGCATTTCATATAACTACGAGGGAAGTTGAAAAAGTCACGTAAATATTGATATGCTCTCGTTCTTCGTATAAAATTGGCATTAACATAAATCAATGTTAAATATTTTCACTTTACCTTTTTTCTATCAGACTTAATGGGGATAATGTCTGAGTAGGCAATACCACATTTAGGTTCAGAGGTCACAAAGAGAATTTTCACTTTTGAGATCATTAAAATCACTAAGTATTCAACTTAAAAACTATTTGAGTTCTCTAAACAATTCAATGTGCAATACAATTTTTATCATCGGAGTAATTTTTATCATCTAAACCCCGGATGAACCATAGCAATCATTCATTTGTTGGCTTCCCGCCCTTCCCACCTAATTCAAACAAATTCTATTAATTTTTAAGCTTATATAGTGCACAAAATTAAACAGAAATATGATTCTGCTTATTATATAAGTACAGTGGTATAATTTTTTTGAAAATGTCTTCCATTAAAATACCCTAAAAGTATGTAAATTTGTAGTGAGGATCTCGAACTCAGAAAGTTCATTTGGTTTGACCCCAGCGAATGAATATTTTGTTTTTATTGAAAACTCCATTAGTTTCGGTTATTCAAAAAAGATTACCTTTTCAAAAATTAAAACAAGTTAATATCATTCTAAGAATAATAATAAAGTTTGCACCTTTTTTAATGGTTTTTTCGGCACCTTCTTCACTACTTTCCCCCTTATTTCGAAAAACAAAAAAAAACCTTTCGTATTGATGCATAAAAAGCAGAAGCCTACCCATTTGTGCCAACTAATATTTCAATGCCATCGAATTGAATACAAATACCACCTATATAATTGCTGGGCTCCCAAAAGAATTTCCCAGAAATTGTAAACGGGAAATAACTGATAATGGGAAAGTTCTGCATGCAGCTCACCTGACCGGACACAACTAGTACAAAAATATACAAAATTTGAAGTTTTATTTTTATTACGTTTTGTAGATGTGGCGTTGACAGGGTTTCAATAATAGTCAATACTTGCGCGTCGTTTATTTTTATTTATTCATATAAAGGATGGGCCATTTAAAATGATAAATTTGAATCGGCTGTACAAAAAAAAAATTACTGATATTTTTTTCAAATTTCTGGTTTAATTGAAAAGGTTGAACTTTGTGATTGAATAATGGAACACCATCCGACGTGTTTTCGCTTCGGAAATTGTTTGGCGGTAGATGATAAATTTTTCAGAAAAATCGTGTTTTCAGACGAAGCTTATTTTCATGTCGGTGGCTATGTCAAAAAACAAAATTGCCGAATATGGGGTTCAGAGAACCCACACGTGACTATTGAGAAGCCAACAAGTCACTGTTTGGTGTAGGTTTTTTGCTGGCGGAAAGAAAGGAGGAGTAGACGCCTTTTCGTCAACCAAAAAACTCAAAAAATCGTCTTTATAAAAAAAATCGCCAAAAACATCATTATAAAAATAAATATCATTGTAAAATTGTCGCACACAAGAATATCTATGTTTTCATTAGAAATTTAGTGGATGATTAAATATAAATTTCATTTAACTTTAGCACGAACACCGCTTAAAATACAACTTTTGTACATCAACCAAAAAAGTATCTAAAGGTTTTCTTTTCTTCCTTTCCTGAATCTGGCTGGAAACGTTTGTTTGTTTTAATTAATACAAAGCATGTAAACCCTTCTTACTTGGAACTTTTCAATTTCCTTATAAAAAATACGAAAAAATTAAAAAAAAAATGTTTTTCGATGTTAAACTAAAGCAAATTCACATATGTATTCCCTTTTCCTTTGTGGATTTTGAAAAATCATCAGTTTCGGCTTTTATACTCAAAAATGTCATCCAAGTCATTGGCTCCAATTTCACTTATAGAAATGTCTGTCTAAATGACGATAAATCATCAATAGTGGCAGATCTGCGGTCAACTGTGAGCGTTACCGCGCAATGCTCAACGAATTTTTGTTTTCAAAAATTTAAGAAAATGGAATAGACGACATTAAGTTTCAAGAACGCATGGCCACATGTCACACAGCCGACGCAATCATCGATATTTTATTCACTGTTTTTGAAAATCGAATAATCAGTGGAAATTGTGATGTAAATTAGCCGCCTCGGAGCTGTGTTTTGAGCCATTTGGAATATTTTGTGTGGGGAGCCATTAAGGATTAATTTTACGCTAAGCAGCCAGGGACAATTTAAGCTTTGAAACATGAAATCGAAGGTGTCATTGAAGAGAGTCGACCAGAAACAAACGAAAATGTACTGAAAAATTGGCTTGATCGGTTGATGTACTGCCGAGCCAGTTGTTGCCAAATGAATGATACGAGGGCTGCTATATAAATTTCTGGCCTTATAATGAAAATGCGAATATTTGTCATCAAAAATGGTTTTATTGTTTATCAAAGTATTCTCCAGCATGATTTGTACAACTTTAGCATGCACTCAAACCAAATGTCAAAGCACTTTTTCCACTCCGATTGAGACACCTCCAAAACATGGTTTTTGATGGCTTCAACAGCATCTTCTGGCAACGAAAATCGTTGACCACGCAATAAAAATAAGTCATTGGGTGCCAATTCAATTCGACGTTTTGGCCGGTCAAAAAGGCGCTGCTTTGAGCCGATGTTTGAGAGCTCGCATTGTCATGGTGCACAATGATTCGTCTTCTCTTGTTCGTTTTTCAAATTTCTCCGAAGACTTCAGGCAAACAAATTGTGGAGTACCACTCAGAATTGACCTCCTACGTTGCTCAAGCGGAACAGTCGCCACATGACCTGACCAGTTTTGCCGAAGAAACAGGCGACCATTTGCTCGAAGTGTTTCTTCCACGAACAACTTTCGTTGGATTTGGCTCGTCTTCGAAGACCCACACGGTCGATTGCTGTTTTGTTTCGGTCTCATACGCATAGATCCATGATTCGTCACCTGTGACGATCTTACAAACGTCTTTTGAAGCACAGCGATCGTATTTTTGCAAAATTTCTTTGCACCAATCGAGCCTTTTGCCTTTTTTGAGCGATTGTTAAATTGTGCGGGATCCAACGAGAACAAACCTTTTTTACGGCCAGGTGTTCATGCAATATCAAGTGTATGCTGGTGGAAGGCAAGGAAGCCTCTATCTCACGGTATGTCACATGACGATCTTGCATTATCAGTTCACGCACGGCATTAATTATCTCTGGCACAACGGCAGTTTTTGGCCGACCTTCACGACCTGAGCGAGCGTCGGTCACGATTGAATTCATAAAAAAAGTTTTTCACAGTGCTATAGGATGGTGCGCTTCATCGCCATACAAATTTATAAGTTCATCGATGCACTCTTGTCCTGATAGTACACGTCGAAAGTTGTGAAAAATGATCGCACGAAACTGTTCACGAGTTAATTCCATTTTTTTTGTCAAATTGATTTTTTTATGTTACATGACGATCTTGCATTATCAGTTTACGCACGGCATTAATTATCTCTGGCACAACGGCCGTTTTTGGACGACCTTTACGACCTGAGCGAGCGTCGGCCACGATTGAATTCATTAAACCAGTTTTTCTCAGTGCTATAGGATGGTGCTTGATCGCCATACAAAGATGTAAGTTCAACTCTTGTCGTGTGCATCGTGTGAAAAATGATCGCACGAAAATGTTCAAGAGTTAATTACATTTTTTTCCAAACAATTTTTTAAAGTCACTGTAAACATTACAAATGATGGTCGTACGTCAAAATGTTCTGAGTACTTTTATGCTAAAAAATGTCAAACTTTCTAATGGAAATGTCAGATGGCGCCAGGCAACACTTAGTGTTGCCTAGGCCAGAAATATATATTGCCCACCCTTTAGTCAATAATTCGCGTCGTGTTTTGGAACATTCGTTCTTGTCTGTAATGTAGACGTACATAGTTATTAAAAATGACTTGAATTAACAAACGGTAGTAACATCATGTAGTGTATAACAGATTCGGCCTGGTCCAACTTTACTGCGTGCGTATATACTTGTTTTTTTTACATATGTATGCGTATATGTAATAAGTACAATATATATGTAATGTATGCTTAAGTACGCATATTTTCTATTTATACGTATTTTTTGCTTGTAATGCAATACGACGTTGAATATGTTTGTTTCTTTCAAAGAGTAGAGAAAAAAGTATAATTATTAGATTTCGTTTTGGTGATGGAACTACAGCTATTTTTTGCCATCAATTCTGTCGTCGTATAGCATTGCAAACGTGTCTACAATTGAATCATAACGTAAGACCAAGAGTAATATAAGCTCGTAACACTTTCATTTCGTAGATGCTATTTTCAGTGCTAATGCTAACTTCAAAGACTTTGGTTGGCTGGTTGGTTGGCCGGTTAGATATGCAAATACAGACATACCATACATGCATACATATGAATGCAGATATGTGTACAGACACCACCCGTACCTATCCATGTACGTACATACCATACGTACGCTCCGTAAAAGTCTACAACATTCTCGTTTTTTTTCTATCTAACCCACAATAAATGAAGACTTAATAATGAGTGTACCGTACCTACTACTTACATACATACTTACCTTCCTACCCACCCAACAACCTTCTTATGCAGATTTTCAAAATGCATAGGAGTGAGAAATCCGGAGGGGTTCTTTTGTGTTCGTTATGTATTTAATTACATACAAACTCAAGAAACTTTTTCTAAGGGATAAAAATCGATCGCACATAAAGTTCTATGTTACGCACGGAAGAAAATACCCTTACGGAGTTGTTTTGTTTTGATATTCCCCCATACTATAAAGGGGTGTACATTAAAAATGACATACCGATTGTAAGACTTGAAAAAAATGTATTGATCAAGAGATCCTTTAATATATAAACATTTTGAATTTACTTAACCCCTTATTCGTAGAAACTCACAATAGGTTTGAAAAACAATTCGTAAAAAACAATTTGAATTTAAAATCATTTATTAATTTTTATGAATATAGCCCTTACTACTTAGTTCAATTTCTAAGTTAAAACGAATCGGAAAATGTTTTTAATATGAACCGGAATTGTTTTTTTTGAGTAAAATTTGCTGCACTTTTGTGGCTACAATTCTATTGTTTTTTAATTATTACGGCAGCTAAAAAAATGTATTTTTTTCAAAATTAGCCTTTTACCCTTCTTATCCAATACCACAAAAACTAAAAATCAAACAAATTTTAAGTAGCGTTTTGTCGTGCGGGTGCGGCACGACAAAACGCAATAAGAGAAGCGTCTTCCACTTCATAGTCGCTGGTATGTTTGCACCAAAGTTATTTTCATTGAAATACTCGTAACGACGGAATCAATAATTTTTTACCTATAATTACTAACCAAATTGCATTTTTATTCTTTCGGTATACAATTTTTAAGACAAGGGAATGAAAAAAAGTTATTTAAAACTATTATTGGTTTTGTTCTTTTTTACAATACAAAAAGCAGTGGCGACAACAAGCAAATATTTTACCACAGCTTTATAATTTTGTCGCTGCACAACCAATGTGGTTTTATTTTGCCGTATAACTTTGGCACCTACTTACATAAACTTAGTAGGGACATAAATATTGTTACAACATTAAACACACCCATTTCAATAGTAGAACTGAACATACCCCGTTAATGTCATATGGGTTTTGAAAGCTAACCTCAATAGCGTTAGTCTCTAACGGGATTTTAAAATTGTTTCAACTTTCATCGTGGAGTGGTCAGATAATGAGAACCGTATCGCTGTAATAGCGCTTTTTAAGTGTGAAATGAAAAAAGCGATATTTTCAAAACGCTCCGGCCACTGGGGATTAGCCGCATGCTCGTCTACCGATGCATAAAAGTGTTTGGGGAGACTGGAGATGTAAAAGGCCGCCACCGGTCGGGCCGCTCACGCTCTGTTCGAACACCGCATGTCATCAAGCCGTTAAATAAAGAATTCACAGAAATCATGGTCCGTGAGATGAATATCACGCTAAAGTCCACGAGTCAAATCATTAAAAAAGACTTTGGACTTGGGGCTTTCAAACGACGTACCGGACATTTATTGACTGCAGCTTTAAAAAAAATAGGATTGAAAAAAGCAAACGTCTTTTGGTGATGCACGCTGATAGAAAAAAAACAGAAAAAATTTAACAAATCCCTGTTCCAAACCTAGCCATAGACTTTTCAGCAGGATTCTGCGCCGGCCTATAAGGCTAAAACGTCCCAGGCCTGGCAGAATAATTTGCCAGAGTTCATTTCCTCTGAAGAATGGCACTCAGGCAGTCCAGATTTAAACCCATTGGATTAAAAATTGTGGACTTTTTAATAGGACAAGGTTTGTCACAAAAGATACCCCAACGTTGGATCTCTTAAGACTGTTTTGGTTCGAGCTGTGGCCAATTTTCCAATGGACAAGATTCGTGCAGCTATTGACGATTGTCCAGTGCGATTTAAGGCGTGTGTAAAGGCAAAAGGCGGACATTTCGAATAGGTAGAGAATCTTTTTGGATACAACCTACATCAATAAATATATTGAAAAATATTTGGTCCAAAAACATTCAGAACTTTTTATTTTACAGCATAAAACGTGTGTAACAGTATTTATGTCCCTACTAAGTTCGGTAGATTTTGTCACAAAATAAAAAAAATATTTTTCTGAAATATTGTGACATTTTTCCATTTAGGTAAAAAGAGGGCTATAATACCAATGTGATAAAAGTGTCATGGTATACAAGGGCTGCTATATGTATAACTGGCCTAATAATGAAAATACGAATATTTATCATCAAAAATAGTTTTATTACGAGTACACTTTTGCATGTGCTCAAACCAATTGTCGAAGCCCTATTTCCACTCCGATTGAGACACCATGGATTTTGACCGCTTCAACAGCATCTTCTGGCGACGAAAATCGTTGACCACGCATTTTTTTCTTGATGTGCTGGAGTAAAAAGAAGTCATTGGGTGCCAAGTCAGGGCTGTACGTCGGATGACCCATCAATTCCACGTTTTGTCCGTCCGAAGACTTTATGCAAACAAATTGTGGTGTACCACTCAGAATTGACCGTCCTACGTTGCTCAAGCGGAACAGTCGCCACATGACCAGTTTTGCCGAAGAAACAGGCGACCATTTGCTTCGAAGTGGTTCTTCCACGAACAACTTTCGGTGCATTTGACTCGTCTTCGAAGACCCACACGGTCGATTGCTGTTTTGTTTCGGGCTCATACGCATAGACCCATGATTCGTCACCTGTGACAATCTTATAAACGTTTTTTGAAGCACCGCAATCGTAATTTTTCAAAATTTCTTTGCACCAATCGACACGCGCCTTTTTTGAGCGATTGTCAAATTGTGCGGGATCCAACGAGAACAAACCTTTTTTACGGCCAGGTGTTCATGATATAACGAATGTATGCTGGTGGAAGAAATGCCCAAGGATGCCTCTATCTCACGGTATGTCACATGACAATCTTGCATTATCTGTTCACGCACGGCATCAATGTTCTCTGGCACAACGGCCGTTTTTGGACGACCTTCGTCTCTGAGCGAGCGTCGGCCACCATTGAATTCATTAAACAAGTTTTTCATAGTTCTACAGGATTATGCTTCATCGCCATACAAAGATTTAAGTCATCGATGCGCTCTTGTCTTGATAATCCAAATCGAAAGTTGTGAAAAATGATCGCACGAAAATGTTAATAACCGAGTTAATTCCATTTTTTTGCCAAATTGATTTTTTCAAGTCACTGTAAACAACACAAATAATGGTCGTACGTCAAAACGTTCTGAGTACGTTTATGCTAAAAAATGTCAATCTTTCCAATAGAAATTTCAGATGGCGCCAGGCAAAACCTAGAGTTGCCTGGGTCAGAAATATATATAACAACCCTCGTAGAGGTAAACCAGTAAAAATTCTCACTTATACTTATATAGGTTAATTCTAAAAAGCAGGTTCTACTTAAAGTGCTTTAAACTCCTGCTTAAAGAGTTTATTATTTTTTTATTCGAAATGTGCAGGGACCGTCGAAACGGTGCAACTCATAGCGAATTCCGACTTATGCAGATCCAACTCCTACTGTTTTACACTTTAGAATCCTACTGTAAAATTTATTGCAGTAGTTTTTTTGACATACATCCATCCTAATATGATCTGATATAAAAATCAATCCAATCGGAGAAAATGGTTAAATCTTTAATTCAATATGATGAAAAGCATCCATTACATATTAATTAAAAACGTATTGCCAAACTATTTTTCATATGGCGAAATGTTATGTCTATGCCTGACACGAGCTGACATTTGTTGGTTGTTCTCGTATTCTCGCAGTGGCAATCTTAACTTTGACACAGTTGTTTTACTCGTTAGTAACTGTCACAAAAATACTTGCTGCACGTGCTGACCGCAACGACCACAAATTCTTGCCATTACAAAATCTCTTCTCTGTTTTGACACAAGAAGCTAGACGGAACGTTATGTTTTGTGAGTATTTATTTTTACCCAAATTATAAATGCAGCTATGGGTATTGAATTCGTAAACAGACGATTAATATAGACACTACAATTTAACCTTTGATTTGTTTTTTTAAATTTTAAAAAATTGTTGCACTCTGCAAATCTTGCAATGCCATAATCTTCTTTAGCTGTGCAGAGTGTGTTCACAATGTGCTTCTTATCATTTGGTGTACGTGAGTCATGCAAAGCGATACTATACACCCCACCCAGTAGGATTGGTGGTATAAAAAGTTCAAGCCCGTGTTAGACTGTTGAACCGTAACATTGATTATGAAAAGGGGCTTATAAGTAAAACAGGATTAAGTTTGGCCAGACCGTACCGTACCGGTCACCATGGATCTTTTATTAATGATGATGTTATTAACTCACTTATCAGATAAATTTTAAAAAATACACCGTATTTTATTTTGTAAGAAAATTTGCTTTTGATTATTTACTGTTGGCTCGGACAGTACTTTTACATGCTGTTTTACAAATTTGAACTCGAATTGGAATTTGCTTTAATTTAAATAGAGATCCACGTTTTCTATTTATCCCTTGTTAATACCACAAGGGCCTGTTTTACAAGCTTTGGGTTCCATTAGTCTTTGTCCCTATCTAAGCTGATATCTGTCCCTATCTATACTGTTTTTTTTTATATTTCTGATTTTATTAACAAAGGTCGAACTTTGCCATTTAATAATGGTACACAATATCATTCAAATGACAACTGGTTCGACAGTACCTCATACGATTAATGCAGCTTTTCAGTACATTTCGATTGTTTCGGGTCACATCTCTTCAATGGCAACTTGACAACAATTATCTCTGGATACTTTGCAGAAAATAATCCAAAGAGCTCAAATCATAGCCGAGGCGGCAAATTGACATCACAATTTTGGCTGATTATTCGATTTTTAAAAACAGTGCGAAAATGTCGATGGTTGCGTTGGCTGTGCGACATTTCACAGCGTGATTTTTCATCGCATTCTCTTAAATTTTCGGAAACAAAAATTCCTTGAGCATGGCGCGGTAACGCTCACCGCTGATGGTAACGGCGACTCCATAATCATTTTCAAAAAAATGGCCCAATGATGCCGCAAGCCCAAAATCCACACCAAACAGTGACTCGTTGTGTATGCATTTGCTTAGTCACGTGTGGGTCCTCTGAACCCCATAAGCGGCAGTTTTGCTTATTGACATAGCCACTGAGATAGAAATGAGCTTCATCTGAAAACACGATTTTTCGGTAATATTCTTCATCTCCCGCCAAACAATCTTCAGAAGCGAAAACGCATCGGATGGTCAGTTCTTGGACAAATTGAACTTTGTAAGCCTTTATACCGAGGTCTTTATGCAAAATTCTTCTCAAAGAAGTGCGAGAAAAGTTCACAGCCATTGTTTTCGTTTGAAGGCACTGGACGAGAACATACTCGGGTTGGTTTGTCCAATAACGATCCATTTTCATAAACTCGCTTTACAAATTAACGCAGAAACTGAACTGAAGGCGATCTCTTCTTGAACATTTTCCATGTACATTTTTTACAGTTTGCCCTTATGACTCAGAACTTTGGAATTAACTTTTTCATATTTCCTAATTTTGTAAATGTCAAACATAAACCCAAAAATAAAAATGAATGTTATTCTACCCTTCAAAGTCAAAGTATTTTAAAGTTACGTTTAAAAATTTTAAATGGCCCACCCTTTAAATCTGAAAAAAAGTTTTTGGAGCGAAAGGATCTTTGTCAAAAAATTCCTGACATTCAGAAACCAAACTTTAATTTAAACTCGGTTGTTTTAACTTTAATTGAATGTTCCACTTAAATTAAGTCTTAAGAAAGTGGACCCAAAAAAGTTGCAAACATTATTTTATTCCTCATCTAAATGAGAAGGCTTATATTTTCTGACCGCAACTGTGTGTGTACTTAGTTTCCCAACAATGTGGCTTTCTCAACTTGCAAATAAATTAGAGTATTATGACACGCATATGTGACAGCGCATAGAGAAAGGGACCTAAGGGTAAAAAAATCAATTTACATTTTTTTTTCTTTTTTTGATGTGGGCAACATCTGAGCGTCGAATGAGACCGATCCCATGCCCCAAAAGTGTTCCCTCCCAGAGATATGCGCGTTTTATGAAAGTGAAGTCGACGATTCTACACCAAAGATACGCGTATTTAAAATGGCTCTCCTGAACAAAACTGGTTTTTACCCTGAGGCCCCTTTCTATTTTGCGCGTCACATATGTATTTATTATGAACCAACCACGGCGATACCTACGCATATTTATGAGCAGATTAGTAACAGAGCAATGTTTTAATTTCACTAAGTGAATTCTATTTTTAGCTCATGGTTCCCATTGAGAAAAAACGAACTTTGCCTTCCATTATGATAGATGATACAAATAAAGATTTTCCCGAAATGTAACGCGTTATTTGGGACAGTTAGTATATTTGATGACTAAGTGTATTAAGAACGAATGACATTTGGCGAACTGAATTTTCTATACTCGTATTCCCTTGAAATTAAAATACAAGTTAATATTGTTGCATACAATGCGTTTTTAAATTTTACATTTCACAAACATGAGATCAATTCTGGCCATGATACAGCAATCATATCGCCCTTCGCTTTTTCCAATCGTCAGTTTGGGTAATATCAATTTTCTCATTTTTTTAAAATTAAATTATGGCAAATAACTGAAAAATTTTTTGCTGCATACATTGAATGTCGTCATTCCTTGAAAAATAAAAATTCCCGGGCGGAAAACTGCCATTTTATTCATTAAATCAAAATTCCCGATCTTATTTTTTGTAAGAAAAAAACAGTTGTTAACTTATCCCATTGAGGAATAAACAGGGGAACTTAATGTACGTATAATTCGTATACCCACTGACCGGAATTTACTATGTAATGTGGGCCCCGAGGAGGATGTTTTTATACAGAAGTATTTATATGGCTTTGAGATTAATATTTCACTCTTTAAGTCGGGGTGGGCATATAAAATCGGCTGTAAGGAAAAAAGTACTAAAAATGTTTCAAAATTTCTGGTTTTTTTGAAAAGGCTGAGTGTTTTCATTTAATGATGGAACACCATCCGATTCGTTTTCGCTTCGCCCAATGGGCTGAAGGTTGTTTGGCATGAGATGAAGAATTTTACCGAAAAATCGTGTTTTCAGATGAAGTTAATTTTCATCCGGTGGCTCTGTCAATAAGCAAAATTGCCACATATGGGGTTCAGAGAACCACCACGTGACTATTGAGAAGCCATTACATCCACAACAAGTCACGGTTTGGTGTGTATTTTGGGCTAAAGACATCATTGTGCCATTTTTTTTTGAAAATGAGCAAAGATCTGCCGTTACCGTCAACGGTGAATGTTACCGCGCCATGCTTATGGAAGATATTTGGTTTTAACAAGACCAACGTCAACGATACCGACTAACAACTACCTCAAAATCCTTGGGGTCACATTGGACAGCCTTTTTCGATCCTCTGCACATGCTACAGCTATCCGCGATAAGCTAAAAAGTAGGAACAAGGTCCTAAAGTCACTTGCCGGCAGTACTTGGTGAGCCGACAAAGAAACCTTGGTTTGACCTCTTACAAAGCGATAGGTCGGTCGGCGAACAAGATTACGACGACCGGTTCTATGGACCGGATTGACCCGAAGCAGCAAATCTTCGGCCAAGGGCTGTCACCCCGGCACACAGTTGCCGCTACAACAACAACAACAACGACGCAGTGGAGGAAAATTCAGACTTGCCAAAATGCCGCCGTCAAAACATTAACAGGGTGTCTTCATATGCCTTATGAGGACCATCTACGATGAAGAACCATCCTATAGCACTGTGAAAAACTGGTTTAATGGATAAAATCGTGGCCGCCGCTCGCTCAAAGACGAAGGTCGTCCAAAAACGGCCGTTGTGCCAGAGAATATTGATGCCGTGCGTAAACTGATAATGCAAGATCGTCATGTGATATATCGTGAGATAGAAGCTTCCTTGGGCATTTCTTTCACCAGCATACATTTGATATTGCATGAAAACCTGGTCGCAAAAAAGGTTTGTTCTCGTTTGATCCCGCACAATTTGGCAATCGCTCAAAAAAAGGCTCGTGTCGACTGGTGCAAAGAAATTCTGAAAAAATACGTTCGCGGTGCTTCAAAAGACGTTTAAAAGATCGTCACAAGTGTCGAATTAGAGATCTATGCGGATGAGCCCGAAACAAAAAAGCAATTGACCGTGTGGGTCTTCGAAGACGAGCCAATTCCAACGAAAGTTGTTCGTGGAAGAAGCACTTCGAAGCAAATGGTCGCATGTTTCTTCGGCAAAACTGGTCATGTAACGACTGTTCCGCTTGAGCAACGTAGGACGGTCAATTTTGAGTGGTACACCACAATTTGTTTGCCTGAAGTCCTCGGAGAAATTCGAAAAACGAACAAGAGAAGACGAACCATTGCGCACCATGGCAATGCGAGCTCTCACACATCGGCTTAAACCAGCGCCTTTTTAACCGGCCAAAACGTCGAATTGATGGGTCATCCGCCGTACAGCCCTGAATTGGCGCACAATGACTTCTTTTTATTCCCGCACATCAAGTAAAAAATGCGTGGTCAACGATTTTCGTCGCCAGGAGAGCCATGTTTTGGAGGTGTCTCAATCGGAGTGGAAAGGTGCTTCGAAAATTGGTTTAAGCGCATGCAAAAGTGTATAAATCAAGCTGGAGAATACTTTGAAAAACAATAAAACCATTTTTGATGATAAATATTCACATTTTCATTATTACGCCAAATACGAGTATATATACATAGCAGCCCTCGTAATGACAACTTGATTTGGAAATCATATTTTGTGTTTATTCAAAACAACTGTTCAGCGATGATTTCGGAAATTCGACCCAAAGTGAACTTCACATCGATTGATTTGTAGCACAGTATCAAATTTACCGTGTGTTTGAAAAATCTTTGTTTTAGAACGCTCCTGTTTTAAACACATCTATAAAATGTTTTATTCATCGTTTGTCAGTGAGTTGCATAATGCATTATCCCAAAAGGTATAATTAATAATAAAAAAAAATTAAATGAATAAAAAAAATGTAATTAATAAAAAAAATTAAATTAATAAAAAAAATAATATCTTTACAGTACATTACAGTTTCGTCAGTCAGTCAACCAGTCAGGCAGTCCCTTCTTTATCGTTGTTATCTTATCTTAGATGGGAATATAGATATTCCATAATCCAAAAAAACGTAATGTTTACTTTCACTTAATATCTTTCCGTTGCAACGTGTACGCACGGGTGTAACCACCCGGTGTCGGTAGAAACTATTCCAGGCACTTTTATGAATTTTCTTTCCGAGTGAGTTTTTATGTGCGTTACCAACGCACAATAATACAGCGTTTATGGTACATACGCTAGTACATACGAGTACATATGTATGTGAATATATAATGAGTGATATGACTGGTATTCATCAATATACATACAGACGTACGAATGCATGTACATGCGTACATACAAATATCAAAACACTTATACATACTACTTGCTCTACTTACGAGAACAATCACATTTGAATGTTATAATAATCGCAGAACACAAACAGACTTTGGGGTTTACACGCGAATGTAACTGGTTTTATTCGATTCAAGTAGATGCGAACAAACCGGAGACCTGGAGCGCAAGGTTCAAAATACTCATTGTCTTACTTGATATCGGTTACTAAATGAAATGACGACGCTGCAATTAATTTCAGAAGATTAACAAAAACGCATAAAAATTACGATTACCAGTTCGATTATAAAGTGTTTGGCACACTTTTGATGGTGCCGTAGCGTGAAGTTATTTTTTAAGTTCATTTATAAGAGCCGCCTGCCATAGCATTCTAATATTCAGATCTACTGTGTAAGAGCTAAAGTTAGTCCCAGCCTGCTGTGTGAGTTAAGTAGGAAAAATTTCAAGGTTTAATACCCTATTTTGGAACCTAATTAAATATAGCAAGAATTGGTTCCGCAAAAAATAGTTATAATACATAATTATATTTCTCCATTGGCCCATTAAAGGGAGTCAATTTAGCAAAAATGTTTGTTTACAGGGCGCTGTTTAATTTAAAGTTGACAAAATTAGCGCAGGCACTCTTTTCTTATGCAAGAATAAACCATTTAGTCTAAGCGTCTAAATTTTTATTATTTACAAAAATATTTATTTCTTTGGAGGTAATAATACCATGTTTAATTTCGACCATAGTAAGGTCTTCGAATTTTGACGCGGATAGTCCGATACAAGAACCACAGTAAACGCTTCAAAATTAAAAAGATATCATTTTGCAAGATGATCTAGAATACTCGTCGCGGTTGGCTACTCTTAAGACCTAAACCATATCCAGGGTTTAAAATGCTAACGCAATTTTAGTCAAAAGTACAGAATTTGTCAATTAGTTTTAGCATAAAAAAGTCAAAACTAATATGCGAACAAATGCTAAAACTAAATTAGTCGTAATATTCAGTTAGCGTTAGCAAAATAAACTAACGCTAACCAAAATATGCATATATTATTAGCAATGGAAGAAGAAGCAACTGCTGATTTTGCTAACGTCTTTGCTAAATTGTGCTAATTTGGTGACTAATTTCGACTTCTGTGTTTGGTTCGGTTTTTGTGTGTAACCGAAAATTGTGTTCGGCTCGAGTACGGTGTTGCCTACCTTTGATAGACAATAAGTTGTGTTTTTAAAAAATCGCACGAAACAATATTGCTGTGCGTTTCTGTAGCTGTTAAAGGTATATATATATAAACAAGTGAAATTAATAGCACAGAAATAATTCGAGGTAGGTGCTCGTATATATTTACATATTGTTTATACATATAATATAATGTTATGTACAATGACTAATAAATCACTGCATAATGGAGTCCACATGGTTAGATCCGTTTAACTTCCAACGGGAATGTTATATGTTCCACATTTACATTGGATTGAGGAGATGCATAACGAACTCTGAAAATGCTGAAATAATATATATTCGAAGAATAAATAGTATGACTGTTTAACCTAATATTCTCAATATTTTTCAAACATACATATTGAGCGTTTTAATAGAAAAATAGTCCATCATTTCGCGTTTATTTAGGGTATTCGTTCAGAAGTTATTGACACTGTTCGAAAACGGACAAAGAGAGAAAATATAAACACTACGAAATTTTTGAAGGCTATTTATTTAAAAAATCTTGTATCAGAAATCCCCACTACGGTACCACTATTGGATACTTTGCGTCATGTTCCGTTGACAACACTGAAACCAGCTCAAATTTTTTGCTAACGAAAAATGGTTAGTCAAAATTAGCAAATTTTTAGCAGCACATTAGTCAATTGTGGTTAGCAGAGGTGTGTCATTTTTTTGACTAACGCTAACGCGAGCTAACGTTAGTCGGACATTAGTTTTAGCTCTGGCTTGTGGAAAAGATTGTTAGCATTAGTTTAGCAAAATGATGCTAATGGTTAGCGGACTGGTGCTTTTAAACCCTGACCATATCCCATGATAAATGAAATGTTTCGGTTCAAGAAATAAAGTTAGGTAAAAAGCCCTTAAATGAGTCTTATAGTCACTAAAAAACTTTCATATTAATTTCCGTATTAACGATTAATTATTCACATATGTAGATCAAAAAGCACAACAAATTTATTTTTGTTTTTCATATTGTAATTCTGATCCAAAAGTAAGATTTATTTCTGATTTTGGATATGGATCACAAATTAAAAAAAAATTAAAGTCAAAAAAGCTGTAAAAAAACTGTATCTCCAAAACCAATCGAGATAGGAAAAAACTGATTTCAAATTCTGAAAGAGCATGTCGAAAACATTGCTTACTCAAAAATGTAGAAAATGGCGTTTGGATCAAAATAGCGTGAGATCGACGATTTGTCAAAAGTATTTGAAATTGGTAATTATGCTAGTCACTAAACTTTAATTAGTGGTAAAATGTGTATCTTTTTGTATTTACGCATTAGAAACACATACATAACTATTCTGAATTAATAATTTTATTAGTTTTTATTTAGTTTAGCTAAATTAAATGTTAGAATATTTTCTGTCTTCACTAGTTGCAATCATAATGTTTAACCCGTTTTTTTCCTACATCTTGCGTCTTATGTCCATTGGCGTTATGCTTATGTCGGAATAATGATGGAACCGGTTTTAGTGTTGCTACTGTTCTTTTTGTGTTCAGGGTTTAGAATTTCGTTTCCCTTGTATTGATACGTTTTACCAAACCGGTGGCAGGGGTCATCTCAAAAGGGGCCTGCAGTTCGACTCCGTAGATTTTGCCTGCCCATAGCTGATAGACTTTAATACCGGCCGAATGACGGCCGCTCAGAGAGAACTATTCATTAAGCTTAACATAGGCTCATTCCGAGGGTCAATCTTATAGGAAATTTTATAACTTTTGGGTGATTAAAGGCGCTTCTATATTTTTATAATTTTACATAGGGACGTGGCAACGTGGCAACACCCAAAAACGTTAAACCAGCAAAACCAATAAACTATAAGAGGTAACAAGATCTGATTCGTTGTGTATACTATTGTTGTATAGTTTAAATTCGGGGGAAAAGTGGGCTAACACTCGTAGATATATTTACAGGCAGATGTACACAGAATGTTGTTGCGGACAAAAAAGAAATGTATACCGATATGAGTTTATAAAGGGGAAAATACTAAACTATTAGAGTTCTGATCATAAGTTGAGACATTTGAGGAAATGAGCCTAGGCGAATAGCGGGCGGTGTCACGCCCACCTTTTAAAAGTGTATTTTTATATATGCCATAATTACCGATTACCTTAAAATGCCCAGAGCATGCGGATAAAATTTTTCTTAAGGTGATGCCGCAGTCTACCAACTTAAATACTTTAAACAGCGATAATTCATAAACTATCACTGGTAGGAAATAAGTCAAAATAAGTCTCGGAAAAAGTGTGGGTGGGCATTGTCATGCCGATGTGGCGCTTAAAATAATGGACATCAAATTTATGTTTGGTAAGACTCGAAATATTCTATATTAAAGGTACTGCAGAAAGATTCTATTAAATATTAAAACAGCACACGGGAACAAAATTGAACTTATTTGTGTTGACTATAACTTTATAGCGTTTTTTACAGGATTGAGGTCACTAATTTTAAATTCAATTTCATTGCAATCGGTGCACAACTTTTTTTTTTGACCACAATTTCTTTTTTTGCTTATAACTCCATAATTGTAATTAAGACTAAGAGAGAAGAAAAGCCAGGATTAAACATAATAAAGTGAAGAATTTTTTGTGCACCGATTTCAATGTAATAAACTGCATATCATTCGAAAAATTTTCAACTAAATGTTTTTAGATCAAAAATGTGATTTTTGTCGCATTTTTATTTTTTTGCAAACTTCTAAAGAAAAAAAATAGTTTTTTTTTTCGGAAAATTTGGATTTTCTTATAAAACTTAACGATATCTCTTAATAAGAAGAATCTTTTTAAAGTTAGTCCAATATACGAGATGTAGTGGAAGTGCCTTAATTTTTGGCAGAACGGCATTTGTTAAAAAGTCGATCTAATAGAAAAAAACCAAGTGCAAATTTGAATTCAGCTTTCCAAATAACCTTAAAAAAACATTCAGTTCTTAATTAACAAATAAGTTTTTTTTTGTTTAATTCTTTAAAAGCTTGTGTGGGGCAGCGAAGCCCATCGGACTACAGCTAGTCTAACCTATACTATATAAGTATAATTGAAAGTCATAAAAGTCTTAGTCCGTACGTCCAAACATCTTTTGAAAGCACGAAGCCACTAGGTCAAACAAGAACTCTGAAATTTTGCTTGATGATGACTTATAGTCATTATCTGTTTGGTATTGGAAATAAGTAAAATCCACCCAAAAGGGAAAGGTGCGATTTTAGTCCCCTTAAGGACTAAAGGTACATCGGAAAAAGTATACATTTTTGAGTATTTGCTCAATCGTAAAGGTCAACAAGATTCAGCCTGGCCCAACTTAACGATGTTTTAACTTTCTTTAGGATAAAATACTTTCACCCATTCCATTTTTGCCACCAACTCTACTGAAATATCAACTTTTGGTGATTATTTGCTAATGACCTCATTTTCTATTTTCACGCACACTTAACAGTAACGGCGATGGTATTGGAAACCATTTCTGTTACAAGAGATTGTGCAAATTTGAATTCTAGTGAACAAGTCGAGTTGGAGTTCATTTGACAATAAAAACGTCGATAAGTTCGGCGAGGCTGAACCTAAATATCCTCTAAAATGGATTGCACAAACAACAATTATCATATTTATGACCCCTATGACAATAACGACGTTTTGTATTTAGGCCCAAGGTTTCATGAGTAAAATTTATTGTAATTAACTTAGGGCACATTTGAGCCCTTTGGCTCCATGAGTCTGAGCCGCAATTTTTACTTAATCAAAAAATAAATAAATCCATATTTGGATCCGTTTGATAACTTGCGGTAATTGCAGAACATGCATAGTTCATCGTCATAATTTATTAGAATTATGAATTACTTAAAAAGTTTTTTTCCAAAGGTTCTTTTAATCTCTTAAAAGGGAAACTTTTTCCCTTTTGGCCGGTCTCGCCCATTTACAATTCAGCTTACGACTATAAGCCACTATTGGCTAAAATTTCAGTGTCCTTGTTTATTTACTTTGACCGCTTTCATATATCAATGGACACACCTTGTAGAATTTTACTACGATCAATATCTTTTCTATATGTTATAGGGTCTTCTATTAATTGTTTAAGGTGTTACAAAAGGAATGACAAATTTTGTATTATATGATGGGGGGTCCAAAAGTGATTCAATTTAGCTCAAATTGTTGAAAAGTGTTATATTTAAAATACCATTGTCGATGCCTTTAAAACGATAGACTTTATGGCCCTGAATCCAAACGATTCCAACTTCTTTGATTCAAAAAAAAAAACAATTACGCATTTGGACCCCGAATTCCCTGCCATTACCCATACTTGGGCGTTATCAAGTAGCACAATATATTGCGTTGTTTGGGAAAGTATTTTGTATGTTACAATTCCTAATGTTTAGCAGTTGTATATAACGCCCTTGATGAGCACATCCGGCCACAGGGCTAGTCTCAACAAAGAATTTTGTGTTGGTCTAATTACATATCCTGCGAAACTAAATGGGGCACGTCGTTAGTAGGGCTCATTTGCCACCAGCAATTTCTGTATGAACTCTGGCAATTACGTGTTTTCGGCATATGACATTGTAGTCATAACCACTATAATGATGGTTGTTATCACAACATGTCTTCTATTTATGGTAATAAAGAGTTTTTTCCCTTTTCTTTTCATTTTATTAACAGATTATGATCCTAAGGTGGTGGAACAAAAAGAACAGGCTCAGCCTGCTTGTTTGCCCTTGAGTTACGTGCTACGTTTCATATCGGATGATGCACGCAAGGAGAGCCCCTTTCTTACGGCGAATGCGGCGGGCGCTGAACTCAAGCGCAAGCTGGCGATTAAACATCACAGTTACAGTATGTCTTCGTCAAATCGCAGCAATACCCCTACCGGTGAGCAAATTATACGAATTTTACCAGAAAAAAAATAATAAATCACTTCTTGATTTGTGCAATACGAGTAGTGGACATCTTAATTTGTTAGTGATTTCCACAATTGCACGTTCAGTAGGCATTTGCGAATTTAAATTTAACGAAAATTTCGATTTGCAGGTAGCGAAATGGATGAAGACGAAATGGTTGTTTCCGAGTCGGAAGATAGCAATGATTCCTGGACAACCGAAGAATTTAGTTCCGAGTTTATAATGCGCTACGGCAGCAGGTGGGATTGGCTCGATGCCAGCTATTATTTTCATTGTCTATTTAAAAAATATATTTGTAATTGTTTTTATGTAACCTCATTGTGGTCCACGTAAAGGCATTCCGGATCTGGCAGCAATGGCACACCAGGCAATGAAAAACCATTTGCATGTCCTGTTCCGGGATGTAAGAAACGTTATAAGAACGTAAATGGAATTAAATATCATTCGAAGAACGGTCATAAAAAAGATGGAAAGTAAGTTGGTTGGTCTCAGAAAGCAAAACAAAAACTGAAAACAAAATAAAGCTGGCAAAAAAATGCACTCGGTCAGTAGTACTTTGTTTTGTACGCTATTCGAAACATATATTCTTAAAGCCGGGTTTTTGTTTTGCGTTTTCCGCCTATAAACATACAGTCTCTTCTTCTTTCTTGAATAGAATACAAAGAGTGTGATTTCTTTTTAGAGTGCGTAAAGGATACAAATGCCATTGTGGCAAAAGTTATAAAACCGCACAGGGCTTGAAGAGCCATGCACTAGTAGCCCACAATTCCTCACCCGAAAACGTGTTGGTATCGCAAACGCTCGGTGGCGTCCTTTCGTCCTCCGGCGGCGGGGTACTTATGCAGCGCAGTACCTCGCCATCTCAATCATTGGGCTCGTTAAGTCCCTCAAGTATTAGTAATATGTCTAGCGGAGCTAGCAGTTGCCATGGTAGCGGTGGCAGCGCCGGCGGTGGAAGCCAAAATCTAATGCAACACTTTTCGAATAGCAGCCACGGCTCCAACGGGCAAACGGTCAATTGTTTGGCGCAAGCTATCAGTGGAGGTGGAACATTAAATTTACAACAACAACAGCAGCAACAACAATACAATACAACTGCCAATAATAATCATCAACACGTTGTTGCTGCTGGCGGAGGGGCACTAACAAACACAGCACCATCAACACTACCAGCAACTGTGGGCACGTCCGTGACCGTTGCAAACAATACACCAACAGGTAACAGCAATAATCTTATTCGCAACACCATCAACTTGGTGTCTTTAAAAGCCACAAATGGCAATCACAGCAACACTAGCGGTAGCAATATAACAGTGACAAAAACAGCGGCTGCCACAAACTTATTGGCCGCTAATGCAGCAGCTAGTAAAATTTTAAAACTAGCCACCAATGTTGCTGCAGCTGCGGCCAATAGTACAAACAATAATAACGGCAACAATGTCATTGTGGAACATCATCAACAGCAACAGTACGTAGGCAAACAGCAGACGATATCGACAAGCACGCCCACTAAAATAACTCTACCGAATTTGGTAAACCTCGGCATATTGACACCGGCCACATCGCCCACAAAAACTACGCAGTCGTTGACATTCAGTCAGCAACAGCAGCAACAGACGCTTACAAATGCTCTCAATAGCCTGACGACAGCAACACATATACTGCAACAGCAGAAAACAATGCAGAACCACAATAATAACAACAACAATGGAAATTCCAATTCTACAACTATTACAACTACTAACACTAATAACAATCTTTCAGTCTCATCACACAAAAACAATATACTAATTGTGGAACAGCATCCACAACAACAACAACAAACACACGCCTCATCATCTCAATCGCAATCGTCGACATCATCTTCTTCATCATCATCATCACTATCACAACAACATCTTCCATTAACTCCCATTAGTCCAAATAATGTAAGTTTATCTCAGAAGTCGACGGCTGTTGCTGTTGCCAATGTTTTGAATGCCTCATTGCAACAGCACAAGAGTAAACAGCAACAACAGCAGCAACAACAAATTGTTGGTAGCATTCACTTAACTCAAATAACATCCAGCAATGGTAATATTAATAAGCAACAACAACAGCAACAAACTGTTACACAGCATATAACCGCTGTTTCACCGCCGCCCTCACTGGCCCATTCGCCCAATAGTTCAAATAGCGGCGGCGGCGGAGGCAACGGATGTTCCAACCAAACGGTTTCCACCGATGTTGTTGCTTTGACTGTTGCCGTTGCTGACGCTGGTGTTGGCTCTTTAAGCGAGGAAACGTAGCCTATACTAAAGAAACTTTTAATGCGTCGAAAATTTAAGTAGATTTGAGTTTAACAAAAAAAAACTGAAAACGTAACCCCATCTCCTTAATCCCTCTCAATTGTTGTGATACTTGAAAGGAGGCTTTTTCCATTTTTAATTTTTAAAAATTTGAGATTTTTAGTTGATATTTTTTATAAGTAGCGTGTTTTTTTGTGTAGACTTGCAACATATTTATTTTAGTTTGTGTTTTTGGAATTAAAGCATAACTGTATAGAGCTATACGGATTCGATCGAGTCATAAAGAATAATATTGGTCATATTTAAAACAAATTTCAAGATAGTCCAAAATCAATTTCGTGAATTTTAAATCGTTACTAAATTTGTTTCTGCAGAAAACGAGTTCAAAAAAGCCAATGGACGTGCTCCAAATCTAATGCCAAGCAGGGCGATAATTTTTGGAATACACTCCGGTTTTCTTAGTTTTTGAAATCACAGTTGTGTAAATTAAATGTCATATGTGTCTCTACCAATTTTGTGTTTTGAAATAACTTTTGAGCACCGAAAACAATTTTGTTTGCTGCGACCGTGTATTTTGTTTGCATACCAAATGCCATTGAGATTATTCTAAGAAGCAGTTACCCAGTCAAAATTGCTGACGTTTTTATACATGGAGAACGGCCAAAGGTATTGAATCTTGGTGCAAATAAATATCCTTTATTCTATTTATTTGTGCAACT
Source organism: Hydrotaea diabolus (assembly GCA_963513945.1). Classification (NCBI taxonomy): domain Eukaryota; kingdom Metazoa; phylum Arthropoda; class Insecta; order Diptera; family Muscidae; genus Hydrotaea; species Hydrotaea diabolus. Next base: position 210,204,635 of record OY740716.1, read on the forward strand.
GGGTGATGATAAGATGATAAGTGACTTTACAGTTCTGGGAATTTTTTTAAATGATTTTTTTAAATCAACTGAACACTATTTAATAACAAATGAAATGTTTTTAGTATCAAATGAGACTTTTTCCAAATGAAGTGAAACCTGTATGATCCAGATAAAAACCTTGCCATATCATACCTTCAAATTCAAGTTTTTCCATTTACCCTTATTGTAGTTGTGGCTGTCGAATTTCGAACACGACATTTTTTTGTCGTAGTTCCACCACAGTATTACTTGCAATAATGTGCCAAAGACAACCGTTGTTGTTGTAGCGGCACATAGTTCCGGGGTGACAGCCGTTGGTCAAAAAATGTTTGCTTCTGATCCACTGCTACATAGAACCGGCTGTTGTAGGACAACGTACGATCTCAATAGCGCCATTCCAGAATATGATGGAAACCGATCGATTAAAAACAAATTCGATTTGGTATTTAAATTTTAAATAAATCTTGATGCATTTCATTTCAGTTCTTTCGTGTTTTCGTATGCCGTCTTTTCAGAGGAATAGGCTTTAGGAGCTCCACTTTCTCAATCTTATCCTCATTCTCACATAAGCGGCAGTATTTGACTATGCCTACCTGCCATTTTTAAGTCATTGCCCCAACATTGTTTGCGAGAAACTTGATATTACTCTTCTCTTGTTATTTTCCAGTAGAGTTTTGGTTCTGTTCCTTTCTAGTTTTGGACAGAGAGCCCTAGAATCCTAATTGTAGATGGTCCTAGGCCATGGCTTTTCATAAAATAATTTAGTTTATCAATGCTTAAAATTTCGAATAAGTTAACACAAAAATCAGACTTAAAAACTCTGAGGTTCTGAGTCAATTTAGCAGTTAACCTTCCCATTCTTCCGGTAGACATTACTTTTAGATTATTTTTTCACATGTACTAAAATCCTGGTACGTTCATTAGGGTGAGTCGATTTAGCAATTAATATTGTTGTTCTGATAAAAAGTCAAAAACTTTAAATTAAAAATATTTTTTTAATATGTGGTAGTGGAACTTTTTTTCCTTATGCCAAAATCTATCGAAAAATCGAAAGCACAATATCGGCAAACTTTGTCCTTACAAATCGGCCGACCCTATTGTTCGAGCTATATTCTTATAAAAAAATAATTTAATCTATAGCAATAAACATTTATTAATTTATACAACTGAACGCAAATATCAAGGGCTGCTCCAAAATAGTAACGACCGTTTTTATGCCCTTTACCAAATGAAGGAACAGTGTATAATAAATTTGTCATTCCGTTTGCAATAGCTCGAAATATTTATCGCATCTATAAAGTATATATAGAATTGATCATCAAAAAAATTCTAAGACGATCTAGCTATATTCGTCCGTTGGAAGCACGAATACGAATAGACATACGAATTAAGCTAGTGCCCAGAACTTGTACACGATGATGTCTTATAGCCATATGCTGTTGGAGATTGTTAATAGGCGAAATCGTCTCAGGTATTAGAAAAAGTTTTTGCTTAAGGGACTCAAGGTACTTAGGAAAAAATTAAGACGTGTTCTTTTGAGACTTAGCTACCTAGTTACTTTGCAATATGGTAATCTGTCAACATTAAACAAAATTGAGAGTAATATGACAACAATGTTTCTCTTTCTCTTATTCAGCAATGATAATTTGGGTGACACTTGGATTCATCGGCGAATTCATCAAAAGCGGATAATAAAAAAACTATAAATTGCAATTAAATAATCAATAAAATAAAATTTGTTGGTCAACTATCACTTTAATTTATTTGTATGTTTTTTACTTATACCATTCCGGCAGATATGCCCAATACGAATTCGCCGATGAAACCTCCTTCTGATTAATTGGTTTTTAGTATATATAATTAAAAACTCATGTTTTTATAAAGCAAATTTGATTTTTTTGTTGAAAACTAAGTGTGGAAACTAAATCGTTTCTTTAGCGACTTGAGCGACTTAACATCCATACAAATGCTAGTTGAGTTACCTGAAAAGAACACAGCAAAAAATAACTTCTATAAGTACTTCATACCGAATAGTCCATCACAAACACTAGATCCTTTTGATAACAGGCCAAATATTCGATAAACTTCATCTACAAAAGGCTTACTGGTCTTTTTATTTTTAAAGCAACCAAGCGTCCTTACTATTTATCTCGATACGAATGAAACCGTTGAAGTTAATACAATTTGTTCTTGGCTTTGAACGCGTTTAGATTTCTATCGTAGCTATTTGTTTTGAAAAATTAAAATACTAGTAACATTTCTTAAAAAGTAGTTAAACAAATTTTCGATTATAAAAAAATGAATTAAAACTAAATTTACAAGATGAAGGTTAAGTGTTCACCTATTGTCTGTAAAAAATTCATTTATTCTCTTTTTCCCTGCTCTATATTAATTTCAAAATGTCAGTGCAAATGAGTAAATTAATGTTTTATGAAATTATTCTAACAACTTCCATAGTACCCTTGAAATGCATTAAGATTCTTAAAAAATGCTCGTAATCGAATTGAAAATCGCAAGCTATATATTTATCGTTTAAGTTCCTTAAACCCGTTTTTTTGTTCAAAGCCTTTTTATACAAATCTATTTGAAATACATTATCGAAAGAACTTTGCATTTAAAAGCTTTAGTATACGATTTGTAACAAGCTTAATAATTAATCTCTTGATCTATTTATATAAAAAAAGAAAAACTGTAATAAAAAAATAACAAAAACACTCCATACATAAACTAACCCCCAAGCAAATATCCTTCGTATAATAATAAATATTAGACTGTTAGTTTAGTTTATTTAGTTAACTTCCTTTTTTCAATAAGTGCAATATGTTTTTTAATTAAGTTATATTATAAATTATTTCCATTAGTTTTCTATGTATTACATAAACAACTTCATGTATAATGAAACACTATTGATCTCCTTTATTTTTAAAATAGAACATTTATAAAATTCATTCGAAAGAGTATCAATTTTATTACTAATGATTTTCTCTATGGTTTACCTTATTTTCGAACAACTCTATTTAATGCAAAAAAAACACTACTAAAGTATTATAATATCTCCCTTTGTTAGAAGAAAGATTTACAAATTTATTTAAACAATTTAGAACAAGAAAATTAAAAGGAATTTTATTTTATGAACGCAGTGAATATCAATACCTTTTGTTAGTTTTTGGTATATAATAAATTATGCGAACAAAAACATCTGCGTTATATTGAATTAGTTCTATAAGAAATTTAAGTGCAATGTCACTACCACAAAAAAAGACAAAAAAAACTTTCTTTTCGTTAAATTTTTAATAAGTTTTTAATGTAGAACCACAACAATAACATAATAACTTGCATAGGTCTCCACAACTCAATAAGCTAATTGTCAAAATTATTATTACTACATTTAAAATACTTCTTAAGCAAAGGCTAATTTTTAACAAACGCTGGCACTGTCCCTTATCTTATAATTCAGTTTTGCAAAAATGTTAAAAAAAACAATATTTCTTGTTCTACAAAAAAAGTAAATATTTTCTAAAGAGTGGCCATGCGTTCCAACTAAACCGAAAAATAAGTATAATTACAAGCAATGCGTTAATGTGTATATTTAAGGCTTTCGAAAAAGATTGGGTTACGGAAATGCTAAATGTTATTTGCTTCTTGGGCCAACATTTTGAGAAGACCATGTATGCCTAGAAAATCAAACGACCGTCTTTAGTATAATCTTCAAAAGTTTTAACTAGAATATAATGTCATTCGGCAGAATTTATGTTCAAAAGTACTGAAATGACCATCGTTCTTGTGTGATTAAATGTTAACCACAGCGAATTACAAAAGCCAAGTAGGTTCAAAGCTAATTTTAAAAACCAAATAGATTCATTTTAACTGGCGTTACAAAAACATTTCCTTAGCAAATCAAGCTTTATTTTCTTTTTTACTGACTTCCCTTAACAACCCAATAAGGAACAAACCATTCTCAAATTAGTGAATATAAAGGGTGGTTATATTTAAAGGGCCGATGATGTTTTGTCGCGCAAATGAGCGATTGTTTCGTTAGCTGTTCAGCAAGTGGTATCGTCCTGTTGAAACCACATATCGTGCACATCCATATCTTTCAATTCGGATCATAAAAAGTTACGACAGCGAACACCATTCACAGTAACTGCCTCATTTTGGAATAAATACGGCCCGATGATGCCGCCAGCCCATAAACCGCACCAAACGGTCACTCTTTGGGGGTGCATTGTTTTTTCGACAATTACTCTTGGATTATCATTTGCCCAAATGCGGCAATTCTGCTTATTGACGAATCCACTGAGGTGAAAATATGACTGACTCATCACTGAAGATGATTTTCTTCGAAAATTGATTTTCATTTTCATAATAAGCCTGAATAAATTTAACGCGTTGTTCGCTTGTGTATCTTTCCATGGTTCAATTTTAGTTACTCTGAAATTAAGAAATATCAAATGAAATGCAGACAAAAACTTGACGTTTAGGTGTGGTTCACATTCAACATCGGCCCTAAAGATTTAACCAGACAATTTGTTCTACTAAAGCAGGCTGAAGCCAGCTCTCAATAGCTGCTGTTATAAATGTTTACATGTCTTCGAGGCGATTATCTTTCTGAATCTCCTTGACTCTTTTAACTATGAACTTGGGTTACTCTGTTCGATAGTCGTGTTCACTTACCATCACACCATGGCTTCCACATATCAGCTCCACGCAGCTGGTTCAAGGCACCCGATGCGCCCGAAAGAACGCCATTTCGGCCAGAGCTTACCATCCCAGCGCAAACATGTGTATGGTTGTTTTAAATGCATTGATAAGATCCAATGGTGTACTATTTTTAGACGCCAAATCGGCGTACAAACTAATATGACGACCAAAGTACATTTGTTGAGCATTAGATCGTCGGCTTTGTCCATAGCCTTGGTTGTCTCTAAACGCGAATTACGTCGTAAGCAATGGATTTTAAAACTCCCCCTAAACGCGAACCTCGTCTTAATCAATGGAGTTTTAAACTCCCTCTTTATAAGATTGATAATATATTAACTTTGCAAAATCTCATAATATTGGTCTGCGATCTTAGACAAAATTTCTTCATTTTCAGGAAATGGAAAAGCCATTAAAAATTTCAACTCGATTTCGATCAATTTCTCTCCCTCAGAAAATACAAAAGATACGTCTTTATCATATGCAGTTGGACCCTCAATATATTCTCTGGTAATCGATACCATCTTTAAGCCTTTGAAGAAATAAACGTCAGGTTTTCTAATCTGCCGTTACAGTTATCGCGAACACACGCGACCGAAAGACTGTGTAAAATTTTTTATTCTACCTTACGAGGTTGAAACCAAACGTGACGTGTGATCCTTAAAACAGCCAACACAAAAAACCTACAATACCTAAATTACGAAAATGTCAGGCTCTAGAGGCCACCACCTCTATTTAACTAGGTCTAATCCAAACTTGGCTTAAAATTCTCACGATTTATTAATTCAAATAAAGCATATATCAAAGGAAACTTTAGAATTGAACATATGCAGCCTTATTACGGGTTTTGTTGTCGAAATACGACTACACCATTTCCGATTGAAATTAAGAAAATACAAAATAAGATGATAAATTAAACTGATAAATAAATAAAATGATTTTCTCAAAGTAAATTTCCGTTTTTCAATTTTAATATGTATTTTCTTAATGTATAGTATTTTTTAAATTTCAAATTTAAAATGGTGTAGTGTTTATGTCTTTGTTATTCGACAACCGTAATAAGGCAGATAATATATTGGGCACACTTAGTATTTCTGTAGCTTCCAACATTTTATCGATAACACATGATTTTTTCGAAATTGAAATTTCTAGTTTAATTTTTTTTAAATGATAATAAGAATTTTCGCACTTGTTCGATGAGAATGAGACTTTATTTTACTTTAATTGTATGATATTTAGTAATTTAAAACGTTATTATTTTTTTAAAAGAAATACAGGAAAGTTTTTATACTGGCGTTCTTTTTTAGGCATAAATATGTCTGATTACCAACAATTGCCATCTTCCAACTGAAATAGAGAAAAAAAAGAAGTTAAATCTGCAATATTTGAAAACATACCCCTCATATCACTCCCCTCCACCCGATGCCGTAACAACACTATTTCAATTTTCTTTATTCTTTTTGTGTCTTTGTTTTATAAATTTGTTTCTTTTTATAAATATATTTTAGTTGGCTTTTATAGTTTCTTTTTTTTCTGTTTCATTATTACAGAGTCCTCCACCTCCTTTTCTTTTAGTGGACAATTATTAGCCACTGCTATGCAACAGCAACGTTGCGTCTCATCAACGGCTGCTGGTGGCGGCAACGGTGTTGGCGTCGGTGGTAGTGGTGGTGGCGGAGGATGTGTCGTTGGTGTTAATGCCAATGGCAATTGTTTTTATGCGGCCACAGCCCCTCCGATACAAACAACATCAATGCTACCGTACGTTAGTGCGGCTTCAAATGGTCCCGTTGGACCGGGACCCCAGCAACAACATCAACCACCTGCCATATCACCCACTTTTATAGAACACAAATATTCGGCAAATACATTCAAAGAGAAATTCTTGGCCAATTTAAGGCAAAATCAGCAAAATGTGACAAATAAATTAAAATCGTTGACTCCCCCGACCATGGATAATGCAAGATTAATAACAGACACTGGCAGTATTAATAACGAAACATCAAATGTTGTGACAAAACCTTCTTTGGAGACTGAAGATATTGACGATGATGGTGATGACGATAATGATAGTGGTAAAAGCAATGATGGTGGTGGCTGCAGTGCAGAATCACTTTTTAACAATGGTGGTGGTGGTGGTAATCCCGAAAAATGTTCCATACAACAGCAACTGAATGAAACCATTAAGAACAATTTATATAAGAAATCTATAAATTGACAAGCATATGAGAAGTAATTCTTGCGTTAAGTCTGCCTCTATGGAAACACGCCTGCCCCGCCCTCAACGCCTGCTCCCCCCATCTCTTATACATGGCTGTGATGTGTGGAATAAAATATATTAATTTTAGAGAATAAAAGGCTTTAGTTATAAATTAAACTTTAAATTAATAATTGTCTCGTTAAGGAGAGTGATGATGAGGGATTGTGGGAAATATTGACTAAGAAACAAAACACGGAGTATACAAACAAAGCTGATAATATTGTGGAGGCAAATGCAAGTTTATATTATAATTCCTTGTTTTTTCTTTTTACTATTATAATTATTATTATATATATAGTTTTGTTTTTCTTTTTTTTATATTTAAATTTTGTTTTATGTGTTTATTTATTTTTTTTCTTTTTGTATAAATGGAATTTGTTTTTTGTTGTTGCTTTTGAAAAAAATGAAAGGAAATATATGAAATAAGCAAATGCCTATTTCATAAAGTGGGTCGAAAAATTCGAATCTCAATTGAGTTTCAGATGAATAGTTTAGTTTTGTTTGTGTTAAAATATTCACGAAAAAAACATTGGAAAATAATGTGTTGTTTTAATTTGTACACAACTTAAATATTTTAAAACAATAGCTTTCACTTTAAAAAATAAACAAAAAATACAATAATCCTAGCAGCGAAATATCCTAAAAAAGGACAGCGAAATAAATGATTTCCCATTTTTCAATCCAATAAGGTTTATGTTTGAATTTAAGTATTGTCAATAGGCCCTGCCAACGAAACCCGTAATCAGGGTGAATACTTTGAAACCCTCACAAGCATTAACCCATTTTGAATTTACTTTAGAATACAAAAATATTTTGTGCATTGTTGTGCAAAACCTTTTTTTCTTTTTCTCTAAATTAAAATACATTTTTGAGTTTTCGATGTTTATCTCACATAACATTTGAGAAAATTGCTGCTTTCAAGTTCATCTTTAGTTTTAACAATTTTAAATAGATTTTCATAATTTTCAGTAACCTGCCTTATTTGTAACTTCAAACGTTTACCCTGAACCATTCGGATTTTTTCTTCTAATTGACTTTAATTAGTAACCAAACCAATTTTGATTTTCAAAATATCTGAATAAAAGCAGAATTTATTTTGACCACTTAAATTAATATCTTTAAAGCAATAGTATCAGTGTTGCGATAGAATTCACTTTTTCAACAAAAAAAAGTGGAGTTGAGTTCTGAGATGCGGCTTTTGACCAGATCGTAAAGCAGGATCTGTGTGAAATTGCAAATACAATAAGCTTACTACAAATTGGAGTGATAATTCCATTTTAATTGCACACGCAAAAACCTTAGATTTATATCCACTTTAAACGGAAGTGGATTGAATTACACTCTTATGTTTTTAGTTCGTAATTCGATTATTGAATTATTTCACATTTTGGTTATCTTTCATTCAAATTCAAATTGGATTATACCACTACTAATTTTCACATATTTATTTTCTTTGTAGATTTTAGTACTAAAATCAATTACAGAACAAACGCAAGTTTGTGAACTGAGCTTTTAATTCTGATCTTTTTTCCCATTTGTTTTTATTCGAAATGAATTACTACCTGATGAAGATTTTGACTAGTGGAAAATTCTTCTTTTCCTTTTCGTTCCTATTATTTCTAGCAATAATTTACACTTTTATAATTCACTTCACTGAAAAATAAAATAACTTCGATTTTATTGTTTGATTTAGCGATCAGTTCTAATAGAATCTTTTTCCTGATTTTTTTGCCAATATCTTATATAAAATAAACATGCGTCTTCTCTCAGAAATGGATTTAATGCTGTGCTTAATTAAAAACAGAAAATAATTAATTTTTCCTGACGATTTTAAACATTTCTTGGCACAATTTGAGACAATAGAATGAAATACAAATTGTAATATCGTTTGTGCCTAAAGCTTATAAATCGAACAATACTAAAAATTCTCACATTCAACAAATTGTATATTGATCCTCAGGGAAATACTTACTACGTGTGTGATGAAAATCGAAAGATTTTTAGTTAAATTGATTTTTTCCAAATGAAAAATATCGATTTAAATAAACTTTATTGATTTTCCTCACGTATAGAATAACAGTTTCGTTGTCTTCTTTCTAAAGCTTTCAAATCAAACCAAATTTTACTAAAAAAATATTAAAAAAAATCATTTATTTAAACCAAGGTGACTTACATAGTTTTTTTTGACAAATTTAACAGCTTCAATAATAAAACATTGATTTCAAATGTTAAAATTTGTTCCTAAAGAAAATTAAATGTTTGCTTTCATCCACTTTCAATATAAAAACGAATTCAAATATAAAAAAAATAAAAGGAAAAGGTTTGGTTCTAATACTCTTCAAAATCCAGCTTAAATTAAACCCATAAATACATATATGCTATATAAACCAACAAATTTCCTTTAAATCATTATGCAAGAAATACAACTTTATACAAAACGATAACATAATTAAATAAAAAAAAACCGAAAGGCAACAAAAAAAAAACATTGCATTAAAAACTCGCTGTATGTATATCCTAAATAATATAAATACGAAAATAATAAAGCAAACTTTTCTATACACCTTCTTATCCAACCTAGACATAACCCCCTTCTCAAAAGTAAACAACATCAAAAAAAAAAAAAATAAACAACTGACAAAAAAACAACTAAAAAAATTAGTTACTAACGCTTAAAAAAATCATTGTCCACATTAATGTTTACATATATACATACGATTTTTTAGCAAAATATTATAGTAATATTTGTAATCTTATTAAAAAAAAACATAACAATCCTAAGAAACTTAAAAAATGTTAAAAAAACACACACAGTAGTTAAAAATATTTATTTATAAATATGCTACTTCTTTAGCGTAATTAAACAAATACCGAAACAACAAATATGAAAAATATTTATATAAACATTTTTGAAGATTTATTTTCTTCACCTAGTCACTATCGTATACATATGTAGTTAAATTAATTTTTTTGTAATTATATAATAATAAAAAAATAAACAAAAAAATTAGAAAAATCAAACAAATTTTTTGTCCATATGATTTCGTTTTTACTTTCACTACCTTAAACTTTTGTTCGAATTGCAAAACGTAACCATAACAAGCTATGGATCAGGAAATATTTTAAGAATTGTGTTAAAGTTTTTATTTCAATTCCGCGTTTTTTGCATTAATCTTTACGATCATATTTTTTGTGAATAGAAGAAACGTGATCCTTTAATCGTGTTTTTATTAATCAGATATCAAACTAAATGAACCTTTGGGAACATAGCCCAAAAAAACTAAAAAAATTCAGATTCTGCAGAGTTAATAGCTCATAACGAATCATGGAAAATTTGAACATGATCAGGTTTAATTTGTTGTCTTTAGAACTGCAGGTTCTCAAATCTGGCCGACTTTTCTCAAATCAGTTAGCAATGGCGGATATAATTTTATACAATCAGTTTAGATCGCCTAACGATTTTCTTAAACAAAAAAGCTTTAAGTAGAGTTCGGACATGGCAAGGAACAGGCACACCAAAGATATTTTGTCGCTGTCACCTTTCTATGAAAATAGTCTAAAACTTATTAATAAATCATTTTCTATTTCTCTATTTCAAATGGGCGTTTACAATTAATAAAAAACTAAAATAAAATGTTTTGAAAGTATACTCGTATGTGACAGCGCATAGAGAAAGGGACCTAAGGGTAAAAAAAAATCAATTTTAATTTTTTGATGTGGACAACATCTGAGTATCGAATGAAACCGATCCCATGCCCCAAAAGTGTTCCCTTCCAGAGATATGCGCGTTTCATGAAAGTGAAGTCGACGATTCTACACAAAAGATACACGTATTTAAATCTTTAAAATGGCTCTCCTGAACAAAACTGGTTTTTACCCTTAGGTCCCTTTCTATTTTGCGCGTCACATATGGTGGTTAAATTTTAAGGGCCGTTGTTGATTTAGGAAATTATTGCCATTTCTTTTTATTATGATAATATTGGTAAGGTTCAATTTATTGAACAAAATATCGGCCAAATGGCCGCCGCGACCTTGGCGGCACACCCCCATCCGATGGACCAAATTTTCGATGACGCTGAGGCATAATTGAGGTTCTATGCCGTTAATGTGCCGAATTATCTCATCCTTTAGCTCTGGAATTGTTGCTGGCTTATCGACGTACACCCTTTCTTTCAAATAACCCCAAAGAAAGAAGTCCAACGGTGTCAAATGACATGATCTTGGCGGCCTACTAACATCGCCACGACGTGAGATAACACGGCCATTGAATTTGTCGCGCAAAAGTGCCATTGTTTCGTTAGCTGTGTGGCAAGTGGCACCGTCCTGTTGAAACCACATATCGTCCACATCCATATCTACTAATTCGGGCCTTAAAAAGTTCGTTATCATCTCACGATAGCGAACACCATTCACAGTAACTGCCTGACCGGCCTCATTTTGGAAAAGAAATACGGCCCGATGATGCCGCCAGCCCATAAACCGCACCAAACAGTCACTCTTTGTGGGTGCATTGTTTTTTCGACAATAACTCTTGGATAAACATTCGTCCTAATGCGGCAATTCTGCTTATTGACGAGTCCACTGAGGTGAATATGTGCCTCATCACTAAAGATGATTTTCTTCGAAAATTGATCATCCAATGTTGCCAGAAGCTGTCTGAAATTGAGAAATATCAAATAAAATGCAGAAAAAAACTTGACGTTTAGGTGTAGTTCACATTCAACATCGGCCCTTAAAATGTATCCTTCCTTTACAAAAAAAACGATGCTACACGCCCATGTTCTGCGTTTCAAGAATTTCTGAATCTGCACTTTTTTTAGATAAGCTAGGCAGTACAGCTGTTTCTAAACTCGCCAAAGTTTTTCTTCTGCAGTCTTTGGCAACGATTACTTCGGCTACAAATCAAATAACTTATACAGGAGTCTCATTTGAATTATCGAGAATTAGACTTTGCGTATAATCTTCGAACTGTGCGTAGATCTTAATCACCCTTATTCTGATTGTCGTCGTCAAGACAAAACAACGACATCTTGCGTCGATTGTTGATACTTGGTATTCGCGTAGTCGTTTTTCGATAACTATTGACAACTATTGACACAACTCGGTATTCTCTAAATGATATTGACGTTGTTATTGAATTGATACGACTCTGTTTTTGTCGTCGCAGTTTTTGGTAACGACTAAGATGTTTGCTGTTAAAATAAAAAAAAGCAAAAGTAAAAGTGCAAATATGAAAATTACAAATAATGAACAGTTCCAAAAACTTGTTGAAGAGTTGGAGAAAAATCCATCCTTAGCAAAAGGTTTCAAAAGAGGAACAGTGCCAACAAATTTTAACCAGCAATGGGAGAACATTGCAAGTGTTTTGAATGCTTCCGGACCACCGAGTAGAGATGGTGATGGCTGGCAGAAGGTTACTAACTTATATCCCTGGTTTTTGTAGATTAATAAAATTAAATATTTTCGTTAAGGTTTGGAGAGACTTAAAGTTCAAAGTCAAAAGGAAAATGGTTGAAAACAAATCGGAGATGAGAGCAACAGGTGGCGGTGTAAATAAATATATTACACTGAGCCCGTTAGAAGAAGCTGTTGCAAACCTGTTGCAGTTTCAAAAACAGAGCCACTCCATCCGGGTCAAAGTCCACAAATATACTACCCTTAAGAGCTGCAACTCCAGTCAATCGAAAAAAACCAACTGACCGTCAAAACCTCTTAGAAAACCATAGCAACATGCAAGAAAAGGTGCTGACAGAGATATCAAACACTTTGGTTTCTATTAAGCGCACTATAAAGGACACCTGCAGTTACCAAAAGAAACTATTTGAGGTGGAACAAAAAATACATTTTTTTTTATAAGAATACTTACAACCATAGCATTCAAACTAAAAAAATCCTTTGCGATTATAGTACATATGCTGGTCGTCTTTGTTCGGAGCCAAAATTTTAATGTGGGTTCCATCCACACAGCCAATCACACCAGGAAATCCATTTTTTTTCAAAAAAAAATCACTTTGGCTTCTGATTTTTCTTCATCGCTCATTTCAAGTTTAATCCAAAGTGGGCAAATAACCTTTTCCAACGCACTTAGAGTTTCCGACAGTATTCTGCAAACAACCGGCTGCGATAGTCCGAGGTTAAAATCGTTACCAACACTTAGCTGATAGGATCCTTGTCCCAAAAATAATAAGGTGGCAGCTAACTTTATTCTGTTGGATACACAATTTGACCTGGCACCAATTTCCATCTCAGGAGCAATTTCCTCCAACACATAATTAAACGCATTTTTGTTTAAACGAAAGTATTTCTGAAATCTTGAATGAAAGAAAACTTTGTGATTGCCAATGGAAATTAATTAAACCTTAAACTTGTTGTCTGGTAGTTTCATGACATCAGACCTAGACGCTGCGTCTTTCTCTGTAAAATAAGTTTCTTTTTATTTTCTTCATCACTTGAATCAGAGTTTGAATCAGAAACAAAAAACATTTTTCAACAATTGGATGAATAGATACAAAATCTGATGCAAAAATGTTAGGTATGTGATTTTTTTTATTGAAGTTATCGATAAACAGTCAACGTCAAGACAATAATGATACGGAATACCAAAAATGCGTTGATGTGATATTATATTGAAACGAAGTAATATTGATATTAAATTGACGACGACGTTGACGACGACAATCAGAATAAGGGTGAATATTATTTCCAACAATTCTGTTTCGCATGGTATTATTTTTTTAATGTAGATGTGCTATAAAGAACAAAAAAACCAATTTCATTCACAGGGGTTCATATGGTCGATTTAAAACCACAATATTTCGGAATAGCGCATACCAGTTATGGGGAAATGTTTCACATTCTAGCAAAATCGAAATGCAGCACATGGGCGATATAAAGAAAACAATGCTTCTAGCATCGTTTGTTTTTCTTGTCGCGGTTCATCCTATGTTGATCTTTTTGTGTCGTGTCGCTTTGGTTCCATAAGGATGTGTGTAAATAGAATCGGACATTTAATTGCGTTTTGTCGTGTCGCGTCGGTCTGAATAGTACTTAACTCTTTGAAAATATCTGGAATGCCAGCAAACATCATAACATTAAAAGTTGGTTTAACTATAGGGTGAGCGATTTAACATTTTAAATTTGAATCGGCTGTAAAAAAAAATTCCCCTTTTTTTTTAAATTTCTGGTAGTTATTGGAAAGGTTTTACTTTGTCATTTAATAATGAAACACCATCCAATGCCGTTTCGCTTCGCCCGATGGTCTGAAGATTATTGTTGTGATTCTTTACAACCTCAATTAGGCCAAAGATGGAATACAACTCCCTTATGTGGGCAGGTGCTCCCAAATCATCCTTGGAGCTACTTGATCGTGTTCAGAAGAGAGCGATGGTGCTGATAGGTAACAGCAGGCTATCCAACTCTATTGTCTCCCTGAAGCACCGTCGGAGTGTCGGATCTGTGTCGTTGTTCTATCGCTACTTTCATGGTGTGTGTTCTTCAGACATTCGTGGTCGTTTCCCTAACGTGAAGATGTTCGGCAGGGATACACGACTTTCCAGGAATTCACACCCATTTGTTATCGATTGGCCGGTTGACCGCACTATATACTACATATCGAATTCGCTTTTCGCACGTACTGTCCGTATGTGGAACCGACTTTCAGCAAATGTATTTCCCAAAAATTACGACAATAAACATTACTCCCTCTTTGGGTTGATCGGATAAGGACGAGTCAATTGTGGCAGTCATATGACTGATATTGTGTTTCATTATTAAATGGCAAAATTCAACCTTTCCAATAAAACCGGAAGTTTGAAAAAAATCATCAGTACATTTCTTTACAGCCGATTCATATATAAAACATACATCGCCCACATGTTTGCATGGATATAACATAATAGTGCAACTTGTTAAATTATATTAATAACTACTTACCTAGGTGGCTGTCCTTAATCTTTAAAGATCTTTAGCCGCGATCAGAATGGAAATTCCAAGCGCTTCGATCTTGTGAGCATAACCTCCAGCAGATATCTTAAGTCTTTTAAAAATTGGTCTTTTCAGTGGCACTACGGTCGGTGAATCACTAACTAGCCGTTCTAGAGCTGTCACAGCCAGCGAAATGGTTGCAGTTTCATGCGCTCGACTACGTCGATATCGGCATGCTGATCTTACTGCTACTCAAAAATATTTACCACGAAGTCAAATCGATTCCTAAATTCTTCGATGAATATTTCTCTCGAACATTCTCCGCAGCATAAAAACAATAAAAAAATGTGGTCCGGTGCGTCGGCTTTGTAATCCACCTCAAATAAAACCACAATAAAAAGAAAATCAAGCACTTAACAAAAAAAAATTACTGTTACACACGTTTTATGCTGTAAAATAAAAAGTTCTGAATGTTTTTGGACCAAATATTTTTCAATATATTTATTGATGTAGGTTGTATCCAAAAAGATTCTACCTATTCGAAATGTCCGCCTTTTGCCTTTACACACGCCTTAAGTCGCACTGGCCAATCGTCAATAGCTGCACGAACCTCGTCCTTTGGAACATTGGCCACAGCTCGAACCAAAGCAGTCTTAAGAGATCCAACGTTCTATCTTTTGTGACAAACCTTGTACTCTAAAACCGTCCACAATTTGTAATCCAATGGGTTCAAAACTGGACTGCCTGAGGCCCATTCTTCAGAGGAAATGAACGCTGGCAAATTGTTTCGAAGCTAGGCCTGGGACGTTTTAGCCTTATGGGCCGGCGCAGAATCCTGCTGGAAAGTCCATGGCTGGTTTTGGAACAGGCATTTGTTAAGAGGCTTCACAACAGCTTCGAAAACGGTTTCTTGGTAAACTTTGGCCGATGTTTTGACTCCTTGTTCGCAGAAATGCAGGTCAGTGACCCCATCGTAAGAGACACCCCACTAAACCATGACTGAAGATGGGTGATGACCCTTTTCCACACTTGGGATCAGTTCAGATGCTTCCTTAGATGACCGCGCATACACTATATCAATTTGTTTGTTAAATTTTTCCTGAACGGTAAAAATTTTTTCATCGGTGAACAAAATGTTTCTGTGCAAGTTATCAGCGTGCCTTACCAAAAGACGTTTGCATTTTTCCATAAATAGTCAATAAATGTCCGGTACGTCGTTTGAAAGCCCCAAGTCCCAAGTCTTTTTTAATGATTCGACTCATGGAGTTTTGCGTGATATTCATCTCACGGGCCATGATTTTCAGTTTTCGGAGCGGATTTCTGTGAATTCTTGATTTAACGGCTTTGATGACATGCGGTGTTCGAACAAAGCGTGGGCGGCCCGACCGGTGGCGGTCTTTTATATCTCCAGTGTCCTCAAACAGTTTTATGCATCTGTAGACGAGCATGCGGCTAATCCCTAGTGGCCGGAGCGTTTTGAAAATATCGCTTTTTTCATTTCACACTTGAAAAGCGCTAATACAGCGATACGGTTCTCATAATCTGACCACTTCATGATGAAAGTTGAAAGAATTTTAAAATCCCGTTACAGACTATCGCTATTGAGGTTAGATTTCAAAATCCATATGACATTATTGGGGTATGTTCAGCCCTACTATTGAAATGGGTGTGTTCAATGTTGTAAAAGTATTTATGTCCCTACTAAGTATAACACCCTGTTCCACAGAGTGGTGAAGGATATATCTATATTTCTAAGAAACTGGAACGGGTATTAATAAATTCCACTCTTATTCTTGTTAATAAAATGTATGTATGGGAGAAAATTAAATACACATGTACGTATAGCCTCCACCAAACCAATCTTAGATGAACAAAGTTTTTCAGCTAAAAATTAAAAAAAAAAAACGTAATCTTAAGAAAATTTGAAATAAGTTACTTTTTTTTGAATTGATTATTAATTTTTCTGATCTCGGTTTCTTAAGATTTTTGTAAAATCAATTAACTGTTTTTTAATTCGAAAAAAATCTTAGACTAAGTCGCTTGAACTTTATAGATTTCGTCCAATTGATAGTCTAAGTAACCAGTACTATTGTTCCTTTTTAATTGTTCATAGTATATTGATCGGAAATAAAAATGTCGCCCTTGATAGGTTGTGACGGTTCAAAGCAACTAAAATTTTAAAGAAGCGGCTTTTCCCTCCTCGTGTGCACGAGTAAGATATAAATCTCTTAACCGAACAGTAGGCCCCGGTTAGTGAGACAAGAAATATATTATGAACAGGTCAGAGAGCGGTAATCTGCTTATTTGGAAATGAAATAAAAAAATTATGAACATTAGAAAAATTTATTTTATATTTCAATTATATTGAACTGTAAGGGAACTTTAAAATTACATGGTTCTAAATAGTGTATCTGGCAAATGTCGACCTTTGCTATACACACACTGTTGCCTACGTTTTCATGAACTCTAACAAGCATGTCGACTGGTATTCTGTCAATTTCAGCCTCAATATTGTTAATTAGATCTTTCAAGGTGTTGGGACGGTTGATATACACCTTCGACTTCCGGTAACCCCAAAGAAAAAAATCGTATGGGGCTAAGTCTGGTGAGCGTGCCGGCCAGTTCACATCACCTCTCAAAGAGATAAACCCCCCAAGAAACATTTGGCTCAAACAATTCATGGTAACGATCGCTGTGTGTGCAGTGGCACCATCCTGTTGGAACCATGTATCCTCCAATTGCATTGCCTCAAGAGCCGGCTGAAATTCGTGATTGCTTCCGAGCAGTGCGTTTCGCAGGTTGCAGTACTGCTGCTCTAACTCTCTCGATGTTTTGTGGTGCTGTAATCCTTCTCTCAGGTCCCCTTCGTACACATGGCACATTCCCTGCTGTTCTCAATGAAGTAACCCAATTTACAATTGATTGCTGTCCAGGAACACGCAGGAGCACGCAGCACTAAAATGATCGAGTGCGCATTTGAAAAATACGCTTCAACACAAAATGACAGGACAGGTCAGCCACTATAGGCTACGCACACTCTCCACTCTCTTTGACCAACAGTGTAGCCATAGCCTGCAGTGCAAAAAGGCAAATAACCGCGTTCCACCCTCTACAAATCGATGATTTTAGTGAGGTTTCACTCTGTTTCCTTATAAAATGTTAACAGGTAAAAGTATAGCTAATGGGGTTAAAGTTAAATTTCAAAATAATTGTTTTTTCTAAGCTTTTAGGTGCCTATTTACAACGGTATAGAACAGAGAAGTTGATTCCAAGCACTTTGTAAATTCCTTTACCTCCTGCACCGCTTGAACTTTATATTTTTTAAGCGATTTAAATTGAGTTTGATTCGATATTTAAATATGAATAAATCATGATATACTCGATTTAAAGTGATTGATTTCAGTTTTTATGCAGAAAATCAAATATGTAATATTCGTAAAAAGTATCGAGCTAGTGAGATTTTCGTCTGTTTATGAGTTGTTCTGATATGTAAGTCCCCTTTTACACGAGCCAACATTACACGCGTCTATTATTACGATTCTCTTTTGAACTTGCCTCTTGTGTTTACGCAAGGCAATTCGGTTACGACAATTTTTTTTTCATTATTGCTTCTTCTGACGTTCTGTTATTTATTCGTTCTGATTTTTGTGTAAAATAATAATTTGCAGCCAACTTCACACTTGGAAAAACACAAAAGGAATTGACAGTACGGGCAAGTTTTTTGCGTTTCCATTTCCCCTAAAGTTGCGGCAAGTAAAGTTGCCTCGTGTAAATGAAGACTTACATCTCAGAACATCTCATAAAAAACACACAAAAGCCTTATAAAAACAACGATCTGTTCACGATATACTTCTTCTCTCACTGACCGGGGCCTACTGTTTGGTTATATTGTTAAATTTAAAAGGATGAATTGTTTTTAAGCTTTTAAAGTATCTATTTACAACGACAACGAAAGTTGATTCAAAAAATTTTGTTAATTGCTTTAATTGCCTGCTGCACCACTTGAACTTTATATTTTTCGATCTTTTTAAATCGAGTTCGATTTGATATATTGCATTTTAATTGATTAATTTAAAGCAGTAATTTAAAATGATTGTTCAAAAAAGGGTTCGTGTTTTTCGCGCCGTATTCAAAAAAAAAATCGGGTTTAAACTTAAATCAACAGGAAAACGATTTCGATCGATTTTTTTGATATACCGGATTAAGACCTTTTTTCTTTGTCGTTTTTAAGTCTTTTCGTGCCACCTGAGTGTCGAACATTTTATCTTGGGACTGTGACAGCCAGTCGCTTGTAATTTAGTTTCTTAGAATCTGTATGCCTTAGAAAGTACAATTTGTCTTGGGTTGATATCAATTGAAATTATATCCGCAAACTTAAATTCGTTATCAAAAAATGTTGTTTAGCTCGTTTGTTTATTACGGTATTTTGCTTTAACACATTGAACCGGGATTAACCGGCTCGAGACCTCTTGCATCTACATTTTAATAGAAGACAAATTTTTAACAAAATGCCAAGGTGACATTGATTTCGTGGCTTTCGGGTCCGTGGCGACCTTCATCAGAAGTCTATTAAAATGTGGATGTAAGAAGTCTCGAGCAGGTGTTCAATATGTTATCAAAAACCCTAAAATTTTTTTATTTGAATAATACTACGGAGAAGTAGTTTTAAATTTATGAAAAATCGATTATTTAACTAAAACGCTAAGTGGATTCGCTTAAGTTCTGCTAATGTTTGAAGCGGCTTTTCTTAAAATCCTCTTTTTTAATAAATTATTTTTTAATATAAACAGGTTTTGATACTTGTATCCTGTAAATCTTGATATATTTAAATTTTAATTGATTATTTATCGTATGTAGTAAATCAACGTAAATGTTGAAAAAAGTTGATTGTTTTGAGTAAAATTTAAAATATATTTTCGTTTAAAATCTCAAATCAAGAGCAAAACGATTTCGATTGATTTCCATCACATACCGTACTGCCTTCCATTTAAAGTCTCTATCGATCAGGGTGTTGAGATTTTTCGCCTTTTTTTCTGGTTCCATTCGTCTAACACAATTCTTAATTTATGCATATATTAAACTTAATGCAATTTAAAGAGAGTAAGAAAACAAAATGAAAAACAAATGTTAAATTTAAAACAAACGTTTTTGTAATCGTTGCTTAAAATATGTGTGTGTGTGTGTGTGTTCGAATTTTCAATATTTGTATGTAATTGTTATTGCTAACAGATAAAACGAAAATAAAAAACCCAAACAAATATAACCTGATTGATGAGTATTCGCTGCTTGTAACGGAGCAGCTTTTTAATGTAGAATTAAGTAGAATTATTTAATTAATATCAACCAACAAACATTCATACAAAACACAACACTTACATACATACTGATGTACGTACATACTTTTGAGTACATATTTCAAAAATTATTTTAAAAAAACGAGTCCGAACATCATCTTTAATTTATTATGACATAGTTCAACAAATGTGTATTCTTGGATTGTAATTCTATCGAGGTGTATTCCAATTAAACATTTATTTGTTAAGAAAATGTATGTAGGAATAAAAAGTTATAAACCACCAAACCAATCTTAGATGAAAGAAATTGAAAATTAAAATCAGTTACTTATTTTTTAAATAATCTTGGTTTTTCAAGAATTTTGTAAAATCAATTACCTGTTTTCAAGTTCGAAAATTTTCGACTAAGCCGCTTGCCCTTTATAAATTTCGACCAAATGATGTTCTAAGCAACCCGTAGTTTTGTTCTTTTTAATTGTTTTTATTATAGTATCGTATAGTGATCGGGAATTAAAATTTCGCGTTCCAGGAAATATTAAACAAAAAGATTTGTAATTTTTTAAAATTTAACTAAATTTAATTATCGCTGAAATGCTGATTTGGAAAATTAATATAATCTTCCAAAACTCAGTTACTTATCTTTTAAATAATCTTGGTTTTTCAAGAATTTTGTAAAATCAATTACCTGTTTCCAAGTTCGAAAATTTTCGACTAAGCCGCTTGCCCTTTATAAATTTCGACCAAATGATGTTCTAAGCAACCCGTAGTTTTGTTCTTTTTAATTGTTTTTATTATAGTATCGTATAGTGATCGGGAATTAAAATTTCGCGTTCCAGGAAATATTAAACAAAATGATTTGTAATTTTTTAAAATTTAACTAAATTTAATTATCGCTGAAATGCTGATTTGGAAAATTAATATAATCTTCCAAAACTATTTTGTCGTTGTTATTGACGAGATTTTTAATTCTGTGCGTTATTCTAAATCTTAAAAAAATTGCTTGAATACTTTAAAGATCTTTATGTTATGTGCTCGAGTGGACGTAATGAATGGACACTGGTTGGATTTTACCGACTTTCAACTACTTATAAAGATCGTCAATTTTTTAGAATCTAACAATCAACACTTTGTATTTGGAGCATCTGTTTAAGGGACATTTTTTTCATTATGACTTGAATTGTTTTTATTCTGAGTCGAGACCTTTGTTGTTTCCTTATCTGAATCAACGTCAAAATTAGTGAAATGTGTTGACTACACGCAGAAAAAAAGTATGGTTGTGGTGACAATATTCGAAGAGGATCATACTATTGTTGGCTATATGGTTGTGCCACAACAATATTATGATCCTCACAACAATAGTATTATTCACACATAACCATACTATGATCCCCACAAGCATAGTATGATTCACACTCAACCATACTATGATCTCCACAACCATACTATGATCATCACAACAATAGTATGATTCGCACGCAACCATACTATTATCCCCACAACCATAGTATGATTCACACTCAACCATACTATGATCCCCAAAATTATTTATTAGGATTGGGTAATGTTGTTATTCAAAAATAGAGATTTTTATCAAGCAAGTTATTATAAATTGCATTACTATTAGATCATAGCCAATTTTGAGGCCACGTTTTTATTGAAAATTTCATTCAAGAAACCAAAATATATATTCCAACGGTCAAAAATACTTTTAGTTGACAGCAGAGGTGAATGCTACTTCACCATCCGTAGACACCAAGTAACGAATGTGATTAAACCATGATCAATGGCTATATACTTAAGTGCAGGCAGATTTTAAATAAACGAGAACCAGTCGGTATTAGAGTATTTCACCGAACAAAGTAAACACAATAAAAATCCCTCGAACTACCATCCGATTGTTATTTTTTTTAATGGACAGCAACCATTCACTGTATCGTGTGTATGTGTTTTTTTTTGTATATCAAAAAAACATACGCACACACATGTATTCTCTACAAAACCTGTTTTGTTATGTTCATAGTCACAACCATACTGTATGATTGCCGTAATCATATTTTTGTTAACGTAAATTTTAAACAACAATACTTTTGTTGCACTAACCATGTTTATATGGTTGCTACAACCATATTTTCATTTCTAAATTTGGCAATAATACTATTGTTACATTTTAACAATAGCAATATTGTCGCAATCATACTATTGTCAAAATGAAATTCAAAAAACAATACTATGGTTGCGACGATCATGCTTTTATTGGAGAGAACATATTATTGTTGCGGTGACCATAGTGTAACCATATCTTTTCTCTGCGTGTAGGTTGCCAGGCAGACTGTACAAGTGTTTCTAAAACCAACAAGGTTTATATGGCAACGACTACTTCGGCTACAAATCAAGTGACTTATAGAGGAGTCTCATTAGAATTACTGAGAATTAACCTTTGCGTAAAATCTTCGCACTTGTCGCTGACCCACTCTATTGGCTTAAGCTTAAGAGTATATGTGACAGCGCAAAGAGAAAAAAAAAAACAATTTTCATTTTTTTCTTTTTTTGATGTGGACAACATCTGAGCATCGAATGAGACCGATCCCATGCCCCAAAAGTGTCCCCTCCCAGAGATATGCGCGTTTTATGAAAGTGATGTCGACGATTCTAAGCGCAAATAGAAAGGGACCTGATCTTTAAAATGGCTCTCCTGAACTAAACTTTTCATTAACTTTTAACTTTCTTATTTGATGTGAACAACATCTGAGCATCGAATGGGACCGATCCCATACCCCAAAAGTGTTCCCTCCCAGAGATATGCGCGGTTTATGAAAGTGAAGTCGACGATTCTAAGCGCAAATAGAAAGGGATCTAATCTTTAAAATGGCTCTCCTGAACAAAACTGGTTTTTAACATTAGGTCCCTTTCTATTTTGCGCGTCACATATAGCAATGGAAACCACATTTTGTTGTAATTAATACGAGGGTTGCAACACTAAGTGTTGCCTGGCGCCATTTGACATTTTTTTTAGCATAAACGTACTCAGAACGTTTTGACGTACGACCATCATTTGTGTTGTTTACAGTGATTTGAAAAAATCAATTTGCCAAAAAAATGAAATTAACTCGTGAACATTTTCGTGCGATCATTTTTCACAACTTTCGATTTGGATTATCACGACAAGAGTGCCTCGATAAACTTAAATCTTTGTATGGCGATGAAGCACCATCCTAAAGCACTGTGAAAAACTGGTTTAATGAATTCAATCGTGGCCGACGCTTTCCCAAAGACGAAGGTCGTCCAAAAACGGCCGTTGTGCCAGATAACATCGATGCCGTGCGTGAACTGATAATGCAAGATCGTCATGTTACATACCGTGTCATAAAGGCATCCTTGGACATTTCTTCTACCAGCATACATTCGATATTGCATGAACACCTGGCCGTAAAAAAGGTTTGTTCTCGTTGGATCCCGCCCAATTAGACAATTGCTCAAAACAAGTTTCGTGTCGATTGGTGCAAAGAAATTTAAAAAAAACATCCGCGGTGCTTCAAAAGACGTTTATAAGGTGACGAATCATGGATCTATGCGTATGAGCCCGAAACAGCAATCGACCGTGTGGGTCTTCGAAGACGAGCCAAATCCAACGAAAGTTGTTCGTGGAAGAAGCACTTCGAAGCAAATGGTCTCCTGTTTCTTCGGCAAAACTGGTCATGTCGCGACTGTTCTGCTTGAGCAACGTAGGACGGTCAATTCTGAGTGGTACACCACAATTTGTTTGCCTGAAGTCTTCGGAGAAATTCGAAAAACGAACAAGAGAAGACGAATCATTGTACACCATGACAATGCGAGATCTCACATATCGACTCAAACCAGCGCTTTTTTGACCGGCCAAAACGTCGAATTGATGGGTCATCCGCTGTACAGCCCTGAATTACTTCTTTTTATTCCCGCATATCAAGAAAAAATGCGTTGTCAACGATTGTTGTCGCAAGAAGATGCTGTTGAAGCGTTAAAAAACCATGTTTTGGAGGTGTCTCAGTCGGAGTGTAAAAGTGCTTCGACAATTAATTTGAGCTCATGTAAGAGTGTATAAATCATGCTAGAAAATACTTTGAAAAACAGTAAAACTATTTTTGATGATAAATATTCACATTTTCATTATTAGGCCAGAAATATATATAGCAGCACTCGTAAATCCTGACAGCAGATTTTCCATTTTTTTCTACTAAATTTGAATATTTCAAAATACTTAAGTATAGGGTAATTCCAAATAAAATCGACACAAATCTGCACTTTTAAAAAAGAGCATCTCCGATTTTTATGAAACTTGGCACGTACGAGTATATACTCTTAGTTTATGCCTGTCAAATGAAACCTAATTTGTATTCAGATTCGCCTTGGTTCAAATCATACAGCATCTCAAAGTGGACGAGCATTTTTCGGAAAAGTTAGCTGTGTTAGATGCCAAATATATTGGGAATGCGACAGCAGAAATTAACAAGCGAAGTGTCGTCCTCTTTGTGAGAGTGAAAATAAATATATTGTTCTTGCAGGACATTACACTCTAAATCAAGGATATATCCTTAATCTTTAAACATTTGGATTGAACATTAACTCTGAATAACATTGCAGCGGTACCTCAAGTGCGGCCCCATTAAATGCTCGTCTAAGCCCACTTTGAGATACTGTAAATTGTGAACCGAGTCTGAACACAAATTAGAAGACATATGCCAGGCAGAAACTAGGAGAATATATGTGCCAAGTTTCATACAAATCGGATAGGTATTATTTCAAAAGTGCACATTTGTGTCGGCTTCATTTGGATTTACCCTATACTTAAGTATATTTTTTGTAATATTCAATGTTCAAAGTTTTATCGAATTTAGTATATTTAACAAAAACAAACTTTGCTGCTTTTTCGCCATTCAATCAAGTACGAGTATTCTAATTAAGAAAGCGAACACTGAAATACTTTTCTGCGCATACGAACCAAAATTGGTTTTTGTGACTGCGAAAGCGAATGTTCAATATGATGTGAATAACTCGCACATGCGAATATTCGTTACAACCCAACTAAAACCCTTGCCAAGAGTGTCTGGAATTTTGCAGGCTATAAGTTTAAAAGTAGAGTCACTCAAGTCACTCGCCGGCAGTGCTCGCTGCTCTGCAAGAGAGAATATCCAGCTTTTCTTAACTACCGATTCACTCTGATGAATTTGCAACGGCAGTGTTCAGCTACCGCGTGAATGAAATGCTTCACCAACTAGGAGAATATTTGTGCCGAGATTCATTTAAATCGGTAATGGTCAAAATCAAGGTCGAACATTTTTGGAATTACCCTACAGGCAGAAAAAAAGTATGGTTGGGGTGACAATATTCGAAGAGGATCATACTATTGTTGGGTATATGGTTGTGGCACAACAATATTATGATCCTCACAACAATAGTATGATTCAAATGCAACCATACTATGATCCTTACAATCATAGTATGATTCACACTCAACCATATTATGATCTCTACAACATTAGTATGATTCACACTCAACCATACTATGATCTTCACAACAATAGTATGATTCACAATCAACCATACTATTATCACCACAACCATATTATGATCCTCACAACCATAGTATTTTTCTTATACAACCATAGTATGATGCTCACAACCATAATGTGATTCAACCATAGTATAATGCAATCAACAATACTATGATCGCCAAAATTATTTATTAGGATTGGGAGTTGTTATTCAAAAATAAATTTTTATCAAGCAAGTAATTTTAAATTGCATTACATTTAGTTCATGGACAGGTTTGGGCCCATGTTTTTATTGAACATTTCATTCAAGAAACAAAAACATATATTCCAACGGCAGTCGAAAATACTTTTAGTTGCCAGCAGGGGTGAATGCAAGTTCATCATCCGTAGACACCAAGTAGCGAATGTGAATAAACCATGATCAATGGCTTTATACTTAAGTGCTTTATTTTTTAAATAAACGAGAACCAATCGGTATTAGACTATTTCACCGAACAAAGTAAACACAATTAAAATACCTCGAACTACCATCCGATTGTTGTTGTTTATTTAATGGACAACAACCATTCACTGTATCGTGTGTATATGTTTTTTTGTATATCAAAAAAACATACGCACACACATCTATGTATGCTCTAAAAAATCTGTTTTGTTTTGTTCATAGTCGCAACCATACTGTATGATTGCAGTAATCATATTATTGTTAACGTAAATTTTAAACAATAATACTTTTGTTGCACCAACCATGTTCATATGGTTCCTACAACCATATTTTCATTTCTAAATTTGGCAATAATACTATTGTTACATTTTAACAATAGTAATATTGTCGCAATCATACTGTTGTCAAAATGAAATTCAAAAAACAATACTATGGTTGGGACGAACATTCTTTTATTGTAGAGAACATATTATTGTTGCGGTGACCATAGTGTAACCATATCTTTTCTCTGCGTGTATATGGTTACCTTAGAATTATATTATACGTATACTTTAAAAATGTTTGTTTATCCCTTAGCCCTAAAATCAATTTTCCATGCGGAAATGTGCAAACAATTGTTTTTTTTTAATTTCACTAGGAAACAAACATAATCATTTCTATTATTTCACATAAAATAATATTGGAAACATCACATTCACAAACAACTCTTTATACACGCAGAGAAAAAACATGGTTACTACATGGTCACGGCAATAATAATATGTTATCCGTTATAAAAGTATGTTCGTCGCAACCATAGCATTGTTAACTGAATTTAGTTTTGACAATAGTATAATTGCTACAATATTAATATTGTTGAAATGTGACAATAGTATTATTGCCAAATTTAAAAGATAAAATATAGTTATAGCAACAATATAAATATGGTTGGTGCAACAAAAGTATTGTGTTTTATGTTAACAATAATATGATTACGGCAATCATACTGTATGATTGTAATTTTTCTTCACTTAAATATGCTTTTAAGAACAAATGTTATTGGTACGGATCAAATGCGATAATAGTACCTTTTTATCGAAATTAAAATTTTTTTTAAACGAGCTGCTTTGGTTTTGTTTAACTGAAATATTTTTAATAAAAACGCTTACGTTTATTTTAACTTATTTTTTTTACTGTGAAATAAATCACTTCTATTATGTGGAATTTAATGTATTTTTGAATAATTTTCATAATTCAAATCTATTGTCGACAACTTAAACAAATTTTAATTATTTATATTGGGGATCATAGTATAATTGTGTGTGACCATACTATGGTTGTAGGGATCATAACATGGTTGTGGAGATCATAGTATGGTTGAGTGTGAATCATACTATGGTTGTGGGGATCATAGTATGGTTATGTGTAAATCATACTATTGTTGTGAGGATCATAGTATGGTTGTATTTGAATCATACTATTATTGTGAGGATCATAATATTGTTGTACCCTAACCATATACCCAACAATAGTATTATCCTCTTCGAATATTGTCACCACAACCATACTTTTTTTCTGCGTGTAATATTAGTGTTTTTAACGCGAAGGAACTTAGAACAGATAGTCTTTAAATGGAATCAATCACTTTAGTTTTGATTATTGTTGGGGTGTCGTGTACTCCAACTTGTTGAGGAGGGCCAATCTCGGGATTACTGCTGTTGCACTCCTGGACTGCACTGCTCACTGATGTATAATGGGATCGGCTGTAGAACCTTTCCACGTCGCTGTTGTTCCTGGTGATACCGCACTGACTGTTGATCGGTTGTAGCGCCTTCTTCACGTTGTGCCTGTCTGCTGTTGTCCTTCGTATAAGTATGAACACATGGGTTTGTTTTATAAAGTAGTTCACACTTTTATTCTCCTTCAAAACACTGAAACTGAAGTTATTTGTTCGAGGTCGAGCTATTTTCACCTTATTAGTCTAAAGGTGGAAATAGGTTTTTTTTAAACACGTTTAAAAAACATTCGGATGCCGGTTTTTTTGAAAACCTCGGGTTTCTTACAACCCCGTTTTTTTGGATACTTTATTGACGTTTCGTAGTAAGAAATACTACTAATGTCAATTTTACTGAAGATTATAAATCATAATTCCACAGTACTGTTTACCGTAAAGAGCAGGTACTAGTGTAAAAGAAAACATTTCAGGACTCAACTGATGAGACCGAATATAATTGCTTTCATCTAAGATTGTATTGGTTTGGTGACATCATTATTTCCAATCATAGAACTTATAAAACTCGTAATACGAAAATATTTATTTCAATTGCTTTACTCAAACACAGCAAACAAATCATATTTCACTCGCAACACATTCACAACTTACCTACCCACTAATATTATCCTGCATATATTTGAACCCCAAGAAAAATATATTAAATCCAAAAAGAAAATCTTACAACATATATTTCATCTTATATAAGACTGCTGTTTTGTTCGTTAATATTAATAACTATATATATACATACAAAATACACACATATATATATGTAAAAATAATAAATAAAATAAAAAATAAATAAAATTGTAATTTACTGTACATGACATACAGAAAAGTGTTGTAGCAGCTAATAAAGGAAATAATAAAAAAAAAAAAATATATTCGAAAATTATACGCGTATATAAAGTCCTTTGTATTAATGAATTTTACATATGAATAACAAATAGTAACGAAGATTACGTATGTACATTTAAAATGTTTCGTAACAACTCTAATCAATTGCGTCAATTCCATGTGAAACCGATCACTTTTTTGGTTCACTTTGGTGTTCTAAAAAAATACAGTAGTGGCAACATTTTCAATACGTTTTTTTCAAAACTTTTCTTCTAGTTATGATATTTGAGAATTTATTAAACAATCAGAATTCAATTGAGTTTTACAAAATATATTTTTATGAAAAAAACTTTCTTTTCAAATATTTTTATATTTTGGAAAAAAAATTTTGTTGAGATTTTGGGAAAAATGTGCTTTTGATTTTTATAAAATAAAATTGGTAAATGGTTATTATGTTGGCTAATGGCACAAATAAAATTTTAGTGGGCCACGATTTAATTTTTCAAGTTTAAAATTAAAATGTGCAACGGTGTCCACAATATTTTTAAACACTTAAAAACTAGAAATATCCATCTGGGGTTTATGTCCTGTTCGCGAAAGTTACAAATGTTTTCTTAGAAACTAACATCTACAGGCATTAAAAAGCAATAACTGTAGCAAGAAAGTTTTATTAGTCCTCTAGCTATTTTAGTCCCAAATAAGAGACTAAAAAGGGATTTTTTAATTCATTCACAAACAGGCAAAAATGACTTACACTGTGTGTCCCGTTCGCAATCTCATATTTATCATAGATACGAGGGTTGCTATATATATTTCTGGCCTAGGCAACACTAAGAGTTGCCTGGCACCATCTGACATTTCCATTGGAAAGTTTGACATATTTTAGCATAAACGTACTCAGAACGTTTTGATGTACAACCATAATTTGTGTTGTTTACAGTGACTTGAAAAAGTCTAATTTGCAAAAAATGGAGTTAACTCTTGGACATTTTTGAGCGATCATTTTTCACAACTTTCGACGTGGATTATCACGACAAGAGTGCATCGATGAACTTAAATCTTTGTATGGCGATGAAGCACCATCCTATGGCACTGTAAAAAACTGGTTTAATGATTTCAATCGTGGCCGACGCTCGCTCAATGACAAGGTCGCCCAAAAACGGCCGTTGTGCCAGAGAACATTGATGCTGTGCGTGAACTGATAATGCAAGATCGTCATGTGACATACCGTGAGTTAGAGGCATCCTTGGCCATTTCTTCCACCAGCATACATTCGATATTGCATGAACACCTGGCCGTTTAAAAGGTTTGTTCTCGTTGTACCCCGCACAATTTGACAATCGTTAAAAAAAGACTCGTGTCGATTGGTGCAAAGAAATTTTGAAAAAAAAACGATAGCGGTGCTTCAAAAGACGTTTTTAAGATTGTCACAGGTGACGAATCATGGATATATGCGTATGAGCCCGAAACAAAACAGAAATCGACCGTGTCGATCTTTGAAGACGAGCCAAATCCAACGTAAGTGGTTCGTGGAAGAAGCACTTCGAAGCAAATGGTCGCCTGTTTCTTCGGCAAAACTGGTCATGTGGCGACTGTTCCGCTTGAGCAACGTAGGACGGTCAATTCTGAGTGGTACAGTGGAAGGGTTTAACATTTTTATTTATTAATGGAATACAATATCATGCATATGACTTCTACAACTGCCTCGGTAGTACCTCATCCGATCAATCCAAATTTTCAGTACATTTTTGATTGTTTTGGGTCGACTTCCTTCTCTTCAATGGCTTCGATTTAATGTTTCAACGCTGCAATTGTCTCTGGATACTTTGCGTAACATTTATTTAATATTTATTTATTTAATATGCTGAATTATCTCATCCTTTAGCTCTTGAATTGTTCTTGGATTATTGACGTACACTTTTTCTTTTAAATACACGCTGGAGCTCGTAAATTTGTTTTTTTGCTCTATAGGCTGTGGCCGCGCTCTGTTGGTCGAAGAGAGTAAAGAGTGTGCGTGGCTTATAGTGGCTGACGTGAGATTTGCATTCTGCCTCTCAGTTGCCATCATGCATTGGACACGTGAGGAGAGGTCATTTTGTTTCGAAGCGTATTTGTCAAATGCGCACTCGATCATTGCAGTGCAGCGTGATTTTCGTTTACGATTCGCCGTTCCCCCACACGGACGTGATCCTTGACGGCAATCAATTGTAAATTGGGTAACTTCATTGAGAACAGCAAGGAATGTGTCATGTGTACGAAGGGAACCAGAGAGAAGGATTACAACACCACAAAACATCGAGAGGGTTAGAGCAGCAGTACTGCAATCTCCGAAACGCTCTTCTCGGAAGCAACCACTTGCTCTTGTCACTTCCAGACGTTCTCTCCACTCTATTCTTCACGATGAACTGAATTACCACTCGTATAAAATGTGCGTGGTCCAATAATTGTCAGCACGGGACTATTTGACGCGGCGGACCTCTTGTGAAGACATTCTTGCAACTATAGGTATATCCCGTGACGCAATTGTGTTCTTTTCTGATAAGGCACATTTTCACCTCAGTGGGTGTGTAATCAACAAAAAATGCAGTACTGGAGTGAAACAAATCCCAGAGAACTTCACCAGAGTCCTCTGCATTCGGACCGCGTCACTGTGTGGTGCGCCATATCACGAATAGTCATGATTGACCCTTGCTTTTTCCAGGATAACCGCCTTGCCGTAACTGTAAACTCCTCCGCACCGTACTTGACTATGATACAGGATTTTGTCAGTCGGCTTTTGAGGCAATGCAATTGGAGGATACATGGATGGTGCCACTGCACACATAGCGAGGGTTACCATGAATTGTATGAGGCAAATGTTTCCTGGACGGCTTATCTCTTTGAGGGGTGATGTGAACAGCAATGAACTGCAACCCATGCAATTTCTTCCTTTGGGGTAACCTGAAGTTGAAGGTGTACAGGGTGGCGTCAAACTACGGTTGTGACTTGAATGTTTAATAACTTTTTTATATATTGGTTAATTATTATTATTATTTTTTGTTATAAAGTACATAAATAGAGAATATTTTTGGCTTAAGTATGAACAATTTTAACCCACAAGTGGTGCAATTTTCGGCTGCGCACATTCGTGCTTATTCCGCGATAGCCCCAGATGTGCCGAACGTCTTCTAGTTGATGTTTCTGGACTGTCCTTTACACTATCCACAGCGAATGGGATATTTTCCTCCGTGTGGACCGTATGTGGCATAGAAGGTATCTTACTGTACCATGTTGTCGAAAATTTCCAACCAAGCGGTTTATTGTTGGTTCTGAAGGTCCAGTACGCACATTAAAAAGCGATTTTTAAAAAATTCAACAATTGCTGGTCGCTGCTCTGTTGTGTAGTGTTCTATTCCAAATTTTCCAAGTTTGCTTCACAAAATTCTAATATAAAAATAAAAAATTAAATAAATTTAAAAAGTGATTAAACATTCAAACCGCAATGGTAGTTTTGCGCCACCCTGTATGTCAACCGCCCCAACACCTTGGAAGACCAAAATAAGAATATTAAGGCTGAATTGGCAAAATAATAGTCGACATGCTTCTTAGAGTTTATGAAAACTTCAGAAAACGTATGCAGCAGTGTTTTTTATTTCATTCCCAAATTAGCGAGCTCCACCCTGTACAAACGATATACACTTGTGGACACACAATTTAGTCACTTAAGTCACTTTTTCATGTCATACAAAGAAAGAACTATTTATATTTTATACTTATAAAGTGAGCAAAAATTACCATTTATTTATTTTAATAAACACTTTTTAGGTAAATTTAATACAAGAACAAAAATATTTCAGGATATTTTTTTTTAATTTGTCCATGTTTTTAAATTTATTTTATATTTTGTGCGGATATACGAGTATAATGAAGTTATTTGAAAAATTATATTATTTTAATATAATAAACATAGATAATTTTGTATCCAGTATTTGGTAGGATGTCAATTGTGATGGATTATTTCGGCACACCTTTTTGGCATTGTTAGAGCTAAGCATTGGTCAGGATTTTTTTTATTCTATTCATCTTGAATAATCTTTCACAAATCCTTCTTTTTTTGGTGTTTTTTTTTTGCTGCTACTATCCATTTTATAATTTCCCACAGATTTTCTATGGGGTTTATATTAAGGCTTTGCTGGACACTTTATTTTTTTTTTTCTTTCTTTTTATTTTTTTCTCATCTATCCAAGACTTAACGATCTGAGCTATATGTTTTGGGTCATTGTCTTGTTGAAATAAGCAGGCAAGTGGTAAATTTTCCGCTGTTCGGCATCAAGGTTATTCTGTAGGATGTCTTTATATAGGGTAATCCAAATAGAGATATTTTTTTCAATCGCCTTTTTTGACAGTCGTGTCATGCTGTCATGTTATTTTTGTTTAGTATTCCTTTGGAATTTCATCATGGAAAGACTTACGCCTGAACAACGTTTACAAATCGTTAAACTTTATCAACTTATGGTCAATATAATCGGCCAACATTTCTGGCTTAATGGCCGCATTTGGGACGAAGAACAACCAGAAGAGGTTCAAGAGCTGCCACTTCATCCAGAAAAGGCAACGGTTTGGTGTGGTTTGTGGGTCGGTGGAATTATCGGTCCATATTTCTTCAAAAATGATGAAATAGTGAGAACGTAACCGTCAATGGCGACCGTTATCGTGTCATGATAACCGACTATTTGATGCCGGAAATTGAAGCTCGTGATCTCGGCGACATTTTTTATTTTTTTTTGTTGACCAACACTTAGGGGATTTTCCTTTACATGCGGTGCATTGCGTTGGTGAGTGGAAAGTAAGGGAGTTCAAGGGGGAAAGAGGGAGTAATGTTATCGACATTTGACTTGAATTTCTGGATGTCGTAATTGGTGGGAAATACTTTCCCCGGAAGTCGATTCCACATACGGACAGTACGGGCGAATTTACTCTGTAGTGTACAGTGCGGTCAACCGGCCAATCGATAACAAATGGGAGAGAATTCCTGGAAAGTCGTGTATCCCTGCCGATCATCCTCAGGTCAGGAATAAGACGGCAAATGTCCGAAGAACACACACCATGAAAGTAACGATAGAATAGCGACATACAACCCACATTCCACCGATGCTCCAGGGAGACAATAGAGTTGGATACCTTACTGTCACCTATCAACACCAACGCCCTCCTTTGGACACGATCAAGTAGCTCTAAGGATGATTTTGGAGCACCTGCCCATATATGGAAGTTGTATTCCATCTTTGGCCGGATGTAGGTTTTATAGATATCGAAGAGATCAAAAGGAATGAAATATTTCTTGCTCCGCTTTAGAAAGCCTTTACACTTGAGTGCTTCTTTCGACACTTCGAGTACATGCCTCGCCCAACGAGCGTCACATTGTATTTTCATGCCCAGAACATCAAGAGCATCCGATTGTTCGATATCCATACCATCGATAGATAATGACGTTACTGATGGGTCAATGAATCGCTTGTGAGACAACAAGCAGCACTGTGTCTTACGCTCATTAAAATCTACTCTATTCACTCGATCCCACTTGGCCTGTAAATCCGGCCAAGTGCCTCATCCATAATTCGCCTTTTGTCTTCAATATCTTTAATACGAATGACAGAGGTTGCTGTCATCCACGAAAGAATAGATTGGATTCACGGTCTGACCCAAAAGATCGTCAATGAAAATAAGAAATAAAGAGGGAGAAAGGACAGAGTCCTGTGGTACACCTGCGGTCAACCTATGTTTGTTGGATGAGAACCCATCTACAACAAATCTTATAGAAAGCTCGATATAAATCGAGCAAAAGTATTACCGACACCAAATGCGGCCAGCTTTGATATGAGAACACCGTGCCAGACTCTTTCAAAAGCCTTGGAGATATCCAGAACCACGACCTTACTCTCACCAAAGTGGTGGATGGACCGACTCCAACGCTCCGATAAGAAAGTCATCAGGTCTCCCGTAAAGCGATTTCTACGGAAGCCATACCGTCGATCATTAAGTAGGTCGTTGGACTCCAGATACCGCACAAGATGGTGGTTGACTATGCTCTCCATTACCTTGGAGAGCGCAGAGCAAATCGCGATGAAAATATGTCTGTTAACTGGTCGTCGTATATATGGCCAGCCGTCATTTCCGAAGACAAGAAATTTAGAATCGTCGCTCCAGACTACCAGAATCCAAAAATCACGGGCAAGATATTTTCTGGCAAACTGCAGAAGCTGCATAATATTTTTTTAATACATTTTTTCAAACACTGCCGCTAATTGTCTTATAAGTGCTAAACATGTATGTACACGCTCTTTTATTATCAATAGCACTCGTAGGTACACTAATTTATCTCTACGCTACATCCGAGATCTGACCTGCACGCGCCGATATTTTTCAAAATGAAAAATAAATGTGATGCAATTTTTATGAGTTTAATGAAATATAGCGGGACAACATTCTCGGAATGATCGCAAACAGCATTACCGTTGTGCGACTAAAGTGGCAATTTGACCCTTTTTGAAGTCGTGCGACTTTTACTGCTCCTTTCTGAAAAATTCTCTTTTTTGACCCTTTTTTAAATTTTTGCTTTATTTTAAAAATCGAAGTATTTGAAAGCCATAAGACATAAACTATTTTGACCTAATAGTGAATATAGTCATATAATTAGTAAATTTTTTAAAAATAATTTTTATAACGTTAATATAAGATTTTTTTTTGAATTCGTAGCATATATAGGGTGGCTGATGAATATTGCTACATAAGGAAACTTAAATAACTTTTTTTTCAGAATTCATTTTTCTTCTTTCATGTTATAGCTCATTCAATTTTATTAAATATAAATAGCTTAATTAGTTTTAAAAATAATGGAATTTAAAAGCAACCCCCCACTCGTTTACACATGTGTGGCATCTTACCAAAAAGTTGTTCATTACTGCTTAGAGAGTTGAGACAGGAATTGTTTCTCAAATGGATTGCTTTAGTTAATTCAAATTTGTTGGTTTTGCTTTGTAAACTTCCTGTCTGCAATAACCCCACAAGAAAAGTCAGGTGCAGTAAGGTCAGGTGACCTAGGGGGCCAACGGAATGTGAAGTTTCTGGATATTTGAATTTTATATCCATAATTGACTGCAATGACTGTCTGCTTATACCCATTACAGCAGAAAGCTTCTTACCGAAAATCTTTGATTGTTTTTTATGGCAGCAGCGATTGTATCCTCCGTCCGAACTGAAGGGTTTCGATGTTAAGATCTATTATAGACTGTTCCATGCTGACCCAAAATTGTTAACAAGTCTCATTATGGTCCATCTTCTAAGAGGATTGCCGCCAAACGTGCGCCTATACTCTTTACACCGAAACTACGTACTTCTGTGCGTGATAGCGGCGGACAATCGAAATTCTTGTTTCAGTGTCCCAGTTATCCATTTTTGTTAAACCTAAAAACAATCTGCAAAGTAAAAGAAATGAACCAGATTCATTAAAGAGAAAAAGGGTTATTAATTTTTTTTTGGTAGCGGCTTTCTTCAGCCACCCTGTATATTGAAATGGCCACACAGCAGTGCTTGCGCTAAACGTGTATTTTCAAAGTAAGCGCTAATAAAACATAAACTAGCAGGTTAAAGGTGAAAACCTTTTAGAAGAGTGGACTCCAGGTGCAAAATTTGAATAGAAGTATTGAAATGAAGTATAATTTTTAACCAAAGGTTTTAACCAAAAGGGTTTTTTTTTACCGATTATGCGTGAGTTGTGTTAAACTTTATTTTTGTTTCATTTCAGTATTGTTTGCCATTTCATCATGGAAAGACTTAAACTGCAACAACGTATCCAATTTGTGCAACTGTATTATGGAAATAAACGTTTGGTAAGCAACGTTTTTCGACCAATATTTGGTTCAGTGATGAGGCCCATTTCTGGCTCAACAGCAAGTCAATAAACAAAATTGCCGCATTTGGGCTGAAGAGCAACAAGAAGAGGTTCAAGAGGTATTGTTGCTGTTGTAGCGACAACTGTGTGCCGAGTTGACAGTCATTGGCCGAAGAATTGCTTTTCTGGTCAATCCGGTCCATACAACCGGCTGTCGTGGGATTGCGTTAAAGAGGATCTATTGAGAGGTCAATGGATCTATTGAGAGGTCATTTCGAAAAATAGCTAGTTTCACGTTATGGACAGGTGAGTTGACCGCCTAGATCGAGTGATATCACACCTTTAGACATTTTTCATTGGGGTAACGTAAAGTCCAAAGTCTATGCTGACAAACCAGCTACGATTCAGGTTTTGGAAGCCACCATTACGATTGTCAATAAAACCATACCGGTCGAAATGATCGAAACGAGTTATCAAAAATTAGACCCTCAGTTTGGAAACCCTGGGGCGTAGTTGCGGCTAACATTTGAAGGAAATTATATTCAAAAAATAAATGCCATAAAATGTCCTTTCAAATTACCAATAAAGATTCCACACTTGATTTGATTTTTACATTTTTTTTGTTCTGAAAAAATGTCTCTAGATGGATCACCCTACACATATGTATGTGCCTTCCAATGAATTGCGCTTTAGTTTTATGTTTATGTTGACGC
Source organism: Hydrotaea diabolus (assembly GCA_963513945.1). Classification (NCBI taxonomy): domain Eukaryota; kingdom Metazoa; phylum Arthropoda; class Insecta; order Diptera; family Muscidae; genus Hydrotaea; species Hydrotaea diabolus. Next base: position 210,241,974 of record OY740716.1, read on the forward strand.
CCATTTTTTCGCTATTTTTTAATTTTAGTGTTTTTTCAAATAAAATAAATAAAAATGAAAAATTAGTGACTTTTTTTTAAAAAAATCTCCATTTTGAGCACTTTTTTTTAAAAAATCCCCTTTCTGTGCTACTGCTTGAAATTTTCCAACGGAAGCGCCGATCACAAAGCATAAATCAAAATGTATCGCTATAATAACACTTAGACAATTTTTTTAGTGTAGTAATAAAGTCACTACATTTCCACAAGTAAATGTATGGTGTAAGGTATTTTGATTATATGTATATTTCTATTGTTAAATGGTTATGCTATTTTTAATAATGTATAGTATAACTATTTCTTAGATGACAGCATTGCAATATAGGTGTTGATTTTTTCCAACAGTTGACGATTTCCCAATGCATTCGATTTTTGTTGAGTCACATACAAGGAGTTGAGATCACGCTGTTCAAAGGCAGTATCAACAGCTTCTTCATAAAGTCTATAAACAAACAAAGAAACAAAAGGAAGTTTCCATAAAACGTTATTAGAAATTTAAAATCTAAGCCAACATACTCTGCTCGAATATACCAATGAGACTTTCGATTGTCGCGACATTTCAAAATGTATTTGCGGGCTTCAGTAAGATTATTTTGTTTCAGACAAACCTCAACGAATGGTTCATAACCGATCGGACTTTTTTTGTTTTTGGAAAATTTCTCCAAATCCTCCCATTTATTTTTGCTGGATAAACTCAAAATTCTAAGCCACCAAAATCTATTAAATGGAATTCATTGGTAAAGCATTTTTTTTGTTTAAAAAAAGGCATACGGGGGTTACCTTCTATCTGGTACTTTGAAATCGCTCTTGATTTTTTCAGCCTCCTTCAGTTCTCCCATTTCTAATAACTTTTCTATAGTTTCATGTATAGACAGTCCAAGGAATGTTACTTGGCCATTTGCATTGGAATATCTTTAAAGGACGACAAAGGTCAGTAAAAAGTAAATTTTAAAAAAAGTCTTCGTACTTGTTTAGGGACTTTTGTAATTTCATCAATTTACTGGTATCCGAGCAAAGCTCGGCTTCTACAACATGCCTGCCATGTGTATAGCTATTGGCAATTGTGGATAAATTGGACTCTAAGCTCTCGCATTCGAGAGCATTACGAAAATGATATTCTGCTATGGATTTATGATCATCAACAGTTTTGCAGATTTCATATAAAGCTGTGCGACCCCATTCATTCGTGAGCTTTTTGTAAATATTTAAAGCCATGGGATATTCGCGTATAATCATCTGAAAATATATAAAAAAAATTAGCCTTTAGCACTTAAAACCCCACATTACTTTAAACTTACATGAAAATTGGTCAGCATCATTTTCTTTTTGATTTCCATTAATACCGTGGCCACCAGTTCGGTATCGCCAGATTGTGTGGCACTTTGTACAGCACGCTCGTAGTTGCCCAACTTCAGAAGTAGGGGAACTTGTAACGAAGTTCTTGGTTCCAGCTCTAAAAGCTAATAAGGAAGTGAGACGTATGATATGTATAATTATTGGTGACATAATTTTCTTTATACCAGGTGGGCCCAAAATTTCCAAGGGGTTTAAAAATATAATAAATTTTTCGTTTATGCATTTTTTTCAATTTATATAAATAACACTTGGAGAATAAATAATGGAGAGATTCACAACTAAACAAAGAACCAGAATTTTATTATTTAAATCAGCGATCAATTACATTAACGCATGAGTGATGAAGCTCATTTCCATTTGAATGGCTTTGTTAATAAGCAGAACTGTAGGATCTAAGGGTTTATCAATGCCAATTACACCCCCGTAGGTGTTCAGTACGATGTGGGATTACGTCTGCAAATAACATTGGGCCTTACTTCTTCGAGAATGAAGATGGAAGTGCTGTAACCGGAAATGGAGAGCGGTATCGGTTTACGATAGAAAATTTGTACGTCCTGCTTTTGAAAACTGACTTGAGATGTGGTTGCAGCAGGACGGAGCCGCTGCCCGAGACAAAATGGCACTATAAAGTCAAATTTTTGGAGAGCGAATAATTTCCAGAAATTCGGAAATTATTAAGCCAGCGCGATCGCCAGATTTATCAGCACCCGACTATTTTCTTTGAGGTTATTTGAAGGATCGAATATATGTGAACAAGCCCGAGACAATCCACAAATTTTGAAAGATGTAATGGAAAATGCTCTTAAACGAGTCTATCCTTGCGAAGCTGAACACGGGGGTCATTTAAGTGACATTATTTTTCATACAGGGTGGCTGATGAATATTGTTACATTAAGAAACTCAAAAACTTTCTTTCAGTGTATGGAATTCATGTTTATTTTACTCATGCTAAAGCTCATTCAATATTATTAAATAAAGCTTAATTAGTTTTAAAAATAATGGAATTTAAATGCCCCCCTGCTCGTTAATGCATGTGCGGCATCTTGCCAAAAAGTCGTTTATTATTGCTTAGATAATTGAGACAGGAATAGCCGCATTTGTTTCTCGAATGGATTGCTTGAGTTCATTCAAATTTGTTGGTTTTGCTTTGTAGACTTTCGGTTTGCAATACCCCACAAGAATAAGTCAGGTGCAGTAAGGTCATGCGACCTGGGGGACCAACGGAATGTGGAGTTTCTGGATATCAGCTGATTGGGAAATTTTCGTCGCAATTCTGTCATAACAGGCCGGGCTATATGAGGAGTTGCACCATCTTGCTGAAACCACACAGAGTTGAAAGAAATTCGCATTCGGCGTAATTCTGGATAGAAAAACTCTCTCAACATGCTCAAGTCATGCACGGTCTCCAGTGACCGTAACGGTGTGACCGTTTTCTTCAAAGAATTAGGGCCCGCCAATGCAGCGTGATGAAACTGTACACCACACTGTGACACGAAGTAGATGCAATTCCGTCTCATGGGGTATCACTATTAGACAATTTTGTTTGTTTATGTTGCCGTTTAAATTGAAATGGACCTCGCCCGACATCAAAAGACTGTTCAACATGTTTCCGTCCTCTTCCACCATTTAAAGCATCTTCTGGCAAAATACCAAGCGATTGGGGAAGTCTGCTGCGTTCAGTTTGTTGGTCATTTGATTTTTCTATGGGAATAAGTCCAAATCTTTGTGCATAATTGACTGCAATGACTGTCTGCTTTTACCCATTTGAGCAGATAAGCTTTTAGTCGAAACTCTTGAATTGTTTTGTATGGCAGCAGCGATTGTTTCCTCCGTCCGAACTGAAGGGTTTCGATGGTAAGGTCTTTCGCGACCATGCTCGACAAAATTGTTAACAAGTCTCATTACTCTCTTAAGACTGCTTTGGTTCGAGCTGTGGCCAGTTTTCCAATTGACGTGCAGCTATTGACGAATGACCATTGCGACTTATTCGAAATGTCCGAAATGTTCGAAATGGCGGACATTTCGAATGAGTAGATTGTTTTTGGATAAAATATACATCAATAAATATATTAAAAATGTTTGGTCCAAAAACATTCAGTACTTTTTATTTTACAGCATAAAACGTGTGCAACAGTATTTATGTCCCTACTGAGTATAGTCCATCTTTTATTTAGGAGGATTGCCGCTAAACGTGCGCCTATATTTTTTTTGAACCGAAGCTACGGACTCCAGTGCGTGATAGCGGCGGACAATCCAAATTCTGGTTTCAGTGTCCCAGTTATCCATTCCTTGATGTAAAAATCAATCTAAAATCAATCTGCAAAATAAAAAAATAACCAGATTCAAATAAAAAAAAAGTTTTTAAACTTTTTGGTAGCGGCTTTCATCAGCCACCCTGTAATAGTGTAAACAAATTTTCATTTTGTATATTATATAATCTGAGAAAAAAATAATAAAAGAAAAAGTTTTTATCCCCATGGTTACTTTAGGCTAACCCTGGTATACAGTACCTTTATGGCCAATTCATCTCGCCCTGCTATGTGAGCCTTTTCCGCAATGTTACAAAACGATATACCTTCTACCGAAGGGTTTTTGAATTTTTCAGTTATTTTGCGAGCTACCTCAATGTCGTCTGTAAAGTAGGAAAAATTTAGTACATGCGATCTAGCAATGAAATGTGTGTGTTTCTGCAATACCCCCTCTTCCGATGGACAGTGAAGTTGATTTTAAATTTAAGAGGGTTTCGTAAAACTTGTCTAGAAAACCGCTGCACGACGGAAAGTAAAACTCGCCACCAATGCTCATTGTCTGTACCTTCTTCCAAAGTTAAAGACGGAACAGACATCCTGAACTAGGCACAGGATAACCTCAAGAATTCTTGATAAAATTTAATAAAAAAATTTGTTGTCTTATACCATTTTGGAGAAATTTGTGGTTGAAAATAAAAAAAAAAACTTTTTTTTTTAAATATTTTTGGAGGCATTTGTTTACTCAAGTAATAAGTTTTATTTAAACATGTTCATAGATGAAAATTCGAGGAAAACGATTTCAGTCCAACCTTAATGCACGATGTTAATTGTGAGTCACACCGAGACATCAAGTTTTTTGCCTAGCTTAATTTGACATTTCTTTGTTTCAGTGTTTGACAAAGTCAACCATGGAGAGGAACCCACTTTAGCAGCTTGATATTGTTTAAGCCCTTTTCGAAAGTAGGCGTTGAAATCAAAATGCTTTTCGTGCACTTCCTGATTTTTTTTTTTTGGTCAGCATGATTGAACAAATGTGTCCACAACCGGGGAAATTGTACACAAATTTCAGATAACCGGGTCTGCAGGAAATGTGAAAACACCTTTGCATGCTCACCTAGTTTGTTCTGTCATCAGGCCGTACTTTTTCGAAAATAAGATCTGTCAAGCAGTTACCGTGCGCGATAATAACGGACTTCTTGTGGCCAGAAATTGACGATATGGACCTGGACGATATGAGGTTCCAACAGAACTGTGCCACTTGCCACACAGCCAACGAAACAATGGCTCTTTTGCTCGATAAATTCAATGGCCGTTTTATCTCAAGTCGTGGCGATGTTAATTGACCATCACGATCATGTGATTTGACACCGTTGGACTTCTTTCTTTGGGTATATTTGTAAAGAAAAATTGTACGGCAATAAGAGCTAAAGGATAAGATAATTCGGCGAATTAACGACATTGAACCTCTCTATTATGCTTCAGAGTCATTTAAAATATGGCAATCGGATATAGGTATAGTCGTGGCAAGATTTGGCTGATATTTTGTTTCACACAAACATGACATAGATCCTTTTATCATGGTGCGTTTTAGTTGGAAAACCCTTTATTTGTAATATTTTACACCTAGAGGGTATAGTGTTTACTTGATGCTAATGAGCTAACACGTAAAAGGAAAGGGTACGAGGGCTGCTATATATATTTCTGGCTCTGGTTTTTATTGTTTTTTAAAGTATTCTCCAATTGCCGAAGCACTTCTTCCTCTCCAATTGAGACACCTCCAAAACATGGGTTTTGATAGCTTCAACAGCATCTTCTAGCGACGAATAAAGAGAAGTCATTGGATGCTAAGTCAGGGCTGTATGGCGGATGGCCCATCAATTCGACGTTTTGGCCGGTCAAAAAGGTGTCATGGTGCACAATGATTGTTTTTTTCTTGTTCGTTTTTCGAATTTCTCCGAAGACTTCCGGCAAACAAATTGTGGTGTACCACTCAGAATTGACCGTCAAGCTCAATTCTGAGCGGAACAGTCGCCACATAAACAATTTTTCCGAAGAAACTGGCGATCATTTGCTTCGAAGTGCTTCTTTCACGAACAACTTTCGTTGGATTTGGCTCGTCTTCGAAGACCCACAGGGTCGATTGCTGTTTTGTTTCGGGCTCATACGCATAGATCCATGATTCATCACCTGTGACGATCTTATAAACGTCTTTTGAAGCTTGTGTATTTTTTCAAAATTTCTTTGCACCATTCGACACGAGCCTTTTTTTGAGCGATTGTTCATGCTATATCGAATGTATGCTGGTGGAATAAATGCCCAAGGATGCCTCTATCTCACGATATGCCACATGACGATCTTGCATTATCAGTTCACGCACGACATCAATGTTCTCTGGCACAACGGCCGTTTTTGGACGAATTTTGTTTTTGAGCGAGCGTCGGCCGCTATTGAATTCAATGAGCCAGTTGATCACAGTGTCATTGCCATACAAAGATTTAAGTACATCGATGTACTCTTGTCGTGATAATCCACGTCGAATGTTGTGAAAAATTATCGCACGAAAATGTTCACGAGTTAATTCCACTTTTTTGACAAATTGATTTTTTTCAAGTCATTGAAATCAACACAAATCATGGCCGTATGTCAAAATGTTCTGAGTACGTTTATGCTAAAAAATGTCAAACTTTCCAATGAAAATGTCAGATGGCGCCAGGCAACACTTTGTGTTGCCTAGGCCAAAAATATATATATAGCAACCCTCGTACAGATGTGTTGCTATATAGATTTTATTATACCCATCAGTTTAGAATTACTATACGATTCCATTATGCGATGTCAGTCCGCCTATCTATCTATCTATCTTTGTATTGAAAGTATAGGTCGCATATATAAACCGATGTTGGCAATACTTTGGGCCTAGGATGAACTTTAAACATGGATCGGCCATATACCACTTTCAAACAAATCTGCCCGCATTTTTCTAAAATACTCGTACAACGGGTTTTCCGTTTTAAGAAGCTGCAGCTCTTCAAGGCACATAATACACATAGAACTTTATGAATGATCAATAACTCTGGAAAAACAATACCTCATTGGTCATTGGCCATGTTTCGAATCGTCGCACACAAAGGTCACTTCCGATATGAGGCTCTGTCGCTCATGTTTTTATTTATCCCCACATAAAGGTCCTTCCCGTTTGAGGTCCTGCCGCTTTAGAAGCTACAAATTGAATTCGATTTGTTAAATTCATCATGGAATTAGACCATATCAGTCTATAGATTTCTATAGCACAAAGGCCCCTGTTGTTTGAAGGTCCTGCCACTCGACATGCTATAATATACGAGTATAATAGAGTGCATGACAGAAGATCTATAGCCTTTCATATAGCTCCCTTAACTAAATCGCAAAAAAAGAAACAAATTTGGTCCATTTTTGGGCACTTTAGGCGCCCTAAACTGAGCCAAATTACTACAAATTAATCTTTTTTTGGATTTGTAGCAAAATTTGCTTTAATTTCACACATATGTAAATATAGACTATTGATCGACCGTTTTGACAATGTGGTACGTCCAACAGGTTAGCTCTTTTTTATGTACTAAGTGCGTCGCAACAAATAGTACCAATTTTAACAAGTAAAAGTAAGTAAATACTCAAAAAAGTTTACTTTTTACCATGGTACATGTAGCCCCTTAAAGGAAAACTTTTTTCACCCTGAGCCGATTTCACCCATTTACAATCCGAAATAGCCTTTGACTATAAGCCATTATCATGCTAAATTTCAGGATCCTAGTAAAATTGGTTGACCGCTACTGTGCTTTCAACAGATAAGGGTCTCCGATCAATATTTTGTGGTGTTGCAAATTTAGTGTACCATACACTCTCTGGTGGAGGTAGTTCAATTCATTTTGTTTATTGTATTTGTCTTCATATATACAGGGTTTTTCAATAGGGGCACAACAATTTGGTATCTTTATATCAACACACCCTCAAACATTTTTAATGATCTTTCATTGTCAAAACGTTAGTCGATGTCAACATTTTCACCATGATAAAGCTCACTTATGAGCAACGTTTGGAAATCATTAAAAACTACTACCGAAATTCTGAGTTGGTGGTCGCAACTTTAAGAGCGAGTACTTCAATTTTCGGCCGTCATAATCATCTTCAAATCATCTTCGATGAAGCTCATTTCTGGTTCAATGGTTTTGTCAATAAACAAAATATGCGTTATTGGACAGCATAAAACCACATGTGCTTCAAGAGGCACAATTGCATTCGCAACAAAATTGCTGTGGCTTTCATGGCGAAGGTGTGATTGGGCCGTAGTTTTTACTCGATAAAAACAATCAATGAAGAGCTTTATAGCGCCATGTAAGAACATTATTTTTGGCCAGAATAGGATGAGCTTGACATCGCCGATATGTGGTTTCAACACGATGGTGCCACTAGCCACACAGCACGCGATACAATCGATTTACTGAAAGGCAAATTCGGTGAACGAGCGATTTAACGCCATTGGATTTCTTTTTAGGGGCCACATCAAGTCATTGTTCTATGCCAACAAGCCAACAACTTAAGACGAGCTCAAAGACACATCCATCGCGAAATTGGCAACGTTCCGGTCGAAATGTGTGCAAGAGTGGTGGAAAATTGGGTCCAAAGAATAGATCGCTGTACACGGGCTCGTGGTGGTCATATGACCGAAATCGAATTTTATACTTAAAATGTAACATTTAGACTACACCTGAAAAAAATTTGAACTCTATATCTTAAATATTCTGTGTTTTTCTTTAATATAAAAAATTGTTATGTCCTTAATGCAAAACCCTGTACCAACCTGTACCAATAAATATCAAAGACGATACACAGTATAAGATTGACGAAATGTTTTTTCTTTGCAATATCGTAGAAAAACAGCACTTTAGTAACGCACAAATTCGTGGTTTATTTATTCACTGTCATTTATATACAATCTCAAGAACGCTTGATGGTCAAAATTGAAAAACAGAAAACACTAAATTCACACACTTTAAACACAAAGCGTTCTCAAAATGTTTGATTCTCCTCTTGTGTTTTTCAAGTTCTCGTAAAAGCTTATTTCGTTCATCTTCTATAGCGTCTTTGATACAAATCATGTCGGTATTGCCAAAATAATTTTCAATCGAGAATCCCTGAGAAATGTTAGTTGGTTTGCACAAATAAATATTAAATATTAGAAACAATTGTTTTTTTTATGACTCCAAGCTGATCGATATGGCAACAAATATTAAATTAAAGGGTCAATAATTAAAACAAAACCCATTTAAAGAAATATTTATATGATTCTATCAGAAAAAGTATAAAATAAGTATTAAAATATGGTAAGTATTATAATATTCAGGCTATCCACCGAAAGTAGGTAATGCAGAGGTTTTTTAAAATGTTCTTACTTTTATCGTTAATCACTTTATGATAGGCCCAATGTTCCAGAATCCAAGACTCGGGTAATTTTAAATGCTTCGCCACTTGTATGGCTATAGCATAGTGCTTTCGAAAAACCAGACGTGCCAAAATTATTTCAGGTTTCAAATGCAAAAATCTGAAATACAATAGTTTTTAATTAGTATACAAAATTTAACGTTTATTGGGAACTCTCTCTCGGTATTAAAAGGGTCTGCTGTGTTTGGACTCCAAAACAATAAAATTTAACAGAATTTGGCAAAAAAAAAGCGCTTAATCGTATAATGTGTGTATCATTAGTAAGGGTCGGTCCCCCAAAAAAAATTAGTTACACAAGTCACCCCCTAGATTTAAAGATTATCTAGAGACGACTTCGGGAACAACAATTTTTTGCGTTGGCATTTGAAGTCCGATCGTAACGAGGAAAGAAAATCAGGTAACTGAAGACAATAGTAAAAATTGATCTCGAACTCCAAACTGACGTATGGAAGAAGTATAGGCCTTAATGATCAACGACATATGACCGGATAATAAATAAGTAAGCAGTGGCTTACTATTTTGGTCAAATTTAGGGTGCATGGGAAAACAATGTGGTTTTATTCTGAAATTCTACCTTAAAAATTAGGTGGTAAATCCCGCAAATTTGATTTATTTATGCTGAACCGCCTTAGTGGATGTGCGTTTCTGGAAGTGTTTTTTTCGTATATGTGACGCGCAAAATAGAAAGGGACCTAAGGTTAAAATCCAGTTTTGTTCAGGAGAGCCATTTTAAAGATTAGGTCCCTTTCTATTTGCGCTTAGAATCGTAGACTTCACTTTCATAATACGCGCATATCTCTGGGAGGGAACACTTTTGGGGCATGGGATCGGTCTCATTCGATGCTCAGATGTTGTCCACATCAAAAAAAAAGTGAAAATTTATTTTTTTTTACCCTTAGGTCCCTTTCTCTATGCGCTGTCACCTATGTAACTGTTTTGTTTATGAAAAAAATTAGTACTTCAAAGACAAAAGTTTTAACATTTTTAAAGCCCTTCACTAACCTTTTAAAAAAGTTCCAATCAGGTGGTTAAATACGAGATAACAGAGGTCACTAATTGAATTTGTCTTCGGAGTCAAAAATGACCTAATGACGGAATATAGCCCTTGCAAAACTTAAACAACGGTATGCATCTCGTTATGATCGGACTTCAACTGGCAACACAGGATACAAAATATAGAAAATTAAAGCGCGGTATGTAGGGTACACAAAAAAAAATGTATGTTCCCGAAATCGTCTCTAGATAATCTTAAAATCTAGGGGGTGACTGGTACCACTTTTTTTCGACCCACACTAGTGTATCATACTGCACATTTAGACGTATCCATTATTTTTATTTGCTATAAAATAGTTTAATTAAACATGAAAAATATCCTAAGGTTTTGGAAATATCGTATATAAGTAGATCTAGAGGATAAATAGTCGAGATTTAATATAATTACATATTTTATAGTACTGGGTGGTTAAATTATAAGGGCCGATGTTGAATGTGAACCACACCTAAACGTCGTTTTTTTTCTGCATTTCTGATTTGATATTTCTCAATTTCAGACTAACTAAATTTGAACCATGGAAAGATACACAAGCGAGCAACGCGTTAAAGTTATTCTACAGTGGATGATCAAATGAGCCACATTTTCACCTCAGTGGATTCGTCTCAATTGCCGCATTTGGGCGAATGATAATCCAAGAGTGATTGTCAAAAATACAATGCACCTACAAAGAGTGACTGTGTGGTGCGGTTTATGTGTTGGCGGCATCATCGGGACTTATTTTTTTCCAAAATGAGGCCGGTCAGGCAGTTACTGTGAATGGTGTTCGCTATCGTTAGATGATAAAGAACTTTTTATGGCCCGAATTGGAAGATATGGATGTCGATGACCATCGGATGGAGGTGCGCCGCCGAGTTCGCGGCGGCCAATTGTCCGATATTTTGAACCATACATAATTGAACCATACTAATACTATCATAATAAAAAGAAATGACAATAATTTCCTAAATAATTTGTGTTTTATTCAAAATCAACACCAGCCCTTTTAAATTTAACCACCCTTTATATAAACTTATAAACACAACAAATTTAAAATTTCAATGCTTTAAATACTGCTTTAATTTATGTATAATTTTCAAGTTATTACAAATTTGTTACATACGTTTTACCTTCGAAGGGCTTGAAATTACTAACTAAAACTATTATTATTTCTCAGCTTCGTCTAATTGTGGGATTGGTTGGATATGCACAGCTTGGTAATGTTGATTTAAGGGTATTAAATTATTTAGCGTTTTTTTATGAACTGTAATGGATGGAAAAAACTTAAATCCAAAAAGGGAAGTATGAAAACAATGCTTCCCATTAACTCCACCTGCACCGTATTGTTGCCATTGCCCACAACGAAAGACACACACGTGGAGATTAAGACAGAACACCGCCAGGTATACGTAGTTGGTGGGAGACGACTTATCAATAGCTTTTATATGTGCTTCCGACCTCTCTCTAACTCATTAATCAATCTACATAAAAAACGGATGTGTTTTAAGACGTGTGGTTTTCAAGAAGAAATAAAACGCATAAAATTTAATCTTATGGCCATAAAATTTAATCTTAAAGTTAGGGGTTTGCCATTATAATTAAAAATGATTTCGGGCAAGTGGTCGCCGGGGTTGGCTCGAATAAATTCCAGCCGAGAGGTCCAATTTTCGACCACTTTTTGCAGCATTTGGGGACGTATGTCAGCAATAACGCGCTGAATATTCTCTTCCAAGGCATCAATTGTGTCGGGCTTATCTGCGTAGACAATCGACTTCACATAACCCTACGAAAAATAGTCAAGCGGTGTTAAATCGTACGATCTTGGAGGCCACGCTAGAGGCCCACGATGCGAGATAATGCGTTTACCAAAAGTTTTCTTCAATAAATTTATTGTTTTGTTGGCTGTATGACGTGTAGCGCCGTCTTGTTGTAACCAAAGGTCATCCACATTAACATCCTTCAATTCTGACACGAAAATGTTAATAATCATGGCTCTAAAGCGTTCCTAATTGACTGTAACATTATGCCTGGCTTCATTTTTAAAGAAATATGGACCAATGATTTCCTCTGCTCATAGAGCACACCAAACAGTGACTTTTTGAGGACGAAACAACGTCTCAATAATGGCTTGATTTTCATTACTTCAAATGGGACAATTTTGTTTATTAACGAACCCATTCAACCAAAAGTGAGCTTCATCGCCGAACAACATTTTTTTGTAAAATCAGGATCGGTGGCAATCTCGTTTTGGGCCCATTCACCACGATTTGTAAAAGTTGTTCCGGAGTAAGTCTATTTATTATGAAATGGCAAACCAAACTACACATAAATCAAGTGACAGCTGTCAAAAAGACCAACTCCAAAAAATACAGATCGAAAACCACACGTATAAAAAAACACCCTTTACTTATCATTGAATTTATTTTGCGTATGAGAAGTAGTAAGCCGAAGAGCGAGGACAAGACCACTAACTGAAACATTTTTATAATTTTGTCAAAGTAAAATTGTTTTAACTTTCGATTTTCTTATGACGAATGTATTTCGCTAACACTGGTTTGAATGCATAGAACCAACTTTTTAGAACTATTAAGTTAATAAGTTAGTGCCGTTATATATCACATTTGCTATAGCTTGATATCAATGTCTGTCGCCAAGTGATAGAAAAAGCTATATATAAATTTAAGTTCCGAGAAAGATAGTTGTTAAAACCTTCTATGTTCTAGCTTATATAGCCTACAGGCATTAGGCCTCCTCACTTAGGCAAAAGTGATATTTTCAAGTTTAATAGCAAACATAATTTGAGATTTGTTAACACTTTTCTATATGTAAGGCCATCTTTAGAAACAAGACTAACCCTATATAAATTTTTATAAAGGAAATTCAAATTTTAAACCTTACGTTAAATTTAATGAATATGGCGTTTATTTTCCTGTTGAAATTCTTCCTATGCTTTTGTTTGGTAAAGCAAAAGCAGTTTGTATTCACATTGTTTCATTAAACCTTACTTACTGTTTAATTGTTAGAGGTACAGCAATCCGGGGATGCCTTAATGCATTCAAAACTCTTAAAATTCTGAGCATTCGAATGTATTCATCGGGATTATGGGAAGGTATAAAACCCTTACCAAAATATGCCGCCTGTAAACGAAATTTAAAAAATATTTGTATTAAAAGTTCGACTTCTTATATGTCAAGAGTATATCAACTTAATAATTGTTTTTTTTTGGAAAAAAGTTTCTAATTAATAAACGAAAGTGTACCCTACACCAGACAATGGTACAGGGTATTATGATGTTTGTAACAGCCTAATGGAATTGAGATATTCCATTCCATTGAGCGATATTCGTCCGTCCGTCCATTTATCGTTAGTATCAAAGAACGAGGTAAAAATATGAACCAATTGCGGCGCATAGTGCCGAAGTGGCAGTCATTGGCCAAAGAATTGCTTCTTTAGGTCGATCCGGTTATCACGTCTTCGGTGATTAAAAAGTGACAGATTTAACGGTGCACAATTTATTTGAACTGGCTGTTTATTAAGCTTCCAGTGAGCGGTAAGCCAAAAAAAACGTATTGCGTAGTATCGTGGTCTCCAAGACGAAAGGGCACCACTAATTTACTGTTAGCGAAGTTGCCAAAGCTGGTTCCAGACGGTATCTCGATTCTGATGCTGAAGCACTTCGATTACCCGGGAGTAGAGTAAGTGACCAACTTGCTAAATTTTTCGTTAGCAACTCTTTTAGTATCCGATGCCTGTAAAATTGAGTGGCTACTGAAGCTAGATAAAGTTGCGAGCAAAGATAAATCATGCAGTCAAAATTTTTTTCTGCAGTGGTAATTTTATGACCCTCTTTGTAATAATGAAACGTTTGGACATCCTACTTTTTTTTAAAACCCATAGTTTAATTTTCATATTTTATTAAAAAAAAACTCATAAAATATGTAAATCGCTACGATTAGGAATTAATTTAGGCGATGTCAAAACTGTTTGCTCTTCTTTTATTTGTGTATACTATCGAGACCACTCTACATGCCACATGAGAAGCCCGATTTTCATTACATTTAGCACATTGGAATATGTAGGCCCATATTCAGATGTGCTATTTGATAACAATTGCTTTAGTTTTATCCATGTACTGTTAAAGCCTTCATGCAAGCTGTTGCTCTATCAAAGTTAAAAATAATGGACCAGTAACGTACTTTAAGAAATTTGTCTACTTTGGGTAAATTTTAGGTTGCAAGTCCTAGTTACTTTGGAAGCCACAGAATAAGAATTGAAATATATATACATTGTAAGAGTGGCCCGACTATTTAACATTTTGCCAAGTAGTTTAAAAACGTTTTAATTGTCTATGGAACATTTTCGTTCAAGTACAGAGTAATGTTTTTCTATATTTTTTCCTTGTTTTTTTTTTTTGTTTATAACTTATATGCTTTCATCAGGTTTTTGTAGGATTATTTGAATCTATATTTTTTTATTTTATACTGTATTTTTTCTAGTTGTTTATTATGTTCTTTTTAGCATTTTGATGCTTATTGTAACATAGCTTTAATATACCCCAATGAGCTTCGAATTAAATGTCACTAAAGAAATAAAATGAAATATCGTTAAACAAATTAGTTTCTTTAATGTATTCCTCTTATTATTGATGAAAAAATAAATTTTCTTTGAAAGAAATGTCTAAAGATTAGGGAGCCAACAGCTGTAGAAGCCACATATTACATTCGATTCTGACAGAATCGGATACTACGAATTACTTTAAGTTTAATTTTTTATTATATATTTTGAATAATCCTGAAGTATTTTTTAACTATGTACTTAAGATCCAAAAGCTCTGTTACTTTTCGAATTCCAACAAATAAAGTGAAATTTCGCATAGAAAGTAACAAAGAACTAAGAGCAAACTCTGTTGAAATTGGATGTTATCACAACGCATAGTGGGATTTGAGCAACCAATTATTAATTTTTCTAGGGTTTGTCCTTGGCCAAACCTGAGAAATGTTCAAATTTAGTCATAGTCGGAACATATTTGCAAAATACTTTGATTACAATAACAGATGGACAGACGAACAGATATCGATCAGTGGAATCAGATAGTAATGCTAAATCGATTGGTATAATAAACATGGGTTTGTCACCCTTTCTTTGAGGTATTACAGACGCAAGCACTTAGTCATAATACCCAGAATAAACTGACGTAAAACCCAGTGTAAACTAAACGCAAAACTAAAATTTTGCTTTAATATATTGGTCAGCGCAATGAATAACTAACAGCGGTTTCAACCAATATTATCTAAAAATATTTTTCGACTTTTTACAACACAAAGATAAATTTAACATATTAAGATGAAGAACAATAACTATTAAAAACTAATTTCTCTTATATACAAAATATCCTTGTGTACATTTTTCCGATATTTCATACTTATATAATATTGCCGTGTAAGGCACATAAGTTCGAGTTTGAAAAACCAATAAAGCACAAAGTTCGCGTTTAAAAAACTTCTTATTTTTTTGCTGCGACAAGTTACATTTCTAAGTATAAAATTTCACCCCATTAGATTGGAATTCAATTTGATTACAGCTAAGTATAAATTATAAGCATCTTGGCTTGCCGCTGTTATTTACCAGTTTTGTTTAGTCTTTTTATTACAACTTACTCTCATTAGACTTTTCTGCGTTGTGGTACAAAACTCATAACCTGCCGCTTCAATGCACTCATCCACTGCCACATTCATTCGATCTCGGAATAAACTCAAATATTCATCGGCCTGATGCGATTTTTCTTGAAATTTCTTTTGCGCTTCAAACAGAAAACTCGATGGCTCTTGGCTATTAATGGCAAAAATATTGTGCACACATTTCGGCAGCTTTTGTATCATTTCATGTGTTGTATTTGTCAAAATACGAACGCCGTCCATTTCTGCCACTAGGAAAATGGCCGGATCATAGGTAAATAGGTTTTTATCACCATTCCGATTGACAGCCAACAAAAAGGAAGGATAGGCAATGACTATTGCGTCGGATTGATCATTGTCAGCATTCATAATCCATTCAATTTGTTTCGGTATATCTTTGCGGCCGGTATCGAATTCGCAGTATTTTTGTTTCATATCAACACTACCCATCCATACGATACCATTGTTGGTGTACAGAGCTAAGTTTTGATGATTATATGAAACGGACATAAGTATGATGCGTTCAAAGGGCTTATCAAATAGATTGCGTGTTATGGTTCCAAAGGATTCGCCCGGAAAAAGTTTAATAACTTCGCGATCACGCCCTAAAAGACAGTAACTATTGCGGTCTTCGGTAATAATCTCCCAGCATGAGCAACTGGAGAGAGATTCTGAAAGCAAGCGTATTCATAAATAGATGTATATGGTTTAAAGCGTTTCTCACTTTAAGTTCTTTACTCACTTGGTATCTCTGGTAAGAGACGGGCTTTAGTATTTGAGGCTTTCAGAAATATTCGATCATTTGTTGTCATAACTGCTATACCTGTTCCAGCTAATGATTGAAACACTTTTGCATCTACGATCTTGGTAACACTGGCTTCTTGGCCCATGCTGTACGAATCCTTTTCGTTGCCAAACATGTCGTAAATGAAAACCAAGGCATCATCTTGCACACATATCAGTTCCTCGGTATCAGACCATCCCATGGTTATTAGTCGACCATGATTCCACTGGAAATAGAACATACATGCAAATAACTCTTATAATTCCATACTTTTAAAAATGAGCTTTAATTAACAGAGATGGTTGTTTCTTGAATCAGATATAGAAAGCCATGGACCCTTTTTTCCAATATCACTGAGATAATACTGGTCGCTTAAATGTACCATGCGAAATTTGAGCAAGGTCGGATTGAGGCTGTGGCTTCTAAAGTGCCGTATAGGAAATTTTCGTCGAAATCGGTTAATTTGTGAGACCGGTACATAGTTACAACGATAGTTGGACAGACATCCATTAAACCAGCGAGATATTCAAAATCCCTTCACTTAAGTGTTGCATCCATCAGCAATAAGTCATATATCCTGTATAATATTGTGGTGTAGTGTATTTAAATCTTCACACTTCAGTAAATTACTTGGGGATAAAAACGAAGGAACACATTTTGTAGGCGTAAGTATCAATATTTCGTAAAGAACATGATATCTCTTATTTCTCTTCTTAAACTTACGAACCAGCTTTTTTAATTTAAAATGATTCTTTATTTTGGACATACCCATATCTTTCCCAACTCTTGGCCAGAGGTATCAAATATTCGAATATTCGGTTTTGATGATCCTTTTACGGGTACGATCTTATTTGGGTCCCTGGTAACAGCAACAGGTCCGCCATACGGAGCACAAGCTACTATCATGTACTCCAAATCCACATCTAGTGGCCATTCCGGTGTAAACAGATCAAATTTTCTATATTGTATATTTGATGTTAACAAAAGCAAATTAGTAGGTGGAGCTCCTCTTTAAGAATACGTGAAAGATATTTACCTGTAAGTTATCGGTCGTAAAACGAACCAATCGCCAGTATTATACATGATAGGCATCTTTCAATTATTTGAATAGTTCTATTAAAGTATCAATAAAACAAAATGCGATAAACAATTATTTTCTTCGAACTCCTACTGAAAAAAAAACTAGAAACACAAAATTACTGACAATCAGCTGTTTACAAAAGGTTCAGCTTCAAAAGTGTCAATTTGTTAAGATGCTCCATCTTCTTTTCATGGCGTTGTGCGCACGACCGAATATTTAATATTCCTGTAACACATAACATTCATAAATTTTTTAAAAACCAATGTATGCTTAGCTAAAAAAAAACACTGTGAAATAGCTGTGATAACTGTTTTATGTGTATCTCTACTCTGCATATAACTGTATAAACTTTTTAATTTTCATGGAAAATAATCAACATATCTATTATTTCAAACCTGTAGCTCGTTTCTGTAAATAAATCGGTAAGTTACCGATTTATGTGACGACACACCGACTAGATTAAAAGTTACCGATTTCGTGATAACTGCTGTTTCTGTACGTTGAAATCAGTAAAAAATCGATCTGTGATGGAAAGAAACACAAATCGGAAAGAAACGGTAAGAATTGAAACAGATGACAAGCAGCTTTTTGCATTTGTTTTCATGTACAAATAGTTTGTATAAAACACTGCTATTTTAATATTACTTATATATTTAAACGACATAACTTTTATTAACCTTCTCACTCGTTTTGTTAAAAAATTGCAAACAAATAAAAAACGAGCAATTAAATAAGCTGACAGTTTGTAATGTACATTGCAAGTAAACAAACATTTGCACTCGGTTGTTTTGCATTATCATACCGATTTCGTTGAAACCGGTTCATAAATTTTCGCAAATTTCAACACACTGCCATCTTAAATGTTTATGTTTATCTACCTATTTTCAAACACAATTTCACCGCGGTAACACAATTAAAACTTATTTTTTTTTAATAAAATATTTATTTGTATAAAATAACATCAATAAAATTGCATTTGGTTCAAAAAGTTATATATGATCACTTGATTCCTCATAATTGCAACAACACTATAGAAATCGGCAAAGTTCTCACTTGGCTTAAAGTCAGTGAGAAAATTACCAATTTCAAGTTGAGTCACTTTTCTTACAGAAACACTTTAAAAGCGATTCCTATTGGAGTAGAATCTGAACAAATGTCTTATTACCAATTTGGAATGAGTGAATGGAATCGGCATTTTTTTTTACAGAAACAAAATTTGAGCTAGTTGATAGAACTTTTGATTCTAAGAAGAAAATGATAAATAAAAAAATCGGCGTTCTCCCATTGTTTCCGAGACATGGGCCTCGAAAGTTCAGACGTATAATTCAGATATTGAGACATATTTGTGACATATCTTTTTCTTATTTATTAAGCAATATGGGTATAGTTGGAAAGCTTACTGCAACACCACTCCGATATATATATATATATATATATATATATATATATATATATATATATATATATATATATATATATATATATATATATATATATATATATATATATATATATATATCTTTTTCGATATCACAATCTATTTTCTTCAAAAATTAATTATTTTTAACACCGTTATTAAATAAATGGTGAAAAATTACTTGAAAAAAAGTCGCGCGGAAAAAGGTCAATTATCATTATTGTCAATCGTTTCAAAATTTTGTGCAAAAAATTAAACTGAAATGTCAATAAAGGGCTAAATTCTAAAACTAAGTGAAGTTTTTTGACCTAATACATATTTCGTTAATTAACAATCTTTAACAGCTTGTGACTATACGCCAAAATTGTGTACAATTTTTGGATCCCAGGCCAAGTCGTTTATCGCTATCGTGGGTGTCCACCTCTTAAATTCCTATAAAAACCGATATAATATGTTTTCGCCGTTCGAAGGCGGCGTTAATATCTAGGTACCGTTCAAAGTGTATAAGATTTATATCGTACACAGCTTAATGAATTGTGATAAGTTTCCCTTTGTTCCTAAATGGGATGTTGAGGAAGTTAAGTAGAGTTTGACATTACAAGCTGTTTCCAATAAATAAAAAAGTAATATGAAAATATTGAATTTGTATTATTTTGATTGACAACATACAAATGCTGAGACAAAAAAATGTGTGTATCCTATTTGCCCATTAACACAAAAACGACAAATAACGACGAGATAACAATAAATTTTTTAAAATATTTTTTGTCAAAAACAGTCATTAATCCAAAATAAATACTCCTAAGGATGTCGGAAAAAGGGACCACGAAACGTCGAGAAAAAAATTGGAAAATGAATTAGTTTTATTTATATTATTGACCATCTTCAGCCCATTAAAAACAAAAATAGTAAATAACAAATTGGTTGTTAACCAGTTATAAAGGGTGTTTTTTATTGAGGTATAGAACTTCGAATTGAAATAAAACACAAGAAATTCGTTTTAATGTCCATCAATTTGGCTTTATTGGAAGGATAGTTTTATGCCATTAATGTTTAAATATGATTTCGGGCATGTGGCCGCCGCGGCTGGCTCGAATAAAGCCAATTCTACAGGTCCAATTTTCAACCACTTTTTCGAGCATATGGGGCCGTAAGTTGGCAATAACGCCACGAATGTTGGCTTCCAAGTCCCCTAACGTGTTTCTGGTTTGTTGGCGTAGACGAGCGACTTCACATATTTCCAAAGAAAATAATCCAATGGTCCATGTTAACCGATCCATGGTTAACCGAATTAATTGCTCTGATGGACGATTATGTCGACCATAAAATGGACGGAGCTTGCGGTGAACTTCGCGAACTGAACCATTACTTTCGAAATAAATTTGCACGATTTGCAAGCGTTGTTCTTTTGTCAACCTGTTCATGATGAAATGGCAAACCAAACTAAATATTAATCACTTGACAGCTGACAAAATGGCCGCCAGTTAAAAAAGTGATGCCAACTTACCCCAATAAAAAACACCCTTTACAAAAAAAAATAATTCCATTTCGGTACTTTTTACTAAGAGCAAAGTCAAATATGTCGAATTTCAATTCGAAGCTGTTTTTTTACATTTTCTGCTTGATGGTAACTTTTTTCTATTTTTTTTTTAAACATGGATTGGAGCAACGTGAGAAACAAGAGCTTTAGCAACTTTTTTTATTTTGTCGTGTCGCTTTGGCATGCTGGTGTTAATCTCTAATCAATAATCTCCAATATAAACATACTTTATGGGTAAACACATATGGTTGGCAACGCAGTTGAATTGCATGGCTGGCAGCACTGTTTGCTTACGGTCGATGTTCTGTCAAAAGTTGTGTTTTTAATATTCGGCAAACAACACAAACATTCACGGTATATTTTCGGTTTTAGACTTAAGAGCAGAGTAAGTTGTAAGCAATATATTTATGACAATCATTAATTTTAGACAGAAATTTGTTTTGTTTCGTTATGATACATTTATAACATACACTGGCATTCGGCGTTCATTACAATCAGTTGTTTGTTGGGAACGTACTTGCACACATTCCTTGTATGCAATTTTGCTTGTATGTCTACGGTATTGTTTGCAAAATATTTATCGTCATAATTAGCACACGATGAAGAAAAGAATCTCGACTATTATGCCATACATTGTTTTTTCATTCATTTTTATACGAGATTTATTCATACTGTTGTATGTAAGTATGTCGCTCGATAGGTATTCCAATAAGAGTCGTTATGGCTCGTATTTGTTGTCTGGACTTATGCACGCACACACACTAGTGTAACTGCGAGGTCGTAATTGGGGCAATCTGAATTAAATTA
This sequence comes from Hydrotaea diabolus, assembly GCA_963513945.1. Taxonomy (NCBI): domain Eukaryota; kingdom Metazoa; phylum Arthropoda; class Insecta; order Diptera; family Muscidae; genus Hydrotaea; species Hydrotaea diabolus. The sequence goes on from OY740716.1 coordinate 210,263,429, forward strand.
ATTAAGCTGGTCACGTATAAACGGCTTCATTTTGATATGTCGCGATTTGTGCTGAAAGCATGGTTTATTCTTATCGCCAGTGTGGGGGAAAGACCGAATGTTCTGGCTCTATAATATTACCGACTTTTATTGAAACTTTCTCTGAAACGATTTATTCTATTGTGTACAAAACTTTAAATTCTTTAAAAAATAAAATTGCCATCTTTTCAGAATAGGTCCTATATTGCGGGGCAAAAAATAAGTAAGAAACAAGGTAGCCCTCAAGGCGTTAAAAAATAATCCTCCCACTTTTTATGTATGTAAGTGTGAATATTAAGTCAAAAGGAAATGGCTCAAGAATTCCAATAATAAAAATAAGTAAAACGCCGTCAAGTTTGGCCTAACCTTATTTACCCTCCGATCATAAGCTACTACTTAGTAGGGACATAAATTCTGTTACAACATTGAACACACCCATTTCAATAGTAGAACTGAACGTACCCCGTTAATGTCATATGTGTTTTGAAAGCTAACCTCAATAGCGTTAGTCTGTAACGGGATTTTAAAATTGTTTCATCTTTCATCATGGAGAGGTCAGATAATGAGAACCGTATCGCTGTTATAGCGCTTTTCAAGTGTGAAATGAAAAAAGCGATGTTTTCAAAACGCTCCGGCCACTAGGGATTAGCCGCATGTTCGTCTACCGATGCATAAAACTGTTTGAGGAGACTGGAAATGTAAAAGACCGCCACCGGTCGGGCCGCCCACGCTCTGTTCGAACACCGCATGTCATCAAAGCCGTTAAATCAAGAATTCACAGAAATCCGCTCCGAAAACATTAAGTCATGGCCCGTGAGATGAATATCATGCAAAAGTCCATGAGTCGAATCATTAAAAAAGACTTGGGACGGGGGGCTTTCAAACGACGTAACGGACTTTTATTGACTGCAGCTTTAAAAAAAAATAGGATTGAAAAATGCAAACGTCTTTTGGTGAAGCACGCTAATAACTAGCACAGAAAATTTTGTTCACCAATGAATTTTTACCGTTTAGGAAAAATGTAACGAGCAAAATGATAGAGTGTATGCGCGGTCATCTAAGGAAGCATCTGAACTGATCCCAAGGGTGGAAAAGGGTTATCACCCAGCTTCAGTCATGATTTGGTGGGGTATGTCTTACGATGGGGTCACTGACCTGCATTTCTGCGAACAAGGAGTCAAAACATCGGCCAAAGTTTACCAAGAAACCGTTTTGGAATCTGTTGTGAAGCTTTTTAACAATTGTCTGTTCCAAAACCAGCCATGGACTTTCCAGCAGGATTCTGCGCCGGCCCATAAGGCTAAAACGTCCCAGGCCTGGTTTCGAAACAATTTGCCAGCGTTCATTTCCTCTGAAGAATGGCCCGCAGACAGTCCAGATTTGAACCCATTGGATTACAAATTGTGGACGGTTTTAGAGGACAAGGTTTGTTACAAAAGATACCCAAACATTGGATCTCCTAAGACTGATTTGGTTCGAGCTGTGGCCAATTTTCCAATGGACGAGGTTCGTGCAGCTATTGACGATTGGCCAGTGCGACTTAAGGCGTGTGTAAAGGCAATAGGCGGACATTTGGAATAAGTAGATTCTTTTTGGATACAAATACATCAATAAATATATTAAAAAATATTTGGTCCAAAAACATTCAGTACATTTTATTTTTCAACATAAAACGTGTGTTAAAGTATTTATGTCCCTACTAAGTATTAGTCGTGTTCTTTTCAGGTAACTAGCTTAGTTACCTAGGTAGTTAGCAATATGGTTTTCTGACAATATTCAACAACATTTTGAATCAGATGACAGCATAAGCTCAAAAGTTTGTTTACATACAAAAAGAAAAACCATAGCAAAGTATGGAAAACGAATTTTTTTATTTCATATTGTTTCTTGTTTTGTTAACATTTTATTGACAAATTTAGTTTCGTTGGTAGGCATTTTTTTCGCCGGGGACATTTAAATTCGCCCTTTCTGGCTTTGTAGCAAGCCAATAGCATCAACGTCTCGTCCCTGGTTCACAATTTTCGTTTAGTCACTCTTAAAATAATATAACTACCGAGTAACAGCCAACTCGCTTGCTTACCGAGTAACTTCCATACAAATGCTTGTTTAGTAATCTGAAAAGAACACGGCTATTGTTTATCCATTTTGTATGTAAGACACATTAGGCGTGTTCTATTGGTACTCGCTTATTAAACGAGTAAGTGGTCGCTAAGGCGAAAACTTAAAAAAATTATGAGAAGTTTTGTAAATTTCTTTGTACTCAAAGAAACCGTTTGTTACGAAAACTTTTAATTTGTAGAAAAAAAGGTACTCAAGAAAAACTATAAGCGTGTAATAACCAAGCTTGCTTAAACTCGCTAAGGTTATTTTTGAATCACTTTCCAAAAATTTTATTTTTTTAAAACAACCTGGTTTTAACGAAAATTGTCTATAGTTTTCTGTAAACAAAATCATTTTCATATATTTGTACAATGGTGTGAAGCGACCTCCTAAGAGGGCTGTTAAATATATTTCTGGCCTAATAATGAATATGTGAATATTAATCATCAAAAATGATTTGTTTTTCAAAGTATTTTCCAGCATGATTTATACATTTTTGCATGCGCTCAAACCAATTGTCGAAACACTTTTTCCACTCCGATTGGGCACCTACAAAACATGGTTTTTGAACGCTTCAACAGCATCTTCTGGCGACGAAAATCGTTGACCACGCATAAATAAAAAGAAGTCGTTGGGGGCCAAGTCAGGGCTGTACGGCGGATGGCCGACGTTTTGGCCGGTCAAAAAGGCGCTCGATTGAACTTTGTCATTTAATAATGGAACACAATATCATTCACATGACTACTTCAACATGCTTATTCACATGAGGCAGCACCTTTTCCGATCAATCCTATTTTCAATACAATTTCGATTTTTTCGGGTTGATTCTCTCCAATGGCAACTTCGATTTCATGTTTCGACGCTTCAATTGTGTCTGGATGCTTTGCGTTACATTTATCTTTAATGGCTCCCCACAGAAAATAATCCAAAGGGTTCAAATCAGGCGGCCAATTGACATTACAATTTCGGCTGATAATTCGATTTTCAAAAACAGTAAAATATCGATAGTTTCGTTGGCTGTGTGACGTGTGGCCCGTCTTGTTGAAAACAAATGTCGTCCATGTCATTCTCTTGAATTTTTGGACACAAAAATTCGTTGAGCGTTATCGGTAACGCTCACCGTTGACGGTAACGGCGGCTCCTTGCTTATTTTCGAAGAAAAATGGCCCAAACTCGTTGTCGATGCATTGGTTTTTCTATAGTCACATGTGGGTTCTCTGAACCCCATCCACCGAGATGAAAATGAGCTTCATCTGAAAACACGATTTGTCGTTAAAATTCATCATCTCCTGCCAAACAATCTTTAGCCCATTGGTCGAAGCAAAAAAGCATCGGATGTTGTTCCATCATTTAATGACAACGTTTAACCTTTCCAATAAAAACAGAAATTTGAAAAATAAATATTAGTACTTTTTTACAGCCGATTTCAATTAAAAATTTTAAACGGCGCACCCTATATGTGTTAAGCCAAATTGTCAATGATGGTTGCTCTTGGAGAAGGAACTTCTTCAACTTCCGTATTAAATACATAGGGTCTCGAAAAAGAACTGATACCTTTTAATTGGAACCGATACTTTTTTGAATTTGAAAGGGTTGGGGGTATCGATTCTTTTCGATAGACTTTTTCGAAAAAATAAGGTAATTGTAATTTAAAAAAAAATACAATTACGTATACCTAAGCAACACTAAGTGTTGTCTGGTGCCATCTGACATTTTCATTGGAAACGTTTTGACGTACGACCATCATTTGTGTTGTTTACAGTGACTTGAAAAAATCAATTTGGCAAAAAATAGAATTAACTCGTTGACATTTTCGTGCGATCATTTCCCACAATTTTTGACGTGGATTAACGCGACAAGGGTGCATCGTTGAACTCAAATCTTTGTATGGCGATGAAGCACCTTCCTATAGCACTGTAAATAACTGGTTTAAAGAATTCAATCGTGGCCGACGCTCACTCAAAGACTAAGGTCGTCCAAAAACAGCCGTTGTGCCAGAGAATATTGATGCCGTGCGTGAACGGATAATGCAAGATCGCCATGTGAGATAGAGGCATCCTTGGGCATTTCTTCCACCAGCATACATTCGATATTGCATGAACACCTGGCCGTAAAAAAGGTTTGTTCTCGTGTCGATTGGTGCAAAGAAATTTTGAAAAAATACGATCGCGGTGCTTCAAAAGACATTTATAAGATCGTCACAGGCGACGAATCATGGATCTATGCGTATGAGCCCAAAACAAAACAGCAATCCGTCTGGGTCTTTGAAGACGAGCCAAATCCAACGAAAGTTGTTCGTGAAAGAAACAACTGTTCCGCTTGAGCAACGTAGGAGATTTATTCTGAGTGGTACACCACAATTTGTTTGCCTGAAGTCTTTGGAGAAATGACATGACAATGCGAGCTCTCACACATCGGCTCAAACCAGCGCCTTTTTGACCGGCCAAAACGTCGATGACCCCGTACATTCCTGACTTGGCACCCAATGACTTCTTTTTATGCTGTTAAAGATTCCAAAAACCATGTTTTGGAGGTGTCTCAATTGGAGTGGAAAAAGTGCTTCGACAATTGGTTTGAGCGCATGCAAAAGTGTATAAATCATGCTAGAGAATAATTTAAAAAACAATAATACAATTTTTGATGATAAATATTCGCATTTTCATTCAGGCTAGAAATATATATAGCAGCCCTCGTACTACATGCATAAATAATTGTTTTTGGCAAATGCATGCATAATGGAACCGCCATTAAAGGATTGGAAAATTTCGTAAAATGTTTCGGGTTTGAAAACGTGAATTTGACTTTTTCGAAAACCCCGCGAATTTTATATTCGGAGCTTGCTATCCCTAACATTAACATGTGTATAGTTTTTCATATGCATAAATACTGATACCCTGTATTTGTAGATATTCAAACATTCTCTTCCAAAAAAAATCGGGCATAAAATAAGCTTGTACGAGTATGTCATTGCGGCCTTTGTCTTCACCTGGCTACGTCTATCCATGTTATTGTTTATAGTCTATTAACAAATAAAATGACGTAGAGAAAAAAAGTTAAAAAAGCATGCGATTAAGTACAACAACAGACAGACGGTGGTTGAAAATTGTCAAATCATCATGATCGGACGTAAAGCCAAACAGATCTAAACACACACATGAATGTTCATACGCACGCTCACACACTCACAGACAATTCACCCAAAAAGTGAATTGGTGTGTGTGTGTTTTAAAATTGTAAACAAAACCACGCCGGCAAGCAGTTTGAAAGAAATTTTGATTGAGCACATTTATGAAAACCTTCAAAATCGCACCAATTTAGAACATGAATACAGTCTTGGGAGAAAGTCTTCATACAGTCTTACAATTAGTTGGACGTTTAGTTTAGCATGTCTGATTTTGGAACCGTTGAAAGGTGGCAAATCCTTTTGTTTTTTTTTCAAATCCCAAATGTGGGAACACATTGTTTTTATACCAAGCATTGCATAATAATTTATTATATCGTTTGCAACACCTCCAAACAGTGACCTTAGACTAAAAGTCGACTTTTAGACTTTTCGACTATTACAAAAAAATCAAAAGATGTAGGGAGAGTAGTATATAATATATTTACTCGCTTATATAGAACTAAAGTTCAGTTTTAATCACCTAAAATTTTATTTAATAGCCCCAAATTTTGAATTAAATTATGGTTACGTAATTTAACCGAATCGTTACGGAAAATTATGGTTACGTGGGGATAGCCGAGATGTGAAAATTTTTTCTCTCCTGCTAAGAACTGGAGAAGGTTCAAGATATCCCTTGTAACTTTGAATACAGCATTCAAAATTGCTAGCTTGTTCAAATTACCGAAGGCTTATAAATAAAAGTAGACGTCGTTTAAGAGCAATTACGCAAAATAATTTTACAATTGAAATGTTACGGGAACTCTACCCCTTAAAACATGCACCAGAAACGATATATGTGACGCGCAAAATAGAAAGGGACTTAAGGGTAAAAACCAGTTTTTTCAGGAGAGCAATTTATTTTAAAGATTTAAATACGTGTATCTTTGGTCTACCCACTTTCATAAAACGCTCATATCTCTGGGAGGGAACACTTTTGGGGCATGGGATCAGTCTCATTCGATGCTCAGATGTTGTCCACATAAAAAAGTGAAAATTGATTGTTTTACCCTTAGGTCCCTTTCTCTATGCGCTGTCACATATGTTCTTAAAGTTACAAAGCGAAATGACTTTTCTTCCCTGGCTTCCGATGTGGAATCCAATCTACCAAAAAAGATTTATCAAGTTTTGGAATGCCACGAATATTAAAATTTTTGCTGCTATATTTATTTCTGGCCTAATAATGAAAATGCAAATATTTATCATCAAAAATGGTTTTATTGTTTTTCAAAGTTTTCTCCAGCATGATTTATACATTTTTGCATGCGCTCAAACCAATTTTCGAAGCACTTTTTCCACTCCGACTAAGACACCTCCAAAACATGGTTTTTGAAAACTTCAACAGCATCTTCTGGCGAGTAAAATTGTTGACCACGCATTTTTTTCTTGATTTGAGGGGAAAAAAAGAAGTCATTGGTTGTCAAGTCATGGCTGTTCGGCGGATGACTCATCGATTCGATGTTTTGTGCTGGTTTGAGCCGATGTGTGAGAGCTCGCATTGTCATGGCGCACAATGATTCCTTTTCTCTTGTTCGTTTTTTGAATTTCTTTGAAGTCTTCAGGCAAACAAATTATGGTGTACCACTCAGAATTGACCGTCCTACGTTGCTCAAGCGGAACAGTCACCTCATGACCAGATTTGCCTAAGAAACAGGCGACCATTTGCTTGGAAGTGCTTCATCCACGAACAACTTTCGTTGGATTTGGCTCGTCTTCGAAGACTCACACGGTCGATTGCTGTTTTGTTTCGGGCTCATACGCATAGATCCAGGATTCGTCACCTGTCACAATCTTATAAACGTCTTTTAAAGCACCGCGATCGTATTTTTTTTAAAAAATTCTTTGCACCAATCGACACGTGTATGCTGATGGAAGAAATGCCCAAGGATGCCACATGACGATCTTGCATTATCATTTCTCGGCCGTTTGGGCGACCTTCACGACCTTCGTCTTTGAGCGAGCGTCGGCCACGATTGAATTCATTAAACCAGTTTTTCACAGTACTATAGGATGGTGCCTTATCGCCATTCAAAGATTTAAGTTCATCGATGCACTCTTGTCGTGATAATCCACGTCGAAAGTTGTGAAAAATGATTGCACGAAAATGTTCACGAGTTAATTCAATTTTTTTTTTTGCCAGATTGATTTTTTCAAGTCACTGTAAACAACACAAATGATGGTCGTACGTCAAAACGTTCTGAGTACGTTTATGCAAAAATGAGTCAAATTTTCCAATGGAAATTTCAGATGGCTACAGGCAACACTAAGTGTTGCCTAGGCCAGAAATATATGTATATGTGACGCGCAAAATAGAAAGGGACCTAAGGGTAAAAACCATTTTTGTTCAGGAGAGCCGTTTTAAAGATTTAAATGCGTGTATCTTTGGTGTACCATCACGCATATCTCTGGGAGGGAACACTTTTGGGGCATGGGATCGGTCTCATTCGATGCTCAGATGTTGTCCCTTTTTCTATTCGCTGTCACATATAGAGCAACCCTAGTATAGGACTGACGTTCAGTTTAAATCCCCTAAAATTGTGTTTATAGTCCCATATTTTGTGAACATTTAATTTTCTCCCGTCAATAAATGAAAAGGTTGAATCTTAAGAAAACCCTTGTAGCTTTCTGTGGTTTAAACCCAAATCGCGGGGAGAGTATTGGCTCGGTGTAAAGTTGCATTGCATCCGACTGCTGTGACCCATAGAACGGCAGAGGATTTAGATAGGTATTGGCCCCTTGCCAAGGGGGAAGTTGTGTCAATATAGCACGCTTCGAATTGGTACCGGCTGGATTAGCCTAAAGGGGCGCTGGCCGCCGCTTGATAATGGCTTCTGTTGCAATGGCGCACCATGGTTGATGCTATTACAGCGAGAATCATCTAAAAGATTCGGACGCTAGCCGAACTTAACGACCTTTTTACTTGGTTCATAACGGTTTGAAATTATAGCTTAAGCTTAAAAAAGACGAATAATACGATACAAACATGTACTTTTAAAATCTTCCTAAAATGTATGTAGCGACATGTTTCTTAGGGATAGCTTCGATTTCACACACAGGCTTCGTAAAAACACCAAAAATTTGTATTATAACTGGTTTAAGTGAAAACAAATAAAAACGCTTAAAAATTCCATGCTTAGTTTACATGCCCCAATAACGTTGAATGTGCTCTCATGTAAACTACCAAACATGCTTGTTATGCCAGTTAGTCAAGACAGCAAAAAAAATATCGTGATAAATACAGAGAGTTTGCCTGACACAAAAAAGTGTTGAATTATGAGGCATGCGTTACAATTACTCGTAGTTTTTTCTCGGAACCGGCATTCCTAGGCGCATGCCTTGTAAACAATATTCCAGGGTGCACTGATAACATCACAAGAATAAACGAAGTAGTTTTGTTTTCATTTGAATCCACACAGTGCGTAAAGATAACTCATACAGTAGGGTGGGTTAATTTCTGTACTAATTTCGTTACATAGGCATTAAAAGCTTATGATTTTACGCCTGTTAGCTGGCATTTACTCGCTATGGCTGCCAATGGAAAATGTCAATGTTTTCTTACCTGTATAAGAACTATGATTGGACACAAAAATATCAAAAGGACTTGTAGCACCCTAAGGTGAAATTTCAGGCGATTCAAAAAAATAGAGTACTGGCAAAGCTCTTGGTGGCGGTGGTACGAATAAACCAAAAATAGACGGCAGCAAACTGGGGCTTGCTTTTGCGATATATTTGACAAGCAAAAAAACGCTTTAAACACCGCTAAGGCAATAATTTCATATCGTTATCAAAATACATAAATCTTTTTTAGTTATTAAGTATAGGGTGGGCCATTTAAAATTTATAATTTGAATCGGCTGTAAAAAAAGTACAGATAATTTCTTCAAATTTCTGTTTTTATTGGAAAGGTGGAATTTTGTCATTTGACACCAAAACTGGCTCGGCAGTACCTCATCCGATCAACCCAATCTTTCAGTACATTTTCTTTTGTTTTAGGTCAAATCTCTTCAATGACAACTTTTTTAAAGTAGTATTTTCGGGTCCAATTTGAAATAAATGTTTTCTAAATCCTTGGTTAAATTTAAATAGATGTTGTTTATACTATTCGTTTCGTTCAAACAACGAACGAAAATTCATTAACGTCTATTTGGGTTTTTTAACATGAATTTAACTTACTGTAGGGTGAAATGCATCCACAACGAGTAACTGTTTGGTGTGGATTTTAATCTGGCGGCATTTTTAGGCCATTTCTTTTCGAACGTGAGCAAGAAGCCGTCGATACCATCAACCGTGACGTTTCCGCGCCATGCTCAACTATTTTTTCTCCAAAATTTAAGAGAATGTCATAGACTACATTTGGTTTCAACAAGACGGGTCCACATGTCACACAGCCAACGCAACCATCGATTTTTTACGCAATGTTTTTGACAATCGAATATTCAGCCGAAAGTGTGATGTCAATTGGCTATGATTTAAGCTCTTCAGTTTATTTTCTGTGGGGAGCCATTAAGGATAAATTTTACGCAAAGCATCCAGAGACGATTAAAGCGTGGAAACGAAGTTGCCATTGAAGAGATTCCACCCGAAACAATCGAAACTGTACGGGATTTTGGGTTAATGGGATGAGGTACTGCCGAGCCAGTTGTGGTAGTCATACGAGTATGAATGATATTGTGTTCTATTATTATTAAATGACAAAGTTCAACCTTTCCAATAAAACCAGAAATTTTAAAAATTATCAGTTTTATTTTTTTTACAGCCGATTCAAATTTAAAGTTTTAAATGGTCCACCCTGTATATATTATGTATATGCGTCAAAAATTGTTTGTTTTAAAAAATTATGATTCATAGAAAAAAAGTTATTAAAGAAAAAGGCCGCTTAACGTTTTTTTCAGCGAAATGAAGCGGAACTCAGTGAATCTGCTTAGCGTTTTTCTGGAATAATAATAATTTTATGAGGCCTCAGTTCTTGGATTAATAGAACTTTGTAAACCTTCATACCATATGGACTAATAGAACTTTGTAAGCCTTCATACCGAGGTCTTTTGCAAAATTTTTCTCAAAGAAGTGCGAGAAATGTTCACTTCCCGAGAACGATGACGAGTTGATAAACGCTATTGGACATTCTCAGCCACAGCATCAATGTTTTCAATTAAACGCACTGGAAGAGAACGTACTCGGACTAGTTTGTCCAAAATGATCCATTTTCATGAACTCGCTTAACAAAATGACGCACAAAGGCCCATCTCTTTTCAAAAATTTCTTACAGTTTGTGTTAAAGACTCGCTACTTTGGAAGTAAATTTTTAATTTTGTCCAATTTTGTTAGAGCGTATAGCGTCCCATTTTGCAAATGTCATAAACATTAACCTGAAAATAAATTGTTCTACCTTTTCAAGTCAAAGTAATAGGTAGTTTAATTTAAAATTTTAAATGACCCACTCTTTATAATAAAAGGCAAATAAAACAAATAGCACTTTTTGGTCACAAGATTTTCAAATAAAGAACCCCTGAAGATGTTGGAAAGTAACCAACGAAACGTCGTAAATATAAGAAATACGAGTGCATAACAATAATTCCTTGACTTTTTCAACTTTCCTCGTAGTAACATGAAATGCAACACAGCTCACATCAAGTACCTTCTGTTAATAGACTACATTAAAATTTTGAGAGAGTTTCGTCATTTAGTTTGTGTTTAACAGCTGTTCCAAATATTTAACCTCGTGGATTTTGTTCAAAATGGAAAAAAGTGAATTTCATTATTTTTTGCGGAAAAAAACCAACCAATTAAACCAAGGAAAGGCTTGATTAATAGTATGGGGACTCTGCACCATTGATTTCCATGGTAAAAAAGTGGTTTACTAACTTTCGTTGTGGTCGCACACGTAAAAGTGACGCTGATCTTTCTGGACAGCCAATTGAGGTCAATTCACCCGAAAATGTCGAAAAATCCACGATGGCAGTGTGGTTTTGATTTTACATGATCAGTTGGGCTTAATAAAGCTGTCTGCAATATGGTTGCCGCGTTTGCTCTTAATTGATCATAAACGTAATCGTGTGACAACTTCAAAGGATTGTTTGGAGTTGTTTAACAACAATTCGAATGAGCTTTGGAGGCGTTTTGTAATTTTGGATGAAATATGGATCCATTAAAACACTCCAGAGACCAAGCAGCAGTCTAAACAGTGGGTTTCTCCGGGTGGACAAGCTCCGAAGATGGCCAAGGTGACTTTTTCGGCCAATAATGTGATGGCAACAGTTTTTTTGAGTTGCACGCGGTATAATCCACATCGATTACCTTCAAAAGGGAAAACTATTCCAACTTATTGGACATATGTGCAGTTTCAATGGCAAAATTCCATGATTTGGGTTATGAATTGGTACCTCATTGGTTACGAGTTGGTACCTCATCCGCCATATTCTCCGGACTGAGCCCCCAGTGAATATTTCCTATTTCCAAACCTAAAGAAAGAGATTTAGATCCAACGATGAAATTTATAGATCAAACTAATACAAAAACTGGAGAAATGTTAGACTAAGTGTATTGAGCTAAAAGCAGATTATGTTAAAAAAAATAAACTGTTTTATTCAAAAAGGCATGGAATTATTGATATGCCCTCGTATATTAGTGTTATATAATTCATCAAAGTGCCAAAGCGACAAAAATAATTAATATTTGTTTTTGATCGGGCTATTTGGTCAAATTGTGATGATGAAAATTAAACTAATTTATTTAAGACTTAAACAGGGTTTTTCTGGTTCGAGAACTTTTGGTAGCCAATGCATTTCACCAATTTATTAGTTGATTTTGAAAACGACACCACAAAAAGTTCTTGGACCAGAATAAAAACTGTTCAAGTCATAATAATGGTAAAAGATTGAATAAATATAAAAAAACGACTAATTTATTTAATTTATCACTCAACGTTTTGTTGGCTTTTTCTAACTTATTCAGCAGTGGTGTTTTTTTATTCTTGGCAATCTTAAAATCAATAAAAGGCCACGTCTGAAGAATTTGAAAACAATACAACAAAACGCTGAGCAAAAAATTAAATATACGAGGGCGGCCGCAAAAGTAACTGGCCTAACATAAAAAGAACCGTTTTTTAGGAATTATTATTATTTATTTTTCAACATAATCTCCTTCCAACTCAATAAACTTCATCAAACGTTTTTCAAGTTTTTTAATTCCATCCGAAAAATAAGATTTTTCAAGACCTTCAAAATATGCCTCAGTTTCAGCAATAACCTCGCTATTGGACGAACATTTTTTGGCACCGAGAATTTTTTTTAAATTTGGAAACAAGAAATAATCAGAAGGAGCTAAATCTGGACTATATGGTGGATGCGGAGCAATTTCAAATCGTAATTCGGCCAGTTTTTGTTGAGTTAAAAATTCAGTGTGTGAAGGAGCATTATCTTGATGAAAAAGAACTTTTTTTTTCTAAATGCGGTCGTTTTATCTTGATTTCTTCACTCAACCGATCCAATAATGCACAATAATATTCACTATTTATAGTTTTTTCTTTCTCAAGATAATCAATAAATATTATACCCCTTGCATCCCAAAATACTGTGGCCATTACTTTTCCTGCTGACTTAACAGTTTTCGCCTTCTTGGGACCACTTTTACCAGCTTCTGTCCATTGTTTTGACTGTTCTTTGCATTCTGGGATGTAGTGATGGATCCATGTTTCATCAACAGCTATGAATCGGCGCAAGAACTCTATTGGATTACGCTGATAAATCGCTTAAAGCTCCTTGGAATTGATCCAACGGACGATTTTTTGGGGCAAAGTCAACAAACGCGGCATAGCTTTTGTGGATAGCTTTTTCATGTGGAGTTCATCATGTTAAATACTCCAAACTTGTTTTTCGTGTATTTTAACAATATCAGCAAGTTCTCTGAGCATTATTCGTCTATCTTTAGTCACTTTATTAAATATTTTTCAATAGTAGTAGCAGTTTTCGGTCTTCCAGAGCGTTGTTCATCTTCCGTACTTGAACGACCCATTTTAAATTGTTGAACCCAGGATTTCACGGTGGAGTGTGATGGTGCATTATCACCATGAACAGAATCCAATTCATCTTTGATTAATTGTGGCGTATAACCTTTCATATAAAAGTGTTTAATTACCGCACGAAACTCTTTATTTTCCATTTTTCAAAAATTATAAAACTTGTTTACTTCAATCACCTGTTACAAAGAAAATAATCATTAAATATTTCGGAAATTTTGACAGATGGCTTATAAAAGATTGCTTTTAAAAAACAAAAAAAAAGTTGCTAGTAAAACAGAAAATGAACCAGGCCAGTTAGTTTTGCGGTCGCCCTCGTAAATAAATTGAACAGGGATTAACCGGATCAAGACCTCTTGTTTCTATACTTATATTTAAATAGAAGTCAAGTTTTTAAGTTTTAATCTAAGTGACATTGATTTTCGGGTCCGCGACAAACCTCTTCTGAAAGCTTTACAGCAATTGTTGAAAGTAATTTTTTTTTTTAAATAAAGAAAAAATATTAAATTAAGTCGTATTGCAAAAAAAAAAAAATAAAAATTGCCATTTGGTCAAAATTAAAGAATATTTTGGTTAAATTAACTCCTCCTAAGAAAAATCGGTTAATCGACTTGGATTTTCTTGGCTAATACTTAAAAACCCGCTTTTAACTTTTCAGTTTGGACTATTGTTTGGCCACGTTTGGTTTTACATACGATGTTGTCTTGAAATATACAATTATTCTACATCAATGAAAAATATTACCAACTCAATGTAAGAAATTATAGGCTTTTCATTTATTTGTTTCAGTGTAGCTCTCAGACAAATCACTCGCTGCAGCGGCCAAAATCTTACTAGTTTTGAGTGGGATTTATAGTTGCGTTACTAAAGGCTTTGCCGATGAAAGGCCTTAAACAACTCTCTCTCTCTCTCTGCCACCGGACAGGTAGAGGCGGTATTCATTTAATATCATATGCCACCATGACTATGCAGATACTTCACTACTCGAGCAATAAGGTGTTAAGCATTTTATAGAGTTTTTATTCAAAACAAAACGAAAAAAAATGTTCGGGTGTGTGTTTGTGGTGTTTGTCGATGAATTTTTTGGCTGCCTCATCGTAGTTGAGCTACGAGCAGGTCTGCACGAATGAAATATTTTCAGTTGATTTCGTTCTTTCGGAGTGGTAATGTTAACGCCGGGCGAAAGACCGAAACGAAGCATACGGAAAGTATTAGCCTACTAATAAAAACATACTTTGCTTGCTTACGCTGGAAAAATACCGGGGTAGTCGAAACATACTTACAACCGAAAGAAGATCAAACTCGAAGCCCTCCGAACGTGACACAATTGCAGAAACGAAATTTTACCACATAGAGCGAAATGTTCGCTCAGTATATATTGATCGGTTGCGGCTTATAGTATTCAAGCAAATTACACATATAAGCTACATACTGCGTAAATACATATGTACATATACTATATACTATGTATGTATATAGAGCGTGAATAATAGATTTTGTTCTTGCAAAAAAATAAGTACAAACAGTGCGCGAGTGAGTGAGAGTTTAAAGTATTTGGCAGTTTTGCAGAATTTGGCGAATTAATCAACTTCGATCGTTTAAAAGGATTTACAAAGTGCAAAAAAAATAAAAAAAATTAGTCAAGTGCTGACGTTATTTTAAAGTTAAGCCTACCTAAAAGTAACACCACTGTGCACCTAGTGTACGAGTAAATAGTAAAACAAATGACGATGCCTCGGAGTTTGGAAAACAGTATTGATAGACCTAATATATTATCAAATTCTACATATGCCTCAATTGATAATACAAATAATTATAATAATACTAATTGTCAACAAAGATTTAATATTGAAATTTCATATCAGCCCTCCATGGAGTATGAAGGTAATTAATTTCCAATTAATAAATCTATGTACGTTTTTGCCATTGTGAATGTTAGCGACCTAAACCAAACCCATAGAAGTAAATATTTCCTTAAACAAGGACATTTTATTTTGAAAATACAGTGTTAAAAAATAAAAGTTTTACAGAAAAAAGTGCTGGTATCTGCCAGAGAAGTTAGTGATTTAAGACGCAGTCGTATCTTGGTTGTTGTTGTATCGGTACACCGTACAGGGATAACAGCCCTTGGCCGACGAATTGCTGCTTCGCATAGACCCGGTATATAGAACCGGCTGTCGTGGGATCGCTCGGTTTTTCAAGTGGCTTTCTTTTTAAACCAAAATGCTATTGTAGATGTCATATTGCAACCCTTTGATTTAATTCTTAATTTGTACCAAACATCTGGCAGCTCTATGAAAAAGTTATACCTTTATATGGGGTGATCAGTCTTGAGGTATTTTTTTTTTAAACAAAAAAATATAAAAATTTAAATCAAGTGTGGAATCTTTATTGGTAATTTGAAAAGACATTTTGGCATTTATTTTTTGAATATAATTTCCTTCAAATGTTGACCGCAACTACGCCTCAGGGTTTCCATTCTGAGGGTCCAATTTTGGATGAATCGTTCGAGCATTTCCACCGGTATGGCTTTAATAACACGCGTAATATTGTCTTCCAAAACCTGAGTCGTAGCTGGTTTGTCAGCATAGACTTTGGACTTTACATAACCCCAAAGAAAAATGTCTAAAGGTGTGATATCACTCGATCATAATACAGCCGCCAATATTTTCAAAAAAAAAAATGCCATAAAATGTCCTTTCAAATTAGCAATAAAGATTCCACACTTGATTTAAATTTTTATATTTTTTTTCTAAAAAAAAATACTTCTAGATGGATCAACCTATATAAGTGTTTTGTGTTGCTAAGCTTTGACCCTGGTAATTATGACTGAATAGCTAAACCGAAATAGTTAAGTATAAGTAGTTAATGCTCAGTTTTGTTTAAATCGGCTGAAGTACAACGTGACGATAATTAAAAAAAATGCCGTCTCTAAAATGGCTAGAGAATTTCACAAAAAATAATAAGTACGGCCGCTTAGGGCCGCCCACTTTCACATAAGTGTTTTTACTCATACGAAAGGCAATTGATCAAGAATGCAAAAAAAGAAAAATACGTGGACCTTTAAGACTCAAAAGGTGGGTCGTGAGGCCCTTAGGGTCCGACCGCATACGGAATTATAAAGGGTGGTTTAATTTGATTTTGAAAAAAAAGAAAAATACGTGGAAATAGGGTTCACTTAAGACTCAAAAGGTGGGTCGTGAGGCCCTTAGGGTCCAACCGCATACGGAATTATAAAGGGTGGTTAAAATTATTTAGGAAGTTATTGTCATTTCTTTTTATTATGATAGTATTGGTATGGTTCAATTATGTATGGAACAAAATATCAGCCAAATGGCCGCCGCGACCTCGGCGACACACCCCCATCCGATGGACCAAATTTTCGATGACGCTAAGGCATAATTGAGGATCTATGCCGTTAATGTGCCGAATTATCTCATCCTTTAGCTCTTGAATTGTTGCTGGCTTATCGACGTACACCTTTTCTTTCAAATAAAACCAATGAAAGAAGTCCAACGGTGTCAAATCACATGATCTTGGTGGCCAATTAACATCGCCACGGAGTGAGATAACACGGCCATTGAATTTGTCGCTCAAAAGAGCTATTGTTTCGTTAGATGTGTGGCAAGTGGCACCGTCCTGTTGAAACCACATATCGGCCACATCCATATCTTCCAATTCGGGCCATAATAAGTTCGTGATCATCTAACGATAGCGAACACCATTCACCTGACCGGACTCATTTTGGAAAAAATTCGGCCCGATGATGCCGCCAGCCCATAAACCGCACCATCTAGTCACTCTTTGTGGGTGCATTATTTTTTCGACAATCACTCTTGGATGATCATTCGTCCAAATGCGGCACTTCTGCTTATTGACGAATCCACTGAGATGAAAATGTGCCTCATCACTGAAGATGATTTTCTTCGAAAATTGATCATCCACTGTCGCCCATTTTCATAATAAGCCGAATAACTTTAACGCGTTGCCCGCTTGTATATCTTTCCATGGTTCCTAAAACTTGACGTTTAGGTGTGGTTCACATTCAACATCGGCCCTTAAAATTTGACCACCCTTTACAGGAATTCCAAGCATGCAAAATTTATGTTTGTTAATTCCACTTTTAAATGTACTCGTACATGCACTTTCTGAATACAAAGACCATAAACATTTTTTTTTGATTTCGATCCCTTTTGAAGAATTTTCAGCTGACAGTGGTTAATAGCAAAAGCCTTTAAAGAACCAAATCCCTAGATTACAACTGTCTCTGCTTTAAGACTTTCAGACACTTTTATATACTTATAGTATATCTTTCAAACAAAATGAATGATTTTTTTATAATCAAATATAAAAAAACTTTAAATAAAACCTTTTTTCAAGGACGATTTATGAACGAGTAAAAACTGTATCCTTGGATTTTTGTCGAGCCCTACACTTTGACTAAATCTACAATGATCGCATCTTTTTTAATGCTTTATCTATAAACCCACGTTGCAAATCCGGTAGTTAGGACTTCGATCATTATTTGAATCTAAATATACTTTGATGAAACAAAAGTGAAAAAATGTTTTCTAATCTAATCTGAAATGACTTGCAATAAAAACTGTAAGAAATACAACAGTAGTTTCAAGAAGAGTTAATAGTGTATAAATTGTAGCAATGGTAAGGTTGACACCATTAATGTGATTTTAGAAGTTTTTAAATGAAACAACGTGGCGACATAATTGTACGAAAAATAATGCGAACTGCAAAATCAACGGATTGAGCACTTAACTAAATAGTTTAAATTGTCTATAAGAAATGTATTTTTTTTTTGGAGTTGTAATCACTGTCTAAACGTATATGTTACTCTGTAGAATGTTGCGCCTTTTTCTAATTTGGTATTAACTAATGTTCTGGAAATAAACTATTCTAAAATATCTTCTGCGTTCTAGTTATCTATACAGAAACTTCATATTTCTTCTTTAATGGAATGTTAAGGGATAGAAATAATTCTACACCATCTTTGTGCAATATTAAACGTTAGTCGACTTTAAGAGGCTAAGCGAATACTTTTAATCATTAGTAAATATAGAACATTTGTATCAAGTTCGCGTTCAACGTTGTATGAGGTGTGCAATGATTCAAATAAAATAAGTTAAAGCAAATTTCACTACGAATCTTAAAAATTTATTAAGCTTTAATATTTAACTGAGAATGAAGTTGGTCTCTTGCGTACGAAAATTTACGCAAATTAAATTCAATACTCATTTATTTTTGATTTCTAGAGCTATATGACCTCAAAAACAAACAAATTGGTAACTTCAAGACAAAAACATCGGTGCATCACACTTTAATATCCGACTGTAAACATCGATAACACAAAGAACAACTTAAAAAGCAAGCCTTATATTCGGCAATAAGGCAAAACCATTTGTAAAAATTGTTCTGCTAGGATTATCTACATATATCCCTAACTCAAGAGTTTATTAATTTTGTGAGACTTTTTTGATATTGTGGTGTTACATTAGGGTAGTAAGTATCAGAAGTATCAGAAGGGGGTACTTGAGGTCAGTGACATTAAAAACAGAAAAATTCTCTTTGACTCTTGTCTCTTCGAGAGAAAAATAACGATGTATCACACTTTAAGATCCGGCTGTAAATGCAAAAGATATAAAGAAAAATGTAAAAGCGCGACCACTACGCTCGGCAAAAAAACCAAAAAAAAAATTCGAAACTACCTTGAAATAATACTTTATATTTGCAGGTGTACGACGATTTATTTTTTGAGGTACGACCTAATGAACATAATCGTAGACGGGGGTCGGTCCCATGTACCCGTGGGAAAAAGCTCATTACAGTCATAGGGCACATAAGTACGAGTATGATTATTTTCGTTTTTCCAAATCCAAAGCCATGTCGAACCTTATGTCGTTTTTTCTGATATTTCTTCTTTAAAACCAAGTCATTATTACGAAGTTGGTTATCGTTAACTTTTGCACTCTTATATCTTCTCGATTGCTGAAATTGCAGCAGTTCCATTTCGCTATTCTTCCACATAAGTGACGGATTTTTCAATACATAAACGGCGCTTCTTTAAGAGCTTAAGAACTTAAAATGATAATAAAGGGTGTTCTAACTAAAACGCACAATGTTTATTGAAAATGTTAATACTCGCGTTACAAATATTTCAGAGAATTATCATAATATTTTTTTATTATGATACGAGGGCTGCTCTATATATTTCTGACCTAATAATGAATATGCGAATATTAATCATCAAAAATGGTTTGTTTTTCAAAGTATTCTCCAGCATGATTTATACATTTTTGCATGCGCTCAAACCAATTGTCGAAGCACTTTTTCCACTCCGATTGAGACACCTCCAAAACATGGTTTTTGAACGCTCCAACAGCATCTTCTGGTGACGAAAATCGTTGACCACGCATTTTTTTTCCTTCATGTGCGGGAATAATAACAAGTCATTGGGTGCCAAGTCGGGGCTATACGGCGGATGACCCATCAATTCGACGTTTTGGCCGGTCAAAAAGGCGCTGGTTTGAGCCACGTTGTCATGTTGCACAATGATTCGTCTTCTCTTGTTGGCTTTTCGAATTTCTTCGAAAAGACTTCAGGCAAACAAATTGTGGTGCACCACTCAGAATTGACCACCAACGTTGCTCAAGCGAGACAGTCGCCACATGACCATTTTTGCCGAAGAAACAAATGGTCGCCATTTGCCTCGAAGTGCTTCTTTCACGAACAACTTTCGTTGGATTTGGCTCGTCTTCGAAGGCCCACACAGTCGATTGCTGTTTTGTTTCGGGCTCATACGCATAGATCCATGATTCGTCACCTGTGACGATCTTATAAAAGTCTTTGGAAGCACCGCGATCGTATTTTTTCAAAATTTCTTTGCACCAATCGACACGAGCCTTTTTTTGAGCGATTGTCAAATTGTGCGGGATCCAACGAGAACAAACCTTTTTTACTGTCAGGTTTTCATGCAATATTAAATGTATGCTGGTGGAAGAAATGCCGAAGGATGCCTCTATTTCACGGTATGCCACATGACGATCTTGCATTATCAGTTCACGCACGCATCAATGTTCTCTGGCACACGACCTTCGTCTTTGAGCGAGCGTCGGCCACGATTGAATTCATTCAACCAGTTTTTCACAGTGCTATACTCGTAGGATGGTGCTTCATCGCCATACAAAGATTTAAGTTTATCGATGCACTCTTGTCGTGAAAGTTGAACGTAAACCCTTCAGTTGTTAAAAATGATCGCACGAAAATGTTCAAGAGTTAATTCCATTTTTTTACCAAATTGATTTTTTCAAGGCACTTGTAAACAACACAAATGATGGTCATACGTCAAAACGTTCTGAGTACGTTAATGCGTAGTGTTGCCTGGCGCCACGGCTTCGGTGGCATACCTCTATTTGATGTTTCATATTTTAAATACCTCTGAGACGTAGTTTCGTTAATGTACCGAATTATCTCATCCTTTAACCCTTGAATTGTTCTGGGCTTATTGACGCACATGTTTTCTTTTAAATATCCCCAAAGAAAGAAGTCCAACGGTGGGAAATCACATGATCGTGGCGGCAAACTAACATCGGATTCGACGTGAGATAGCACGGCCATTGAACTTATCGCGCAAAATAGCGATTGATTCGTTAGCTGTGTGGCAAGTGGCATCATCCTGTTGGAACCACGTATCGTCCAGGTCCATATCACAAGAAGTCCGTTATCATCTAGCGATAGCGAACACCATTCACGAGTGCACAGGTGTTTTCACATTTCCTACAGGCCCGGTTTGCTGAAATTTGTGAACAATTCTCCTGTTTGTGGACAAATTCGGTCGATTATGCTGGACAAAAAAAATCACCAATTGCTCGAGATGCATTCTGATTTCAACGCCACTTTTGGTAAAAGGCTTCAATAATCTTAACGCACTGCGACAAATTCAACCTCTCCATGGTTACATTTGTCAAACACTGAAGCAAAGAATTGTCATATAAAGAAGGGAAATAAATTTGACGTAAAGGTGTGACTAACAATTAACACCGTGCATTATTGTTGAACAGCCTTCACATGCAACAGCGAGTATTGAAATATGCATTTTTGCAAATATAAAAATATACGTTCCCTACTTTTTGAAAGAAAAAAACACAGAAAATTCAAAATGAACGGGAATTTATTTTTTGGAGACTATGTCTACAAATGTTGGTCACGACTACGTCACAGATGGTCCATCCGTTGAGTCCAATTGTCGATGACTCGTTCGAGCATTTCGACTGGTAACTGGCGAATGCCACGCATAAACTTTAACTTTACATATCCACACAGGAAAAAGTCTAACGGTGTGATATCACACGATCTTGGTGGTACCTTTACTTGGATCAGCCCTATATAATAATTTTTTGCTTTTTGTACCCTCTCCAATCTTTGCCACATAGTTGTTATGAGTTTGTGCTGAAATTTTTATCGCCAAGAAAAAGGCCCATTTAAAATTATTTTGATCGACTTAAAAATATTTAATAATTAAGTTTATCTCGATGAAAGTTTGCACATTACGAGTATTTTCTGTTTGGCTGACGACGGCCGCAATTGAAAGTTCTGGTAAAGATCCCATGCAAATGTACCTACCGATTTTAGGTTTAGCAAACATAAAAGCGGCACTCTTCTTCAGATTTTACTGCAACTTTAGTTAAAGCACTCCATAAAAACAATAATCGAGGCGATTACAATATGAACCCTGCAGGCCGCAATGAATGCTTTTCTTATGAGGTGTCGCATATGCGTGGATGAGCATGAAGGTCATTTACGGTCTATCATCTCCAAAAACAATAAGTCATATAAAATTAAATTGAATTTTCGATACAAAAAAAAAAAAATAAAATACATTAATTAAAAAAAGTTTTTTCGATTTTGTATTGTATGCAATTGGTGCGCCACCCTGTAAATATTTTAGCAAAAGACAAAACTATTTGAAATATTTAAAGCGAATATTGAAATTATTTTTTGTGAAAGCGAATATTTCATATTGTTTTTGTGAATGTTTGCGAAATATTCACATTCGTTTCGAATAACATATTGATTTGTGCAATAAGTTGCCCTTTGAACCGTAAAGAGAACCTCAAACAGCCCTGTCTCCATTTAACGGATGGGACTTAGTACGATGGCTTTGTTCAGACCATTGTAGCTTCGAGTCGTTCTTGTCACCATTTAATGGTAGAGATACAAACGGCATGACCACATGAGAACACTACCATAGGTACCTTCACATGCATAACTTTTGTGATGTCATGATGATCTTTTGATAAGTTAAGTGACAATGTTATTCTGTTCTAGTACAAGGTCAGTTTGTTTCTATTTTTAGCAACAACATTAAAAAATGAAATATTTTTGTTATGGTTATAGGTAGACTGCACAGCTATTTAAAAAACCTGTACTTATTCTAATAGCTCTAAACTTTGAGCGCCATGGTATTGTCAAACGGATGGATTTGCATAGAACGCAAAAGCTTTAAAGTATTTCTATTTATTATAAAATTACTTTCATGACAAACAAAGCAATTTAACCAGTAAATCGATATACTCGTACATGTGTATGCATGTCAGACTGCGGATGAATGTCGTTGAACCGGCTGCCCGCTAAAACTTGTAACTCGAAATACACACAGAAAACGATTTGACTTCTACTGAATTTGGGTGGTTAGAAAGCCATAGGAAATGGCAGTGTTTTGTGTGTGTGTTTTTTTTAAATTTAATGTAAATTCTGTTGTTTGTTCAATGTAACGTTTTATACTTTTCACAAAAATAAAATATCCCTGAAGAAGTTGAAAAAGGCCTACGACACGTCGATGGAAAATAAACAAAGTAATTACTTATTAAGGACATAAATACTGTTACACACGTTTTATGCTTTAAAATGAAAAGTTCTAAATGTTTTTGGAACAAATATTTTTTAATATATTTATTGATGTATATTGTATCCAAAAATAATCTACTTATTCGAAATGTCCGCCTTTTGCCTTTTCACACGCCTCAAGTCGCACTGGCCAATCGTCAATAGCTGCACGAACCTCGTCCATTGGAAAATTTCACACAGCTCGAACCAAAGCAGTCTTAAGAGATCCAATGTTGGGGTATTTTTTGTGACCAAACTCCAAAACCGTCCACAATTTGAAATCCAATGGGTTTAAATCTGGACTGCCTGAGGGCCATTTTTCAGAGGAAATGAACGCTGGCAAATTGTTTCGAAGCCAGGCCTGGGACGTTTTAGCATTATGAGCCGGGCAGAATCTTGCTAGAAAGTCCATGACTGGTTTTGGAACAGGGAATTGTTAAGAGGCTTCACAACAGCTTCTAAAACGGTTTCTTGGTAAACTTTGGCCCATGTTTTGACTCGTTGTTCGCGGAAATGCAGGTCAGTGGCCCCATCGTAAGAGACACCCCACCAAACCATGATTGAAGCTGGGTGATGACCCTTTCCCACCCTTGGGATCAGTTCAGATGCTTCCTTAGATGACCGCGTATACACTCTATCATTTTACTTGTTAAATTTTTCAATCCTATTTTTTTTAAAAGCTGCAGTCAATAAATTTCCGGTACGTCGTTTGAAAGTCCCAAGTCTTTTTTAATGATTGATTCATGGACTTTTGCGTGATTTTCATCTCACGAGACATGATTTTCTGTTTTCGGAGCGGATTTCTGTGAAATCTTGATTTAAAGGCTATGATGACATGCGGTGTTCGAACAGAGCGTGGGCGGCCCGACCGGTGGCGGTCTTTTACATCTCCAGTCTCCTCAAACAGTTTTATGCATCGGTAGACGAACATGCGGCTAATCACAAGTGGCCGGAGCGTTTTTCATTTCACACTCGCTATTACAGCGATACGGTTCTCATTATCTGTCCACTCCATGATGAAAGTTGAAACAATTTTAAAATCCCGTTACAGACTAACGCTATTGAGGTTAGCTTTCAAAACCCATATGACATTTACGGGGTATGTTCAGTTCTTCTATTGAAATGGGTGTGTTCAATGTTGTAACAGTATTTATGTCCCTACTAAGTATATACTTGCATTGTTATTAATAAACTGACTAAAAGAGCCAAAACCCAAAGTAGGAAAAATTTTGGTGGTTTTTTTTTACATTTTTTGAATGTCTTTATTTAAATAACATTAATGTTCAATTTATATTAACAAGGTGGGCAAAGAGTTTAGGGATGTATAATAATTTTCTACTTTATAACCTTGTCTAATATAAATTGTTTGTATTAATTTTCTTAATGCTACGGCGGGCGCATATGGCCTTTGTAAATAGTATTTTATAAATTTTATTGTAAAATATATTAAAATAAATAAATAAATAATTTTCTTAGTGTAGGTGAAATATTTAAAAAAAAAAGACCTTTATAAATGTTTTTTGTTTTAGATTTTTAATAAAAAATAAGGCTGTTAGTTTATAAAATTACGATAAATTTTATTTATTGAAGTGTAGATCTTGAAATTGTTCACATATTCTGTTTAAGCTTTGTTTAAGTATTTTTACTTGCACTGATTCGATGTAGGAAGGTCGGCGTAGTCTTGGCGTGGAATAAAACCATGGCTGCTTATAAATCATTTTAAGTGGTTTATTTTTGAAAACTGCAGTTTTTTAATGTGACATTTAGCTGAAGACGACCATACTGGATTTTTATTTTCCTAAGGGTAAAAACCAGTTTTGTTCAGGAGAGCCATTTTAAAGATTTAAATACGTTTATCTGTGGAGTGCCATCACTTTCATAAAACGCGCATATCTCTGGGAGGGAACACTTTTGAGGCATGGGATCGGTCTCATTTGATGCTCAGATGTTGTCCACATCAAAAAAAAGTGAAAATTGATATTTTTTTACCCAAAAACATTTCAATTGGCTGGTAAGGTTATGGCAACGGTTTTTTGGGACTTCAAAGGTATTTTATTGATTGACTATCTGCAAAATTTTTCATCAAGACAACGCACCAGCGCACAAGAGTGTTTTAACAATGGCTAAAATCAACGAATTAAAGTACGAGTTGCTTGACGACCCACCTTATTCTCCTGATTTAGCTCCCAGTGACTTTTACCTGTTCCCAAATCTAAAAAAATTCCTTGCTGGCAAGCGTTTTACCTCAAATGAAGATGTAATTACAGTTGTAAACAACTATTTTGAAGACCTTGAGGAAAACTATTATAATCAAGGGATAGAATTGTTAGGTAAGCGTTGGATTAAGTGTATTGGATTTTCAGGAGATTATATTGAAAAATAAAAATATTTTTGACAAACTAACTATTCTCTTTCATTGATAGGCTAAGAACTTTCCGAACCACCCTCGTAAAATGGCTCTCCTAATAAAACTGGTTTTTACCCTTAGGTCCCTTTCTATTTTGCGCGTCACATACACGCAGAAAAAAAGTATGGTTAGGGTAACAATATTCGAAGAGCATCATACTATTGTTGGTTATATGGTTGTGGCACAACAATATTATGATCATCACAACAATAGTGTGGTTCACACACAACCATACTATGATCCCATAACAATATTATGGTCCTCACATCAATAGAATTATTCACATTCAACAATACTATGATCCCCACAACCATATTATGATCGTCATAACCATAGTATGACTTACACACAATCATACTATGGTCCCCAAAATTTTTTGTAAAGATTGGTTTAAGTTGTTATTTAACAATAGAGAATTTTATTAAGTTATGTAATAATAGGAGTGATTTATTCAACAGTAAAAAAAAATATTTGTTTAAAATTATTCAGTTATACTAATTCGAAGTTTGTTTCAAAAAAAGAAATAATTATTTTTACTATTATTGCGTAAGATTCGTAAAAATAACATTGTCAAATTTAAAAAAAAAACACAATTTAGCCGGTATTATTGCCGTAATCATGTTATTGTTAACATAACACCCATCAAAACAATACTTTTGTTCCACCAACCATATTTATATTGTTGCTACAACCATATTTTTATTTTTAAATCTGGCAACAATACTATTGATACATTTCAATCATACTATTGTCAAAATAAAATTCAAAAAACAATACTATGGTTGCGACGACCATACGAATACTTTTTATGCAGATAACATACTATTGTTGCCGTCACCATATAGTAACCCTATCTTTTCTCTGCGTGTATATAAGATATATTTTTGTTGATCTTTTTTGTGACAATTTATAAGAGGTTTTATGTCGAGCTCGAGGTATTGATCAGTGTTTCGTTCTTTTTCGAAGAACATGATCAGGAGTTGAATCTAAACAAAAATAACAAACAAAAAATATAAATAATTATAATTTGTATAAAGATACATTCTTTTTGTTATAAAAAATACATTTTCGTTTTCCAATTTTTTTTTTGATTTTTAATTTTGTTATTTTTTAGCATGTATTAATAATAAAAAAAAACTATTTACAATGCACCTCAAACAAATTGTGCGTAGGATATATTTAAAAATCTCAATTCACGAATACCTTTAAAGCTTGGAGGGCCTTTAAATCTTGGCCCATTTAAATGAATTGGACTTCTCTACAAAGGACTTTGTTGTTACAAACATACGCTCTAAATGTATTGGCTGTCTTTATTCTTGTTCATAAACTCAATGCGGCAGCCTTCTTAGAAAAAAAGAAATAATATTGATCGTTTAAATTTTTCTAGGAGTTATCCGCTCTATTTACCCAATACATTCAAAGAAATTAAAACAAATATGTTGTTTAGTAATCATAGAAATCAGTATTTCACTGACAACCATCGTAGAGTTTGAAAAAACAGTTTAACAAAAAGGGGTGACATGTATACAACTTCGCTGAAATCAAAAATGTATTTTATTTGTTGAATATTTTCAATACTCGATGTTATTTTTTTTTAAATGCAATAGAAAAACTACAGCGAGACAGAGGCTTTTCTTTAAATTTTCACTAAAAATTTAATTTTTTTAAAAAGCGCCTCAGCAAATAGCATACAATGCGATGTAATGTTTTATGATTGTCTCCTTCATCCAATTGTCAATTGTCTTCATTAACCCTAAACTGTCAGCTGCTACAATATTTGTTTACATTTTGTTTTTGGTAGGCAACGCCTAACCGCATAATTTGCGGCAACTTCAAATCTTGCGAAAATTGTAATTGAGATTTATGTTAGAACAGTGAAAATTGAAACTAATATTAAAACAGCTGTAGTCGAATACTCTCAGAAGCCATTCCTACATACATACATATGTATGTATGTTCGTACATATGTTTTATAATCGTGTTTGCAAAATTATTTCATATGACAACAACCAGCAGCTAGCAGCCAACCAGCACTAGTCAGTATTCCATAGTTCAGCTTGCAGTGTTCATTTCAATTTCATTCATTTGGTTGTGGTTCTCGTCCGTCGACGACTACGTGAGCGTGACACAGCATTTTTTTCTTTGAATTTATTTAATAACAATGCTTTAATTATATCAAGAGAAAAAGACTTGAGTGAAATATGGGAATCCACCGCATTGAAATGCTTTATTGTTTTTGTAAACATTTATTATACATATGTGCCCATGTCCGAGTTGCTACAAGTATTTGAGTGAATTTTCTCTATTCTCTCGCACATGTGTTCGGTCGTTCCACTAATAAAACTGATAAAACCAATCAATCAAACATACATTGACTGTTTGACGGGAACACTAATGTGTAATTAGGAGTAGTGATTCCAGCGTTATTCCCTCTGTTCGTACATAATGGTGCTGCACAGTGCTTTCCAACCTTCTTAAATATAATTATTCCATTTCATCCTAAACTACTGAATCGAATGGAAGACATTATAGGGAGAGATTACACTGTGCGATAAAACCCCTATTTGAAAAAAAAATCATTGGATGAAAGCTATGCTGTATATTTACCGAATCATGATGTGTTAGTCGTTTTTTTATTCTGTGGAAAGCATAGCTGACTAAACAAACGAAATTGTACGAATGTATGTACATATGTACATTAAAGTGGCTCGCGATAATATATATCTAACCACCTGGTAATTATAAATTAAGATTTTTTGTAATTTGTAATTAATTATCTTTTATTTAAATCACTTGTGTGACTTTTAAAACTTATTTACTTAATTCCATTAAAAAACAAGCTGTAGTTTACAGGATGGGTCATTTAAAAATTAAAATTTGAATCGGCTGTAACAAAAAAAGTACTGATAATTTTGTTCAAATTTCTGGTTTAATTGGAGAGTCTGAACTTTGTCATTTAATAATGGAACACATTATCATTCATAAGGCTACCACAACCGGCTCGGCAGTACCTCATCCGATCAACCCATTTGTTCAGTATGTTTTCGATTGTTTCGGGTCGAATTTCTTCAATGGCAACTTCGATTTCATGTTTCAACATTTCAAATGTCTCTGGATGTTTTGCGTAACATTTATCCTTAAAGGCTCCCCACAGAAAATAATTTATATGGCTCAAATTACGGCTCCGAGGCGGCAATTGACAATTTCAAAAACGATTTTCAAAAACCGTACGTAAAATATCTTTGGTTGCGTTAGCCGTGTGACATGTGACCCCGTCTTGTTCAAACCATTTAATGGAACATTTTCGTTCAAGTACAGAGTAATGCTTTTATTTATTTGTTTTTTCTTTGGTTCTTGATTATCACTTACTTGCTTTCATTAGGTTTTTTTCCCTTTTATTCGGAAAAATTCGGATTATTTTAATTTATATTATTTTTTTTATTTTATACTGAATTTTTTCTAGTATTTTATGATGTTCTATTAAAATTTTTGATGCATATTGTAATTTAGCTTTAATAGGCCCCAATGGGTTTCGAATTACATGTCAATAAAGAAATGAAATGAAAACAGTGACTCGATGTGGATGCATTGGCTTTTTAATGGTCACTTGTGGGTTCTCTAAAAAAACACGATACATATTTCGGAAAAATTCTCCATCTCCTGCCAAGCAATCTTCAGCCCATTGGGCGAAGCGAAAACGTATCGGATGGTCTTCCATTATTAAATGACAAAGTTCAACCTTTCCAATAAAACCAGAAGTTTGAAAAAAGTATCATTGCTTTTTTTACAGCCGATTTAAATAAAAAATTTTAAATCGCCCACCTTATACAGGGCGATTCATTTACGAGGTAAGAAGTAGGGCTATCTTTCCGACAACTGTTTTAAATCTCAGCAATTTTATCCTAGTACCCTCCGACCACCAACTCGAAAATTTTCAAACCGCTGCCATTTCGCCCCTTGCATTTTCGGGCATGAACATATTTTCATGAAATGTGATTGTTAATGAATTTTTGAAAAAATCGGATGAAAAATTTCACCAATTCCATTATAATAAACAATTATAAGACTGGTGAATTGTTTAACCCATACCCTACATAGTACGAGGGTGTTTATCACATGATTTTGATTAAACATGTTGCACTTTAAAAATCATATAATCATTGATTTTTTTGCCTTATTCGTCTCGTGGCTGTTTCAGAATGGTTAGCACGATAACGTTCGAAAGGGTTTAACAATCGCTTTGAAATGCTGCATGTCGTAATATTTGTCTAATACTCTTCATTGCAAAAAAATTGGCTTATAATACCACATCCCTTCTGGTACCTCGCAAACAAAAGTATTATTTTGACTACTTTTGACATTCTTCCAATAATTTTAGTACTTTTTGTACGAGGTTTGCTATATGTGACAGCGCGTAGAGAAAGGGACCTAAGGGTAAAAAAATATTTTTTTAATTTTTTTCTTTTTTTTTGATGTGGACAACATCTGAGCATCGAATGAGACCCATCCCATTCCCCAAAAGTGTTCCCTCCCAGAGATATGCGCGTTTTATGAAAGTGAAGTCGACGATTCTTAGTGCAAATAGAAAGGGACCTAATCTTTAAAATGGCTCTCCTGAACAAAACTGGCTTTTAACCTTAGGTCCCTTTCTATTTTGCGCGTCACATATACTTATATTTCTGGCCTAGGCAAGACTAAGTGTTGCCTGGCGCCATCTGACATTTCCATTGGAAAGTTTGAAATTTTTTAGCACAAACGAACTCAGAAGGTTTTGACGTACGACCATCATTTGTTACAGTTACTTGAAAAAATCAATTTGGCAAAAAAATGGAATTAACTCGTACACATTTTCGTGCGATCATTTTTCACAACTTTCGACGTGGATTATCACGACAAGAGTGCAACGATAAACCTTAATCTTTGTATGGCGAGGAAGCACCATTCTATAGCACTGTGAAAAACTGGTTTAGTAAATTCAATCGAGGCCGACGCTCGCTCAAAGACGAAGGTCGTCCAAAAACGGCCGTTGTGCATTATCGTGCGTGAACTGATAATGCAAGATCGTCATGTGACATACCGTGAGATAGAGGCATCCTTGGGCATTTATTCCACCATCGTACATTTGATATTGCATGAACACCTGGCCGTAAAAAAGGTTTGTTCTCGTTGGATCCCTCACAATTTGACAATCGCTCAAAAAAATGCTCGTGTCGATTGGTGCAGAGAAATTTTGAAAAAATACGATCACCGTGCTTCAAAAGATGTTTAGATCGTCACAGGTTACGAATAATGGATCTATGCGTATGAGCCCGAAACAAAAAAGCAATCGACCTTGCAGGTCTTCGAAGACGAGCCAAATCCAACGAAAGTTGTTCGTGGAAGAAGCACTTCAAGGCAAATGGTCGCTTGTTTCTTCGACAAAACTGGTCATGTGGCGACTGGTCCGCTTGAGCAACATAGGACGGTCAATTCTGAGTGGACACCACAATTTGTTTGCCTGAAGTCTTCGGAGAAATTCGAAAAACGAACAAGAGAAGACGAATCATTGTGCATCATGAAAATGCGAGCTCTCACACATCGGCTCAAACCAGCGCCTTTATCCACCGTACAGCCCTGACTTGGCACCCAATTACTTCTTTTTATTCCCATCCCTTTTTATTTACATCAAAAAAAATGAGTGGTCAACGATTTTCGTCGCCAGAAGATGCTGTTGAAGCGTTCAAAAGCCATGTTTTGGAGGTGTCTCAATCGGAGTGGAAAAACTGCTACGGCAATTGGTTTGAGCGCATGTAGAAGTGTATAAATCATGCTGGAGAATACTTTGATAAACAATAAAACCATTTTTGATGATAAATATTCGCATTTTCATGATCAGGCCAGAAATATATATAGCAGCCCTCGTAAATATTCCTGAATATATACTGCGGCAGGGGGTAATACGGTTCAGCTACACCTGTGCTATATCTAAGCTTCAGTCAATCCATTGAGATAAACCATAAATGATTGTTGGTACAAGCAACTGGACCAACGCTTTCAACGATCCTTAACTCGCTGGAACTACACCTTCCGTTTGTAGTAAAAATATACTCCATAACGCACTTTCTCCACTTAGTCCAGTCTACGGGGAAATGTTATGCCATAAAACATAAGAGTGCCCACTTTCGTCCGTCATTTACAAACCTAACATAATATAACATTAATTTACTTTAGGTAGGCAATGATAAGATATAGTTATAACCGCCAAAAGATAATAGTTTTTACACATTTGTACTGGAGGAGTCGTCCGGGTAAAATATAGGGTGCTAATGATTTGTAACCAATAAAAAGGACATGTTTTTAAATAGCCGTGGTATTTTAAAAACAATGAGACTTTGGAATAAAATGTTCTATATGTACATGGTGATTCATTCACGACTGGACCACTGGTTCAGAACTTAGCAATTTTACCCTAGTACCCTCCGACCTCCAATCCCAAAATTTTCAAACCGCTGCCATTTCGCACCCTGGCATTTTCGGGCATGGTCGTTGATGGACATATTTTCATGAAATGTGCCAAGACTGGTCAAATTTGTCCAGTCGTTAATGAATCACACTGTATATATACAATTTAAAGTTTTTTCTCTATTTGTGATATCTACTAAACACCACACCAACTTTTTCTAAACCGTTTGACCCAAGAATAGTTTTACACATTCCTGAATACTTGAGAACATTGCACAAGTACTAAAAAATATTTTAAAATTGCTGTTAAAGAGCCAAGGTTTGAGGAAAAAATGGCTTAACAAATCGGGTTCGCTTAAGCTCGCTTATAAAATTAAGTAAATAAAAAAGTTTGAGAGTTTTTGATAACAATTCTTAAATATTGGCAAATAAAACACGTCTAATGTAAGATATTATCGAAAACGCAACTAATTAGATCAGAATGTTCAGATCGTTGATATTTCAATTCCTTTTTTTATATTTCGTTAGAATTCCTACCAAATAAATAAAATACATACTTTGTTTTTCCTTTGCAGATACTGACATGGATGCTACATCCGATAATAGTAGTCGACCTATGTCCAACTGCCAAAGTGCCTGTTCATATGGCTCATCCACACTTGAAGAGCACGATGATCTCAATGCCAAAGACGATGACATGACATTTTGCATGTCGAATTATGCAAAAGAAGCTCTCAAAATGATGTTTATGATGCGTTCCCACAATATGCTAACCGATGTGATACTGGAAGTTAAGCATGAACTCTTTCCGGCCCACAAAGTTGTGCTGTCGGCGGCATCGCCCTATTTCAAGGCCATGTTCACCGGTGGCCTCAAAGAAACCGAAATGTCCCGAGTCCAGCTGCAAGGGGTTAGTATTGAGCAGACAACCAATCAGTCGCAATATTCTTAGCACTTCTTATCTAACAAACACAAAGTTTTTCCTTTATACTACATAAACTAGGTGTGCCCAACAGCTATGGGTCGAATCATATATTTCATGTACACCGGTCATATACGCGTCACCGAAGTTACCGTGTGTCAACTGTTGCCCGCTGCCACCATGTTCCAAGTGCCAAATGTCATAGACGCATGTTGTGCCTTCCTAGAGCGTCAATTGGATCCAACAAATGCCATAGGTATTGCGAATTTTGCCGAACAGCACGGTTGTACAGAACTGCAGAAGAAGGCCAACCACTTTATAGAGAGGCACTTTACGCAGGTAAAAATAAATGCCGGTCCTGTGTTTAATTTTTGTAAACCTGCTAATGGTATTAATGACACTCCTAGGTATGCCAAGAAGAAGAGTTCCTACAATTGTCAGCCTACCAATTGATAGCTTTAATACGTCGTGATGAACTCAATGTCCAGGGTGAACGAGAAGTTTACAATGCCGTCCTTAAGTGGGTCAAATATGACGAAGAGAATCGCTTTCCCAAAATGGAGCATATCCTATTTTCGGTGCGTTGTCAGTTTTTGACGCCCACATTTTTGCGAGAGCAAATGAAAAACTGTGATGTTTTACGCAAAGTGCCCGCATGTCGAGAGTACCTGGCCAAAATCTTCAAAGACTTGACGTTGCACAAACGACCGGTGGTTAAGGAGCGCAAGCCCAATACAACCCGCATGATTTTTGTCGCTGGGGGATTCTTTCGCCAGTCCCTGGATATATTGGAAGCCTACAATGTGGATGACAAAACATGGACAACGTTGCCAAGTTTACGAATACCACGTTCGGGTTTGGGAGCTGCTTTTCTGAAGGGAGTTTTCTACGCGGTCGGCGGTAGAAATAATTCAATAGGTTCTTCGTATGATTCGGATTGGGTAGATCGTTACAATGCTTTGACTGAACAATGGAGACCATGTGCGCCGATGTCCGTACCGCGACATCGAGTCGGCGTTGCTGTTATGGATGAAATGATGTATGCGGTAGGCGGCTCGGCCGGTTCGGAATACCATAACACAGTTGAATAGTAAGTATTTCTAAATTTCTATTGTATTACCGTAGAGACAAAATAAATTTGTCATCCCTACGAAATATTGATCGGAGACCATTTAAAGTATATTTAGAGGGTGTTTTATTCGTGAAAATATGTCATGAAAATATGTCCATCTACGACCATGCCCGAAACTGTAAGGAAGCGAAATGGCAGCGGTTAGAAAATTTTAGGTTAAACTTGCTAAGTTCTGAACCAGTGGTCGGATTTTTTTTGGACTAAAATGCGAAAAAAAATTTGTGTTAATTTACAAAAACAATTAAAATTGTGCTGTTATTATGCTTCAAAAAAAACAAATTTTGCATTTCAGTTAAATAGTCATAACTAACTATTGGAACGGTAGGATCGCTGGGCTTCGTTTAGGTAATTTAGTAAAGGTAAGAGGAAGGGCTATCTTTTAAGAAAAAAAAACCGACCACTATTTCAGAACTTAGCAATTTTACCTTAGTACCTTCCGGCATGGTCGTAGATGGACATATTTTCATGAAATGAGCCAAGGAATACGATGGTGAAACTTGTCCAGTCGTGAATGAATCACCCTGTATTAATGATAGTTAACAAATTCTAAAACTATCTAACCATGTCCGTCCGCCGTTGTGTCTGTTGATGGCACAATAGCGGTCAAACGAATCAACCTATGATATTGGAAGTTTGCATGATGATGCCTAATGCTTATGACCAGTTTGGGGTTGTAAATTACCCTTTAAGGACTCGGTAAAGTGCTTGCTTAACAAATAATAATTCTTGTTAGATAGGACAAAGGCCAAAATGGATACTGTTGGAACGTACCTTTTCCTTCTAAAAGAGCACATTTGCTGGACGTTTTTAAAACGCATGTAGCTTTGGTATTTGTGAACTGATTTGAATGATGTTTTTCCTATCTACTAGTCAAGACCTACAAAAAGCCTATTCATTTCATTACATTTATTGATATTTAAAAAGTAACCGAGCCTTTAGGCATTATTACAAAAATTACTTCAGATTTGTTTAAAATATACAAAAAAACTTAAAGTAAGATTAACAATTTAATATAAATAAGTATTAAGTTAAGTATACATTTAAATAAAAAAGATTTTTGATATCCCAAATTACGCAGAAAAAGGTATTCATGAATTCATTATCTTGTGTAATTTCTGAGATATAAGTATTTAAAGATTAAAAAAAATGTGTTTGCCCTACCTTGGTGTAGTATTTTGGTAATAACTGAGCCAAATATCAACTGATTATTTTCATTTTTATCGCTTTATTTGCCACAATATTGGCGAAAAATTGGAATTCTTTTGCTGTTTCATTTACGAATTTAATTCCCATCAGTTATTATCAAAATACTACACCAAGGTAGGACAAAAAAAATTAAACACGTATATCTCAGAAACTACACAAGGTAATGCACACTAACACACGTAACACACTTTTTTTGTAGGTCTCGACTAAAAGATTCTATAGGAAAAAATCTTTAAAATTGGTTCAAAAATACAAAAGTAACATGAGTTTTAAAATTGAGGTGCCCAGCTAAAAATTGAGGGACCCTATAGCTCTGCCCCTACATATCGTGGGGGGTTTAAACTCAAAACATAAGATCGAAAACAACAACCCTTCTATCAATATGTAAAATTTCTTCAAAATCCGACTGATACTTTAGAAGTCTGAATTATTTTCATTTTTTTGATCTCATCGTACTGTGCGCTGTCTCATAATTCGGCATCCTCTCATAAAGATCGTGTGAACCAAGATTGTTTAAAAAAAACTATTTTCCACATTTTCAATTCGTCCACACAACGGCTTCGAATTCATTTCATCTTCTTTCTTTATTGACATGTAATTCGAAGCCCATTGGGGCCTATTAAAGCTAAATTACAATATGCATCAAAATGTTAAATAGAACATCATAAACTACTAGAAAAAAAACCTGATTCAAATTTGATGGACTATTTCAATTTGACCATTTTAGAGACAAAGGTGAGCACTGAGAAATATGCCAGTATGGACGAGCTGGAGAATGACAGGGAATGGCCCAAAACACCGTGCAGTAGCAATTCATTTTTTAACTGTTTGAAGACCATAGTCAAGGAAAAATATGTCCACATCGAGATAAAGAAAGTGGATTCTGAAATTTTGATTATTTCCACATCAGCATTTTACCTTATGGCGTGACAAGCTTTTAGGCCGCCTAATTTCAGGCTTGAATGTCAGCTGATATCGAAGTTATTGCTAAGAGGGTTTCAAGCAGGAATAACGACAAGTCTGCGACAACTGACTAAAAGCGATAAGTTTTACATGCGCTTTTAGACTAAAAGTGCTGGTCCTTTTGGTCAATACTCCATTTAAGTACGTAAGCATAATAATGGGTGAAAAAATTATTATGCTTACAGGTACGTCGAATTCTAAGAATTGGGCATTCGAATTTTTGATATGCGACAGAAAAATCAGCTACCAGGTAGTCTGGTTTGTTTTTATATATATATTTTTTTTTTGGTTGGGGCTATTCAAATTTTGGCTTCGTGTGTCTCCAAACAAATTTGAGATTACATCTCGACTAATCTAAGGCATGCTTGTGCGACTTTTGATGATTTCAGGAACCTGGACGCCATTTGCTTAGAATAAGTCAATTTTTTTAGTATGGTCTTCTCTAGGCGCCTAGTCAATGTTCGTGAGACTGTCGATACTGTAATGGGCGGTATATTCCTGCTCGACGTTTGACGACTTCTGCTTCTAGGGGTTTTCCATCCCATGATCACATGGGGCAGACAATTTTGAATAAATTGGCTACGAAAGAAAAATTAGGTTTTCCAGTACTACGGATGGCTTTTTCACAGACACCTTTGGTTCCTTTTTTAGTTGGTCAGCCAGACCTAAAAAAAGGTTATTTGTTCCAAATTAAAATTCATAAATATGGTTAAACGCATCAAATCACTGCACTGTCATTATGGCTCGTTAAATTATTTCAATTAAAATAAAAATATATATGATTTGTATGTTTACTACAACTAATTTAAATTTTTTCTAATTTTAGTTATGATCCTGAACATGACCGTTGGTTTGTGGTACAGCAAATGCATGCCAAGCGCCTGGGTGTTGGTGTGGTGGTGGTAAATCGACTCTTGTATGCCGTTGGAGGTTTTAATGGAACGGAACGTTTAGCTTCTGTAGAATGCTACCACCCTGAAAACAACGAGTGGAGTTTCGTAAAGCCCATGACATATGGCAGAAGCGGAGCTGGCGTTGCGGCCATTAATCAGTACATCTATGTGGTGGGTGGCTTCGATGGCACACGACAGCTTTCCTCGGTCGAACGTTACGATACCGAGACTCAAGTGTGGGAACAAGTGGCGCCCATTAAAATAGCACGAAGCGCTTTATCGCTCACCTCACTGGATGGAAAGCTGTATGCCATTGGTGGTTTCGACGGCTCTAATTTCCTTTCAATTGTTGAAGTATATGATCCCAAAACAAATACTTGGGAACAGGGCACACCTCTCAGTTCGGGTAGATCTGGCCATGCCTCAGCTGTTATCTATCAGCCATCATGTGTGAACAATTTTATGGACTGCATAACGGATGATAATTCCAAGGGTGGCAGTGGCGACGACCGTTCCGAAGAAAACTCAAGCGATCAGCCTGGGGGCAGTCGAAGTGACGGCGGTCCAACTGGAGGAGCTACAAACATTGTGGGTTTTCAAACGTCATTCGGTAGCAGCGGATGTCGAAATTGTGAAACAGAAATACAGTCTTCCACAAAGGACAATGATGATGCGCTAGCATTTGCTGTTACAAATAAAACCATAACCATTCCTGTACAGAAGAACATTCCACGTAAAAAACCGCACAGTCGTTGGTGTAAAAAGATGTGTAAATTGAGAAAATCCCATGACGCTAATGATGACAAGACGCCTACACAATTTTCTAACGCTAATCTGGATACTTCTTTATCAACAGTAACCATAAAAGAAAGTGAAAGTCCATTATCGCACTCAACTCAAAAAATTATTGGCGGTCATTTTGCAGCACCCAGTACACCTGTTAAGAGAAAATGTAAATTGTCTAATTGCAAGGAAAAGTGTTTTGTCGAAGCGATAAGAAAATACACCAATGGTCGGGCAATTGTAAATGAGTTCTTTCAATGCCTTCTTGAGAAACATTCGAAAAAGCTGGTAGTCGTATGATGGAAAAACTTAATTTGCGAGTGAACTCGTCGACGTTGTGCCGAATTATCTAAAATACCCAAGTGTTCCCATTTGAAAGAAACAAACAAAGATGTGATATAGTAGATCATACAAAAATCAAGAAAGTCTAAACAAAATGTGAGTGAAAGAGTGTAGGATTTTTTGTTATCAAGAAAAAGTAAAGGCAATTTAAAAATGAAATAAAAACTCACGTATACTTTCTGTTAATTAACGCATTTCAATAGGTTAAACCTTGACATTTCATTCCACACAAATAGCACGAACTTGAACAGTTTTCGTTCATTAACGATTTTAAGTAAAATTGTCTTGATTCACGTTAAGTTTCGCCTTAGCTTTAAAAAGTCCTCCCGTTAATTGTAATACTTTTAGTTTTTGTTTTTTTTTACTTCAAATATGCTGTATATTTAAATATAGAAAAAAGTATGATTAATAAATTTTTTATATATATAGATTCTCATTTAATATATTTTGCATTTCTCTCTTATTTAATGGTACAACAAATTTTAAAACAAAGTTTGTATACTAACACCAAATTCCTTACAAACTTCTCTGCTTGCGTGCGCGTGGTGGATTCCAAGAAACGGGCGTGTTGTCGGTTATTGAAATTATATTAAGACCACTCATTTGTAGGCCTTTAATAGCCGACTGAAATAAAGATAGAAAAATAAGACATGAGTGAAATGTATGAAAACTAGTAAATAAATACTCGTACTTATGAGATATGACAGATCAGTCGTAGTAAATGTCGGGTAGATTAGATAATAGGCAGTTTTTAAGGATTAGGTTGGTAGCAGATTTGGACAGAATCGAGTTCAAATAATACTGCATTACGAGGGTTGCTATTTTTGCTTCGGGTCCTGGCAACAGTAGTGTTCCCAGATGCAAACTGGAACTTCCATTGGAAACTTTGACATTTTTTTTAGCATAACTTCAAGAGAACGTTTTGTCATTTTAGGGCAAATTGGTTTGTTACAATGTGTTGAAAAACGCACCTCAATCAAAAAATCTTAAAATAATCGTGCGATGATTATTTTAAGATTTTCGGCGTGGTTTATCGAGACAAGAGCTATACTTATACAGACAATAAGGAAGTTCTGCGACTTATATCTAATTTACAGGTTGGCAAGAGCTGTGGTCATGACGGTAAATCAGGCAAGGTATTAGTAACATGCAAGGATGCTATACAATTGATCCTGGTTACAATTTTCAATGGAGTTGTGGCCACTTCAGTATATCCGGACATACATAAAATTTCCAAAATTACCCCCATTCCTAAAGAAAGACTGGCATGTGGAGTAGGGGAAATTAGGCCAATTGCGTTATTGCTAATTGATAAAAATTTTGAGAAAATTATACGAGGGCGACCGCAAAACTAACTGGCCTGGCACATTTTCTGTTTTACTAGCAACTTTTTGTTTTTTTAAAGCCATATTTTAAAAGCCATCTGTCAAAATTTCCGAAATATTCAATGATTATTTTCTCTGTTACAGGTGATTGAAGTAAACAAGTTTTAAATTTTTGAAAAATGGAAAATAAAGAGTTTCGTGCGGTAATTAAACACTTTAATATGAAAGGTTATACGCCACAATTAATCAAAGATGCATTGGATTCTGTTCATGGTGATAATGCAGCATCATACTGCACCGTGAAATCCTGGGTTCAAAAATTTAAAATGGGTCGTTCAAGTACGGAAGATGAACAACGCTCTGGAAGACCGAAAACTGCTACTACTATTGAAAACATTAGAAAAATGTTTAATGAAGTGACTAAATATAGACGAATAAAGCTCAGAGAACTTGCTGATATTGTTAAAATACACGAAAAACAAGTTTGGAGTATTTTACATGATGAACTCCACATGAAAAAGCTATCCGCAAGATATGTGCCGCGTTTGTTGACTTTGCCCCAAAAAATCGTCCGTTGGACCAATTCCGAAGAGATTTTAGCGATTTATCAGCGTAATCCAGTTGATGAAACATGGATCCATCACTACATCTCAGAATGCAAAGAACAGTCAAAACAATGGATATAAACTGGTAAAAGTGGTCCCAAGAAGGCGAACACTGTTAAGTCAGCAGGAAAAGTAATGGCCACGGTATTTTGGGATGCAAGGGGTATAATATTTATTGATTATCTTGAGAAAGGAAAAACTATAAATAGTGAATATTATTGTGCATTATTGGATCGGTTGAGTGAAGAAATCAAGATAAAACGACCGCATTTAGAAAAGAAAAGTTCTTTTTCATCAAGATAATGCTCCTTCACACACTAAA
This sequence comes from Hydrotaea diabolus, assembly GCA_963513945.1. Taxonomy (NCBI): domain Eukaryota; kingdom Metazoa; phylum Arthropoda; class Insecta; order Diptera; family Muscidae; genus Hydrotaea; species Hydrotaea diabolus. Next base: position 210,303,959 of record OY740716.1, read on the forward strand.
AATTCAACAAAAACTGGCCGAATTACGATTTGAAATTGCTCCGCATCCACCATATAGTCCAGATTTAGCTCCTTTTGATTATTTCTTGTTTCCAAATTTAAAAAAAATTCTCGGTTGCAAAAAATTTTCGTCCAATAGCGAGGTTATTGCTGAAACTGAGGCATATTTTGAAGGTATTGAAAAATCTTATTTTTCGGATGGAATTAAAAAACTTGAAAAACGTTTGATGAAATGTATTGAGTTGGAAGGAGATTATGTTAAAAAATAAATAATAATAATTCCAAAAAAAAAAACGGTTCTTTTTATGTTAGGCCACTTACTTTTGCGGTCGCCCTCGTACATAGACAGGTGGTAAACTTTTTGAATGAATATACTGTACAAGTTCGAATTCGGTTTTAGAAAGGGCTGTGGTACACAAGAAGCTGTTGTGAACGTTGTGAATGTTATATGCGATGGTTTGGATAGAGGTAATGTAGGAGTTTCGGGCATTTTTTATGAAGTGATGATTTTGCAAAGGCATTCGATTTAGTAGATCATGCCATATTGCTGCAATAGCTGAATTTATATTGCATTACGGGGGCTGCGCTTGAACTGATAGAGTGCTACATTCGTAACAGGAAACATTATGTGGAAATCGACGACTGTAGAAGTAGTATAGGACAAGTTGATCTTGGCGTACCTCAAAGAAGTGTGTAAGGCCCACTATTATTGACGATCTATCTGAATGATATGGCAAATTTGAGATCACATGAGAAACTGATTATGTATGCCGATGATAAAAGTCTCTTTTATCCCTACAAACACGATGTCATTCTGAGGGCACAAATAGAAGAAGATGCGGAGATTATTATGGAACATGCAAGAGTAAACAAATTGGTTTTGAATGCTAGCAAAACTAAGTGAGATTTCGACCGTACACCCTAGGTAGCGATAGAGTTTTTAGCGTTTCTGTCGGCGGTATGTATGTACAAGAGAGCAGTTCATTGAAATACTTGGGGATACATTTGCAGGCTAATTTATCCTGGAATTTGCCCATGCAAGACATAAGGCGCAAAATAGCTTCAGCGATTGAAACACTATATAAATTCAGAAACAAATTCCACGAGAGGACCAAGTTGTTGATATACAATGGGCTTATTTACAGCCACTTCAATTATTTGCCTATGATATATGCTTATAGGAAAAGCACGGAGCTGGGATCATTACAAAAATTGCAAAATAGGGCACTGAAACTTGTTTACAAGTTAGCACTAAGGTATTCAACAATATCTCTGCATATTGACATATCTAAGACTATTTTGCCTCTATATGGACTCTACAAAATGCAACTTATGATGTACATGTTTAAATCTTCGGAATATTGGTCATCATGCTATCGAATTTTCACAAAATCAAACTTTTTTCAATATCGAAAAAGGCTCAAATTTGCTTATTAAAAGATGTCTTGAAGTCACTAAACAGCGTATTGAGCACATTGGTTGCTCGGAGTTTAATCATCTTCCTCAAAATCTCAAAAATATATTACCAATATCGACATTTAAATCGAGTCTGAAGGCATATTTACTTCAAAAATTAAGAATGTTTCTATTGTAAATTTTAATTAAGCTTTATTAATGCTATTTAATTAATAGATATTCGTTTACTTTTCTGTAATTTACTTTTTCTATACATTTATGCCAACTCGCCCCAAAAATGTCCAAGTGGCGCTGGGGCACAACATTAACCTATTGTTAAACTCTATTGTAATAAATTCTAAAAAAAAACACTGGTAATCGCTGGTACCAAGAGTTCAGTCTGGGATGCCGTTCGCTCCAGGATGAATTTCGTAAAGGACGTCCAACTTCGGTCACTTTGCCAGAAACCATCGATAGCGTGCGTGAACTGATTAAGCAAGACCGACATGTGGCATACCGTGAGATTGAGGCATCCTTGGCCATTAGTATGACAAGCATCAATAAGATATTGCATGTTCATTTAGACGTGAAAAAAATTGTTCCCGTTGGATCCCACATAATTTAAAGAATGTTCAAAAAAAAAGGCTTGTATGGATTGGTGCAAAAAGATGTTGAAAAGGTATAACTGCGGTAGCTTAAAAGGCAGTGTATAACATTGTCACAGGTGACGAATCATGGATCGATGCATTTGAACCCGAAACAAAACAGCAATCGCCCGTATGGGTCTTTTAAGACGAGCCAAATCCAACAAAAGTTGTTCGTGGAAGAAGTAAATCGAAGCAAATGATTGCGTTTTTTCGTTATTACCGGCCTTGTTGCCACAGTGCCTTAAGTGGAACGTAAAACGGTCAATTCTGAGTGGTACACAACCATCGGTTTGCCAAAAGTGTTCGAAGAAATGAGGAAAGAAAATAAGAGAAGACGGATCATTTTGCATCACGACAATGCGAGCTTTCACATATCAGCTGAAACGATGAGCTATTTGACCACTCAATATGTCGAAGCCCTGATTTGGCAAGAAATGACATCTTCTTATTCCCTAGCATCAAGAAAAATATGCGTGGTCAACGTTTTTCGTCGCCCAAAGAACCTGTTGAAGCGTTAAAAAAACATGTTTTGGAGGTGTCTCAATCGGAGTGGAAAAGGTGCTTCGAAAATTGGTTTGTGTGCATGCAAAAGTGCATTGAAGAAGAATATTTTGAAAAACAATAAAACCATTTCCAATGATAAATTATTGTTCTTATTGCCGGACCCGAAATATAAATAGCAACCCTCGTATTCTCATGCTAAAAACTTTAAAATCTTCCGATCGTTTAATATATGTTTTTATATGTTTTGTATGTCTGTGGCAACAAACAACTCCAAGTCTTACGTACTTTAAATTCAACACTATTCATTTGACCCACTTAGATATCACAAGTCTGTCGTTGGACAATATGTCTAAATAAAGCCTTTTGTCGTAAACTTTCGAAAGCTAGGAGCGTATTCTAAAGAATAACACATATTACTGCTATCGCCAAAAATGTAGACCGGCGACAATATATTCCATAACTGTTCGGAGCAGCTTTTAAACTAAAGATACCGTTTACTTAGTATTCAAATTGTATCGTGCATAGCTCACTGATCTTCGGGATGTACCTAACCTGTCAACTAATTCCAGGGATTTGAAATATTCTACCTAACATATGCTAGGTAGAGTTTATGAGGAGACTGATCAAGTAATTATTTTTTCCACACATGTTGTCATTCTTTCCCATTAAACCTAATTTACCGACAATGTCTGATATCAGACAATTCTGAACAGTATCTGAACTCTATCGAGAATTCTTACCGAAATCGCTACGAATTCTGTTCAATTTGTCTGAGGATTTTTGATTTATTATGTTCTGAAATATCTGAACGAATTGTTAATTTTTTGTTCAGACTTTTCTTAACGAATCCTGAACTATTTATCTGAGGTAGTGTATTCGTTCCAAATTTTTGCTTCATATTTTGCAGTTATTGTGTTTTGTTCAGACTTGTCGGAACTAATTTTAAACGAATTCTTAACTGTTTGGATGAGGTATTTTTACATTTCAAATTTTTGTTTGTTTACATTCAGAAATCGGTTCGAAATGTCGGTAAAAACATCAGAATTTCATAAGACCTAATGCCAGAATTCTGACCGAAGTCGTACAGAATTCGATCTGGAAAATTGAAATTTCTTTTCGAAGACAACAGTTTAGAATTCGGTTCGAAATGTCACAATTCGTGTCAACCCTCTCATATGTTTTTCGTTACGAACTCGGTAAGAATTCTGATCCGAAATCGGAACATTTTACCAATTTTGGATCAGAATTCTTACCGAGTTCGTAACGAATAACATATGAGAGGGTTGACACGAATTCTGAACTACTTCTCTGGAAAAAAGTCCTCAAGCAAACCGAACAGAATTCGTAACGATTTCAGTAGAAGTTTCGATAGAGTTCAGATATTGTTCAGAATTGTCTGATATCAGATATTGTCGGCAAATTTGGTTTACTGGGAAAGAATAACAAAATGTGTGGAGCAAATAATTACTTGATCAGTCGCCTCAAAAAATAAACCTTACATATGCTAGGTAGAGTATTTTAATTCTTGGAATTAGGTGACAGATTAGGTACTTCTCGAAGATCAGTGAGCTATGCACGATACAATTTGAATACTAAGTAAACGGGATCTTTATTTTAAAAGCGGCTCCGAAAAGAAATGGAATATATTGTCGCAGGTCTACTTTTTGGCGATAGCAGTAAAAACTTTTAAGTAAAAAAGAAATCCAAATGAATAGGTTCGCTGTAATTTGACGACAAGCACAAGTCTCAAACATAAGAGCCATGATCCAGACAGAAAAATGCAAACTGCAAACCGTATGGTGCTGGGCCGAGTGTGTTCTGGTCCGACCATTACTGGCAAATGGTCTGTTTCTCAAATGAAAGAAAAATCATCACTTGGCCGGGATTATAATTTTGGTAGACGCTGACAAAGCGGTCTATAGTGTTTTTTAGGCACGTAGCCATTTGAAAAATCAACGCCGACAAAGCATTATTTTCGGGACCGCTTAACAATTGTTCAAAACCTCTGCTTTGCCAAGGCTGTTTTTACTTCTTCTATCAGCCCAAAGTGTTTGGCCTGTATATTTTTTAAGGTCCGCATGCTTTCGCAAGACGAAGTATTCAATCGAATAGATGGATTTTCTAAAAAAAAAAATGCTGACATCACCGCTCACTAGGTAAACGATGAAAATTAATCTACGTTGATTAAATGAAAAACTGCGATATGTATAACAAACCGGTTCTATGTGGCGGATTGACCCGAAGCTGCAATCTTCGACAAAGGGCCGTCACCCCGACATTACGTGTGCCGATACATCCACAAGCTACAATTCTAATTATTGCTAAATAATTTTTTTGTATCGTTCTGACTTTTTTAAAGCAATAAAAGATGAAGAGAGTAAAGGCACGTTTTTAGAGCGACTGAAACATAGTTTGAATTCCAAAGAAAGCCGAGGAAACATCTTTTGTATAGCAGGCGTCATAAGAAAGCTAGACGTCGAAAAGCTGCATTAAACAGAGTCAAAACCTTAAGCCATTAAGCTATCTCAACTGCTCCAAGCGATCCTCACCCACCCATCAGAGCAACCAATTCAAGACACCATAACAATAGTCGACAAAGAAGAAGTTTGTTACCGAAAAAGGAACCAATTGTACTATGAGGACTAAGAAATCGTCACTATTTGTAAAATGCATTTAATAAACTACAAAACGAATGAACTCCCCTCGTAATTCGTACAATGCGAACGAAATGGAATTCACTAGAGGAAAACTACTTGGTGCAGTAGTAAGAAGAATAATACGGTAAGCAGTATATGCTGTAAGTTGGGCGGAGCACCAACCTAACTGCTATTATTGAAGTCAAATTGCATCAATGTCAATTTATTGCGTAACTTGTAAAAAAGGACATAAGACGTCCGGTAGTTGTAATGGAAGAAACTTGGAACTGCTCTAAAAACTTTCAAGTGGACAAAGATCACCAATGATTGTATTGTAATAAAGATTCGATATAAATGTAGTTATACGTACCATTCTTCCGGGACCTAAGCCACGAACTTTAACACGAATATTTTTCCAGCCTAATTCAAAGGCTTTCTGAAATAATAATTTAACGCATTACATTTGGGCAAACACTTTTATGGTATTGTTTGCGTAAACTTACACTTCCAATGGTAATAGCGGTCGCTTGGGCAGCAATGTTAGTACCTTTGCGCGTGTTCTTAAATCCTTCAATTCCACATGAACGTATAAGACGGGTTACACCTGCAACGGGACCGCCCATTCAATAAAAAGCTAATTACAAATTTCAAACTCAAATATACCTTTACTGTCTGTGAACGAAATAATGGTATTGTTGGGTGATACCCGAACATTAGCTACCGGCAACTCATTAAATGGAATGCCATTGAAAAGTTGATTAGACGTTCCAGCGTCGGGGAAAAATTTCTCCTTTCTACGTTTACGAAAATAATTAAACTATGCTTTCCATACTACTAGTATTAGTAGTGTACCAAATACTACTTTACTTACCTTCCTAGTAAGGTGTCAATATCAACAGATTTTTCACCGGCCGTACCTTCGTCTTTGGCAGGCATTGAGGCAAGCATTTCTTTGCGATCTTCGACTTTCCTCAAGGCTGTGGTGGTGTGTATAGCAGCGCTCCATTGTGTCTGCTGAGCCACTGGCAATCTTGTTTTTTGTAATAGCAAAGAAAATAATGTTCTTAAAGACATTATCAGTTAATATTTGTTGAAATGAGGAAATATATAAGCGCAAGTAGCACACTCGAAAAAAAATCGGACAAATTACATCACAATATTCGAACAGCTGATTGTCAATATATTCAGATTACAAAGTTGTTAAACACAGTTAAAGCTGACGGCGGCTGCTTGAAAATTAGATGTTGCCAAATGAAAACAAGAGATAATTTGCTATAAAGTTTCGTTTAACAAAAGCTTATGAAAACACTTCAAAAATGCTATATAGTCCTGTTTAATTTTACATGCTAACAACTTTGTTGGTTAAGTGCCAAATAAAGCGCATTTGCCGATAACCCTTTCAAGGGGTAGAAATTTTGGCATTATTATAGAATATCAGTCAAATTGCTAATTGTGAACAACACAAACAAAATACATGAAACTTAAAATCAAAAATTTATATTTTTCAGAATATTTTTCATATAACTTGTTGATTAACTTTCTGTTATAAATATTTGCTACGGATTATGAAAACTACCCCGCCGGTTGCCCGAATTTATGAGAATTCAAGACGCCGCCATCAATCAAAACTCCCGCGCCACCGATAGCTTCCTATCTGCTCCGAACTGCTAAAGCATTTTATTGAGAAGTTATTATAGGGCTTAGAAATGAGAGTTTACTCATAAGGTCGCCGGAATTTACGAGGTGGAAGCCCGCCGCTAAAAATTGTTGGATGTTCTAAGCCGGAGTTAAACCTGGGTGTACTTGTTTGATAGTCGTGCATACAGTGCTGCTTATAATTCAATGCACCGGCTACGGTTTTAAATCCGGAAACAAAAACAAATCTCATGCTTAAAAAATAATTAACAAAAATTTTTAGCTTGTCAAATTAAACACACCTAATATACTTATACATTCTTTACATTCTTTCGTAAAGGGTCCCAAATATTTCTAGCAAAATTATGTTTACAGTTCATTAAATAAACATCATGGCTGCCATTGTAATTACAAACATAACTTTGGATTTATTTATTGATTGAGATATTGGTCGGAATTACGTTTCCAGGGTGCATATAAAAACGGCCCACTTTTATATCGAATCCACAAAATTTGGTAGGTCCGAACTTAACATAATGTTTTTAATTGTATTTTGACAGTTTTCTAAAGGTCAATACGATTTCAATTGAAGTTTTATTCGAAATGAAATTTTTTGTTTGTTTTAATTTTATTTGTCCTCTTCTCCTACTCATAAACACGTATGTATATTTCTTATTCGTACGTTTAAAAAAAATCAATTCAATAATTTTCATTCGGTTTTAGTTCACGCACTCAAAAACGCATGTTATATATAAGAGTAGAAACACAACATTGCGGCTGCGGTAGCGGTTGTCAAATATATATGGAAAATTGAGAGACAAAACCGCACATAAAAACCGCACTGAGTTAAATCTAATTCTATTTTCTCTATGGTTTTTCTTGCCCTCTCAACTTTTGCTACTGCCTCTCTCTATGTGTTGCCATATTTTCATGTTTTTTGTAAACAAAAACCGTATGGGCTAATAGTTTTTGTGCATATTTGCAGTAAGAAAAAGAAATTATTAATTTTAAAAGTTAAATAAAATGGACTAAAACAGTAAAAGTATAATAAAAGTAAAAGAAGTTTATTGCTCATGCAATTTACAAATAACCTTTTCAAAATAATTCTTGTTTAGTTTGCAAATAAGTTAACGGTATTTTTTCAAAATCACTCAAGGCCAAAAAATAAATAAAAACAGCTGAGAAATGACAACAAAAAGCGTCGCCGCACCCGTCGTCATTTAATTTACATTTTCTTGCCGCACCGGTTTCCATCGCCGCAGCCGCAGTGTTCTGTTTCTACTCTAAGTACATATAAGGACAAAAATTTAGCAGAAAACTCCTTGCTGGTTTTAAATCAATACCAGGTGTTGAGGTCATAACGGAATTTAAAATTAAATTTTCTTTTTAAAGTTTAAAGTTATTTAAAATTTGTTATTTTTTGTTGTTGTCACATCTGGCAACGCTATTATTCCATGTGCTCAACTATTGCACATTAAATATATTTACATAGCCTTATGATTCAATTATTTTCGTCTTGAGTAGACATGTTTTGAGGAGGAATCGATGTATTGAAGTCAAATCGAAACATTGGGCGGCAATTCATCCGAAAAATGGCTTTCAATAAGGTGCTACACCCGGGCCAGCATCTGCACCGATATGATCCCAATAGTTGGGTTATTTGTGAACAAAAAGTGCAAAAAAATTGTTCGTGAAAATGTCCACATGAAATCGACTCTTCTTATTCAAAAAAAAATAGAAATATAATAATTTATAGCCATTTTAGTACTAAGCCTTGATCACCACCAAGTTAAGACTTCATCCCAGTACTAAAATTGCTAAATCAAATTCTAAAATCAACTCTTTTTGTTTAAGGTCCATTTAGTCTTGACGGTTGACAATCAGCTATTTCAGTTGAGGGTTGCATTTTGCATATGTTAAAGGCAAATAACTACAGTTTGACGGTTGACGACGGTAGACTTCTGCAGGTTGCAGAATCAACCGTCTACCGTCAAGACTAATTGGACCTTTACAAATGACTCCTATATTTTAGTTTTGTTATCCATTCTAAGTTATCAAAGCTTAACCTTTATCACCACTATTATTTGCAGAAAATGTTCATATTTTACAGGAAATGTTCCTACATTTGTGTCTTTCACAGATTTTCTTTACATGCAGTTTAATAAATTTTAACTCGAAGCCCAGAGCGCACTGGGGTACTGGTATAGAAATACGTTTCTGACACCCTGCACACCATCGCTGCCAATGCGTATTTGGATATGCGGCTACGTATTTTTAGTCTTGAGTATTTCGAAACCTTCCCAGCAACAGCTTATACGAGAAATAATGGGTTAATATTTTTAGTTGTGGCTCCGAAAAAAAATTCAACATACGGCCGTCATACGTTATTGCATCGGCGTCAAAGTTATTTCCAATTATGATGGACGTGGCAACTCTTTTTATTTATTATGTCAGCTTGCTTTTGACACTTGGAGTAGCTCGTTGCTTTTGATTTGGATTTCACGTGTTTTCTTACATTTCGTTGTTATTTTGATTGATTTTTGATAAAATGGCTTTAAAGAAACTAAAAAGTAAGCACAAACTAAAACGTACATGCAATTTAACAATATAATTCGTTTTTATCTCTATAGCCAAAAAATCAAAACGCATTACGGGCAAGCTAAAGCACAAAATTGAGAAGAAGGTTCGTGAACACAACAGGAAATTACGCCGCGAAACTAAGAATAACCCCAAAAAGGGCAGTAAGAAACAAAAGCTTATTCAAATTCCCAACATATGCCCTTTCAAGGAAGATATTCTAAAAGATGTGGAGGAGGCCAAGAAGCGTCAGGAGGAAGAACGCCAAAGGCGAAGGGAAGCTATGAAGTTGATGAATGATCAAAACAGATTCAAAAGTCTAGAAGCATTGGCCGATGATGCCGATATGCGTGGTAGTGTGCACACTATAATGCACGAGAATGATGTCGTTGGGAATGAGGTGGGTTTAATCTTTTCTCATGACTGATGTTTTATTTGAAATATTCTGATATATTCTTTAGAAACAATACAAGGGAGCTGATTCCAAAGAACAATCCCTTAAACAGTACTTCAAAGAGTTTAAAAAAGTCTTGGAAAATGCCGATGTTGTTTTGGAGGTTGTCGATGCCCGTGATCCCTTGGGCACACGTTGTACTGAAGTCGAGCGTGCTGTGAAATCGGCACCGGGCAATAAGCGAATTGTTTTAATATTGAACAAAGCCGATTTGGTTCCTAAGGATAATTTAAATGCTTGGCTCAAATACTTTAGACGACTGGGCCCAGTTACAGCCTTTAAGGCATCTACACAGGATCAAAACACAAAACTGGGCAGACGTAAATTTAATCAAATGAATTCGGAAAAGGCTATGCAGGGTTCCATGTGTGTAGGTGCAGAGCTGTTAATGTCCATGTTGGGCAACTATTGTCGTAACAAGGGCATTAAGACATCAATACGCGTCGGTGTGGTTGGAATACCAAATGTGGGCAAGAGTTCCATAATAAACTCGTTGACACGTGGCAAATCATGTTCGGTGGGTTGCACTCCGGGCGTTACAAGGTAAGAGATATTTATTCGAATAATTTTAAAATAATTACAGAAATTCTTCGGCGCTCAAAGAGATTTTCCAATTTCATTGGGAAATTTATTTTGTAGTGTTAATACTTAGATGAGCTTTGTTGTAAGAAACATCAACTTGCAATGTAATGAATATGATTCTTGCCCATTAACTGTTACGCGAGCTTTGTTTCAGAAAAAGCAATTTAAGTTGGAAATTAAATTTCGTCCGAATAGATTGATGGAATTTCCTGAATTTTTCTCTTGACGTTGCGAGTACTAGCTACTTTTTTATGTATAATTGTAAGATTTTTTAGAAAATAATAGAGAATGTACAACCGATTTTGTAGAAAATGACAATAGAATTTTTACCCTTTATCCAACCTTTTCTTTGATACACTAGGTGGATCGAAATGTCCATTGGTATGAATCACTTAACCACAACAGTTTTCTGCTCGCCTGTGATACTTGTTCCTTTGTACTCTCTATTGTTCTGCTCCCTTTGCAGACTTGGAATCAGTCAGAACATCGTTTGAGGTTAATTAATCTCCTCAAGTTTGGCAATAGAATAAAACTGTCTTTTGTGCTTTTTGCAATGCCACGTAGTAAATTATAACACAAAATATATAAGTTTTTTAAACAAATTTATTTTTAGAATAATTTTGCCACTAACATTTCGAATACGACATTGGTTCTGCAATCATTTTAGAGATCATTTTTCTTCCAAAATTCAATAAGAGTGCCACATTTTACGATCCGTTCAAAAAGTAATTCTGATTTACCGTAGTTGATAGGAAATGATAACTTCAAAATCTCATCATCGTAAAGTGACTTACAAAATATGGAGTATAACCATTAATTAATCACTTCTTGACACCCAAGACGACACGGTTGAGGAAGTTAATATAACCGAGTGCTAATATTTGCAACTCCAAAAAAAATGAAGATTAACCCCACACTTATTTTACCGATTGACATTAAGGGTGGTTAAATTTTAAGGGCCGATTGAATTTGTCGCGCAAAAGAGACATTGTTTCGTTAGCTGTGTGGCAAGTGGCACCGTCCTGTTGAAACCACATATCGTCCACATCCATATCTTCCAATTCGGGCCATAAAAAGTTCGTTATAATCTCACGATAGCGAACACCATTCACAGGAACTGCCTGACCGGCCTCATTTTGGAAACAATACGGCCCGATGATGCCGCCAACCCGCACCATACACTCACTCTTTTTTTGGGTGGGTGTATTGTTTTTTCAACAATCACTCTTGGATTTTCATTCGCTTAAATGCAGAAATTCTGCTTATTGACGAGGTTAAAATGTTCCTTATCATTGAATATGATTTTCTTTCTTGCCACCAAGCCAGATTAACTTTATAGCGTTGTTCGCTTGTGTATCTTTCCATGATTCAAATTGAGTTAGTCTGAAATTGGCTAATATCAAATGAAATGCAGAAAAAAACGACGTTTAGGTGTGGTTTACATTCAACATCGGCCCTTAAAATGTAAACACCCTTTAGAATCATTATTTGATTCGATACATGCGTATGCCCATGAAATTACAAATCAAAAATTGCAAATTTAACTAAAAAAATTTTTTAGTTAAATTTTAATCGCTGCTTGGAATTTGTGGGGCATAGAGTCCACAAGGTTTGAGCATGGGTTCTTCGAAATAAAATACCAAACGTTTTTCACCTAAATTTTTGAACTTCTGGTGTCTCAATGGGTTTTAAATGGTTCCACTATTTTCATGGATCCAGGTTTAAGCTATTCTGGAACAGTGCTTTGGGTTGCTATCTTGCAAAAACTGTCACCTAAGTGGTATTTTTTCTCAGCAAATGGAAGTATTTGTTTGTACGCTCTCAGACCATCATTGACCACCGCCATGTTTTAGTCTCTTTAGTTCAATATTCAATTTTATTCTTAGGGATTGTTGTCCCAATTATTTTTTCCACCGCTGTAGGTACAAAATTATCTTGGAGTTAGTTAAACAAAGTCTACAGTATTGATTCTCAAAGTATTTCTAGCATTAGAATAGCATTTTGTTTGTTGACCGTTAGACATTGCACAAACTTGTGGGTTTTCTCTCGAGCAGAAATAAATTAATCGAATTAAAATAAATTCAATAAACACTGAAATGATTAAAGCGGGTACGAGGGCTGCTATATATACTTCTGGCCTAATAATGAAAATGCGAGTATATATCATCAAATATGGTTTTATTGTTTTTCAAAGTATTCTCTAGCATGATTTATACACTTTTACATGCGCTCAAACCAATTGTCGAAGCACTTTTTCCACTCCGATTGAGACACCTCCAAAACATGGTTTTTGAAAGCTTCAACAGCATCGTCTGGCGACGAAAATCGTTGACCACGTATTTTTTTCTTGTTGTGCGGGAATAAAAAGAAGTCTTTGGGTGCCAAGTCAGTCTTTGGGTGCCAAGTCAGTCTTTGGGTGCCAAGTCTGTACGGCGGATGACCTCTCAATTCGACGTTTTGGCCGGTCAAAAAGGCGCTGGTTTGAGGCGATGTGTGAGAGCTCGCATTGTCATGGTGCACAATGATTAGTCTTCTCTTGTTCGTTTTCGAATTTCTCCGAAGACTTCAGGCAAACAAATGTGGGGTACCGCTCAAAATTGACTTCCTACGTTGCTCAAGCGGAACAGTCGCCACATGACCAGTTTTGCCGAAGAAACAGGCGACGATTTGCTTCGAAGTGCTTCTTTCTAGAACAACTTTCGTTGGATTTGGCTCGTCTTCGAAGTCCCAAACAGTCGATTGCTGTTTTGTTTCGGGCTCATACGCATAGATCCATGATTTGTCACCTGTGACGATCTTATAAACGTCTTTTGAAGCACCGCGATCGTATTTTTTCAAAATTTCTTTGCACCAATCGACACGAGCCTTTTTTGAGCGATTGTCAAATTTTGCGGGATCCCCAACGAGAACAAACCTTTTTTACGACCAGGTGTTCATGCTATATCGAATGTATGCTGGTGGAAGAAATGCCCAAGGATGCCTCTATCTCACGGTATGTCACATGACGGTCTTGCATTATCAGTTCACGCACGACATCAATGTTCTCTGGCACAATGGACGTTTTTGGACGACCTTCATTTTTGAGCGTCGGCCACGATTGAATTCATTAAACCAGTTTTTCACAGTGCTATAGAATGGTGCTTCATCGCCATACAAAGCTTTAAGTACATCGATGCACTCTTGTCGAAAGTTGCAAATTGATCGCACGAAAATGTTCACCAGTTAATTCCATTTTTTTTGCCAAATTTATTCTTTCAACGCACTGCAAACAACACAAATGATGGTCGTACTTCAAAACGTTCTGAGTACGTTTATCCCAAAAAACGTCAAACTTTTCAATGGAAATGTCAGATGGCGCCAGGCAACACATAGTGTTGCCTATGCAATATTGATGATATATTAATGAAATGAAACTTGATAAATTTTTCACTTTTGGACGAAGGACGATCCTAATGAAACCCGTCTATGTCGGTGTGTAATTCATGTAATACAAAGATCATTCCCGATTTTAGAAACTGCTGCTTTTCTGGCCAAATTTTGCATAATGCCATTTTTTACTTCTACTTACTTTGTTCCCACAACATCCCATAAGTAACAAAGGGAAACTTCTACACAAATTAGTGAGCTATTCACGATTCTATATTCTACTCTGGTAGAACTGCATCATATCGTTCCATGTTTTATCCTGCCCCCTCTGCATCATATCGGTCCATGTTTTCAGTTTTACTCTGGTAAAACTGCATCATATCGTTCCATATTTTCATCCTGCCCCCACTGCATCATATCAGTCCATGTTTTCATTCATCCCGCACATAAATGTCCCTACCGATTGGAGTTCCTTTCGCTTACGAAGTCTTAGGTTAAACCTGATAGGGCTGAATTTACTCGTACGTTATGAGTCCCCATCCAATGGTTATCCCCGATTTGAGCCCTGATGCTCTAGAAGTCATATTTTACATCTGATCTTGCTGACATTAAGCATAGGGCCCTTTCAAACCCCTTTTACTTAATGTTATTTAAATCCCTTTAAGGAAAAAGAGGGAACTTCTTTTTCTATCGGCCAATGTTTTCATTTTAACTCTAACTCTTAACATTTTAACTCTAGATAAAGGTAAATGTGATTGTGCTTAAATTAAGATTCTACATTAGAAGGGACCAGGAATTAACTTAGATCCATGTTGTCTTGCAGAATCCATTGAAACGTCCCCTACGATTAAGGTCCTGCCAATCTACCAGCCAATTTTCACTTACGATCTTTCTTCAATTAAGTATAGAACACAACAGGAGATCTATTACAAACACTGAAAAAATCAGACCATGTCGGTCTATGTTTCCATATAGACCCACTCGTAGGTACCTGTCATATTGAGTCCTACCGTTCTTAAACTCGCAAAGAGTCGCGGAATTTTCTTAATATCAGAGCAGTGTAGGGTATCTCATAGTTGGTCCCTGCCGACTTAAGCTTTATTACTTGTTTTAAGATTTGTCTAGTGGCTGAAAACTAATCCTTGTAACGTGAATACTCGTACATGGACCGTGCTTGCGTTTTATGTTTGCTAGGTGCCGGTGTGGGCACACTTCCGACCTGGCTGCACAAAATATTAAAAAGCGCAAAATTATATTTTTAAAAAGCGTCACGGTGCCATGCGCAGAAGTTTGCTCGTATTTTAGTTCGTTAACATTTTTTTCTAAAATACTAAAGTTATTTCCAAAATGAAAAACTACTGTATTACTTCCAGCTGAATCTAACTAAACGCTAATTTTCTTCCATTTTCCAGAGCCATGCAAGAAGTGGAATTGGACTCGAAAATAAAACTAATCGATTGCCCCGGCATTGTTTTCACAAATTCTGGTAAGAGCGATAATGCTCCAGCTGTTTTAAAGAATGCCCAACGTGTGGGCGATGTCAAGGACCCCTTCACAATTGCCGAAAGTGTACTTAAACGTGCCAGCAAAGAATACTTCTGCAAGTTATACGACCTTACCGAATACGAAACATTTGAAGAATTCTTTGCTAAAAAAGCCGCAAGAATGGGTATGTTTAAGATGGAATTTAACCATAAAAAAGGAAATATTAAAGATTTTGTGTACAACCCATATAGGTAAATTTTTGAAAAAAGGTGTACCCGATGTCGTGGCCGCTGCGCGCAGTGTTTTGAATGATTGGAACACGGGAAAAATTAAATATTGCACTCAACCACCGGAGATTATTGAAAACACAGAGGTACATGTCAGTGCATCTATTGTGCACGCCGAAGCACGCGAGTTCGATGTGGATAATTTTGAAGCAATGGAAACAGATATTCTCAACAATTTCAATGTCAAAAAAGATGATGTTATGGAAATAACATCGACAGGGCCTGTAGAATACAAACCGGTAGATGATGGCGAAGACAAAGAGGATGAAAAGAGTACAATAATCGATGAAACAGAAGTGCACAGTAAGAGAAAGAAGCGGAAGTTGGATGAGGGTGAGAAAAAGGGAAAGTCTGATCCTACCATGGAATTGGAAGGTAATTATTGTTGAATATTGTGTTCACATGATTTTAATGCATTGGAATTTCACTAATTTTGTTTTTTTTCTCTCTTTCTCTTAACTAAGGAAACCAAACACTTAACAAAAACTTAAAGGAACAGCTAAAGAAAAAGAAGAAACAAAATATCCGCAACGAAAAGAAAGTCTCCAAAATCGCTGATGTCTTGGATAGTTTCAGCATTAGCACGGCGACAAAAGATGATAAGTATGACTTCGATCAGGATTATGTTATTGAATAAAATCCAACGTCAAGTGTGGAGGTATTTTGTGCAAAATATTGGAATTAGTTTGTATTTAATATATATATAAAATTTTTATATAAATTGTATTAAAATGTTATTGTTTTTCTATATGTATGTCTACATAGAAGAAATTTAATGATTTTAAGATGCTTTTGTGGAAATAAAGCGACAACTAAACACACAAACCGATGATTTCCCTTAACAAGAGATTGTCATCACTCGACGTTCATAGAGTTCATTCATTAGAGTTCCATTAGTTCATTCCTGCTGCGCTCAAGGACGACAATCCATTGGATCTGCTATCCCTAGATTTACTGCCAGCGATCAAGACCATATGTTTTATAGCCACAGTCAGTTCAGAATGAAATACCATTTACGCCACTTACTTAAAATATTTAAGAACAAATACAATTTGTATTAAAACTGTTAAAATTGGATAAGCTTTAAAGTTCCACAGCTGCTACTGAACATTTATAAAGAGAAGGTTGACCTTTCCAACATAGAAATGGTGGATCTTTTCATCTACATCAGACCGATTAACAGCAACAATTTGATGCGTATAACAGTAATCGCATGATCCTCATTTAAGAACCCAGAGAATATTTACGCGGAGTACGTAAAAAGAATTACAGCCAACACGAGCCCTAGCGTTAAATGAAGTTATAAGCGGCTAGTTTAATTTATAAACTAACAACCGTACAGGTTATCGAACCTGCAACCAATCATGTTGACAACAACCCCGATTTCAGGAGGTTCTGTTTCGGTCAACAATAATAGCAGCTGAGGGCAATCCAATTATAGTAATGTATGATGTAAGCCTTGAAGAGGACAAAAAAGAGACCCAGAAACTTAATTCTTGTAGCAGTGACACACAAGTCTAGTGTATGAGTTGAAATTCCACACAAAGAAGGCAACAAGTTGTGTAATTTCCCAATTCGTTGATACTTGATTATATATTTATTTTCTCCTTTACAGCATTATTTTGTGAGTCGCTGCCCTTGAGTCTTGAGTGACGATATGGTCTATTGGTGGTTTTTCTGGACGAAAGTCACACTGAGCCTTAATTAAAAAATATCAACCTTGAAATAGAACAAGATATCATTACAGCTAACAGGTGCTACTTTGGGCTAAAAAATAGCAAAAAAAATAGAACACGCTTTTATTACTTATGCTTCGATACGGATGTCATGATTTTTGGACCCTCATTCATGGAACCTGTAACTATGAATATCGAAAGCGAATGAATAGCGAGCTGCATGCCGACATCGACTTAGTTGGACACACCAAACAACAACGATTGCGCTTGCTTGGATATGATGGACAAATAAATAAATATGCTCCTGCACTGGAAATCTTCCAAACCTCCATAAAAAAATCAATGCCAACCGCGTGTTTGAAAATTTTCGACAACATGGTAAACCACCTTCCATGTACCGGAAGGCCACGTACGGTCCACACGGACGAAAATATCCAACATGTTGTGATAGTGTGCATGACAGTACAGAAACATCAACAAGAAGAAGACGGCACAACTGCGGCTATCGCGAAAAGAGCACAGATGTGCGCAGCCGAAAATGGCTACCACTTGCGGGATATAATTTTTCGCCGGATGTTTTTAAAAATTCAGCTAATATTGCTGTAAAATATTAAATAATAATTTGAATAGCGTGAAACTTCCAAATATGATTCTTTATTTATCTATCTTATTGTAAATGAACATAAAAACAATATTGAAAAAACATACACCTCAGTCCAGAGATATCATTAACTATTTTAGAAATTTAATATTTTGTCCAAAGGCCTTTTCTTTTTAAGACGTTATTTATTCGTTTTGGCATACTTTCCACAAATTTACATTGTGCTGAGTGGTTTCTGCTCCTTGCAACCTTGACACGCTCCCATAGCTCTTCACAGTTTTTTGGGGGACGATCGTGTTGGGACAGTGTTCGCCTCACAATAGCCCCCAAATTATCAATTGGATTGAGATCTTTACTTTGGGCAGGCCATTTTAGAGTATTAATTGTTGATTTTCAAGCCACTCTTTCACTATTTTAGCTGTATGTTTCGGATCTCCTTCCTGTTGAAATATAATTTCCTCTATAGGGTACGCACATTCATCAACAAAGTCAGGCAAATAAGTTTGCAGAATGGCAAGGTAGTCTACCTTTCTCATTATTTCGTGTATTTTAGTATTGGACCGACGTGCCACCAAGTGAAACAAGTCCACATCATTATATTGCCGCAACCGTGTTACATTGTTTGTTTAACTTGGTGTTGCTGGAGCCGCTCTTTTGGTCGGTGCCAATAGTAAGACTTACCATAGGATACCATCATCAATCGGATCGATTGATTTTCGATTCATCAGACCAGATAACCCGTTTCCAGTCGTCAACATACCAATTTTTGTGTTCTCGACAAAACTGTAATCGAGCTGCTACTTTTTTTTGGAGAGCGCAGGTTTTTTCTGCTTAACACGCGACTAATCCAATTTTCTCTATTGCTTTCATGGCTGTCCATTCGCTGACTTCTTTGTTAATGGCCTGTGTAGCTTCCTTGGATGTTAATTTAGAAATTTTACGAAGCAACAGTTCCATATGACAAGCGTCACTATCATTCAGTTTTCTTCGTCGACCTCTAAAATTGCCCGAAGATGGCAATTTTGTGACTGTTGATTTACTAACACCAGTCATTTCTACTATTTTGCGTGTACTATTTTTATTTTGCAATAGTCACAATACGGTTTTCCTAATCTCATATTTTGTAAAATAACTGTTTACTAAAAATTTTACAACTAATGTGGAAATTTAGGAACCAAATTCTTCAAAGCAATACTTAGAAATGGCAAATTTAAAATAGCAAACCAAAAACACATTGTTTTGTTACAAATAGTAACTGTAAATCAACTCTTATTGTTTACTGAGGTTGGCGTGCAAAACTGGATGCATTGTATTTTTTTTGCTTTTTCTTTGAAATTATTGGTTTATGTTTTTTCAATATTTTTTTTATGTTCATATACAATAAGATAGATAAATAAAGAATCAAATTTGGAAATTTCAAGCAAATCAAAGTATAATTTAATATTTTTACATTTATATAAGTCAAAGTTTGAAAAACATCCGAACGGTATCGCTCGCCACTGTATATATAACAAAAAATAATAATTAACCAATAAATAAAAAGTTATTAAACATTCAAACCACAACGGCTGTTTTCCGCCACCCTGTATACGCATACATTTTTGTCATTAAATGTGAATTTAAATAAATAAAATAAATTTATTTTAACGTTGCTATTTTTTTTACTAAAAACCAGGGTTGCAAACCGTTCCAAAAAACGGGTTGGTTCGGTTCAATGGTTCGAACCACATGGATGAAACTTGAACCGGTTCGAGAACCGGTTCATAGGTAGCTCTGAACCACCGGTTCGGTTCGGTTCAAGTGGTTCATTTTTTTTACTTACTGTGTCCGCATGAAGGGAATAAGAGAATTTTTTAATATGCTTGACGAATATTTCCTTCATGGCCAAAGTTTTAATTACGATGCGATCATTATCAATGTACTGCGCGTTTATTCCAATTATAGATCTGTCCAGCCTACTAACACAATCGACTTTAATGGAAAGAAAGCTACGATTTAGAAAAAAACATTAAAATGGGTACACTTTATTGAAAACTGTAGTTTACCGATGTTTAAATGTGGACGTCATAGCTGATCGTAGTGTCGCTGCTCTGTTAACAACTTCTTCCTTAATGTTTTGCCGGTTTATTGATATGCCCACTGCTTTACACAGAGGATCAATAATTTTGCGAAAGCCGCTATCTTCTAACATTCTGAGCGGTCGGCCATTCTTTGTCACCAGTTCCACGCAGCCGTTCAATAAATCTTCTTTCGAAACATTTACAGTCGCCGTTGACTTGTTTTTCACAATATATTTCACAATGCTGTTTTCGTTCGAGTCCTTCAGCTTCTTTTTTTCCAGATATATCGGCAAAAATTTCTTCAGATATATCAGCGTGCTTTCTTTTAATGTGCCGGGTTAGATTTTCTGTATGTTTTCCTTTCATTTCTATTTTGCAATGTTTACAGACACTTATTTTAGTCTTCGGGTCATAAAAGAAACACTTGTGCACTGGATTTTTACTCATTTTACTAGTTTTATGATTAATTGATCAACAAAACTCGCGAACGACACCAAGATAAAAAGGAAAACACAAATGACTTCTCCGAAATGTCATTAAAGTTTAACCATAAGGGTTTTATTTTTAAGGCATAATTTAATTTAGTACCTAAATAAGAGCGCAGGCGTCAGTCGTATTTTTTTTCACAATAAGTAAAAAAGTTTAAAATAAGGCAAGATGTGGCTGTTTAGGTGCAGTCCTAAAACAGTGTATGGATTCACACTATTGATTTTTGACATGAACTATAATTTTTTTACACAAAAGGGTTTATAGCGAATTTTTACAAATTGAACCGAACCGAACCATTTTTTTTTGCGGTTTTCGGTGCGGTTCTAACTAAATGAAAAAAAATCGGTTCGGTTCATGGTTCGGTTCAAAATCGAAAAAATCGCGGTGGTTCGGTTCAGAAACGGTTCGGTTCAGAACCGGTTTGCAACCCTGCTAAAAACTCCTAAACTGTTTACAATTAGGCATTTGACAGATATGCTTAAGTGATGTCAAATTAAATATTTTAAAATGGCTAAGCGGAAAATGCGTTTTATTTGTCATTAGACTAGCGAAATTGTTAGTTTTTCAAATAAAACACTCCTAATATCTGCCTTCTAAAACGAGTAGTCCTCCTTATAGAAGTGATGTGCCTATGTCTACCGGGTCTCTCCGCGTTGTCCTATGCGCAGACCTGATTTCGTAATAAAAGAAAGCAAGTTTTTTTGATTCTTTTGAATGCTTTGAACTAAAGATGATTAACTGTAGTAAAGTAAACACACTTCATTAACGCACAAATTCTCGGGGTTTATTTTCCACATTCGTTTGTACCCAATCTCTAGGACGCTAGAAATTCAAAATTGAAGCAAAAAAACACAGAAAACTCCAAATTCGTACACTTCAAACAGAAAGAAACAGTATTTCAAAAATGATCTTTATTCAACTCTGAATTTTCATTTTTCGATAAAGCTTATATCGCCCAAAGACGATAAATTGTACAAGACGCGATGTGCTTCTTCTTTGCAATATTGTAGAAAAATACACTTCAGTTACGCACAAATGCTCGGGGTTTATTTTCCCACATTCGTATGTACACAATCACTAGAACGCCAGAAAATCAACATTGGAATAAAAAATAAACTAAATTTGCACTATTTTACACAAAAAAACATTCCCAATAAGAATTTTAATTAGTGCTTACTAAACATGTGTTTTTCTACATAATTGCAAAGAAGAAGCTCACCGTCCACCTTGTACAATTTATCGTTTTTGTTCAACGCGATTTCGTTTTTATATTAATTTGTTGGTTTATCGGTTTTTCTTGATTGACAGTTCGTTGGTAAGAAACTTTCGAAAAAGTATCAAAAAATAAATGTTATATTTTGTAAGACAGAATTTACGTTCGTTTGTAAAAAGAAAGTGCCGTCCGTTCTATTGCATTTGGTATGGCCGCCGGAAGGACACTTGGAAGAAGATCAGATATCTCAGTAGTGTCTTAACCGGGGCCATTTGTGCTCTTATCATTTGTAAACTAATGTTTGCATCTTTTGCATTCCCCCGAAAGTATGAGAAATATGTTTTAGCCGTAACCATCGTATTTATAAGTAAGTCAAGTGATCGATGTGGTATGTTAATTGCGGTTTATTACTCTGATGTAATTCCAACATGTCGTCTCCTTCTCTTTCAGGTTGTGGCTTTGCATTCACAGACTCGGTAAAGTGCATCGTATTTTTGATATTTGTAGCGCTAATGGGCAAATCTGGACGAAGTTATTTGCGGGCATTATGTTTTGCTTTTATAATAGCAGGTAAGTATGCTACCACCTACCTTGTGTGGCGGCCCGTGGTGTTAAAGGCCATGTAGGTTATTCGGGTGTAGGACAAAACTCAAACTAAAAATAACAAAATGAGTTAAGCGGCGCCACGTCGTATTTTTCTTCACATTGGTGGCTTTGGGTCTAAAATCGTATACTCATGCCCAAATTTACCCATGATGCCTGCGCACTGAATCAATGATTGCCACCGACTTGTTTTAAATTCACGTTGCCTATTTCCAAATGATTAGGAATTTCTGTAATATATTTTAATAGAAGTTCTGCTGGCTTAAATCTTTGTATAGTGAAATAGTTAATCTTGCTGAATACTTTTGACATATACGCAGCATTGATAGCTTTGCAGATTTTAAAATGTAAGGATAAGAAAAACACTCATTGCTATCTAGTCACACTTAAGATGGCTGGTTTGATAAAAAAGGGGTCCAACACGAAGGACCAATATCCTAAGAGTTTACACCTAATCAAGTGCACAGTTTGTAGTGCGCTCTTGTTCAATGGTTTGTCAATTTTCTATCATTAAAGACGTTCTGTGTGGCCAGCAAAACTTTTGATCCTCCTCCAACAAATTTCTCTAATGTGCTCTAGGTATGTCACACTGGCCAAGAGATTTTGAAGTCTGAATCTCGCGATAGCTGGGCATTGATAGAGAAAGTGTCGTTTTGATTTTCTTGATCGCTGCTGGACTGTATGTGAATATCTTTATTCACCCTTAAGCTAACCATCCTTAAGATAGTCTCCACTGCAGCGAGATTTTAGTGTATATACATTGTTTAGGATTGGCCTTAAGGGTGATCCTCCTTCAACAAATTTCTCTTATGTGCTCTAGTTTTGTCACTCTGACCAAAATATGTTGTAGTCTGGATCTCGCGAAAGCTGGGCATTGACAAAGAAAGTGTTCAAACGTTTCGATGTCCTTGATCACTGCTTGACTGTATGTGTTTATGTGTATGGTGTATGGTCATCCTTAACCAAATGGAGCAATCCTTAAGATAGTTTCTTTTGCAGAGACATTTTAGTTTGTACACAGGATTGGCCTTAAGGATGAACCATATTGAAATTGCTTTATGGCAGTTGTTTATGGCAGTTGTTTTGATAAAAACAAACTAAAATCTAGTAGCTCTTATAACATGCAGTAGTAGAAACCACATATGTGACAGCGCATAGAGAAAGGGACCTAAGGGTAAAAAAAAATCAATTTTCATTTTTTTCTTTTTTTGATGTGGACAACATCTGAGCATCGAATGAGACCGATCCCATGCCCCAAAAGTATTCCCTCCCAGAGATATGCGCGTTTTATGAAAGTGAAGTCGACGATTCTAAGCGCAAATAGAAAGGGACCTAATCTTTAAAATGGCTCTTCTGAACAAAACTTTTCATCAACTTTTCACTTTTTTTTTGATGTGGACAACATCTGATTATCGAATGGGAACAATCACATGTAAGTTTTTAAAATTCTAATACTGGTTCTACTGTGTTCTATTTAAAGATCAGCCAAAGACGCTGCCAAGTCTGTTGTAAAGGAGTTCACCATGTTTGTACACATTTTTCAGTATTGGCCTTAAGGATGAACCATATTGAAATTGCTTTATTATGGCAGTTGTTTTGAAAAAAACAAACTGAAATCTAGTAATTCTTATAACGTGCAGTAGTAGAAACCACAATGTATGTGACAGCGCATAGAGAAAGGGACCTAAGGGTAAAAAAAAACAATTTTCATTTTTTTCTTTTTTTGATGTGGACAACATCTGAGCATCGAATGAGACCGATCCCATGCCCCAAAAGTATTCCCTCCCAGAGATATGCGCGTTTTATGAAAGTGAAGTCGAGGATTCTAAGCGCAAATAGAAAGGGACCTAATCTTTGAAATTGCTCTTCTCAACAAAACTTTTCATCAACTTTTCACTTTTTTTCGATGTGGACAACATCTAAGCATCGAATGAGACCGATCCCATGACCCAAAAGTGTTCCCTCCCAGAGATATACGCGTTTTATGAAAGTGAAGTCGACGATTCTAAGCGCAAATAGAAAGGGACCTAATCTTTGAAATGGCTCTCCTGAACAAAACTGTTTTTTAACCTTAGGTCCCTTTCTATTTTGCGCGTCACATATTCAGACCACACAAAAAGAACTCTTTCTGTTGCAATCACCAACATTCCATGGTATTGATAGTTACATGGTTCGACATCAAAAGATGGTTGCAACGATAATACTACTGCATTCACAGCCAATAAATCGATTATACCAACCCAATTCAGTAAAACTTTTGGTTGCAATATCTGGTGGTTATCGAAACCAACCAAATATCGGTGGTGACAGCAGATAAGTTCTTTGTGGTAACTAAATCCTGTTTAGTTTACTTTTGTAACTTTTACTAAATAATTGAAACATCGATCTTATAATCGGTTATTCCACTATCAGAATATAATCCGTATAAATACACTGTGCTGCGAAAGTAACTTTTGAGCCCTCCTTTAGACAAAACCAGCTGAAACTTTGGATGAAACCATCTGACGTTAGAAACGTTACAGTACGTTCCTTATGGTTCTGTGCAAAAACGAGTGGGAGATCTCCAGAATTGGGTCACAATTGGCAGCTAAAAACAGCATTTTCAAACGAAAATCTTGTGGTTGTATCTTCCACAATTTTTATTCGATTTTTATAAATAACGATTATATAAAAAATGCATTAGAATTAAAAAACAAACCATAAATAATCAAAAAAAAGTAATAAAAATGTTCGTTATTATAAAAACACAACCAATTATCTTTGGCGGCGATCCATATTATCAGAGTTGTTATCTCTCAAGTTACGGTCCTCGAAACCAAAAATCCAGTTTTCTAAAAATCTGATTAATATTCAAATAACAGAACAAATATTTCAAATCTTAAAATAACAAAATTAAATAAAAATACTTTATTATTTCGGTCAGATAACCGAATACATAAAATGTAACTACCCAGTAAACCAAATTTGCCGACAATGTCTGATATCAGACAATTCAGAACAATATCTGAACTCTATCGAGAATTCTTACAGAAATCGTTACAAATTCTGTTCGATTTGTCTGAGGATTTTTTATTTATTATGTTAAGAAATATCTGAACGAATTCGGCCCGAATTCTGTTAGACTTGTCTGTGGGATTTTTATTAATTTATTGTTCAGACTTCTCTTATCGAACTCGCAACGAATTCTGAACTATTTATCTGAAGTAGTCTATGCGTTTACAATTTTTGTTATTTGCTTCATATTTTACAGTTGTTGTTCTTGTGTTCAGACATGTCGGAACTAATTCTGAACGAATTCTTTACTGTTTGTCTTAGGTGTTTATATATTTCAAATTCAAATTCTGAACGTTTAGTTAGCTTCGCTGTGCGAGGGATTTTTATTGTGTTCAGAGGAAAACTCTGCTGCCGGCAGTTCTCGTTAAATGCAAAACTGGTTGCCCTTAAGTGTTTAGCCACTAAACATAGTTACAGCAAGACTGGACAGACAAATTTAAAAACGAATGACTAAATGGGCTGGCCTTGCCACAAATTTATTTTATAAGATTATAATAAGATATTCCTAGAAAAATACGTTGTATGTTAGGAAATGTATAAATTAAACTAAGTAGTCTATAATGTCAGAATTCTGACCGAAGTCGTTCAGAGTTTGATACGAGAAATCGAAATTTCCTTTCGAATTTCCCAAGACTACAGTTCAGAATTCGGTCAGAAATTAGTTCGAAATGTCGGCAAAAACATCAGAATTCCCTCAGAGAATTAGTTTAGAATTCGTGTCTACCTTCTCATATGTTTTTCGTTACGAACTCGCTAAGAATTCTGATCCGAAATCGGAACATTTGCCGATTGTCGTACAGAATTCTGACCGAATTCTAGAGGTTTGGTTTGCTGGGTATCAGTTGGCCCAGTTTATAAATGTTCGTGATAAAGACATTATACCATTTCGGTAATTTTTTCCGAAAAGTGCCCAAACGAAACTTCTTTCCGAGTTAATGTCATAAATTAAATTTGGCCGTGCTCAAATTTAATATGGTACGATATGCGCGACCAATAGACAACCGTCGTAAAAATAGTCCATCGGTCAATGTTTTTTAACAAACTCAACACAAAGGTCCTTCCCGATTTAAGGTCCTGTATCTCTAAATGTTACATTTTACCTGCTTTAATTTTGCATGATCGATCAATAATTAATCCGGTAAATTTGGTTAATTTGTTTGTTTTCAAATAGTCCTTGCACAAATGACCATCCTCATTTAAGGCTCTATTGCTCTAAAAGTCAAATATTAAATGTGATCGTAATTGCTAATAGTAATAACGTATCAGATCAATAATTAACTCTAATGAAACCTGATCAAATTGGCCAATAGTATAGAATATCACCTATGCAAATACTCCCTACCAATTTAAGATCATTTTGCTATAGAAGCTACATATATCATCAGATAGCATGGCACATTTTTAGGGACCTTAATAAACTCTGGTGAAACAAGACCATATTGTTCCAAATTTTCATTAACATGTGAGTATTAAACCACAATTATCATACCACACCGTTCACTTTACTTTCATAAAAATACGAGGTTCAAATCTAAAACATATTTCTCATACTTTCGGGAGAACGAAAAGGTTTAAACAATAGTTTACATATGATAAAAGTACAAATGGCGCCCTACAAGGGTACTTCCCGATTTGATCTGAAATACTCAAATCTACAATTTTGGCCACTACGAGAGCTCTAAGTTACTCTGATGAAATTGGAGCATATAGGTTGATCGAAGTTCTTACTGTAGAAATTAAATCTGATTGTGTTCAAATTAACATAAGTCGTGTTTTCTTGGTACTCGCCTATAAACGGGTAATTGGTCGCTTAGGTCAAAACTTTACGAGAATTATTTAAATTTCCTTGTATACAAGAACCGATTGGCTTTAAGCATCATAAACCGTTTAATTTGAAAATTTGTTGAAAAAAAAAGTTATTTAAGAAATAATTAAGCGAATAATAACCAAGTTCGCTTAAACTCGTTAAAGGATATTCTTGTATATCGTTAAAGGATATTCTTGTATAACTTTAATACAAACGGATTTTGCCGTAAATTGTCTATAGTTTTCTGTAAACAAAATCAACTTTAAATTTTTGTACAGTGGTGCGAAGTTATTGCATTAGCGACCTCTTAAGCTTCTTACCATTAGGAAACGGCCATAGTGCAACCATTCCTACCGACTTATAACCATTCCTACCGAAGCTCCACTATATTGGTTCATATTTTGATATGCACTTTCCGATTTGAAGTCCTGGCACTACACAAGAAACATTTCATACTCAATGTAGCTCAAATGAAGCATAGAGTGCTATGTGCGACCTACTACTAACAATAGTGAAATTAGACTATGTCGGTCTATTTAACAACATTCGTTCCTTCCGCTTAAACTTTACACTGTAGCGCGGAATCCGTTAAATAACAAAGTAATGTAGGATTGACGGTCCCACCGTCTTTAGCATTTTTTTCTGTTTTTTGTTAGAGTTCATATCTAGGTCACTATAAAATATCCCTCAATTCCTTAAGATTTACTATTATTTAAATTTTTTTTCAGGTCCAATTGAAAATCTATCATCAAATGCTGGGGAAATCGTTCGTGTCTTCACCTGTTCCAAAATGTTAACATTGAATTTAACTCGAACACGTTTTGATTTGATGACGAGACCATTTCAGAAAACGCTGGCTCATATGAAAGAGGACATAAAAGAAGTGCAAAACACATTTAATGAATTGAGAGATGTAACCAAAGCAGTACATCAAGAAGTCCTGGCAGATGATCCGCCCTTGACTTATGAAGATCTTGAGCAGCTGCCTATGAATGAAACTATGGATAGTTTTGAATATGACGCAACTGAATCAGATATTAAATTAAGCGGAAACAGATCTCGGCAAGTAAATATCTCCTCCCAAAATGATGTTGTACGAGTCAAACGTCAAAACGATTCCGAGGAATACCAAGCGGATTATGTCGATGAAAAATACAGGAATAAATTTCGAAAGCGTTGTATTGCCCAACTGGATAGTGGCAAAGCACGATGTCGCAAGGCTTTTGCCAATTCGTTGCAAAAGTGTCACGAGAAAATGCCCTTCATTCTGAAAACTCTCATCTGTTGGCCTTTTAAGATAGACTTTATATGTAAGATCAATATCTTGGGCAATCCCGATAAGGTTTGTGATCCTTCCGATGCCATACCCAATGATTTTGGTCAAACGTACGTGGAGTTGCTCCACGAAGAGAGTAAGCTCTATCAGAACAGTACGGATGTTAAGGTTCATTATTCCATAATGAGTCCCGATGAGATGCCGGAAATGCAGTAAGTCGTGGTGAAATGTAAATTCTTAAAATTCTAATACTGGTTCTACTGTGTTCTATTTAAAGACCAGCCAAAGACGCTGCCAAGGCTGTTGTAAAGGAGTTCACCATGCGAAAGCGCTTGTTTGATTCCATTCTAAAAATACTTCAACAATTTTTAGCATTTATGCTTTTCAAAGTTTTTATTGGTATGTATAATTATGTATAATATTTAAATATGACGCAAATCTTGATTGAATACTGAAGTTAAAATCCGCGTCAATATGTTTCGAAATAATTTTGTCCGTCCATCCGCATTTATCTTGACAATATCGCCACCAACATCACAATAGATAAGGTTAGGTTAGAATGACTTGCATCAGATTTAAGTTTAATGTGTGATACACTGTACATTTACTCGGTGAGCCATAATAATGCTGTCCTTATCTGTGATAAACAGGGTAGGCCAAATCCAACTTTAATTTCAAAAAATCGAAAATAACCCAATATTTATTATAGCCTGCACCACTCTATGAAATAGGGTACTATAAGTGAGTTTTATGGCTATTGTTTGTGAATACCGATCGACGTATAATTACCTGTTGATTCCATTTCACAATGTCCATCAGCCCATCTAAAGTAATGATCAATGTAAAGATTACAGTTGCTGTCCGATCTACATGAAATTTGGAAGAAGTACGTTTTTGGACAAACGAAGGAAATTTATTAATTTTAGGGAAATCCGCTCTGAATTGCTCAAGTTAGTTTTATAGACCTAGTAAGAACCGTATTGAAATGAAAGAAAATCGGTTCAGCTTTATATATAACTCCCACACACATATTTTCATTCGATTTTATGTTTTTAGCTCTAGAAGCCACATACGAGTACTACATCCAATTTTGAAGATATTTTGCAAAATTAGCTTTTGTGAACAAAAGATGTACGTTATTGAAAAATGAAAAAATCCGTTCAGATTTAGATATACAGGGTGGGCGATTTAACATTTTAAATTTGAAAAAGTACTGATAATTTTTTCAAATTTTTGGTTTTATTGGAAAGGCTGAACTTTGTCATTTAATAATTGAACACAATATCGTATCATTCATATGACTACCACAACTGGCTCGGCAGTACCTCATCCGTTTAACCAATTTTACAGAACATTTTCGATTGTTTCGTTTCGAGTCTCTTCAACGGCAACTTCGATTTCATGTATCAACGCTCTAATTTTCTCTGGATGCTTTGCCTAAAGTTTATCCTTAATGGTTAATGGCTCCCAACAGAAAAGAATCGAATGGGCTCAAATCACAGCCCCGAGACGGCCAATTTTGGTTGAATATTTGATTTTCAAAGACAGGGCGTAAAATATTGATGGCTGCATTGGCTGTGTACATGTGACTCCGTCTAGTTGAAACTGTTGGTTTTGAATTCGTTTATTGAACTGAACAAATATTTTCCGTTTGAATATACATACATACACACAACGTAACACATATAGATAACGTACTAGATCAAATAAGAAAACTTGTAACAAGGTATTTAAACGCAAAGTGGAGGTATCAATTCATTCCATTTTCAACACTCTCCCTGAATGAAATATTCTTCACTTACATAACCGGTTTGCCATGCATTACTAGAAGATCCAACATGGCAGTCATTCGCACATTTTCATTGGTTAGTATGATGATTTGATTCACAGGAATGTCACGGCTTATGGGACCGGCTGCCGCCACATCGTCTTGCCAAGGCTTCCACTTGCCTTTACCCTCCTTGAGGAAACGATAGTCAAACACCGAACCCTGCTTGGGTATGGGGAATATAAAGGGCTTCGTCAGTACGGGAACTTGCAAATGCTCTGGTATACCAAACGTTTCGTAGAGGTTCTCTGGGAAATTCTTTTCCATTAAAGCCCTAAATACCAAATTAAACTTTTCGCGACTGTTTGCATTCAACGAACCACCAATGGACCATATGCAGGAAAAGAGAAACACACCCTCTATCTGGGCTCTCATATCTAAATCCGAAAGACTTTTTACATATTTTTCGTCTTTGAAATCATCCAGAAAACTATCGAAGATATTCATTAGCGATACCATGAGGTTGGCATCTGAGGTGGGCGCAATTTCGACAAGCGACGACTTCCGCACTATATAAAGCAATATCGGACAAAAACGGCTGACCAGGGAAGAAACCAGCTGTTTCGCGACAGCATGTTAACTGGCAGGCAATTTATTTTTCCAGGAGGTAACCAAAGGATCCCAACCCAAAGAAGAGGGCTCCATATAGATCATGCCACAGCGGGACACCGTAGCCGGCGAGGCCACCTCCAAATCCATGGGTTCAAATATCAAATTGGTGGTGGGAGAGAGTAATGCAAGTGGGTTTTTAAGAAGAAACAAGATGATGAATGTAGTCTCATACGATGGAAAGCAAGACTTGTGGCTAAAGGTTTTACCCAGCGAGAAGGAATAGACTTCCACGAAACTTTTTCTCCTGTAGTGAGATATGATTCCCTAAGGTATTTGATGGCATTGGCTGCACAGCAAGGCATGTTCATACATCAGATGGATGCAGTTAGCGCATATTTAAATGGAAGTCTGAAGGAACACATATATATGCATCAGCCCGAAGGTTTCAATGACGGATCAGAATAGGTGTGCAAACTCGTAAAATCAATATATGGTTTGAAACAATCTGGCGGTGTTTGGAACGAAACAATAGACAAAGAACTTCAAAATATGGGACTCGTACGAGGAGAAGTTGACCAGTGTATCTACCACAAAATAAGCAAAAAGGAAAAGCTATATGTCGCAATATACGTCGATGATGTTCTTATCTTCTCCGATAATATAAAAACATTAAGTTTTGTAAAGAAGAAGCTGTCCCAGAAGTTTAAAATGAAGGACATGGGCGAAGTTTCAACTGTCCTGGGAATGAAAATAACGCGAAATAATAATGAAATCAAGATCGATCAATCCAAGTATATATCAGATGTTTTGTCACGTTTTGGAATGAACTACTGTAATCCAACATCAACCCCTATGGACTACAATCAAAAATTATCGACAAGCATGTCACCAACAGATGATGCAGAAAAGGAACGAATGTCGAAGGTTCCTTACATGCAGGCGATTGGTTGTTTGCTGTTCGCCGCACAAATATCAAGGCTCGATATTTGCTATGCAGTGAACTTGTTAAGTCGTTTCAGTACCAATCCTGGACGAGCTCATTGGGAAGCTGTTAAGCGTGTGATGCGATATCTGAAGGGAACCATTGATAAAGGATTGATATACAAAAGAAACCCAGAAGAAACTATAATTGGATATTGCGATGCCGATTGGGCTGGTAATGTGGACGACCGACATTCTACTACTGGTTATGTCGTTATTTTTCTTATTAGCTGTGTTTTGAATCCTCTCTCGGTTCGGACAGTTTCTTGATATGTGACCAAATTCTTTGCAGTTAAAACACTGAATTTTCTTAGCATTCTTTTCTTAACAAAATTTGTTTTTAACGCAGCTTCTTTTTCAACAGTTTTGTCAAATTTTGTGTCTTGCATTAAAAGATTCTTGACTGCATCAACCGTCAATTTGTCCTTCGAGTTCTCCACAGCCATGACCAAAGGCTTGAAATCATCGGTCAATCCCGCAAGCATTAGAGATGCGGTCAATTCGTCATCTATATTCAAACCAGCGTTCTTGACTTTAAGGGCAACTATTACCATCTCGTTGATATACTCTTGAATCGATTTGAATGCTGCATCTTTATATTTACCAATTGTTTCAGTAGTTCTACCTTTCTTGTGAGTCCTGTGTCTTCGTATGCTTGCATTAATGCATCCCATGCCGCCTTTGCCGATGTTGCAGTTGCAATATGTCCAAAATTATTCGGGTCGATCATTAACGTGATTTCAGCCTCTACAATCGCCTTCCAGCATCCCTTGAAGACCAAGCACGATTTCGCTTGTCGCTTCCAGACGTCAAAATTGTCTCTTCCGCGTAGCCTCTCCATAGGGAACGAAAAATTATTGTTCGCCATTGTTTTTTTTTCACAAAATTTTTCTATTTTTTCTTTTTAATTTGAAAATTATTTCTCTGTTTCCTTTTCTTTTTTTTTTTGAGAAATATTTTTTATGTCTGCACTGAACGTGTCATGCGGCCCATAACCTGTTGGTTTTGAATTCGTTTATTGAACTGAACAAATATTTTCCGTTTGAATATACATACATACACACAACGTAACACATATAGATAACGTACTAGATCAAATAAGAAAACTTGTAACAAGGTATTTAAACGCAAAGTGGAGGTATCAATTCATTCCATTTTCAACAGAAACCAAATGTCGTCCATGCCATTCTTTTGAATTTTTGGAAACAAAAATTCTTTAACAGGCGCGCAACGTTGAGCGCTGACGATAACGACGGCTCCTTGCTCATTTTCGAAGAAAATGGTCCAATGATGCCGCCAGCCCAAACAGTGACTCTTTGTGGATGCATTGCCAAAACATTGCCAAACAATTTTTAGCCCATTAGGTTCCATGTTTAAATGACAAAGTTCAACCTTTCCAATTAAAACAGAAATTTGAAAAAATTATAAGTCCTTTTTTACAACAGATCCAAATTTTAAATCTTAAATCGCCCACACTATAGTTTGAAAGATCTAGGATTATTTTCGGTTGATAATCGACTAAGTTACAGGCTAATAAGTGCGCAAAAGCAATCAAAACCGGGTATCATGATTTCGGGAATGTTTGGAAAATTTAACAAACCTATTTTTGTTGCTCTCGACAAGAGCTGGAAAATTTTAATAATTCCCGAAACTTTAACTCCATTCTTTTTGTACCACTGTGTTTTATAACAGGACTTTGATTCCATTACTCTTTCGGTTGCCCTTAGATTTTTCGTTCCCAGACGACAAATTAACAGTCCGGTATGTTAACGTACTTACAAAGTGACTTTTTACAACTCCTCACTAGTTTGCATGTCATCAGCAGTGACTGTAATGCCGTTAGAGCTGTCTTACTGTGGGAGTAGAAATTAATATCCTTGTTATTCGGCAGGTTAGTCTGTGCCAGTGGGCCGCCGTGGTATGATGAAAGTGTGCACTGCAACCATGCCAGTGGACCCAGTTTCAACCCCAAGTAAGAACATCTATCAATTTTTTAGCGGTGGGTTTCCAGTTTGTAAATGCCGGCGACTTTTCGAGAAAGACATTTATCTCTGAACCCTGTAAAAAACTCCTCATTAAATTTTTTTAGCCGTTCAAATAACGCGGCGAACAGTTCGTCCCGGACAGTGGAAATAAGAATTATGAGTTTTGTTCAGTGCAGATTAGAACCACCGTACAATTTTTATAACGGATTTATAATTCAGGTTAACTTTGTAGCAAATAATTGGAGTCCTAGCCCCTCCCCTTCTGGTACGAGGGCATATCAATAATTACGTGACTTTACGAACAAAACACAGTTTTCTTTTGCAAAAAAAAAAAATATTTTTCAACATAATCTACGATGAAACGCCGCCGTCTACCAAACGGTTATGAGTTGGCTTTACTTCGCTGACTTACTTTTCCTTCCCTCTATGACAAACAACAACAATCCTGATCTTATTAGCTTGTGGAGTACTTACTCTTTTAAAAGCAATAATAACAATTGATCACAACAATTAAAAAACTCAAATAATCTACATTTAGCTCAATACACTTAGTCCAACGATAATCCAACTTCTGTATCCATTCCAAAAATAGAAGTTTTCGAGATCCAAAAATTAGACATTTGTTTTATCAATAATTTCATTGTTGGAGATGAATCCTTTCCACCGAGCCATTTATTTAGGTTTGTAAATAGGAAAAAGTCCCTAGAAATAGTCAATTCGTAACCTAATTCATGCAATTTTGCCATTTAGACTGCACACGTGTACACCCGTGTATTATCTTGATAAAAAAGAACTTTTTTCTTAGCCATATGGGGTCGTTTTTTTTAATCCTCGTTAAATCGGTCCAATATGTTGACATAATATTCGCCGTTTATTGTTTTTTTCCTTTTGAAGCTAATTTTAATTAATTTAATTTAATTTTTTACAAAATCCACGAGGTTGAATGTTTTGAACAGGTGTTAAACACAAACTAATTGAAGGAACTCTCTCAAAATTTGACAGTAGTATATTAACAGATGGTACTCGGCAGTGTTGAATTTTATATAGGTACAAGGGAAGTTGGAAAAGTCACGGAATTAAATCACTTTTTTTCTACAAATTTTCTAATTAAACGCTCTATAAAGCATAACGATTTTCAGTTCTGGTTTGAAGTTTTGAAGTTGAAGTTTTTGTATTATTATGCCACGCTTTCGGACAGGTCTTTTTCTGCTGTTACAGAAATATCAATTACTTTTTGTAAATTTTCAAAAAATATTTTTGAGGGTTTAAAATACTAGAAGAGCTTTAAACAAATGAATGACATGGATGACATTTGGTCTCAACAAGACGGTGCCACATGTCACACAGCCTTCAATATTTTACGCACTGTTTTTGAAAATCAATTAATCAACCGAAATTGTGATGTCAATTGGCCCTCTGGATTATTTTCTGTAGGGAGCCATTAAGGATAAAAGTAACGCAAAGCATCCAGAGACAATTAAAGCGTAGAAGAATAAAATCAAAGTTGCCATTAAGGAGATTCGACCCGAAACAATCGAAAATGTACTGAAAAATTGGGTTGATCGGATGAGGTATTGCCGAGCTTGTGTCGGTAGTCATATAAATGATATTTTGTTCCATTATTAAAAGACAGAGTCCAAAAATTTAAAAAAATATTAGTACTTTTTTTTACAGCCGATTCAAATTTAAAATATTAAATAGCCCACTCTTTACGCAGAGAAACGATATGGTTACTATATAGTCACCGCAACAATAATATGATCTCTACAACAAAAGCATGTTCGTCGCACCATAGTATTATATTTTGAATTTAATTTTGACAACAGGATGATTGCGGCAATATTAATATTGTTTAAAAATGAAAATATGGTTGTAGCAACAATATAAACATGGCTGGTGCAACAAAAGTATTGTTGTTGTTTAATATTTATGTTAACCATAATATAATTATGGCAATCATACCGTATGTTTGCGACTATGAACATAACAAAACAGGTTTTATAGAGACCATACATGTATGTGTGTGCAATTGTTTTTTTGATATACCAAAAACACACTCATACACACGATACAGTGCATGGTTGTTGTCCATTATAAATAACAACAACAATCGGAAGGTAGTTCGAGGGATTTTTATTGTGTTTACTTTGTTTGGTGAAATACTCTACTACCGACAGGTTCTCGTTTATTTAAAATCTGCGTGCACTTAAGTATATATAAGTAGCCATTGATCATGGTTAATTCACATCCGTTACTTGGGGTCTGTCGATGGTGAACTAGCATTCACCCCTGCTCGACTGCCTGAGAAAAGTACTAAGCTTGTGAGGATCATAATATTGTTTTGGGGATCATAGTATGGTTGAGTGTGGCTCATAGTATGGTTGTGGGTATCGTAGTATGGTTGTGTGTGAATAATACTATTGTTGAGAGGAACATATTATGGTTGTATGAGAAATATACTATGGTTGTGAGGATCAAAATATAGTTGTGGAGATAATAGAATGGTTGAGTAGCAATCGTACTATTGTTGTGAGTATCATAGCATGGTTGCGTGTGAATCATACTATGGTTGCGAGGATCATGCTATGGTTATATGGGAAACATACTATGGTTGTGAGAATCATAATATAGTTGTGGAGATAATAGAATGTTTGAGTTTGAATCATACTATTGTTGTGAGGATCATAGTATGGTTGATTATGGTAGTATGGTTGTACTATGGTTTTGGAGATCATAGTATGGTTATGTGTGAATCATACTATTGTTTTAAGGATCATAATATTGTTGTGCCACAACCATATACCCAACAATAGTATGATCCTATTCGAATACTGTGCAACCAAAAAACAACTATGTTTACAATGCACTTTCCAATCGGTATCACCGGTAATGCAAAGTAACGTCAATGGAAGACAGAGTTTTGGAAAAATTATTTTTTGATTTAACCGGAACACGACAGATCTCGCATATACAAGAAGTCAAAAATTCCATCTCTTTATATAAATTGTAAAACTTTGTCAAGTCTGGTGGTAACTCGTTTATCAGAGTAAATTATATGCGCTAATTACTTTCCCTTGTTCAAAAGTATCGGGTGATCAATCTAAAGGTAGTTTTCAAAATAAAAAAATTCAAAAAATCAAATAAAATGTGGAATATTTGTGGTTCTTTTGAAAGGACATTTTATGACATTTATTTTTTGAATATAATTTTCTTCAAATGTTGGCCACAACTACGCTTCAGGGTGTCCATTCTGGGGGTCCAATTTTGGATGACTTTTTCAAGCATTTCGACCGGTATGGCCTTTATGACACGCTGGTTTGTCAGCATAGAATTTGGACTTTGCGTAGTCCCAAAGAAAAAAGTCTATAGCTGTGATATTTTACGATCTAGGCGGCCAACTCACCGGTCTAAAAAGTGAAATTGACTGCTCTTCGTAATGCCCTCTTAATGGATCCATTGCTTGAGCAGCTTTATGGCAAATGGAGCCGTCCTGTTAAATACAAATGTCTTCAAGATTACGGGCTTCAATTTCAGGAAGCAAAAAGTACGAATTCAAGGCATTAATTTTGAAAAGATACGGACCGATTATTCCACCAGCCCATAAACCGCACCATACCGTGGTTTTCTCTGGGTATATTTTGTGGTCAATTTAGTACAATTTAATATTTGAAAATTCCATCACTTGTGGCCATAGAAACTACTAGAGGTATGCGTATTACAAATATCACTTACACGCTCTCGATGTATGATTTCAGCTTGTCTCTCGTATCATAAACACTACAACAACAGCATTGATCACGACAACATTTACATCTCGGAGTACTTTAAACGAATTGATCTAGACCGAAAAACCCGAGGCAAGAGCTCTATACTACCCCTAAAAAAGGTATTCAGCTTTTTGTAAAATAAATTGTGCAGACACATTTTTAATTAGTATTTTTTTTTTGCTTTAGTATGAAAAGAAAAACTTAATTGATGTGGATAAAGTGTGGCAGCGTACCGCCGAAGAATCTCGAGCGGTCACATATCATATGTTACAATTCGCCTTGGAAACGGTGACGGCTCTGTTCTTTTTATTCCTGGACTACATCATTGTATCGGTGTTACTGGTAATACGAAAGAACTCAGAGATGGCATTCGTGCAGGAAGGCGAGCATACCATACATTTTTCTGTAAGTATTCGTTAAGTTTGTGTAAAAACAATCATTTCTAAATAATATACATTTTGTTGTGCTTAGATTCAAGGTTCCGGTTTGATAGCTCGACTTTTGCGATCTACCATGCGTAATTTCAATATGCACGAAACCGTATCAACCTATTTGACAAATGAGCCATGTTTGCCGAAGCCAACGATTTTACCAAGAAGGTAAATAATTCTTTTTAATAATTGTATCGATAAGTGAAACGAATATGTTTAAAAATAAAAATCTTCTGCAAATGATTTTAGGATACTTGCAATTACTTGATTTTGCTAACAGACAAACTGTAAAGATACATAACATACTGGGTGGGCCATTTAAAAAAGGACTGATAATTTTTCAAATTTCTGGTTTTCTGGGAAACGTTGAACTATGTCATTTAATAAAGGAACACAATATCATTCATATGACTACCACACATAACTGGCTCGGCAGTACCTCATCTGATCATACCAATTTTTCAGTACATTCGATTGTTTCGGGTCGAATCTATTCAATGTCAACTTCGATTTCATGTATCAACGCTTCAATAGTCTCTGGATGCTTTGCGTAACTTTTATCCTTAATGACTTCCCCAGAAAGTTATCCAAAGGGCTCAAATCACAGCTCCGAGGCTGTGGCCAATTGACATCACAATTTCGGCTGATTATTTGATTTTCAAAAATAGTGCGTAAAATGTCGATGGCTGCGTTGGCTGTGTGACATATCGCCTCGTCTTGTTGTAACCAAATGACGTCCATGTCAATCTCTTGAATTTTTGGAAACAACAATTCACTGAGCTCTTTGCTCATTTTTGAAGAAAAATGGCCTAATGATGCCGCCAGCCCATAATCCACACCAAACAGTGGATGCATTGGTGTCTCAATGGTCACGAGTAGGTTCTCTTAACCCCATATGCGGCAATATTGCTTATTGACATAGCCACCGAGATGAAAATGAGCTTTATCTGAAAACACGATTTTTTGGCAAAATTCTTCATCTCCTGCCAAACAATCCATTGGGCAAAGCGAAAACGCATCGGATGGTCATGAGGCTTTAGTTCTTGAAACAATTGAACTTTTTGCAAAATTCTTTTCAAAGAAGTGCGATAAATGTTCACATTCTGAGAACACTGATGAGTTGATGGATGCTCTTGGACATTCTCAGCCCTAGTAGCAATGTTTTCGATTGAACGCACTATACGAAAACGTACTCGGGTTGGTTTGTCCGATAACGATCCATTTTCATGAACTCGCTTCACAGATTGACGCACAAACTGAAATAAAGGCCGATTTCTTCTTGAAAAATTTTCACGTAAATTTCTTACAGTTTGAGTTAAAGACTCACTACTTTGAAAGAAAGTTTTTATATTTTGCAAATTGTGCGAGCGTATACCGTCCCATTTTGCAAATGTTAAACATCAACCTGAATATAAAAATTTAATAATTCTATCTTTCAAAGTCAAATGAATCGCGGTAGTTCCAATTGCTCAACTGTTCCCTCATAAAGATAGGAGACCTTGTAAAATACAGACACTTAACAAGTGGTGAGCTTGTCAAGACGTTTTATTAAAATACTAATTGAGCATTAAGAACGATCTTATCCATATCCACTACGTTAACTAACCAACCAACTTTATCAATTTTTACAGAATTTACACGTTGCAATTTTTAATTCTTTGCAATTGCAATTTTTTATTCTGTTAACGTCCAGATGACAACCTTTTAAGATTTAATTTTTTTTTACAGTTTTTATTTCAAATTGCTATGCTTATATGCCCTGGTCATATTTCTGATTTTTCAAAGTGCCACCTTTTTGCGCATGCGTCGCTTAATCTGCGGCTATTTCTATCGGAAACGTGAAAAGAAGCGCATAATATTTTTGTACAACAGCCTGCGGAAACAAAGACGATCCGCTAAGGAGACAATGTTGAAACAAGCCAAATATAATTTTGCAAATCGAAAAATACGTCTGAAAGCCAATTTGCTGCTGGTAACGTGAAAATCCCTTTTACCCATAAAATTGAATTGTAAATTAAAATTTTAAATCTCTTTCAGAATTTACGTTTACGCTGGCCTCAGTATTTTAGCTGGTTGCTTCGCTTTAGAGCTGGTCGACGGAAATGTGTCATCTGCGATGATTTTGAAAGTGAGTATTTTCCCCTCTTACTGTGTACAAGAAATGTAAGCGTTCCTTTTAGCAGACGATAATTTTGTTATTTGCAATAGTCCGGCTTGTGGCGTATCGTTTTGTAATGACTGTTGGCAAGACATGGACAATGAATGTTTGGTTTGTAATGATGTGATCTCGTTGGAAATAGTTTTGAATTTCAACGATTTCTTTGAGGAGTTTTCGTTTGTGTGAATTATTCGGTTTATTTATTAAAAAGTATTATAACCAAATGTGGGTTACGTTCAGAGGTAATTTGGCTATTAAGATATGGTAAGCTACACGGAGAAAAAAATATGTTAAAAATATGTTTGCATGCAAAACATATGTTTATGGGTATTTCTAAAGAAAGGTTCACCGTGACCGAATAATAATATATTATCAAAATAATGTTTTAGTCTTATACGAGGGTTGCTATTTATATTTCGGGTCCGGCAATAAAAACACAATAATTTATCATTGGAAATGGTTTTATTGTTTTTCAAAATATTCTCCTTAAAGATCAATACACTTTTGTAAAAGCACAAACCAATTTTCGAAGCACTTTTTCCTTTCCGATTGAGACACCTTCAAAACATGATTTTTGAACGCTCCAACAGCCGATTCGGGCGATGAAAAACGTTGACCATGCATTTCTAGATGCTAGGGAATAAGAATAAGTCATTGGGTGCAAAATCAGGGTTGTACGGTGGAAAGCCCATCAGCTCGATATCTTGAGTGGTCAAATAGCTCATCGTTTCAGCTGATGTGTGAGAGCTCGCATTGTCATAATGCAAAATGATCCGTCTTCTCTTATTATCTTTCCTCATTTCTTCGAACACTGTTGGCAAACAGATGGTTCTATACCACTCAGAGTTGACCTCCTACGTTCCACTAAAGGCACTGTGGCAACATGGCTGGTTTTTCCGAAAAAAGCAATCATTTGCTTTGATGTAGTTCTTCTGTAGGCTCTTGAAACCCCCATACGGTCGATTGCTGTTTTGTTTCGTGTTCATATGCATAGATCCAT
This sequence comes from Hydrotaea diabolus, assembly GCA_963513945.1. Classification (NCBI taxonomy): domain Eukaryota; kingdom Metazoa; phylum Arthropoda; class Insecta; order Diptera; family Muscidae; genus Hydrotaea; species Hydrotaea diabolus. The sequence goes on from OY740716.1 coordinate 210,345,007, forward strand.
TATTCTGAGTGAAGTTATGCTGACAAATGTCAAAGTTTCCAATGGAAGTTCCAGTTTGCATCTGGGAACACTAGTAATGCCTGGACCCGAAATATTAATAGCATCCCTTGTATAAGGTTAAAGAAACATTAAAATTGTATTATCTTGTAAGCTTTACCAGCCTTACGCTGTTGTTACGACAATGAAACTGACTGCAAATAAGAAATTGCTCTATTTCTCTTATGGCATCTTTATATTACATTTTTCCATTGCTTAAAATAATTTGTTTTCATATTTTTTCAACGGAAAAGGATTTATTCCTTTTAATAACTAAACTAAAAAGTCAGCAAGAAAACAATGATCAATGATTAACAGGGTTTTTCCATTTATTGGTATTTTAAAGTCACTTTTGCGTCTTGAAAGTATGACTTGTTTGTATAACTTCTATGTCGTGCGTCGCCAGTTGTCGAAATTTCGGACCTAAAAAAAGTGTTATATATGAAATATAAAATAAAATAGGCTAGAATTTAATACAGCGATACGAAATAGTTTCGAATCTTTACAAGTTGTTACGGAACGTCATTGAATTCAGTTGTAAGTGCAGTTTCCTTTTTTAAGTCACTTAGAGGGGAACTTTTTCCCGTTTTGCATGATTTGGTTCACTTACATAATTTAGAAGCTTCTGGCCCTTTTCATTTAAACAGAATGTTACTTAACAGATAGATGGACACGGCTAGATGGTCTTAGTAGTTTACATCGAACTCGAGAAGCCACAATTCATGCCCGATATCCTCCCAATTTAAAGTCCTGGCGCTCTAAAAGCCAAAAATCCCATCCGATTTGATCCAAATTCCGTATAATGTGTTGTGGGCATTATCCAACCTCGTTAAAGTTGGAGCTTACGATATGGGTCCATGTTTTCAAACATCTTTCACTCAAAGATCCTTCGAGAGTTAAGATTCCGCAGCTCTGAGAGACACGAATAACTGACCTTTCCGGTTTGAAATCTTCTCCCTACATATGGTACATTGTAATTTTTTTTAGGATAATGCATTTTAATGTATTACTAGTAGGGACATAAATACTGTTACACACGTTTTATGCTGCAAAATAAAAAGTACTGAATGTTTTTGGACCAAATATTTTTTAATATATTAATTGATGTATATTGTATTCAAAAGGAATCTACTTATTCGAAATGTCCGCCTTTTGCCTTTACACACGCCTTAAGTCTCACTGGCCAATCGTCAATAGCTGCACGAACCTCGCCCATTGGAAAATTGGCCACAGCTCAACCCAAAGCAGTCTTAAGAGATCCAATGTTGGGGTATCTTTTGTGACAAACCTTGTCCTCTAAAACCATCCACAATTTGGCCGGCGCAGAATCCTGTTGGAAAGCCCATGGCTGGTTTTGGAACAGTCAATTGTTAAGAGGCTTCACAACAGCTTCCAAAACGGTTTCTTGGTTAACTTTGGTCGATGTTTTGACTCCTTGTTCGCAGAAATGCAGGTCAGTGATCGTAAGAGACACCCCACCAAACCATGACTGAAGCTAGTAGATGAACCTTTTCCACCCTTGGAATTAGCTCAGATGCTTCTCTATCATTTTGCTTGTTTAATTTTTCCTGCACGGTAAAAATATTTTCATCGGTGAACAATATTTTTCTGTGCATGTTATCAGCGTGCTTCACCAAATGACGTTTGCATTTTTCAATCCTATTTTTTTTTAAAGCTACAGTCAATAAATATCCGGTACGTCGTTTGAAAGCCCCAAGTCCCAAGTCATTTTTAATGATTCGACTCATGGACTTTTGCGTGATATTCATCTCACGGGCCATGATTTTCTGTTTTCGGAGCGGATTTCTGTGAATTCTTGATTTAACGGCTTTGATGACATGCGGTGTTCGAACAGAGCGCGGGCGGCCCGACCGGTGGCGGTCTTTTACATCTCCAGTCTCCTCAAACAGTTTAAGCATCGGTAGGCGAACATGCGGCTAATCCCTAGTGGCCGGAGCGTTTTGAAAATATCGTTTTTTGTTATTTCACAATTGAAAAGCGCTATTACAGCGATACGGTTCTCATTATCTGACCACTTCATGATGAAAGTTGAAACAATTTTAAAATCCCTTTACAGACAAACGCTATAGCTTTCAAAACCCATATGACATTAATGGGGTATGTTCAGTTCTACTATTGAAATGGGTGTGTTCAATGTTGTAACAGTATTCATGTCCCTAATAAGTCTATTTGGAGTATGCTCCAAGAATTCATATGTTTCCTGGATAATATGTTTGCATGCAAACATATTTTGAACACATTTTTCCCGTGTAGGCAAGGAAAACATCTTTGTTCCGCAAGGCTGCACCATTGACAAAGGAATGCTGCTTCTCCAATTCTTTGCCGTAAGAGAGGAGAAGACCCCCACTAATAACACTGGTCAACACTGGACGTTGATTTGAATACGCTTAAATGGAGTTATTAAAATACAACACTGGTAAAGAATCCAAAAGAAGGGGCAGCTTCAAGTTGTTGTTGTTACAACAATATATTTTGTTTTGAAGTCCTGTTCGTCTATAGGGAATCTGATTCAATATCTAGGTGGAGGAAACGCGCCATTTGAACTGGATGCGTCCCCAGAGACCTTGGCGTCAGCTGAGTGGGCTTGGCCGGACAATTAAAGGGGTACATTACGTCATATGCCCAATACTCGTAAGAGTTGAGGCAGCTGCACCATCCAGATCTCAGCTGAGCCAGAAACACGCGCGTCTGCCGAGGTAGTACCTTCTTCTCAGGTGATATCTCAGAGGGGTGTTTCCTAGAGCGTAACAGGTTACAAGTAAAAAAAAAAAGTTCGCCGTACACCTTCGAATATGAAGTACTATTGAAAGGTAGTTTCAAAAAATTTCTTTTTTTTTGAGATACGCCCTAGTGTTCCCCTAGCACTACATTCACACTGTATCTGGATACTGCTGCTGCGATTTGTCAGCGTGATGTTGTTCAGACCTGCCTGATAGTTTTGATGATTAAAAAGCTCTCTTTTGTTTTTTGTTCGGCAGCTTCAAGTAATTTTCTGTAACGAAAATTCGAAATTTCTGTAGATTTTTACCTATATCGTATCCGAAATAAAAGCGTTAATAAGGTAAATTTTTCGTCTTTTTTGAAAATCGGTTCACAAATAAAGGAATTAGGTTTCCTTTATTTAAAAAAAAAAAACGAAAATAACGGTTTATATGAATATCTCCTGAACTATATCGAATGTGACAAATCAGACCAGATTCGTATCAGCAGCTCCAAGTCAAGATTTTGCTGCCTAATGTAATTTGTTGTGTATCGGGTAGAAAAAATGATGTCAAATGGATAACGTTCTGATATACGGATGGGATTCGTTAATTATGGACGATCGAACACCAGACGCGGACCATGTCATTGTAGCAGCACAGGTCCGCACTTCATTAGGAGCTGCAAAACACTTATAAAACACAGTGACTACTTCTACAAGACTATGCACCGAGTCTACCCGATGAAGGAATTCTTCGGCCAGAGGCACTAGGTGCCGCTACAACAGCAACAACAAACCTTCATAAAAAAGACGATAAATTGGTTACCAAGGTCGGTGAGAAATTAATTACGATGTCGTCAAGGCTACTTTCTTGCCTATGGCGATGCCAGCTATGTTGGAGCTATACCCAAAATTGAGAAGGCAGGAACATAATCTATTCAAAAAATTAAAACAGAAATATAAAGACTATAAAAATTATAGATGTAATGAGAATTGTGAAGCAGATATCTCAGATTTGATAAGGATTTATAAATAACGGTGGGTTATCAGGCAGAGAAGCAGTTGAAAAAAGAAACCCCAACTAATATAAAATTATTGTGTCTAGACCAAAAAACGGTACAAACTTTAAGAAGCAGTCAGCTCAGAAAAAGTTTGCCATTTTCAGACGAAAAGACTTAGGACTTCCGAGAATCTAATACAAAGAAACATGTTTATCCTATAGGGCCAAAAGTATAGGGTGATCCATCTAGATGTATTTTTTCCAAATGAAAAAATACTAAAATTCAAATCAAGTGTGGAATATTTTTTTTCATTCGAAGGAATCTTTTTGCCATTTATTTTTTAAATTTAATTTCTTTCAAATGTTGGCTGCAACTACGCACCCTTTACTCTGAGGGGGCAATTTTGGATGACTCATTCGAGCATTTCGACCGGTATAGCGTGAATGGCACGCGTAATGTTGGCTTCCAAGACCAGCATAGACTTTGGACTTTACGTAACCCCAAAGAAAAATGTCTAAAGGTGTGATACCACACGATCTAGGCGGCCAATTCACCGGTCCAAAATGTGAGATTAGCTGCTCTTCGAAATTACCTCTCACTAGATCCATTGTTTTAGCAGCTGCATGGCAAGTGGCACCGTCCTGTTGAAAACAAAATGTCGTCAAGAATACGTACTTACGTTTCGACCATCATCATTTTTGAAAAAATGTGGACCGATAATTCCACCAGCCCATAAACCGCACCAAACCGTGGTTTTCTCTGGATATAATGGCACCTCTTGAACCTCTTCTGGTTCCTCTGCAGCCCAAATGCGGCAATTTTGTTTATTGGCGTTGCCGTTGCGCCAGAAATGGGCTCATCACTGAACACAATTTTAGTCGAAAGCAGCGGATCCTCTTGTTTTTCGCCAAACGCTCATTTCCATGTTACAGTTGCCAACATTTGAAAGAAATTATTTTCAAAAAATAAATGGCATAAAATGTCTTTTCGTATGAACAATAAAGATTCCACACCTGATTAGAATTTTAGTAATTTTTTATTTTGAAAAAAATACCTCTAGATGGATCACCCTTTACATCTGGCAAAAGTACCCTTTTACATTATTTCTCAACATGTCTTCATTATTTGTGGATGCTACATAGAATGGATTTTGACCTGTAGCGTCTTGTGGCCGTGTCAATTGCCCCAAAAATCGTTTAATAGTAAACATGGACGAATGGTGATCCAAAAGTAATAACATTTCGTAATTGTTCAAAAAGTCTGCCTTCTCAAAATTCGGACTCGGGCTCCTACAAGGCCATTTTAGGAAAAACAAACGATTAATGTTATACATGGAACCATACGGGTACTTAAGTTAAAGTATATTTCTCTACTAATCCAGACATGCAAGTATTTTTGTAATTTTACCGTGATTGAGGCTTGATCTGATGGACCTTCGGAGAGTAAAGAGAAGCCGTTATAGTTAAACAATAACGACCAATTTTAAATATGGTCTTATAGGTACTCTTCTTGAAGATTTATCAGAGGCTGTGGTCCGTTTAATGGATTCTTTTAAACCAAAAATGACATTAAATTCCTTTTTTAGAATTTTTTCTAAATATTTCTACACCGGTTGCCATGGGTAGGGTTTTGTGATTTGTTTGCCCCTGTTCTAGTTTTTTTTAACACCAGCTTGAAAAATATATTATATGTCATGTTTTTCCTCGGTATTTTCATATCCTAGAAAGGCAGGAACAAATTTAAAATTTACCGGAATCCCGGCCATAAAAACCAAATGACACTATCGCACTCTTTGTTAGAAAAAGTAAAGAATACGACCTATAAGTATTTAGCAATAAAATTATTAATATAGGGACATGACTTATACGAACAAGGCTAAACTCACCATAAAAATCATCTTCGACCCTTACAAATTTAACGCCAGCAGTTTACTTATTTAAAATCTAACCTGCCCATGTTGTACTGACGTTAGCGAGCGCAATCGTTTTCTTTCGTCCTTTTGAAAACTGCTTGAATCAAAAAAAACCCAAACATATGTAATTTATTTAATAAATATTATTATTTAATATTATTTTTTGCTGAAATATCTCTTTAATCTATAATAATATTAATCATAATGAACCAAAAAAAAATTTCTATAAAGTGTCGGCTACATTTAAAATTGATTTAATTTTATTATTTTGTCATTTAAAACGTTATTCGCGGCTATGCTTCAATATTGCTTTAAAATTTGACATAGCAAACATTAATTCACTCTTTCAAAATGAAAATATTTTGTTATGTAACCTTGAATGTCCTCAGGAACGTATACGTTCAACGTTCAAAATCCCAAAGTATTTTCCTTTTGTCTATTGATAGCTCGTTTCGTCTCAGACACACTCGTTTTTGAAAATATTTTACAAAACACACTTGAAATTTTCATTCAACTTATTCTCCAAAGGTGCAACTACGAGTATATCCTATTAGTCATTTTTTCAGTTATTCAGATTTTCATCTCTTCATCTTACAAAGCACCATTTACAGCAAAGCATTCAAAGAAAATAAAAGACAAAAAAGTACATGACCCGAATATCCTGTCAGGATGTGGCAATTGTAAATTCTGTGGCTCCGTATTAACACTTTAGCGCCACATTAAAGCAACGGATTTCCCACGACCAAACAAGTTACACTCAATCAGAAAATAACGAAACGAAATATGCAGCTTCGGTGCTCTACCCCCAATCTGTTTGTTGCCTGACATCTTGGCTTCTAATGCCAAATATTTGTTGTTCGAATTTGTTTTTCTCGAGATTTGAACGTTACTGCCGCCACACAGTGCTCTGATGCTGCTGTTGGTTCTGAGACTTCTGAAGGAAATGTTTATTTACAGCCTCATCAGTGTGGCACCAAAATGGTGTGCCCTACACAACTCAGTGAGACAGAGTAGTAGTATTATATGTTTAGTGCAGATGTTTGTAGGCATACATACATAAAGAGACCAAATTCGTTGCCACAGCCGAATATTTTGGCAACCGAATGTTGGTGGTTGCACGTACTATTCATGTATTCCATCGCTACAACCGAATGTTGATTGTGTACACGACGCTTTCCAGTAGTAGGGACTTGGCAGTTACGATTTAAAGAGAAAAGGAACTCTTTGAATTCGGCTGTCGTTACCAAGATCATTGGTTAACGTGGCCAACTGATGGTTACATTTTTTATTTTTATATTAAACGATTTGAAAATATTTATTTTGTCATTTTAATTGTGAGCAGGTATTTTTTTAAACCTAGCTTGTTACTTTCGAAAATAATAAAGTGTGTATGCGCATGTGAAACGATGTTATGCATCAAATTGGGTCAAGAAAATTTAATTTTGGCTTTAAAGTGTCAAAAAATTTAAAGCTGATTGAGTGAAGTAAAGTGGAATTTTAATCCTGTATACCAGGGCAGATCAATAATTCTGTGACTTTTTCAACTTGCCTCGTAGTTATATGAAATGCATCAGTACCATCTGTTAATAGACTACTGTCAAATTTTGAGAGAGTTCCGTCATTTAGTTTGTGTTTAACAGCAGTTATAAATTTTCATTGTTCATTGAATAAACATTTTTTTTTGCAGAAAAAACCCGTCAATCAAACCAATCGATTTTTTTTTAACGTTTATTTATTATTTCAATATATTATTACATAGTTTTAACTACAAATAAACAAATAGATAACATATAATTACATATATACATAGTCCCTAATGTGAGCTCTCAAGTATAATAATTATTCCATGCTTTCCTTTCAGAACTTTCTATATAATAAGTATATGTGTATATAATGATATTTATAAATTAATAATGAAAAATTAAAAAACATTATTTTTAATATATAGATATTATAAAATAATGTCAAAAGTTAAAATACTAAAAAAGAAAAAGAACTATTGGCAAATCCACCAGAACTTTTCAGTATTCAATGCAATACTTTCAATACTATCCCTTGTAGATATAGAAGTGTCAAATCTAAGGTCATTATTTTCAATCAAATTATCTTCAACAGCTTTATTCGTTGCCCTTCTGTAGAGGTGATAGAAGATTGGAATGCCGTCCTTATTTTGGATAAATCCTTTATTGTCGAGGTATACAAAGGCCTCAGGTGGTACAAAGGATGACTCTAAAGTCTTGGTTATGTAGTCAGTTTGTATATGGTAAGGAGCCATTATTAAGTTGTTTGTTTCACATTCGAGGCATTTAGAGACATGATTTCTTATGAGTTTAATAATAAAGTTGTCTATTCTAATAACTTGTGCAGAATTGTATAATTTTTTATTCGATACATATTTCGTGTAATCGCTATTCGGAGTTCTATAGAGTCGGGTACAGGCCCTTAAACATTTTCTTTCAAACTTCCTAATCCTTTCCATGTATGAGGGAGAAATATTAAACCAGATTGGGCAACCATATGTTATGACTGGCCGAACTAAGGATGGGTACAATATAATTTTCACTCTCTGGCTGATAAATTTCGAATAAAACAATGATTTGTAATTGAAAAAGCCCTTCTCGCCTTTGATAATTGAGTATTTATGTGTGAATTAAAGTACAAAAAGTTGTCAAAATGAACACCCAAATATTTAACAACTTCCTCGTTTTGTATAATTTCGCTCTCGATATGGGATTTTATTCGGAATTTTTTCCAATTTTTCTTTACGTTGTAATTGCATCTCTTATAGGGTGGTCGAAAGAGAATGGTTTCACACTTGTTAATGTTTATCCTCATATTCCAGTCTGTGGAGTACTTCTCAACTGCATTAAATTTAGCCTGTAAATCACGATTAATCTGTAATATCTTATCCCCATGATGAAAAATAATCAAATCATCGGCGAAGCCTATCATATCTTCAATGCTGTTCAGCAAATCATGAATAAATAAATTAAAAAGTATTGGGGCATTCACCGTTCCCTGCTGGAGTCCATTAATAATCGAAAAATCTCTGGAACTCGTCTGGCTTCCATTACACACAACAAAGCGCTTGTCCTTTATCATATTATATATAAGTATAACAAATCTTATGGGAAATCCATAATTTAGTAATTTATGTATCAATCCTGGAATCCAGATTGTATCAAATGCCTTTCGGAAATCTATGAGGCATGCACCAGTGCAGTGGCCTTTATTCCGGTTCCAGATTATGTTAGAAATAAAAAAATGCATTGCGTGAATCGTAGAATGCTTATGTTTGAATCCAAACTGTCTTTCGCATACAAGATTAAGTTTATCACAAAATCTACTTAGTGTGTTGTTAACACAAATCTCAAAAATTTTGCTAATATTCGGCAATAAACTGATGGGCCGAAAATTTGTAGGATCCGTAGAGTCCATTCCCTTTTTAGGTAACACAACAACTCTTGCGAGTTTCCACGAGTTGGGAAAATAAGAGTTGTTTATCATATTATTAAACAAAGTACAAAATCCAAATATCATTGCATTTGGAAGGTTTTTCAATACGATATTGGGTATATTATCCACTCCGGTGGAAAGCTTTCCCCTTATTTTGGAAAAAATGTATATTACTTCATCCCTAGTAATGAAGTAATCATCCACCATAGTCCCATCCAACTCATTGGCCTTTCTATCATCCATGCTATCGCAGTCGGCTTTTGTCGACAAAAACCGAGCGAAACATCCGGTAACTTCCCTATGAACAGCATTGGCCATATCTACATCTTTAGCACGGTGGACTGACTCCAGATAAGCCCCTACAATGTCTAATATTTGAACACCATCCCGAATTATGTATTTTCCAGTATCGACCTCAGTTTGTAGAGCACGTGGGTCAATCCCCACCCGGTCCAAAAGATCTGAATCGTCACTGTCTATCTTTATGATTTTCAGCCCCTCATTATTACGACCCCTAAATCGTTTCTTAACCTCTGAGAATATCCTCAACGGATCCTTGTGACTTATGTCACGAAGTTTCTTCTCATAGTAATTATTGACTGTAATCACAAAGTTATCGTGTAAAAGTTTCCTGACCAATTTTAATCTGGTCTTCCAAAAAGTCAATCCGCTTAGTGGAAGTATACGTTCCAGTCGGTTATGTCTCTTAATTACCGAAAGTATTTTGCCCTTTTCAGCATAAAGTGCCTTAATGACAGGATTAACAATAACGTCCATCCGATTGTGACCCCTAAATTTCGGTACAGTAGCCTCGATAGCTCCGATTATTATGTCATTCAACTCATCCAAGTGACGGTCGATTTCATGGTTTGTAAGGTTCTTATTATTAGGTACTGAATTATGATTACTGAGCAAATGTGTTACTTTTTTCTTAAATTTCAACCAATCTGTGCCTTTATAGTTAAGGCGATATACCAAATCTTCACGCATAAGCAAGAATGGATCGTCATAAGCACTCCTAGATACAATTATTTGCAAAGCATTGTGATCACTATCATAGTCTAGTACATTCAAACAATTCACGGTATCATTCTGCCTATGAACAGACAATCTATTATCAGCAATACATAAGTCAAGAAATGAACCACAACGTGGATATGATGGAAAAACGGAAGCATATAAGCCACAACGAAATCTCACGTCATTATCATCCAACCATTCCCTTAAGATATTCCCTTTAACATTACCAACTGCATTATTCCAGTCTCGATGCTTCGCATTTAAATCCCCAGCGAGTATGTAAAAGTTATCCAGGTTATCCAAGTTCATGGATTCAAACATAAGTTGCATTTCATTTTTAAGAAAATCATTATTATCACCAGAAGGGTAATAAGCTGAAATCAAACCAATCGATTTCAATGGTAAAAGTGGTACCTCATCTGCCATTTTTTCCGAATTTAGCCCCCAGTGACAATTCCTTTTTCCAAACCTATAGAAATGGTGCAAAAGATTCAGCTCCAACGATAAAATTATTGATGAAGCAAATGCCATTTTTATGGACCTAGAACTATTTTTTGGCTGGGTTACAAAAATTGGAGTAACGTTGGACTAAGTGTATTGAGCAAAAAAACGGAGTTTTATTCAAAAAGTCACGGAATTATTGATCTGCCCTCGTATTGTCGGCTACTTAAGGGTTAATGTTACACTAAATACCTCAGATGAATGAAGTAAGTCTTGGCTACGGATGTGTTAAGAATATTTAGTTCATATCGGTCATATTTTGTAGGTTATTTAAAAACCGGTGGAAACAAGGCTAGGCTTGCGACCTAGAGTTTCCATACCAAGGATTCTCCCATCCTCTTCGACTCAGTCTCACCAGCAAAGTCTTAGTCTTTACTGTCAGAGCTTTCCGTCGAAGTCATCGTCTAACGCCTTTTTGTCTGCATTCGTTTGACAATTTGAAGCCAATATTGGGTGGCCCAAATAAGACATAGTTTGCCTAGCAGTATGCTTAGTAGCTCCATCTTGTTGCAACCACAAATTAGCATGTTGCTCCACCATTGGTGGACGTAAGAAATGGTCGATAATTATTCGGTAGGAAGCCCCGGAGACCGTTTTAGGCCTTTCATCTTTATTTTAAAGAAATTCGAGTCGATGACTTAAGTGTTCATAACACCGCTCCAAACAGTACATCTGGTTGTCCGCTTTTGTTAGAACCCATGGTTTGGCGTCACATATATTGACGTCACATATTTTATACTTGAATCGGCTGTAAAAACAAGTACCAATAATTTTTTAAAATTTCTGGGTTTTTTTTTGAAAGGTTGAACTTTACCATTTAAAAATGAAACATGAATGAATGATATTGACAATGACAAAATTCTTTATTTGCAATAAAACCAGAAATTTAAAAAAATTATCAGTATTTTTTTAGAGCCGATTCAAATCTAAAATATTAAATAGCCCACTCTGTATTATGAATTGTCGTTAAATTCTAAGATGGCAGTGTCCGTCTGTCAGTCTGCGAACAGCAAACTACAGATCGCACTGCTAAAGCTTAGGCGAATTGAAGTTTTGCAAAAACATCTGTTGATGGAATAAAACAGCTGGTTTTGAAAATGGGCCAGGTCAAGAGGTAAATGTTTTTCAGAGACAACCTTTGAACAAATCAGAATTTCTGTTTTTTTGCTTATATATCTCCCTATCAGCTGCGATCTTCACGAAATGTTCACATTAAGTTACGTTCGGCAGGTAATATTTGTACATTACGATGTTACTGTGCTAGGGCGTGGCAACGCCCCACAACCTTGAACTAAGAAATCATATTTCATGAACTATTGGACGAAGATGATACTTAGAACAAATGATATTGGCATGAATCCAAACTCATCCTGGTGGAAAATTGGGCGGTGTCACGCCCTCTTTAAAAATCGTACTTATGACCAGACCTATTGTTATTTATGTAATTGACCTAAGGTTACACAATTGTAGTCGAATAAAACCAATGAGTAGCATATTATTACAGACTATGTTGTGTTAAAAATGAAGAAAAGGTCATTGCACCGCCTACAAAACACCGAACGTAGAACAAACTGGTAGATTCATGACGATGGTATTTGGAACATAAGATATTGGCATGGCAACGAAACACACCCTGATGGAAAAGTGAGTGGTCAGATTAATGGAGCGATCGTTATAAAATAAAACCAAGGATAAGCAAACTATCGGGTGATCAATGTAGAGGTATTTTTTCAAAATAAAAAAAAAATATTCGAAAGGACTTTTTATCACATTTATTTTTTGAGTATAATTTCCCTTAAATGCTGGCCGCAAGTGTCCAACATTACATGCGTAATGTTGGCATTCAAAACCTGAATCGTAGCTGGTTTGTCAGCATAGACTTTGGACTTTACGTAGCCCCAAATATAAAAGTTTAAAGTCTATCAAACGATCTAGGCGGTCAACTCACCGGTTTAAAACGTGATATAGCTGCTCTTTAAATGATCCCTCAATGGATCCATTGTTTGAGCAGCAGTATGACAAAAGGTACCGTCCTATTGAAACCAAATGTCGCCTAGATCGCGGGCTTTAATTTCAGGTAGCAAAAAGTCCGATAATGTATAACACAACGCGTAATCTTTTAAAAAACCTTATTGAAAAAAATACCTCTAGATTGATCAGCCTTAATTATAGACTACATTATGTTAAAATTTGACAATAGGGTGTGGCACCATTCATCTCATTCATCTCTAAACTTTGAAAGACCATATGTATCTCGTGAACTTATATCGGTATGACGATAGAAGACAGTGAATATGATAATGGTATGGAAAGAAAAACACCCTGGCGGAAAAAGTGCGGTGCCACGCGCCCTTGAGAACAATTTCGCATTGGACCGGAATGCATTATAGAGAGTATATATATGATTACTCTGCGAATCCATTTCTGTAGCGAATCCATTGTGTAGGGTTCACATGATTCGGGCTTTCATATTAGACCGTAATCCATGATAGAGTGTATTTAAGCTTCGGCCCGAACGAACACATTTTTCCATTTTTTCCCATTTCTTTAGCGATTCCATTGTGGATAGCTTAAAAGATTCGGTCTTGTCGACTGAAGGTGCCGGTTGTACTTATGTTTGGTTACACTTTTTTTTAATTCTATTGAACCTTAATTCCTAACCCCTTTACCATACTGTGACTTAGTGTAGGGTATACGGTACACAGTTTCAACCAACTATCTTGAATATTTCTTGTAGTCGTAAGAATATATTTTTCCTGATGCCCAAATCAAATGAAAAGGCGGATCGATGGCTGGCTGTCTGGCAGCGACAACAACAGTAGCGACAATTTGGGTTTGTTGCTGTTGTCGTTGTGGTAGTGGCCTGTTCCAAAGCAATTCATTGCGCGCCATTTTTCTTGTTCTTGTATTATTTTGATGTGAAAGGACTCGATAAACAACAACAACAACAGCAACTGCGTTGAGACGAGAAGACAGCGATAATAATGTGCCAAAGCAAACGCAACGCCAAGCAGAGCCAAAGGCGCCAAATGCGTAACAAGTGGCTATTTGGGAAATTGTTGCAAATTGCGACAACTTGTCGGCAGCGGCTGCTGGCTGCTGCTGCTTCGGCCACATCGCCTTTTTATCGTTGATTGTTGCTAGTGCAGCGCCACCATACACACGCAGGGACGCACACACACACACGCCGTAATATTGTACAACACGAAATCGTAAACACCAGCTAGAAAACCCAAAATCCAGCGTGGCTGACTGTCTGTCTGATCGGAATAAAAGCAGCCAGCAAAAAGGGCAGCAGCATCCCCCCTACTCCGCCCCGCTCACCCCCTGTGCGGTACACAACTAGAATAGGCGACAACAAAGTCGCGTCTCATAACGGCACCGTGGAGACACACGTTCGTTGTTTATAATATTCCAAGACAGTGCCGCAGCCACAGTCAGTCATCACGCAGGGTTTCAGTACCCCATGGTACAGAGGGTATGTTCACTTTGTCATTCCGTTTGCTACACACCGCAATACTTATCGGAGACCCCATTACGTGACGCGCAAAATAGAAAGGGACCTAAAGTTAAAAACCAGTTTTGTTCAGGAGATCCATTTTAAAGATTAGGTCCCTTCTATTTGCGCTTAGAATCGTCGACTTCACTTTCATAAAACGCGCATATCTCTGGTAGGGAACACTTTTGGGGCATGGGATCGGTCTCATTCGATGCTCAGATGTTGCCCACATCAAAAAAAGAAAAAAAATGAAAATTGATTTTTTTACCCTTAGGTCCCTTTCTCGTGTGTTGATGGACTGAAATGGTTTGCATTAAAATTGGGCCAGAGCGGTCAAGAGGTAAAATTTTTCCTTCACAGGGACAGGGTCAACCTCTGAAAGTATCAATAATCCTGAACTTAAGAACACAAAATGTTATGAATTACATCAAAATACTAGTCGGAGACCCCATAAAGTATATACATTCTGAATTGAAACATGTGGTGATGGACTGAAAGAGCGGTAGAGAGGTAAAAATTTACCTTCACAAGGACTGGGCAAACCTCTGGTAAAATCAACAATCCTGAACATCAAAACACAATATGTTATGAACTATAATGATGTTTGTAACATATGATGTTGGCATGGATTGAAAAACATCCTGGAGTAAATGAGGGCGGTGCCACGCCCCTTTAAAAATCGCAATTATGGCTATACTAATAGACGTTTTAAATTTATCGAATGAATCCAAAGACTAGGCAATTTTTTTTAGATTGCATTATAAAAATTTTTGGACAAGTAGGCGTGGCACCGCCCACACTATCTTAAACTAAAAAGGCAATATCTCATGAACTATTAGAGATATGGCGGTTATGTTTGGAACATATAATGTTGTCAGGAATCGAAACACATCCCAGAGAAAAAGTAGGCAGTGCCATGCCTCCTTTGAAAAATCGCATTTATGGTCAAAATAATAGACCGATCGTTCTAACATTTTTACAAAATGAAATCAATATTATAAACAAATTGGAAAAGGAGGCGTGGCACAATCCCCTCTCTGAACTTGAAAATACAATATCTAATGAACTATTAGGGATTAAACTCTCATATTTGGAACATATGATATTGACATGAATTGAAACGCATGCTGGATGAAAAGTGGGCGGTGCCAAAATCACATTAATGGCCAAAGTAATTGACTGATCCTTATAGCAATTTTTTAAAATGAAAACCATGATTAGCATATTGCTATAGACTACATTATGTTAAAATTGGACAAAAGGGCCCCGCCCATACAACCCTGAACTTTGAAAGGCTATATTTCGTGAACTTACACCGATATGACGATAGTAGTTGGTATATATAGGGTGATCCATCTACAGGTATTTTTCCAGAACAAAAAAAAAGATATAAAAATTCAAATCAAGTGTGGAATCTTTATTGGTAATTTGAAAGGACATTTTTTTTTTTAATAATGTCCTTCAAATGTTGGCAACTGTATTATGGAAATGAGCGTTCGGTGAGAAACGGGAAGATCCGCTGTTTTCGACCAAAATTTTGTTCAGTGATAAGGCCCATTTCTGGCTTAACGGCAAAGTCAATAAACAACATTGCCGCATTTAGGCTGAAGAGATACAAGAAGAGGTTCAAGATGTGCCATTATACCTAGAGAAAACCACGGTTTGGAGCGGTTTATAAGCTGGTGGAATCATCGGTGCATATTTTATCAAAAAGGATGATGGCCGGAACGTAACCGTGAATGGTGCTCGCTATCGCGCCATGATATCAATCTTTATGCTACCAGAAATTAAAGCCCGCAATCTTGACGACACTTGGTTTCAACAGGACGGTACCACTTGCCATACAGCTGCGCAAACAATGGATTTATTGAGAGGTCATTTCGAAAAGCAGCTAATTTTACGTTTTGGACAGGTGAGTTGGCCGGCTAGATCGAGTGATATCACACCTTTAGACATTCTTCTTTGGGGTTATGTAAAGTCCAAAGTCTATGCTGACAAACCAGCTACGATTCAGGTTTTGGAAGCCAACATTACGCGTGTCATTAAAGCCATACCGGTCGAAATGCTCTAACGAGTCATCCAAAATTAGACCCTCAGAATGGAAACACTGAGGCGTAGTTTGAAGGACATTTGAGGGAAATTATATTTAAAAAATAAATGCCATCAAATTTCCTTTCAAATTACCAATAAAGATTCCACACTTGATTTGAATTTTTATACTTTTTTTTGTCCTGAAAAAATACCTCTAGATGGTTCACCCTTTATGATGTTGGCATAGGAAGAAACACACGCTGATGAAAAAGAGGCCTATGCCACGTCCCCTTGACAAATTTTTTCATATTCGATCGCAATTCATGATGAAGGGCATATAAGCTTCGGCCCGGCCGAACTTAATTTGCCCACTAGTTTTTGTTTGTTCTCGCTCGCTATTCATTTCTTTTCATTTTCAAATACTCGTAACGTGAAATTCACATTAGAAATACAGTAATTTGTCGCACAAGGGTAGTTATTGTGGTATTTAATATGACGACAGCGATAATGGCGACTCTGGAGCTCTACTGGCTGGCTATCGGAGACAGGGCAAGTAGTGCGCCAGCCAGTCAGTTGGTCCATCGTTATTGGAATCATCTTTTACTTTTGTTTGTGTACTATTTTCAATAAGTATGAGGTGATGTTAATGTGGGTTATTTTTCTTTGGTTTTTTTTCTCGATGAGCCCTTCTGCTCGCATTTCTATCGTTTGCTTATCATTCCTTCATTTAGCATTCATTTCAGTTCAGTGGAGTTCAGTTCAGCATTATCGGTGTGTGTGTGTGTGCGGTGTGTTTATTGGACGCCAATATAGACGCCAATTGTCGTTGCTAAAATCGTGTCGCGTCAACATCGGAATATTTCAGTCACCCCAAAAAATTTTGAAATCATAATATATGGATCTTTTGTGGACATGGGCCATAGACATGTGTTCATGTGTTTACTTTGGGGTATGACACAATTATACGAAGGGTTCACTTCTGTCTTTGATTGTTTGTAATAATGGCAACATCCAAACTGTTGTTGTTTGTACACTCAGAAAAAAGGGCACGACCAGATAGCGATGGACTTGGAGCGACATTGAATAAAAATGCCAGTTTGTTCCGGTGACTATGAGGGTAGTCAAATCCAAAAAGTCTCACTTCGATCTACTCAAAGCCACGCCTACCTTTGTCGTTGGGCGTATCAACAAATTAATTTTTGAGTATTATGAATATTTGCAAAAAGCGCATTTTTTGTCATTTGTATATTTCTATTGCACGTTTTGTTTTTATAAAATTTTCTTAAGAGAGACATTATGCATTGACTTTTGCTTCGCATAGGTAGTTTTGAAAATTTACAAAGGTAAACTTGAACAGGGATTAGCCGACTCGAGACCTTTGCATCTATAAGTATATTTAAATGACGACAAGTTTTTAACGAAATGGCAAAGTGATAGTGATTTTCGTGGCTTGACATAGAATTTTATCGCGATTTCGTGTCCGTGACGACCTTCATCAGAAAGATTCGCAGCAATTGTTCAAAGAAACACTGAACTCTTTAAGCCCATGATCTCACCAAGCGTATGAGAATTACTGCTGGGAATCTAACTTTAAGTTTTCTTCGCACAATTGCCCACGAAAATACAGTTCACTTTTACCACCTCTACAGAGACTCCTCATTCAGAGCCATCAAAAGATTTCTTTTACAATGTGGGTTCTGAAAACAGTTTAGTTGACTTCGCTAACTGTTAATACAAAATATGTCTATATAAGTGGTTTTTAACCAAATATATATTCACATTTTTCGCGAAAATACGAATTGATCTAGAAAAACTGGGACACACGGGTAGTTTATTTTTCGACGTAGATTCCGAATATATAGGTCTTCTTCATGTGTGCAAAAGCGTGTTGAACGGTGTTATAATTAGTGTAGTTAATTAATTTCGGTAAAATCAGTTTGCCAAAATATACGAGTATATGCAGCATCGACTTGTTGTGCAGCTCTGTATTCCCATCGATTAACATATATGGAAATTTCTCGATAATTTTCAACAATGAAATGTCGGGATCTATAGCAAATATGATGATTTTTACTTACAATACTCTTTTTGATGCAAAAAGTTTCGATTTCTATCAAGTTTGCGTTTAAAAAGGTCACAGCTAGCAATTGTGCGACCTTTATATGAAGTAGTGGTCCACCTTGTAAATAGCGGCGACCATACGAGTAAGAGGGTAATCTATAAGCCTAAGGTTGTGGCCGAAATGCAGTAGCCGTTCGTAACCGCCATTAGACAGTAGGACTCGGTCGGTGATAATACAAATTATATCGTGCACAGCTCGCAGATTGGAAAAAGGATACCCGTTCGCCCTTAATAAGATTTGGTAACTTCATGTTTTTCGCCCTCTACTAAAATATTACCCAAATGGGTAAACGAATAACATTTAATACCCTAAACGAAGATAAAAGTATTGTTAGGATAACAGTATGCGAAGAGCATCATACTATTTTGGCTATATGGTTGTGGCACAACAATAGTATGATCCTCACAGGAATAACAGTATGCGAAGAGCATCATACTATTTTGGCTATATGGTTGTGGCACAACAATAGTATGATCCTCACAGCAAAAGTATGATTCTCACAGCAATAGTATGATTCACATTCAACTAACTATGATCCCCACAACCATATTATGATCCTCATAACAATAGTATGATTCACACTCAACAATTCTATGATACCCACAACCATAGTATGATTTACACTCAATCATACTAAGATCCCCACAAGCATATTATGATCCTTACAAACATATTATGTTTCTCATACAACCATAGTATGGTACTCACAACCGTAGTATGATTCACACGCAACCATTTTATGATCTCTACAGCCATAGTATGATCTCCAAAATTAGGATTGGGCTATGTTGCCAACAATAGAGATTAATAAAAATTTTTTAATTATAGCAGTGTTTTATTTAACATTAGAAGAATCGGTTTAAAAAATCTAATCGTTTCATTTATTAAAAATATTTTAGTTATTCACATTTAAAACTGTTTATTTAAACAAATTTTAATTTACATATAAAAATTACTATTATTGCATAAGATTCGTAACATTGATCTTAAATCCATGCTCAAATAAAGAAAAATTACAAATATACAGTATGATTGCCGTATATTTTATATTATTGATAGCATAAAACCCAAAAATACCATACAACCATATTTATATTGTTGCTTCAACTATATTTTCATTTTTAAATTTGACTACAATACTGTTATTACTCTTTAACAATATTAATATTGCCGCAATCACACTTTTGTCAAAATGAAATTTAAAAAAACATACTATGGTTGCTACGAACATACTTTTATGGCAGAGAACATATAAGTGTTGCTGTGATCAAATAGTAACAATATTTTTGTCTGCGTGTACTCAAGTTTTGACCAAATCCTTTTCATTACTTTTGAAGTCATTTTAGCCAAGTTCGTCTGCGCGACTGGTTTGCACGATAGCTTCAAATCGTTTTTAAATTTTGCCTGTCGTAATATTTTACCGAGACTTTCCGATGAAGGTCGTCACGGACCTGAAATCGCGATAAAAGCTGTGCAGCCACAAAAGTAAATGTCACTTTGCCATTATGTATAAAAACTTATCCTATTAAAATGTAGATGCAAGAGGTCTTGAGCCGGGTTATCCCTGTTCACATTTTGTACTTGTTTACTTGTTGTTCTCTGACTGAAACTATGCGTTTTTAACGAATTAAACCAAAAGAAAAAATACTTGCTAGCTCCTAGCGTCTTAGTATGCCAGCATTGTCATATTCATATTTAAATCGGGACGGATTGTCGTGGTTGTGTCATTCTAACAGAATTGGAGGGTATGCATTGGAAAAAGAACGTTTATTTATTTGGGTTACCCTATTGGGCCCTAGGGATCTGAAGCCAAAGCTAGGACAAATTAAAAAAATTAGTGCATATTAAGATAAGTGAATAAATGAACTTAGTCAAATAGGGAATCTCTCTCAAAAAACGGCCCCTTCAAAAATGTACACCTGAGTTCTTAAAAACATAATATGTTTTCACGAATCTGAAGATGACATTCATTTTACGATTTAGTCGAGTTGGAGTCCTTTACCCAATTTTGTGCATATGTGACAGCGCATGAGAAAGGAACCTAAGGGTAAAAAAATCAATTTCATTTTTTTCTCTTTTTGATGTGGACAACATCTGAGCATCGAATGAGACCGATCCCATGCCCCAAAAGTGTTCCCTCCCAGAGATATGCGCGTTTTATGAAAGTGAAGTCGACGATTCTAAGCGCAAATGGAAAGGGACCTAATCTTTATAATGGCTCTTCTGAACAAAACTTTTCATTAACTTTTCACTTTTTTTTTGATGTGGACAACATCTGAGCATCGAATGAGACCGATCCCAAGCCCCAAAAGTGTTCCCTCCCAGAGATATGCGCGTTTTATGAAAGTGAAGTCGACGATTCTAAGCGCAGCCTAATCTTTAAAATGACTCTCCTGAACAAAACTGGTTTTTAAGCTTAGGTCCCTTTCTATTTTGCGCGAATACAAAAGTTGTCTTCATAAAAAACATATTATTTTTTAAAGACGAAAAAGACTCTTGTGTTATAAATATATTCTGATTTCGTTTAATACGTTTAATTTTAGACTAGAAAATTTTTAAACCCAAAAAAGACATTTTTTCCCCACAGTTATACAAAATCTTTAAAAAGGGACAAAAAGGACACGCTAATAAAAGAGATATCGATTTTACATCGGGACTTTTCCACCAATACTGAAATTAACTGAACAACATTTTTGTAGAACATATAAATATTTAAAAATCCCCTTTTTCACCTTTCACGAAAGAAGGAGGAAAAGTACATGTCAAACTTTGTGTTAGAATGTTAAAACATTCAACGAAAATAATCTCAGTAAAATTTTGTTTCAGGTATCTGATTTTTAAAGTTCGCTAAAATGAAGAAATAAGTACTTAATACTTGTATTACATTGCAAAACAAAAACGCCCTCGTCTTATAAAAAAGAAAGATCTACCAAAACCCTGTTCTTTTAAGGACTTACTATACTCAACTAAGCCTTTTTTTCCTGAGGGCATCATCCACCTTCATCCAGAAAATGGTGGAACTTTGTTGCATAGTGTTGTCGAATTGGACAAATTCTTCTTCATACATACAGGGCGCCGTAAAGTACACATTTACAGCCATTTAATTTAAGTACATGTATAAACTAGGGTGACCCTAATTTGTGTGGGATTTTTTAAGATGTGAACCGCTGAGCGACTTTTACAGAATTGACCTACAGTGAGTCTCAAAAGTATTTTGCCTTCAAGTAATTTCATGTTTTTAAAAACAAAAGTCCAAATAAAATAAGTTTTAAACAAAAAATAATTCATTTTTTATTTGGTATAGAGTAAACTGAGTTTAAACGTAACATTTATGTAAAAAAAATAAAAAAAAACTATCTTAATCTACGAGATTTTTAGTGATTTTTAACCTAAAACGTATTTTTTGAGGTCACATAAGTATTTTGCTTTTTTAATTTTAAGAACTAATTTTATTTACATATTTACATTTATTGGATTCAATATTTTGTAGGATAGCCATTGTTAGCTAAAACAGCGTCTAAGCGCCTTGGCATTGATTCTACTTAATTACTGCATGTTTCGACCGTTACTTTGCCCCATTCTTCTTGCAAAGCATTTTTTAATGTATCTTTTGACGAAATATGGTGTCCTATTATTTTTTCCTCCAAGAGGGACCACAAATTTTCTATCGGATTAATAATGTCCGGGCTTTGTGGAGGGGTTGGCAAATGTTTGGTATTGTATAATATCCACAATTTAACGTCTACAGCTGTATGTTTTGGGTCGTTATCTTGCTGAGAATAAAATTCATTTCTCGGAATACCCATTTTTTCTGCACTGGCATGGAGGTTTTCTTTCAAAATGGACAAATATACGTGTCTGTCCATAATGACATCAATGAAGACAAGATTGCCGACTCTTGAGGCAGACATACATCCCCATACCACCTCCATGCTTTACAGTCGCTTTCAAGTTTTTAGGATTAAGGGCTTCATTTAGCTTGCGCCACACCATTCGTCGTCCATCCGAGCCGAAAATGTCGAACTTACAACGTTCAAACATTTCGCATACATATTTTATGGGTTTACCCTGGTTGTGCAGGTTTAAAATATTTTTTCTTGCAGAAAAGTTCAACTCTTTTCCCTTCGGCATATTAATTAGAAATGAAAAATGCAGAAATGCACACGACAATACTGAAAGAACGACTATTTGCGATAGAAACACACGCGACAAGTGTAACTCAACCAAACAGAATGGAAAACAGAAAGAAACCACACAAAACTACAACAGTAAACGGAATTTTTAAAAAAGCAAAATACTTTTGAGAGTACTAATAATATTCTAATACTAATATTCTAATATTCTAGTACTAATAATTCATAATATTTTCAAATCAAGAAAAACACAATCGAGTTGGCTTTCGTTTGAATTTTTTTGGTATTTGGATTGGGAAGCAAATATTTAAAATCAATGGCAAAAAGCTTGCATTGGATTTTTCAATAAATCTACGATTTTTTCAAAGAAACATAAAGAAAATGTCATATACGAGTATAAGCTTATGCAAAATACTTTTGTGACATACTGTAGGTTCAATTCCAAGTAGGGCAGCTAACATTTATTTATAAATAGTTGCGCATTTTCCAATAGTGAATTTGGAAGAACTCGTAGTAGATTAATCTCTTACCAACTCGTGAACATGCCGATCGAAGCCTACTTTTAACAGATGATTACGGCCAGTGAGTAACTTATTGATTTAAGAAAAGTACTTAAGATCCTTTGTCTACGTACAAAGGTTCTTACTTCTCCCAGGGGAAGTAAGAGCTTTTGGTCGTTTGTAAGAAGAGTAAAGGATAGTTCTTCATCTATCCCAACTCTTGTTAAAGACGACCAGGCATGCACTGACCCGGTTGATAAAGCTAACCTTTTGGCTGAAATATTGGCAGGAAATTCTTCCTTGCCGGAAAGCAATCAACCACTCCCCGCGATCGAAAACGTATCAAGTTCCATGCCTCAGATATTTTTTCGAACGCGTGCAGTTAAAAGGGTTCTTGCGAACCTCGATGTAAATAAATCCCCGGGCCCGGATGGTATCTCTGCACTTGTCCTATGTAAGTGCTCGTCGACGCTAGCCCGTCCATTACGCAACCTTTTCAACCTTGCTTACCGTGCGGGAGTTTTCCCAGCGTGTTGGAAGGTTGCGAACGTCCAGCCGATCCCTAAAAAGGGTGAAGCCAATAATCCTGCGAATTACCGGCCAATTGCGATTTGCTCTGCGCTCTCCAAGGTAATGGAGAGCATGGTAAACCACCATCTTGTGAGGTATTTAGAGACCAACGACTTGCTGAGTGATCGACAGTATGGCTTCCGTAGAAACCGCTCTACGGGAGACCTGTTGGCGTTCTTGTCGGAGCGTTGGAGTCGGTCTATCCACGAGTTTGGTGAGAATAAGGTCGTGGCTCTAGATATCTCCAAGGCCTTTGATAGAGTCTGGCACGGTGCACTCATATCAAAGCTGATCGCTTTTGGTGTCGGTAATACGTTTGCTCGGTTTATATCGAGCTTTCTTAGAGATCGCACTATTAGAGTTGTTGTAGATGGGTTCTCATCCAACACACATAGGCTGACCGCAGGTGTACCACAGGGCTCTGTCCTTTCTCCCTCTTTGTTTCTTATTTTCATTGACGATCTATTGGGTCAGACCGTGAATCCAATCTACTCTTTCGCAGATGATAGTAACCTCTGCCATTCATATTCATTCGACCGTAGGCCGAGCCTTCAAGATATTGAAGACAAAAGGCGAATTATGGATGAGACACTTGGCCGTGATCTACTGGCAATTTCCGAATGGAGTCGAGTGAATAGAGTAGATTTTAATGCACGTAAGACACAGTGCTGCTTGTTGTCTCACAAGCGATTCGCTGACCCAACAATATCGTCAATCTCTCTCGATGGTACGGATATTGAACAATCAGAAGCTCTCGATGTTCTGGGCATGAAAATACAATGTGACGCTCGTTGGGCGAGACATGTATTCGAAGTGTCGAAAGAAGCACTCAAGTGCATAGGCTTTTTAAAGCGGTGCAAGAAATATTTCACTCCTTCTGATCTTTTCAATATCTATACAACTTACATCAGGCCAAAGATGGAATACAACTCCCATATATGGGCAGGTGCTCCAAAATCATCCTTGGAGCTACTTGACCGTGTTCAAAGGAGAGCGATGGTGCTGATAGGTGACAGTAGGGTATCCAACTCTATTGTTTCCCTTGAGCATCGTCGGAATGTGGGTTGCGTGACGCTGTTCTATCGTTACTTTCATGGTGTGTGTTCATCAGACATCCGTCGCCTTATTCCTGACGTGAGGATGTTCGGCAGGGATACGCGACTTTCTAGGAATTCACACCCGTTTGTTATCGATTGGCCAGTTGACCGCACTATACACTACAGATCAAATTCGTTTTTCGCTCGTACAGTCCGTATGTGGAATCGACTTCCGGCAAATGTATTTCCCACTAATTGCGACATCCAGAAGTTCAAGGCAAGCGTCAACAAACATTACTCCCTCTTTCCCCCCTCCGATCTATTAATTTCCACTCGCCAACGCAATGCACCGCATATATAGGGGACATCCCCTGAGTGTTGGTTATTTAAAAAAAAAAAAAAAAAGTAAGGAAGGTTTGAGTTGTTAATTCTTAAAACCCCGATTGAGGTTCAGAAGAAGTTGATCAATCAAGAATGACTTTTGTATGGTGCACAAGGGTTGCTATATATATATTTCAGACTATTCTATTGTAAAGTTTGACATTTTTTAGCATAAACGTACTCAGAACGTTTTTACTTACGACCATCGTTTGTGTTGTTTACAGTGACTTGAAAAAATCAATTAGGCAAAAAACTGGAGTTGACTCGTGAACATTTTCGTGCGATCATTTTTCACAACTTTTGACATGGGTTATCACGACAAGAGTGCATCGATGAACTTGAATCTTTGTATGGCGATGAATCACCCTCCTATAGCACTGTAAAAAAACTGATTTAATAAATTCAATCGTGGGCGACGCTCGCTCAAAGACGAAGCTCGTGAAGGTCGTCCAAAACGGCCGTTGTGCCAGAGAACATTGATGCCTTGCGTGAACTGATAATGTAAGATCGTCATGTGACATACCGTGAGTTAGAGGCATCCTTGGGCATTTCTTCCACCAGCATACATTCGATATTGCATGAACACCTGGCCGTTAAAAAGGTTTGTTCTCGTTGGATCCCGCACAATTTGAAAATCGCGTGTCGATTGATGCAAAGAAATTGTAAAAAAAATACGATCGCGCTGCTTCAAAAGACGTTTATAAGATTGCCACAGGTGACGAATAATGGATCTATGTGTATGAGCCCGAAACAAAATAGCAATCGACCGCGTGGGTCTTCCAAAAGCCAAATCCAACGAAAGTTGTTCGGAAGAAGCACTTCGAAGCAAATGATCGTCTGTTTCTTCGGCAAAACTGGTCATGTGACGAATGTTGCGCTTGAGCAACGTAGGATGGTCAATTCTGGGTGGTACACCACAATTTGTTTGCCTGAAGTCTTCGAGAAATTCGAAAAACGAACAAGAGTAGACGAATCGTTGCGCATCATGACAGTGCGAGCTGTCACACACCGGCTCAAACCAGTCCTTTTTAACCGGCCAAAACGTCGAATTCATGGGTCATCCGACTTGGCACCTAAAAGAAAAAAATGCGTGGTCAACGATTTGTGTTGCCAGAAGATGCTGTTGAAGCGTTCAAAAACCATGTTTTGGAGGTGTCTCAATCGGAGTGGAAAAAGAGCTTCGACAATTGGTTGGAGCGCCTGCAAAAGTGTATAAATCATGCTGGAGAATACTTTGAAAAACAATAAAGCCATTTTTGATGATAAATATTCGCATTTTAATTATTGGGTCAGAAATATATATAGCAGCTCTCGTATACAGGGTGGTCAAACTAATATTAAATGTAAATAAAACAAAAAGTTTTCAGAGAATTATCTTAACTTTTTTATTTTGATAGAAAGATCTATGACAATTTTGTGTAAAACAAAATATTGACCAAATGTTCTCCACGGCTTCGGTGGCATACCACAATGACTTTGAGACATAATGGAGGTTCAGTGCCGTAAATGTGCCGAATTATCTCATCTTTTAGCTCTTGTCCTCTTGACGTATACTTTTTCATTTAAATCTCTCCAAATAAAGAAGCCCAATCGAGTCACGCGATCATGCCGGCCAATTAACATCGCCACGACGTGAGATAACACGGCTGTTGACTTTTTCGCGCAAAAGAGCCATTGTTTCGTTGGCTGTGTGGCAAGTGGCACCATCCTGTTGGAACCACATATCGTCCAGGTCCTTATCCTTGATTTTTGGCCACAAGAAGTCCGTTATCATCTCGCAATAGCGAACACCATTCGTGAAACTGCTTAGCCGACCTAATTTTTGAAGAAGTACGGCCCGATGATGCCGCCAGCCCATAAACTGCACCAAACAGTCACTTTTATTTGTGGATGCATCGGCTTTTCAACAACTACTCGTGGATTCTCATTTGCCCAAATACGGGAATTCTGTACGTTAACGAATCTACTGCGGACACATTTGGTCGATCATGCTTACGAAGTGCACGAAATGCATTTTGAGTTGAACGCCCCCCTTTTTAGTACAGGGTGGAGCGCTGAAATTTGCTTTTTTGAACTGCATACTGTGGCGTCTCTGTTGGTCGAAGAGAGTGGAGAGTGTGCGTGCACGCAGAGAAAGAACATGTTTACTACATGATCACGGCAAAAATAATATGTTCTCCGCAATAAAAGTATGTTTTTGACAATAGTATAATTGCTGCAATATTAATATTGTTGAAATGTAACAATAGTATTATTGCCAAACTTAATAATGAAAATATGGTTATAGCAACAATATAAATATGGTTGGTGCGACAAAAGTATTGTGTTTTGCGTTTTGTGTTAACAATTATATGATTACGGCAATCATACTGTATGATTGTAATTTTTCTTCATTTAAATATGCTTTTAAGAACAAATGTTGTCGGTACGGATCTAATGCAATAATAGTACTTTCTTTTTTTTTATCGAAATTAACATTTTTAAACAAGCTGCTTTGGCTTTTTTTAACTGTAATATTTTTAATAAAAACGCTAACGTTAATTTAAACTTATTTTTTTCTACTGTGAAATAAATGACTTCCTATTATTTTGAATTAAATGTATTTTTGAATAATTTTCATAATTCAAATCTATTGTTGACAACTTAACCAAATTCTAATAAATTATATTGGTGTGATCATACTATGGTTGTGGGGATTATAACAGGGTTGCGCGTGAATCATAGCATGGTTGTGAGGATCATACTATGGTTGTATCTGAAACATACTTTGGTTGTGAGGATCATACTATGGTTGTGGAGATCATAGTACGGTTGAGTGTGAATCATACTATGGTTGTGGGGATCATAGTACGGTTATGTGTGAATCATACTATTGTTGTGAGGATCATAGTATGGTTGTATTTGAATCATACTATTGTTGTGAGGATCATAATATTGCTGTACCACAACTATATACCCAACAATAGTATTATCCTTTTCGAATATTGTCACCACAACCATACTTTTTTTCTGCGTGTGGCTAATAGTGGCTGACGGGAGATTTGTATTCGTCTGCCTTTCAGTTGCCATCGTGCATTGGACACGTAAGAAGAGGTCATTTTGTGTTGAAGTGTATTTTTCGATCATTGCAGTGCAGCATGCTTTTTGTTTACTATTCGCTGTTGCCCCACATGGACGGCAATCAATTGTAAATTGGGTAAATTTATTGAGAATAGCAGTGAAGGTGTCATGTGTACGAAGGGTACCTGAGAGAAGGATTACAACACCACAAAACATCGAGAGAGTTAGAGCAGCAGTACTGCAATCTCCGAAACGCTCTGCTCGGAAGCAATCAGTTGCTCTTGGCATTTCCGGACTTTTGTTCAGCCGGCTCTTGAGGCAATGCAATTAGAGGATACACGATTCCAACAGGATGGTGCCTCTGCACACACACCATGGGCTACCATAATAATGGTTGAGGCAAATGTTTCCTAGGCGGCTTATTTCTTTGAGGGGCAATGTGAATTTGCCGGCACGCTCACCAGACTTAGCTGAAGTTGAAGGTTTATATCAACCGTCCCAACACCTTGGAAGACCTAATTAACAATATTGAGGCTGAAATTGGCAGAATACCAGTCGACATGCTTGTTAGAGTTAATGAAAACTTCAGAAAACGTATGCAGCAGTGTGTGGATAGCGAAGGTTGACATTTGCCAGACACACTATTTAAAACCATGAATTAAAAAACTTTCTTTACTGTTCAATATAATAAAAATAAATTTAAATTTTTCCAGGGTTCATATTTTTTTATTTTATTCCCATATAAACAAATTACCGCGCTCCACCCTGTAAAAAACTTTAGCAATCTTAATGCGCTGCTCAATTGTGTTCCTCTCTATGGTTGAATTTGTCAAACACTTAAACAAAAAAAAATGCCAAATTAAGTTGGGCAAAAAACAAACATAAAAAGTATTGGGCAAAAAAACTGGACGTTTAGTTGAGACTCATAATTAACATCGTGTATTATGATTGAACCACCCTTCAACGAAAACATGAAACGATGTGGTCTTCAATAGGATTCGCCCTTTAGCCCACACAAGAGCAATGCCCAAAGATTCGTTCATATTTGCATCATTTGCTTAGATTTCAACCAAACATCTGTACTACTTTACAGTACCGATTTGAAATTTCATAAAGAAATTTTTTTTTTTTTTTTAATTGATAAGTTCGTGGCCACCCTAATATGCATGCATGTCTCTTGTAACCCCAATTGACTCTGATTTTTGCCATGTTGTTATTACTGCTATTGGGATTGGAATTTAGTGAAAAGTAATGACTAAATCATACACGTATTGACAAAGTGATTATGTTCCCAATGTTGTCTTCCGCAGCTACGAGTATGTGTGCCTTTCCTTGGGTTACGCGGGACACGATGGCGTTGTTTTCCTTTTTGGTTACAAGAGGAGGAATTTTCGTTTGTTTTTTTTATTGTATTTCCTACGGGTGTTGCTGCTGTTCGAACGCGACATGACGATAATAATGATGACTGGCGATGATGGCGTGGCCGATGACGACGGCGGCTAAGGCGCTATGACGAGATATTGTCGCTGTGGCTGTCTGTTGTCGGCGGTCGAATGGATGGATGG
This sequence comes from Hydrotaea diabolus, assembly GCA_963513945.1. Classification (NCBI taxonomy): domain Eukaryota; kingdom Metazoa; phylum Arthropoda; class Insecta; order Diptera; family Muscidae; genus Hydrotaea; species Hydrotaea diabolus. Next base: position 210,374,553 of record OY740716.1, read on the forward strand.
ACGAATGGGCGATGATGATGGTGGTGGTGGTGGTGGTGGCGTTAGCGATGGTATGTTTTCGTATAATTTTGTTATGATGATGTGTTTCGTCGTATTGTTGGAGCGCACAAATTTGTTAGAAGCGTCTGTGAGACATGCCGGCAGCCAAGAATCTTTTAAACTGAAACAAGAAACTACGCCATACAGATAGATTTTCATTCGCATTCGACACCACGGGGACTAGACGATAAATGTCGCCATATTAGCAGCAATAGCTAAAGCCACTAGTGCCACTCGTAAAATAAGAAAAATAGGGGAGACGAATATGGCAAAACTCAAAACTACGAACACGAAGAACAAGAAGGATTTGTTTTTATATTACACACATCATTTTCATTTGTTTCTTTCATGTATTCTCCAGTGTTTTTTTGCTTTCTCCTTTTCTTGACTTTTCTTGTTGCTGTTGTGTGTTGGCTTCTTCCTCAATAGAACACGAGAATCAAGTGAAGCTTTAGCGGTAGCGACGGCGCACATTGGGATTGAACGTATGCAAAGTGGCGATTAGTTCAGGGAAGTCGTTATTTTAAAATATCAAAAATACTTAGTGGGGACATAAATACAGTTACACACGTTTTATGCTGTAAAATAAAAAGTACTGAATGTTTTTGGACCAAATATTTTTTTAATATATTTACTGATGTTTATTGTATACAAAAAGAATCTACTTATTCGAAATGTCCGCCTTTTGCCTTTACACACGCCTTAAGTCGCACTGGCCAATCGTCAATAGCTGCACGAGCCTCGTCCATTGGACAATTGGCCACAGCTCGAACCAAAGCAGTCTTAAGAGATCCAATGTTGGGGTATCTTTTGTGACAAACTTTGTACTCTAAAACCGTCCACAATTTGTAATCCAATGGGTTCAAATCTGGACTGCCTGAGGGCCATTCTTCAGAGGAAATGAACGCTGGCAAATTGTTTCGAAGCCAGGCCTGGGACGTTTTAGCCTTATGGGCCGGCGCAGAATCCTGCTGGAAAGTCCATAGCTGGTTTTGGAACAGGGAATTGTTGAGAGGCTTCACAACAGCTTCCAAAACGGTTTCTTGGTAAACTTTGCCCGATGTTTTGACTCCTTGGTCGCAGAAATGCAGGTCAGTGACCCCATCGTAAGAGACACCCCACCAAACCATGACTGAAGCTGGGTGATGAATGATTCTTTTCCTCCCTTGGGATCAGCTCAGATACTTCCTTGAACTGATCCCGTGACCGTGCATACACTCTATCATTTTGCTTGTGAAATTTTCCTGAACGGTAAAAAATTTTTCGTCGGTGAACAAAATTTTTCTGTGCAAGTTATCAGCGTGCCTCACCAAAAGACGTTTGCATTTTTCAATCCTATTATTTTTAAAGCTGCTGTCAATAAATGTCCGGTACGTCGTTTGAAAGCCCCAAGTCCCAAGTCTTTTTTAATGATTCGACCCATGGACTTTTGCGTGATATTCATCTCACGGGCCATGATTTTCTGTTTTCGGAGCGGATTTCTGTGAATTCTTGATTTAACGGCTTTGATGACAGGCAGGCTTTGTTCGAACAGAGCGTAGGCGGCCCGACCGGTGGCGGTCTTTTACATTCCAGTCTCCTCAAACAGTTTTATGCATCGGTAGACGAAGATGCGGCTAATCCCTAGTGGCCGGAGCGTTTTAAAAATATCGCTTTTTTCATTTCACACTCGAAAAGCGCTATTACAGCGATACGGTTCTCATTATCTGATCCCGTTACAGACTAACGCTATTGAGGTTACACGCAGAAAAAAAATATGGTTGGGGTGACAATATTCGAAGACGATCATACTATTGTTGGGTATATGGTTGTGGTACAACAATATTATGATCCTCACAACAATAGTATGATTCACACATGACCATACTATGATCCCCACAACCATAGTATGATTCACCCACAACCATACTATGATCCTCACAACAATAGTATGAATAACACTCAACTATACAATTATCTTCACAACCATATTATGATCCTCACAACCATAGTATTTTTCTCATACAACCATAGTATGATCTTCATAACCATATTATGATTCACACGCAACCATGCTATTATCCGTACAACCATAGTATGATTCACTCAACCATACTATGATCCCCAAAATTATTTATTAGGATTGGGTAATGTTGTTATTCAAAAAAAAAAAGATTTTTATCAAGCAAGTTATATTAAATTGCATTACAATAAGTTAATAGCCAGAATTGAGGCCATATTTTTATTGAACATTCCATTCAAGAAACAAAAATATATGGGTATTTCCATGAAATGGTCCACCGTGACTTAAAAAATCAAAACGCTCGCATAATTTTTTTTAAGCAAAGAAAATTGAAAAAAGCTATCTGTTATATATATCAGCAAAGGAGATTGACGATTTTTCTCCACCATAAAATGAAAAATTTTCCGCTCTATTCCAGGAATACAAAAAATGCATTGTTTTTCCTACCAAGATAATGAATATATAAATGTTGCTCGAACAGGATACTCACTTAAGGAAAACATTAAGTTGGATTAATTTTGTAATATATTTTTAATTTTTGAATAAAAGTTTATTTTTTTTTGTTAAAAACATCTGAAAATATATGTTAAATTACCAAAATCTGTATGAAGGCTAAAAGTGTCACGTGCGTAATGTAACGTGCGTAATCAATATTTTTTTTGCCAACCCATGCATAGTTTTATTTTGAACAAAACATGATTAAAACGGATTATTATTAACCTTTATAAAAACATTTTTTCCGAAATAAAAATTGCCTACAATTCGCTTACTTTCGTACTTCTTTCTATGGCTATAAAAGGCACTTCCACTTTATGTCACGTGCATAAGTCAACTTTGATTGCATGGAACTTGGGTCTCCAGTGCTCAATTTTCCAATATATATACTTTTTGGAAAGAACTCATCATATACAATATACGATTCTAAAATACCATTCTAAAATTCCAGTCCATTTCTATTTTCACAATATTCAAAGACAATTGAACGTGTACAATTGTCACGTACATAACCATGGAAACACCCACATATTCAAACGGCAGTCGAAAATACTTTTAGTTCCCAGCAGGGGTGAATGCTACTTCACCATCCGTAGACCCCAAGAAACAATTGTGATTAAACCATGATCAGTGGCTATAGTGCAAGCAGATTTTAAATAAACGAGAACCAGTCAGTATTAGAGTACGAGTATTTCACCGAACAAAAAAACTATGTTTTTTGCCGATTGTTGTTGTTTTTTTAAATGGACAACAAGCATTCACTGTGTTGTGTGTATGTGTTCTTTTGTACATCAAAAAATCATATGCTCACACATACATGTATGCTCTATAAAACCTGTTTTGTTATGTTCATAGTCGTAACCAAATTTTAAACAAATTTTAAACAACAATACTTTCGTTGCACCAACCATGTTTATATGGTTGCTACAACCATATTTTCATTTCTAAATTTGGCAATAATACTATTGTTACTTTTCAACAATAGTAATACTGTCGCAATCATACTGTTGTCAAAATGAATTTCAAAAAACAATACTATGGTTGCGACAAACATGCTTTTATTGTAGAGAATATATAATTGTTGCGGCGACCATAGTGTAACCATATCTTTTCTCTGCGTGTAGCTTTCAAAACCCATGTGACGTCAACGGGGTATGTTCAGTTCTACTATTGAAATGGGTGTGTTCAATGTTGTACCAGTAGTATTTATGTCCCTACCAAGTGCACAAAACGTTAGCATTAAAAAAATTATATTAACCTTTTATGCGTTTTTTGTATTTTGGAAAAAAGTATTTTATTTCACAATTTTGCTCCAACTTTGAAAAGAATAACGATAAATTAGTATTGCAAAAACAAACAAAGTTAGTGTGCTCTAAGAAAAGAAATGTGTTTTTACCAAATAAAAGGTGCATGTACCCGGCTTTGCCCGGGCATATTTTAATAGATAATAAACATCTCAGTTTTAGTAGGGAATGTTGTTAATGATGAATTATTTTTAATGCCATATAAAATTAAGATTAATTCTATTTATTATAAACAAAAGTTTTGTTTTTACATAAAATATCGTATATAAAAAATGTTCTTAAGTAAATATATTAACTTGAGGATATTACGAGTACTGTTCTGCAAACGATGTTGGCAGTTCTGCTATATAAAGCAAAAATGTAATTTTTTCCACTTGCAACTCTTGAGCAAGCAACGTTAAATTGTTCATGGGAAAATTATGGCGTAGGACCTTGCGTTTTATTTATAGTAATAGCGAAGGCTTATTTGACTGGAAATTGGAAGCGTTTAAATTTAAATGCCAAATCTGTTGGTACGATGTGTATACGCGGGATAAAAACGTCGTCACCCTTTATCCTGTCAATATAGTGGCTCGTATTAAATTGCGACTGAGATGTGTTATCCGAAGCCTCGTTCCATTGCAAAGTTTAGGGGAATTAAGGTGTCTCAAGAGAATTATCGGAGCACATATTTTGAGTTCCAGTGTATGCGGTGGAACTCCAGACAGTTCGATAGAATTTATGAACTCAATGGGGTATGTGAGGTATCTTTTGGGTACGAGGGTTGCTATATAGATTTCGGATCCGGCAATAAAAACAATAATTTATCATTGGAAATGGTTTCATTTTTTTTCAAGATACGAGGGTTGCTATATAAATTTCTAGGCAACACTAAGTGTTGCCTTGCGCCATCTGACATTTCCATTGGAAAGTTTGACACTTTTTAGCATAAACGTACTCAGAACGTTTTGACGTACGACCATCATTTGTGTTGTTTGCAGTGACTTGAAAAAATCAATTTGGCAAAAAAATGGAATTAACTCGTGAACATTTTCGTGCGATCATTTTTCACAAATTTCGATGCACCATAAGAGTGCATCGATGAACTTAAATCTTTGTATGACGATGAAGCACCATCCTATAGCACTGTGAAAACTGGTTTAATGAATTCAATCGTGGCCGACGCTCGCTCAAAGACGAAGGTCGTGAAGGTCGTCCAAAAACGGCCGTTGTGCCAGAGAACATTGATGCCGTGCGTGAACTGATTAAGCAAGACCAACATGTGACATACCGTGCGATAAAGGCATCCTTGGGAATTAGTATGACAAGCGTCAATAAGATATTGCATGTTCATTTGGCCTCGAAAAAAATTTGTTCTCGTTGGATCCCACATAATTTGACGAATGCTCAAAAAAAGGCTCGTATGGAGTGGCGCAAAGATATGTTGAAAAAGTACAACTTCGGCAGCTCAAAGGGGTGTATAACATTGTCACAGGTGACGAATCATGGATCTATGCATATGAACCCGAAACAAAACAGCAATCGAACGTATGGGTCGTTCGAGCCAAATCCAACAAAAGTCGTTCGTGGAAGAAGTACATCAAAGCAAATGATTGCGTTTTTTTCGGTACTACCGGCTATGTTGCCACAGTACCTTTAGTGGAACGTAGGACGGTCAATTCTGAGTGGTATACGAGGTCGACCGCAAAACTAACTGGCCTGGCACATTTTCTGTTATACTAGCTACGTTTTTTTTTTGTTTTTTAAAAGCAATCTTTTATAAGCCATCTGTCAAAATTTCCGAAATATTTAATGATTATTTTCTTTGTTACAGGTGATTGAAGTAAACAAGTTCTATAATTTTTGAAAAATGGAAAATAAAGAGTTTCGTGCGGTAATTGAACACTTTTATATGAAAGGTTATACGCCACAATTAATCAAAGATGATTTGGATTCTGTTATAGTGCACCATCATACTCCAGCATGAAATCCTGGGTTCAACAATTTAAAATGGGTCGTTCAAGTACGGAAGATGAACAACGCTCTGGAAGACCGAAAACTGCTACTACTATTGAAAACATTAGAAAAATATTTAATGAAGTGACTAAAGATAGACGAATAAAGCTCAGAGAACTTGCTGATATTGTTAAAATACACGAAAAACAAGTTTGGAGAATTTTACATGATGAACTCCACATGAAAAAGCTATCCGCAAGATGTTTGCCGCGTTTGTTGACTTTGCCCCAAAAAATCCAACCAATTCCGGACCATTTCCGAGGAGCTTTTAGCGATTTATCAGCGTAATCCAATAGAGTTCTTGCGCCGATTCATAACTGTTGATGAAACATGGATCCATCACTACATCCCAGAACGCAAAGATTAGCCAAAACAATGGATAGAAGCTGGTAAAAGTGGTCCCAAGAAGGCGAAAACTAACTGTTAAGTCAGCAGGAAAAGTAATGGCCACAGTATTTTGGGATGCAAGGGGTATAATATTTATTGATTATCTTGAGAAAGGAAAAACTATAAATAGTGAATATTATTGTGCATTATTGGATCGGTTGAGTGAAGAAATCAAGATAAAACGACCGCATTTAGAAAAGAAAAGTTCTTTTTCATCAAGATAATGCTCCTTCACACACTGCAAATTTTAACTCAACAAAAACTGGCCGAATTACGATTTGAAATTGCTCCGCATCCACCATATAGTCCAGATTTAGCTCCTTCTGATTATTTCTTGTTTTCAAATTTAAAAAAAATTCTCAGTGGCAAAAAATGTTCGTCCAATAGCGAGGTTATTGCCTAAGGCATATTTTGAAGGTCTTGAAAAATCTTGTTTTTCGGATGGAATTAAAAAACTTGAAAAACGTTTGATGAAGTGTATTGAGTTGGAAGGAGATTATGTTGAAAAATAAATAATAATAATCCCAAAAACCGGTTCTTTTTATGTTAGGCCAGTTACTTTTGCGGTCACCCTCGTACAACCATCTGTTGGCCAATAGTGTTCGAAGAAATGAGGAAAGATAATAAGAGAAGCATAACGACAATGCGTGCTCTCCACTCAAGATGTCGAATTGATGGGCCATCCACCGTACAGCCCTGATTTGGCAACCAATGACTTTGTCTAATTCCCTAGCATCAAGGAAAAATGCGTGATCAACGTTTTTCATCGCCGCAGCTGTTGAAGAGTTCAAAAATCATGTTTGAAGGTGTTTCAATCGGAGTGGAAAATGTGCTTAAAAAATTGGTTTGTGGGCATGCAAAATTGTATTGATCTTAAAGGAGATTAAATAATAATGTAAAACAATAAAATCATTTCCAATGATAAATTATTGTGTTTTTTTTTTGCCGGAGCCGAAATATTAATAGCAACCCTCGTAGTCCGTTTAAATGTCAAAATAATCCTTAAGTTCTTGGCTACAATTGTCCTTTTTACAGAACTCAAAAATGTTTAGCTCGTTTGTTTTATTTCAGTCTGTTGCTTTTACACATTGAACCGGGACTAAACCGGCTCAAGACCTCTTGCTTCTATATTTAAATAGAAGATAAGTTTTTAACAAAAATATTTACTAGATTAAGAGTTTTAGAATTTTGGCCGATTAAAATCCTGGACCACTGTGCGGCGGCCGCGGCGTCGGATGGCATTCGAATAGTTGCCATAATTATTTTGACTACACAACTGTTGGTAATTTGTTGGTATTGTTATTATTAGTGCTCCAAAGCTGTGGTCACATTTGACTCATGCAACCCATTCTTTCTCTCAGAACGCATCGCAGCGCTTCATCATACTCGTACCACACACAGCAGACACAAGCATGCCGCCGCCGCCACCACCAAGCCCACACCACCATCATTTTCCATTTTCACGCCGTGCCGCCAGTGATGGCATTGTTCTAGTGATTGGGGAGACAACAGCGGTACTGACGACGACGACGGCGGCGGTTGTTTTCCATTGCGCCAATGAATCGGTATCGAGTGGCGACTGTCCTTTGTTTTTTAGAGTGTGATGAGTTCTTTTTTTTCGTTTGTTTCTTTCTTTTGAGTTCACTTTTTTGGCCCTGTTTTCTATTGTTTGTTTGTTTTTAAGAAATCAAGCGATTCGAATTGGGGGACAGACTCGACACGTGAAAGGGGGAACTCATACACGATTCTGGACGAGTGTCTCAAAAATAAGACTTGTCCCATTTAAATGTAGTTATAGTGAAGATATGAATATGTTAAAAACGTGTTTTGGACCCAACTAAATAGCCATCACTAAATGTATCGGTATACAATGACTTTTGCAAAGGTCTTCAATGATAGTGGGTAGTGGCATATTTGCATTTGAAACATAGAGTCCATTGCTAAATGTTCCATCTGTAGTGACATGTGGGAAAATATATGGGTTGATTTGTTTCAGAGATTAGCTTTCCTGTGTCAGTTCTAAATTTGTGCTCTCATGTTGCGAAAACAGGTAAAAAAGGCTATTATAGAGCGAGTTCCTTGTAAAATGTGTCTTCTACGAGGGCTGCTATTTATATTTCTGGTCTAATAATAAAAACCGATTATTTATCATCAAAAATGGTTTTATTTTCAAAGTATTCTCCGACATGATTTATTCACTTTTGTATGCGCTCAAACCAATTATCAAAGCACTTTTTCCACTCCGATTGAGACACCCTTAAAACATGGTTTTTGAACGCTTCAACATCTTCTGGCGACGAAAATCGTTGAACACGCATTTTTTCCTTGATGAGCGCGAATAAAAAATTGTCATTGGGTGCCAAGTCAGGACTATACGGCGGATGACCCATCAATTCGACGTTTTGGCCGGTCAAAAAGGCGCTGGTTTGAGCCGATGTTTGAGAGCTCACATTGTCATGGTGCACAATGATTCGTCTACTCTTGTTCGTTTTTCGAATTTCTCCGAAGACTTGAGGCAAACAAATTGTGGTGTACCACTCAGAACTGACCGTCCTACGTTGATCAAGCGAAACAGTCGCCACATGACCAGTTTTGCCGAAGAAACAGGCTACCATTTGCTTCGAAGTGCTTCTTCCACGAACAACTTTCGTTGGATTTGGCTCAAAGACCCACACGGTCGATTGCTGTTTTGTTAAGAGCTCATAATTTTCCCGTCAGCCAATATAAGCTACGCATACTCTTCACTCTCTTCGGCCAACAGTGCCGCCACAGCCTGCAGTGCAAAAAAGCAAATTATAGCGCTCCACCCTGTACATGGTTTTGGAGAAGAATTGTAATGCCCTCTTTGGTTGAGTAATGACTATTTATATCTAGATTAAATCCTTACTTTGCTAATTGTGAAGAGATCTTCACTTACACAGTACAACACATGATTTCGGGACTTAATTCTGATAATTGTTTGTAAAGAACTTCTGCATCATTCGTTTGGTCAAGGTACATCAAATAATAATTTAATAATTAATTTAAAGTCAGTAAGTATCGTATAGGGGAATTTGTCACGTTTTAGGCTCTTTGTCATAACTCGAGAACCGAATAAGCTGAAACAAATTTAAAAAAAAAATAAAAATTACAATTCCTTTAATCTGTTTATACAAGGTTTCGCTACATAAGCTACAGTTTCGCAGTTATAAATAAATGTATAAGTATGAAGAAATAAAATATTTTTTGCCTAAAAAATTAAAGTTTTTTTTTAATTCATAAAAAATACAAAACGGTAAAATGTGCCATGTCCTATTACTTTCGAGTAAAGTCACATAACCTATGAACAAAATGAGACATAGATCACTAAAATCGATTTACGCGTTTCGCTTTTATGCACAATTAAGTGAAGGTATGAATTAGAATTGAGTCCCCAATCAATCACCTGATAAATGTTGTACTGTGTTATACATTCAAACATAAAAGAGCATAACAATATGTGTGTGTGTTGGCCGTTGCTTTTACAAAGTAGATCCTTATCGCCCTGTCAGTAACATATGTGCTAACTATTCCAAAGTAAACTACGTTGTAATCGAAAATGCAACAACTAGCCAACATATCCCAACACATAATGTTAAACGTATTCAACTTTTAGCACAGACCCCTGGCGTATGAGTGTTGTATGCATCAATTGAATATTAATCATACGCCACCCGGACTACTGATCAGTTTATTAATGATTGTACGCTAAGTTATTGATACTCGTATAATTCGTACCTATGGATAATAAACTCGTTTAAAAGACCATCTCGTATACAGACAGTCGGTTTAAGATTTGATGACTCGGTTCAATATGTGCTGCATTTTTCCGACAAATGCCTTATGATTGTTGGTCTAGAGCCAGTTCAAAGTGGTTGGCAGTTTAGTGTAGTCAACGCGCTTGACGTAGTATTAGAGCAAGTCCTTGGTCGCGGCGTCCAATTGATGAAGGCTTGCCGTGGGATGATCCAATTCGCACATAGGGATTTTTTGGGATTTGAAAATCCCGATTCCCGGATTTTTTCAAATTAACCCCAGAAAGATTGTAGATTTATACAGTAGAAAATTGTACGAGGACATATCAAGAACACCGTGACTTTTCCAACTTCCCTCTTTGTTATATGAAATGTAACACTGCTTCCATCTTTTTATTGAATTCTTTCAAATTTTGAGAGAGTTCCGTCATACAACTCCGTGGATTTTATTAAAAGTGGAAAAAGTGAATTTCAAGTGCTCATTAAACATTATTTTTTGCGAAAAAAACGTCAATCAAACCAAGGAAAAGCTTGATAAATACTATGTCGAAAAATCCACGATATGGTGTTGGCCGATCGAAGATTAAAAGTGCGTGAGATTGTTGATGCCGTACGCATTTTATATGACATTGTGGTTTCGATTTTACATAATCAGTTTGACTTAAGAAAGATGCCTGCCGCGTTTGCTCTCAATTGACCATAAACGTAATCGAGTGACAACTTCAAGCGATTTGGAGTTGTTTAAGCGCAATTCGAATGAGATTTTGTGGCGTTTTGTAACTGTAGATGGAACCTGGATCCATTACTACACTCCGGATACAAAGCAGCAGTCTAAACAATGGCTTTCTCCGGGTGAACCGGCTCCGAAGAAGGCCAAAGTGACTTTATCGGCCAATAAGGTGATAGACACAGTTTTTGGGATGCACCCAGGATAATCCACATCAAGGGGTAACAATAAATGACGAATATTATGCCAACTTATTGGATCGATTTAACGAGGAGTTAAAAAAACGACCCCATATGGCCAAGAAAAACTTCTTTTTCATCAAGATAATGCTCGGGTGCACATGTGTGCAGTCTCAATGGCAAAATTGCATGAATTGGGTTACGAATTGGTACCTCATTCACCATATTCTCAGGTGAATGAGGTACCGCCAGTGACTATTTCCTTTTTCCAAACCTGAAGAAATGGCGCGTTGGAAAGAGATTCAGCTCCAACGATGAAATTATTTATCAAACAAATGCCTATTTTATGGACCTGGAAAAATCCTATTTTGGAAAAACGTTGGACTAAGTGTATTGAGCTAATATGAGATTATGTAAAAAAATAATTGTTTTTTTTTAAAAGTCACGGAATTATTGAATTATGATCATATAACAAAAAACAAAAAAAAACTCGCCAAATCAAAAAAAAAAAAAAATTAAGCAATTTGGTGTGACATACCTTGGTGCCGAAAATCCGGACAATTGAAACATTATCATATAAACGCAGAGAAAAAATATGGTTACTATATGGTCGCGGCTATATTAATATGTTCTTCGCAATAAAAGTATGTTCGTAGCAACCATAGTATTGTTTTTTGAATTTAATTTTGACAATAGTATGATTGCCGCAATATTAATATTGTTGAAATGTAGCAATATTATTATTGCCAAACTAAAAAATGAAAATATGGTTGTAGCAACAATATTTATATAGTTGGTGCCACAAAAGTATTGTTTTACGTTAACAATAATATGATTACGGCAATCATACTGTATGATTCTCATTTTTCTTGGTTAGAATATGCTTTTTGGAACAATGTCATTGGGTCTCATGCATAAAAACGAGTAAACGCGATGAGTTGAGTCAAGTAAGCAATTGCTCGTAAGTTGAGTTGGATCGAACAGCAACAGCTTTTGCTCAATTTCGTATGCATAAAAATGAGTTCAAACCAATTGCAATTACTTGAGCAAATTGAGATCAAACGTCTAATTGTTATTGAAGCGCAAATATCTTGTCAAGTGGAAGTGAAGTAGAAGTAGAAGCAAATAATAATAATAAAATAGAAACTGTCGATATATCTAAATTTTTTGTACAAAAAATGAAAGAAAATAAATATTTACTTGAAAAAGTCAGTTACCAAGCATTAAAAATAAGAAAAAAGAAACAATAGAAACATGTGTCAAAGAAATTAAGCAAACATTTGAAATATAAATAACGGGAAGAAATATAATAAAAAAAAATAGCCATTTCATTTGTGCATCTTTTATTTGATCTGCATCTTTTGGGAATTTTATCAACTCGCTTGCTTTGGCAGATATAAGTTTTGCAACTTCCGCAATTGTTCGCGACACAGTTGATTGATGGACTCCAATATCTGTGGCTATACCATTTTGGAATCCAGGATCTGCACAGAATCTTAAATAGAGTCGAATTTTATCAATGTTGCTGAGGGCACCACCACGTCTTTCTTCTGAATCCTCAAAAAAATAATTCGCTAACCATCAAATGCTACTACCATCAAATCTATGTATTTATCATTTTATTAATAATTATATAAAAAATAATAATAGTTAAGATTACAAACCTGTATAATTTTTTATCCTCACTTGCTAAATATACAAAATATTCAGCCATGATTCCTTTTTAGTGTACGCGAGTCAACTAAAAGGCATGCTCCACAAAATTTAAGCAAGAGCTCACAAAAGTAAGCAAAAGCTTGTTTTTATGCATATGAAAATGAGAACAATCTCATATAACTTCAACTTCTAAGATCAAACTGAGCAAGAAGAGATCAAACGTGAGCAGTGAGTAAAAGCAAATACATCAAATTTTATTATGCATACGACAAGCACCTTTTACTCAAAAAATCGAGTCCGAGCTCAAGCTCACGTTTTATGCATGAGACCCATTATTACGGATATAATGCAATAATAGTATTTTGTGTATGGAAATTAATATTTTTTAAACAAACTGCTTTGACTTTGTTTAACTGAAATATTTTTGATAAAAACGCTTACGTTTTTTAAACTGATGTTTTTTTTTACTGTCAAGTAAATCAATCACTCCCATTATTTTGAATTTAATGTATTTTTAAATAATTTTCATAATTCAAATCTATTGTTGACAACTTAACGCAATTCTAATAAATAATTTTGGGGATCATAGTATAATTGTGTGTGATCATACTATGGTTGAAGGGATCATAACATGGTTATGTGCGAATTATACTATTGTTGTGAGGCACATAGTATGGTTGTGAAGTTCAATGTAATAATAATACTATTGTTGTGAGGATCATAATATTGTTGTACAACAACCATATACCCAACAATAGTATGGAGGATCATGCTATGGTTGTATGTGAAACATACTATGGTTGTAAGGATCATAGTATAGTTGTGGAGATCATAGTATAGTTGAGTGTGAATGACACTATGGTTGTGGCGATCATAGTTATGTGCGAATCATACTATTGTTGTGAGGCACATAGTATGGTTGTGAGGATCATAGTAATAATACTATTGTTGTGAGGACCATAATATTGTTGTACAACAACCATATACCCAACAATTATGCTCTTCGAATATTGTTTTCCCAACAATACTGTTTGTTACGGTACCAAAAAAAATCTTCCCTCAAAGCCAACAAACCCAGATAACATTAATTTTAAAATCTGGGTACATTTCGAATCCAGCCAAAGAATGAAAACAAGTGGCCCAATAACCTGACTTCAGTTGGCCTTTCTGCACATCCATGCCGGACTAGCTTTTAATTTTTTTTTTATTTCGAAAACAATGGCTTTCTAATAAACTTTGCGACTTTTGTGTCGGTTTATCGTTCGGCTTGAAGTTTTTTATAAAAACAATTGTTTTTGATATTTAATATTTATTTGATCCCGATATTTTGACTAACTTCGACTTTTTTTAAAAAACAAAACCTTTTTAGTGCCATTTTTTTACAAAAAAAATCCCTTGTTTGTGCTACTTTTTAAAATTTCTCAGCGGTAGCCGTGAAAATGCAACCAATTATGGAGAGTATAAAAGCTTGGGTCTGGCCCAGGTTACGAATTTACCACTTATTTAAATATAGTTTTTGAAACATCCAGGTGCTTAGGATATTCTTTCCAAAATATTCCAACATACGTATAATACTTAATATACGAGTATGTATTAATAACAATAATACTTATATATGTCATATCACACTCCATTCGCGGTAGACCACCAGCATTTTCCCCTTTTCAATTGAGGGTTCCACATCAGTCGGATTCTACCGATTGAACTGGTTATACTGGTCTTGTTAACTGGTTATATTAGTCATATGACATTAAATAATTGTCACCACTCATGGTTTATTAGGGTAGTGACATCCATGATTTATTCAATACTCTGCAAGCAAGTATCCTTAATGTGTTTGTTTAAATTAGTTTCGAATAAACAAATTGGATGTCAAACGACTAAAGAACGAATCAAATTAATGTAATAATAAATGACATTATTACTACATACTTACATACATACACATATGAGTGTGAGTGTGTGTGTGCGTGAATTCAAATGTCCAGCAAGTGTTTTAATGACGGCTTATAGAGGAGGGCGAACTGCAAAAGGATTGCTTCAAAAATTGCTCTCTCTCTGCCCAACAGCCGCCTCTCATTGACATGCGACTGTAATCTTTTATTCGATTATGATTGTTATTATTATTATTGTTGTTGTTGTTGTTGTTGTTGCTGCTCTTATTATTTTAAGTTGTTAATAATCTATCTTCAGATTGTTGTTGTTGCTCTTCTTTAAAATTGTGTAAGTGTGTGAGTGTATGCAACAAACATTCTAGCAAAACAATATGGCATCGTCGGAGACAGAGACGGCGACAGAGCCCCGTTATATGGTGGCGACAAATAAAAAAAAAAAAAAAAAAAAAAAAACCTCCTGCCTGACTGCCACTGTGCGCCAGCGAGTCAGTCGCTAAAATTCAGGAGTCAGGATGAATGGCGACCGGCAAAAGGACGCTGTACTTACCAAACATATCGTTTCGTATCGTAAAAAAGAAATCCTTTTGTGAATTGTGCTCGCCGCCGTCGTATCGACGACGACGGTGACTACGTTGTTGTCGTTGTCTCGTTGTCATTGTCGCCGCACATGTACTACGATGGTGGCTAAATCTGACTACAAATTTTCCCGCGCAATCAGACACACAGGACAACGGGGTTTTTGTGTGTGCGTGCCCACGATGATAGCAACGATGACGGTGATGATGGCGATGATGACGTGGACGAGCACGATGATGATGTTGTGCCTTATGCCATTCTCTATAAAAGAAGCATCACTTGAACGACTTCTGTTTAGTACACATGCTAACATGATTAAGATAACTTCGTCCTTTCTGTTCTCTGTTCAATTCTAATATTTCTAATACGATATTCCAAAAAAAAATACACTAAAATACGCAAAGATCCTTAATTAAAAGCAAAACAAACCAAAACCAAAGCATCCTTAACAGATTTTTGTGAACACCTCACGTGGACTACCCCGGAAGTGTTAAGGTGTGATTAAAATAAGCCGCAAGGTAACTGGAGAATATAACGTAACAAACCATAATATGGGTGATAACATCCCAAAGTCGAGTGAATCAAATAAATTATGGATATCATTTGTCTACGGGTGTTATTTTTAAACTAACTGCATTTTGTGGGGACATGCAAGAGCGTTAACGTCGGTGCAGTCAGTGTAGTTAATTGAACGATTAAAAGGTAAGTGTCACAGTGGTTGGAAACGCGTCATAAGCTATGACTAGTGAAAGTGAAAAATTTTGTGTATTAAGCAGTGGCTAAGGTTGAACTGTGTGTGTTCGTTAAATATTTAAATGAATCTATAAAAATATCTAATGTCAGAAATTATAGATTTAAGGTATTACTGGTTTTTTTTTAAACAATAAGACAGAAGAATAGGATAAGACTACTCCCGAATTTGGGTTCCAAGTGAAACTACATATGTTTTTTTGTGAAAACGTATTTTTAGCGTTTAATACGGCGGTATGCCAATTGGCCGCACGAAAATACATCCCAATGTGAAAATGAAATTAGGCCCCAAAAAAAATATATGGAAAACAGCAACACAAAATTTTATGTTTTTTGGGGCCTAATTTCATATTTTTATTGGGGTATATTTTCATAATGCATTAAGACCCCAAATGTTTATATGATAAAAGAACCCAAAAATTTTTTGTGGCATAATTTTATAAACATTTTGGGGCCTATGTTCGCATTTTGGGGTCCCATTTCATTTCGATATAAATTAGAGCCACACTAATTATTTTTGTCGTCTAACTTCCTTCGGCGAAGAAAATAAAGCGTTTATTTTTTATTGAAAATTATATAGTTCATTACCTCTGAACTTAATTATAAACTAGCATAGTATCTTGTACGGAGGCACGATAGCAAGAACTGGAAAACAGTAAATCTGGTTTATGGCTTTGCGTTTAAAATTCACGTAGAAACTATTAATAATAACAAATGAGTAAGTGCAAAAAGAGAATATATCAAATATTAATATTTACACACAACTGAAACTGTACGCAAAAGACTTTCTACACGTTTTGGGGCCTATTTTCGTACTTTGTTGTAACATTCACTATGTAACACATAAATGGAAATTACACCCCAAACCCAAAAATTAAAATAGACCCCAATTTTATACAGACAACAACAACTCGATATTTTGGGGCATATTTGCCTTTTGGGGGGTGTATTTGCATACCTTCAAATAACCACCACGAAATTAGGCCCCAAAAAAAATGTTAATGCCTATTTTCATTTTATGTTTGGGGGATAATTTCGTGGGGTCTTTTTTCATAATACAATTATACCCCAATTTTGGGGCCTAATTTCCTATTTGGTTTGGGTTATTTTCGTGGAGCCTAATGTCATACTGCCGTTTAATACTCTTAAGTTATAATACAGGGTGTTTGTCGGGAAGGTATACTAATTTGTTTGTAAATAATTTTTGATTAAATGAAAGAGAATGGATCTTATATTGATAAATGTTTTATTTAATGTCGGCAATTATGTATGAAATACAATATCAGATAAATGTCCGCCTCTGTTAGCCTCACAAAGGCGAGCCCTTTTCAACATATTTTTCATTACATTCTCACACATTTCACGCGGTATTTCATTACTTTCATCACGAATATTTTGTTTGAGTTGCTCAAGCGTTTCTGGTTTGTTTGCATAAACCTTGCTTTTCAGATATCACCACAGACAGAAGGAGCAGTCAAATCAGGCGACCGAGGAGGCCAATCAACATCTTGAAATAACTTGTCCATTGTTATCCTGGCTGTATGCGATGTGACACCGTCTTGTTGATACCACATGTTAATCAAACCCAAAGCATGCAGTTCTGGCGTTAAAAAGTTTCCAATCCCATCACGATATCGCTCCCCATTGACAGTTACCGTTACACCGTTTTCATTTTCATAGAAGAAAGGTCCAATGATTCCTTCTGACCAAATTGCACACCAGACTGTCACTTTTATTGGATGCAAAGGTGACTGATGAACAATTTGAGGGCTTTCCATTGCCCAGAACCGACTATTCTGTTTATTCACATATCCATTTAAATGAAAATGTGCCTCGCCACTCATTATGATTTTTTCATAAAAATCGGGGTTGTCATGGGCGGGCTGTAACACCCTATTGGCACACGAGTATGTACGGCGGCGTAAATGGTCTTAAATGGAAACAAATGCAAATCCTTGTACAAAATTGTGGCCAAAGCTGTTCTTTAAAGACCAAGCTCCTCAGCATGGCTTCGTTTTGAGGTTGATGGATTGTTTTGAACACTTTCTTGAGCAGCAGTAATGTTTTAAGCCGATCTTGCAGTACGTTGTGGTCCATGCTTGGGCCTATCAGCTACAGACCCTCTTTCTTCGAAATCATTCACTACACGATAAAAAGTGCGTTTTGTTGGCACGTTGTTTCTCCCAAAAAATTCACGTAACTTTCTCATCGTCACAGTTATCGATGATTGATTTTGATAAACTGTTTTAACGATTAAAACACTTTGATTTATCGAATATTTTTCCATGATAAATTTGCCACGTCTTTTCTTCACTACTGCCAAATATGAACTGTCACGAATAATGTTTACCAAAATGGCGGCAAAAAAGTAGTAGACCTTCCCGGCGGACACCCTGTATTTTGAGTGAATCTAAGCGACAAATACTCCATGAGATGAAACTGCACCCAGAACGAGTTTCAGCAAGCTGCATTGTGGGGCCAAACGCACTGTTTATCGTGTAGTGAATGATTTCGAAGAAATAGGGTCTGTAGATGATAGGCCCAAGAATGGACTACAACGTACTGCAATATCGGCTAAAAGTGTTCAAAACAATCCATCAACCTCAATTCGACGCCGTGCTCCGGAGCTTGGTCTTTAAAGAACAACTTTGGCCACAATTTTGCACAAGGATTTGCATTTGTTTCCAAGATTCAGTTTCAGTTGACACAAGAGCTTCTTCCACAAGACCACTTACGCCACCTTACATATGCCAATAGGATGTTACAGCTTGCCCCTGACAACCCCGCTTTCCATGAAAAAATCATAATGAGTGACGAGGCACCTTTTCATTTGGATTAACAGAATAAACAGAATTGTCGGTTCTGGACAATGGAAAACCCTCAAATAATTCAACAGTCACCTTTGCATCCATTCAAAGTGGCAGTCTGGTGTGCAACGGCGCACAGTGGGAAAATTACGAAAAAAATTGGAAATAATTCGGCCATTTCGTTTGTAATGGTCCGATTTAAATGAAAATTTACATTGACCTTCTTGAAGTGTTACTGAGCTTAAGTTTTGAATTTCATGCATCTGTGTTTAACAGGTGCTGCACAGTGGGCCCTCAAAGTTGGTCACCTCGAGTTAAAATTTTCTTTTTCAAGCCGCCAAAAGCGTATTTGTGGTCCGATCGTAATAATTTTTTCTTTAGTGAAATCTGCTGGACAAACCCAACCAAAAATGTTATTACAAATTTTTTCATATCTGGTACAATAAAAAAGATATCGGGACTTAAAGTTTTTTTTTCGAAAAATTTGCTTTGGATTTTCTGGGATTATTTTATTTTTGGGAATCAGTTTTAGGTGAATCGGGGAAAATTTAATCCTGGTTTAAAGAAAACACTTTGGTTAATGTTTTAAAAAAAGAATTGTAGCAAAATCACCAATAATATGAAAATGCCAGCTGTTCAAAGTCAACTATTGCGAAAAAAGTGGGATTTTGAGTGTTTTACGGCGAAAAGGTACCTTTACTCTTATGTCAATAACTTTAATGTTTCTTAAGTAACATACAAAAAATTTGCATTTATTTCAAAGAAAACTTTATGCTTAATACAAATAATAAGCAATTGTGACCCTAGTCGGTACTTTTCTTGCTCCAGGCGTCTCCAAATATGGGCATTTTTTTCAAAAAAAATTGAGTTTGAGCTCAAATAAAAAAAATCGCCACACTGCTGGCCCAATTTGGTGCTATAAGTCAGTTAACTACATATGTTTTCTAAAATCCCAAGCAAAGAAATTTTGCGGGAGGCCATTTCTAGGACAAAAAAAATGAGTTTTTGTTAAAAAATCCCATTTCTGGGATTTTGTTTTCCCCTGTGTCAAATTTTAGAAAAGTGGCAACTCCAATATTTTTTTTGAATAAGTTTTTCATTTTGTCACAAAAATATTGATACTACGTAAAAAAATCAGGTTTATATCTCCAACCAGCAAAATTTTACAGTGGTCTGAAATATTGACTTTTTTTGCTACCTTCACAAAAAAAATTTTTTTTCTCGTTTTTATCAATTATTATTCAACATATTGAGTTAATTGCATTCTTTTTTATAATCTGTTAAAACTATAGGTAATTACCTTTCCATTGGTATATAAAAAGTATATCATTTTACCTACACTTATAACAGCACGTGCGCTGGAATAAGACCCCTTTGAGTAAAGTATGAATTTTATAGGTAAGAATGCCAATTTTAAAAATTCTCGTACCTATCCATAAATAGCAAAAATATATATTTTTACCATTATTGTTTACCTATTGTGTAAAAACGGAAAATGGGTAGTATTGTATAGTATGGATCTAGGTACCTAAACATTCATTCTTATATGTTTTGGGGGAATACCTGTCCCCTATGTCCGGAATATTGTGCAACATTTTAGGCGAATGTACCTGGGTACATAAAAATTCATTGTTATAAATGTATTTTTGGGGAATACCTGGTATTTTAGTCAAGTATTAATTGCGGATATTATTGTGATTACCTGTAAGTATTACTCATTGATATAAGAACCGCCGATTTTGTATGGGTTTATCATAACAAATTAATCAAATAACACTCCTTGTTCAATAACTTGTTGAATTTTTAAAAAACACCAAACTTCGGAAAATGGAGAACAGAGTAGCATATTTAATAGAGTGCATAGCGTCAACATATAGCGAGATAACACAATCTAACGAAAGCAGCAAAGTATTAAATTTTTTGAAAAAATTTGACCGGCTCATGGAGAAGTATCACAGGAATTATTCAAGATTACCAACTGAGTGGCTCGACAGTATAATTGAATTTAAAACTGTCCCTGCTTTAGTGGGTGCTCCTACTAAGGAATACGACGATCTATGTCCAAAGGCAAAGAAACAACGGTTGTCGGCTGAGATGGCAAATCATTCACCTTCAAAGATTTGTGATACATTCAAGGAATTACTGACGGTGGAAAATCGGCCATCTAGCGCAAAAAGAATTGCAGACGTGTTAACGGAAGCATCACCAAGGCGGCTCCAACGCATTGAAAGAAGTATTGCAACACCATGTCCTGGTTTTAGCGAGGAAGAAGCATTAGCTTTAATCATCGAATTGGGATTGAGTAAGAACAAGTACACTCATTTAAGAAGAATGCTGCTTGATAAAGGATGTGACATGTTTCCCGCATACAACCGAATAAAGGAACGAAAAATGGAAATTTTGCCAAACCCAGTGATAATTACAGAAAAGGCCGGCAGCGTTAGTTTGGAACTACTTCTCCAAAATACTGCCAGTAGGATAATAACAACATTGAATGAGGAACAACTAAAAAAAATCAACAACAGCCATCTTCAATTAATATGCAAGTGGGGATGTGATGGTTTGTCAGCACTTTCGGAATACAAACAATGCTCTGATAGCCAATCTACCCAGATCGAATTCAAGAGCGTATTCATGGCATCTTTGGTTCCTCTGAGGTTAAATTTAGACTCTACCTTACCTTCAACTTCGCGCAGAAAATCAAACCCTACTGAAGCAATATGGCGTAATCCAACACCTGGCTCCAAAATTTATTGCAGACCAATCTCCTTCGTATATCATAAAGAAACGAGTGATTTAACTAAAGCCATCACAGACAAATTAAAAGATGATATTTCGAGATTAGAAGATTTTGCATTTAAATTCGACAGGTATTCTATTACAATATCTTTTAAAATGTTCCTGACAATGGTAGATGGAAAAGCCGCAAACGATATTACAGGAAACAAATCTAGCTGGAAGTGTTTCATTTGCAATAAAAGCAAAGTTAATTTTTCAAACGCTTCGAATAATTCAGTAGTCAATGAAGATACCCTTGAGTTTGGAATAGCACCGTTACATGCTCGAATCAGGTTTCTAGAACACTTTCTAAACCTTGCTTATGACATTAAGTATAAATCTATACCAGGAAATGAAAGGAAAAACATTCGAGCTAACAAAGAAATGCATGAAATGAGAGCAAGTGAAAAAAAAAGAATTCAAGATGCATTTAAACAACAAACTGGCCTAAATATTTCTAAACCACGCTCGAACTTTGGGAATACAAATGATGGAAACACTGCCAGAAGATTCTTCGCAGACTATAATACAGCTGCAGAAATAACTGGAATCAATAAGGAGTTGATTCGAATGGTTAATATATTGCTTTTAGCTCTGAATTCCAAACAAAAGATTAATTCCGATAAATTTGGAGTTTACGCCGAACGAATTTTAAAAATGCTTGCTGATCTCTATCCCTGGAAAGATCTAACGCCAACTATACACAGAGTCCTGTTCCATGGGAAACAAATAATCGAGTCTCACCTTCTCCCTATAGGCGAGTTAACTGAAGAACCACAAGAAGCTAGAAATCGAGACTTCAGATATGTTCAACAATTTTCCACAAGAAAATGCTCAAGAATAGCACAAAACGAAGACTTACTTAATAGTTTATTATTATCTTCAGATCCTTTTTTATCCTCCATGAGAAGTAAGTTGACTTCGTACCACGAAATGACGCATGGAGACGAAGAAGAATTTTCTGATTTATTAGATATGCTGGACGTGGAATAAAATCATTTAAGTTTAATGTTTTTTAATTATAAGATTTATTTAAATGTTAATTTATTTAAAAAAAAGTTTTTCACAAAAAATGAAGTCAATAGCATCTTTTTATTCAAATTTTCTATCTGCAACAATTAAATTACTTTTTTGCGATTGGAAATGTGTAAATTTGATTTTTTTAAATGCAACAACATTGATCTCTCACAAAATGAAATTGCTATTTACCAAAAAAATTAATATTTTACTCAAAGGGGTCTTATTCCAGCGCACGTGCTGTTATAAGTGTAGGTAAAAGGATATACTTTTTATATACCAATGGAAAGGTAATTACCTCTAGTTTTAACAGATTATAAAAAAGAATGCAATTAACTCAATATGTTGAATAATAATTGATAAAAACGAGAAAAAATTTTTTTTTGTGAAGGTAGCAAAAAAAGTCAATATTTCAGACCACTGTAAAATTTTGCTGGTTGGAGATATAAACCTGATTTGTTTACGTAGTATCAATATTTTTGTGACAAAATGAAAAACTTATTCAAAAAAAAAATTGGAGTTGCCACTTTTCTAAAATTTGACACAGGGGAAAACAAAATCCCAGAAATGGGATTTTTTAACAAAAACTCATTTTTTTTGTCCTAGAAATGGCCTCCCGCAAAATTTCTTTGCTTGGGATTTTAGAAAACATATGTAGTTAACTGACTTATAGCACCAAATTGGGCCAGCAGTGTGGCGATTTTTTTTATTTGAGCTCAAACTCAATTTTTTTTGAAAAAAATGCCCATATTTGGAGACGCCTGGAGCAAGAAAAGTAGCGACTAGGGTCACAATTGCTTATTATTTGTATTAAGCATAAAGTTTTCTTTGAAATAAATGCAAATTTTTTGTATGTTACTTAAGAAACATTAAAGTTATTGACATAAGAGTAAAGGTACCTTTTCGCCGTAAAACACTCAAAATCCCACTTTTTTCGCAATAGTTGACTTTGAACAGCTGGCATTTTCATATTATTGGTGATTTTGCTACAATTCTTTTTTTAAAACATTAACCAAAGTGTTTTCTTTAAACCAGGATTAAATTTTCCCCGATTCACCTAAAACTGATTCCCAAAAATAAAATAATCCCAGAAAATCCAAAGCAAATTTTTCGAAAAAAAAACTTTAAGTCCCGATATCTTTTTTATTGTACGAGATATGAAAAAATTTGTAATAACATTTTTGGTTGGGTTTGTCTAGCAGATTTCACTAAAGAAAAAATTATTACGATCGGACCACAAATACGCTTTTGGCGGCTTGAAAAAGAAAATTTTAACTCGAGGTGACCAACTTTGAGGGCCCACTGTGCAGCACCTGTTAAACACAGATGCATGAAATTCAAAACTTAAGCTCAGTAACACTTCAAGAAGGTCAATGTAAATTTTCATTTAAATCGGACCATTACAAACGAAATGGCCGAATTATTTCCAATTTTTTTCGTAATTTTCCCACTGTGCGGCGTAACGGTAATTGTCAATGGGGAGCGATATCGTGATATGATTGAAAACTTTTTAACACCAGAATTGCATGTGGTATCAACAAGACGGTGCCACATCGCATACAGCCAGGATTACAAAAGAATTACCGCGAGACCTATTTCCACAGTAAGTTTTTTTTTAAGAAATGCTGATGTTGATTGGCCTCAACGTTCGCCTGATTTGACTGCTTCGGACTTCTTTTTGTGGGGATATCTGAAAAGCAAGGATTATGCAAACAAACCAGACACGCTTGAGCTACTCAACCAAAATATTCGTGATGAAATTAATGAAATACCGGGTGAAATGTGTGAGAATGTAATGAAAGAGGCGGACATTAATCGGATATTGTATTACATTCATAATTGCTGACATTTAATAGAACATTTATCAATATAAGATCCATTCTCTAAAGTAGTATACCTTCTCGACGGGTATCTTTATTTTAAGTCGTAGTGAAATTAGGTTAATTATTAGTAACAATATTTCACTAATAAGAATTGACTATTAAGGCTATTTTTGGCCCAACATGTCCATCTATTATATGTAATTTGCTTTAATTTGAGTACCCATTTCTTTGTATAACGAATATGTCGCTGGTTTTGTCTATAAAGGCCCTCAAATGCCTATGTGCCTGAGGTCCCATCTCAGTTATCCATAGAAATAAAGGCATTTTTTTCGGTCCCACACGTCCATGTGCAGACCCCAGTCTCCGTTAAATCGTGAATAGAATCTATTACGTGAAATTTTGCTTTAATTTAAATACCCATTTCTTCGCAAAACTAATAGGTCGTTTGCTTTTACTATAAAGGCTATTTTTGGACCTAAAAGACTTATGTGCCTGAGGTCCCATCTCAGTTATCTTTTAGAAAAAAATCATTTATTATGGTCCACATGTTCATTTTCAAACTCCAGTCCCATTTAAATCTTGAATGGAATTTCGCTTGTTTTTATTATGACCTGACCTTTTTGGACCTGAAGGAGCCAAGTGCCTGGGGTCCCATCTCAGTTACCTTATAGAAATAAAGTCATTTTTTTCGGTCCCACATTTCCAAGTGACACACCCCAGTCTCGGTTAAATCTAGAATAGACTCTATTCTATGAAATTTGCTTTAATTTGAGTAGCCATTTCTTAGAATAAAGCTTGTTTTGACTATAAAGTCTATTTTCAGACCTTAAGAACCCATGTCCCATCTATTTTATCTCATAAAAATAAGTTAATATTTTGAATGTGTGCATAGTAACAATTGCTTACTTATTTTAGCTGGATGCCATTTTTCTAGAATGAACTTTTGTTTTGGCTTATGCCTCTGATCTTAATCTGATATTGAAATCTTTGTTCGTCGTTTAGTATTGATATTTGATTTTCTTCGGTTTTAAGAAATGTTTGTTTAAATATAGATCCAAACATTATCCTCATTTTGGATGCGTAAGTAATGTCTTCAATAAATCCCAATTTAAGCCAACGTTCGTCGGGAAATAATAAATATATGTTGGGAAAATACTCAAAAGGGTCCTTTTCAAGAGGTTTAAGTATCGTAGTAAGGGTTACTGATACTTTATCTCTTCAACCGATACTGTATATTCCCACTACAAAAAACTGTCGTGTACCCAATCAACATTTGGTTGTAGCGATGGAATATATGGATAATACGTGCAACCACCAACATTCGGTTGAAAAAAAATTAGGTTGTGGTAACAAATCTGTTCTCTGTGTGTACGAGGGTTGCTATATATATATATATAATTCTAGGCAACACTAAGTGTTGCCATCAGTGGCGATGTTTGTTTTACAAACATCGATGTTTTCCAAAAACATCGATTACTTTTAACATCAATGTTGCAGTGCCGATGTTTTACCGACATCGATGTATTGTGTCGATGTTTTTCTGTCTGATTGTGATTGTGACCAGTGCTGTAAAATTTGTACTATCTTGTATTTTTGTCTATTTTGGTTTGCTCCTAAACTAGGAAAAAAGAGACAAAAGATTATAAATAATGTGTATAAGTACATTATTTCAGTCTTCAACTTTTAGGATGATCGCCACAAAGTGGTGCAAGAGAATTGAAAGGCAAAAGAGAGATCCAGGGTAATCGATAAAATGGATACAGCTCAAATGCCAGCGGAATTGGCTGCATATTTGAAAATCCCTGGAGGCATAACAACAGGGATATGTGCCTAAAAACTCAGCGTTGATGAAGACGGCTATAAAATATTAATCAACTATGACCACTTCTGTCCCCTCTGAGACAGTGTTCTCGGCTGCTGGAAATATTGCTTCAAGCAGAAGAAGCTCTATCTCAGGGGCGGAGCTCCAAAAAATTCTATTTTTACAATCTGTCAACTCAAAGTTTTGGAACCTTGAACAATAATCTTTTATATAATTTTGTTTTAGCAATATAAGTACATAAATAAAATAACTCTAGTATTAAGTTTTATATTTTTTCGCCTTTATATCATCGAATAGGGCAACTTATATGTAAAAAACATTGATGTTTAGAAAAAAATCTTCAACAAAATTTTATTTATTTTTTTTAACAGTATAAATTAAAATAACTCCTGTATTAATATATTTTGTATTTTTTGGCCTTAATATCATCAAATAGCGTGAATTATTTGTTGATAACACATATTTAAAAGAGAATATCAGCTAATACCAAATTACCGTTAAAACATCGATGTTTTTATCGACATCGATGCCTTTAAATTAAAACATCGATGTTTTAAGGTCGATGTCGCAGCACTATTTGGAGGTGTCTCAATCGGACTGGAAAAAGTGCTTCGACAATTGGTATATGTATAAATCATGCTGGAGAATACTTTGAAAAACAATAAAACCACTTTTGATGATAAATATTCGCATTTTTATTATTAGGCCAGAAATATACATAGCAGCCCTCGTAACACTGTAATTCAAATTTTACCGATACACCCCTACTTAATATTGAGCCTGAGTATACTCCGTTTTAAAAGATTAGGTTAAACTCAAGAGATACTCCATTTTTGAGTTTGTCTTATCTCTCAAGCGATATCGTTAAAGGCTTGTTTGATTGGTAAAAAAAACTCTAGACATTTTTTTGTATACAAAATCTGATCAATTTGGCGCATCATAGCCCGTTTGATTTAAAATTTTGAAATTAACAGAAAAGAAGTAATTGAAGAAATACCATAAGCGAGTAGCAGACCAGTTCACAAAAGATTTTTTTTTGAATTACATATTTTTCTTAAAACATGAAATTTAAAAAAAAAAGTTTATTACGCTGATTGTTAATAGTTTTCTGCAACTAAAACATTTTTATGTGGTTCTACAATAATGTGGAACAATATATATATAATCGCAAATGTCCATCGCCTTAGCGATTCTCTAGCGAGTTGCCAAACACGGCCAATAAATAACAAATATGAAAAATTGACCAAATTTAGTCCGCTTATCGTTTTTTGCTAAAAACTTCGTAACTCAAAACAAGTCACTTCCAGTAATATTTTCCTAAACTTGTCATTACATGCATATGTATATGTGACGCGCAAAATAGAAAGAGACCTAAGGCTAAAAACTTAGAATCGCTTAGAATCGTCGACTTCACTTTCATAAAACGCGTATATCTCTGAGAGGGAACACATGGGATCGGTCTCATTCGGTGCGCAGATGTTGTCCACATCAAAAAAAGAAAAAAAAATGAAAATTGATTTTTTTTTACCGTTAGGTCCCTTTCTCTATGCGCTGTCACATATATAAAAAACTAAAAATTCTTAATGGTCCAACACCGAAGTGAGTAGCGCATTGCTTCCATTTTAAACTTGTATGTACTATTCTGGTCAACAATTTCGAATACCAAGTTAAGAGGGCCTTCTCACAAATATCTGATACGTCTATATGTATGTATGTACGTTCATATATAGATATCGTTTATTATATTTCAGCAACGTTTGCGAAATAAAAATTCAAAGAAAACCTTTTCATCGCATCGTATCGCACCGTACCCACCGCACAGCACTGCACCGGATTTCATTTGAACTCATCATTAAATCGCGCAGGTGTAATTACCATGTCTCCAACGGAAACATGGCTTTGTGTGTTTTGAAAAATGTTCGCTGTCTCTCCCATCTTCAAATTTAATACGAACAAAAAATAATACAAAAAAAAAGAGTTCACTTACTTTTCTTTAAATTCCCCAACATTATGGCAAACAAAACAACAAAAAAATGCAGAACAGAACAAGTTCTTAAAGTTTACTTTCGTGTTTCTTTCTTGTTTGTTTTTCTGTCTTTTTGTTGTGTACCTTTTCAACCGTGATGTTTAAATGAATTACTTCCTTCGGTGCTCGAAAGTTTCCAAAGTACACCCGAAGAAAATCAGCATACGAGACTTAGACGATTTTCCAACCCTCCACCTAAGGATAAAGTGTATAATAAATATGTCGTTATGTTTGCAACACCTCGCAGTATTCATTGGAGACCCTAAAAACTATGTTCCTTTGGGGTAACTAGCTTAATTTGGTATTTTGCCTGTCTAGCAAGATTGAAGAAAATTGAGAGTAATATGGCAACATTGTTTCTCCCTGTAAGCACCAAAAAGAGAAATAAACAAAAAGAGGGTTCATCGGCGAATTCGTCAAAAGCAGACAACTAAAAACATAGGAAATAAGAATGTGACATTGTATTGGTAGTGAGTTGTATTTTCGTGGGCAATTGTGTGAAGAAAACGTGAAAAGTAAGATTTACAACAGTAGTTCTCATTCATTTGGGGAGAGCCTGGCCTTATAGAGTTCGGTTTTGCTTTCATCAATTGCAGCAAGGCTTTCTGAAAAGGGTTGTCACGGACCCGAAATCATGATAAAAGTAGTGTGTAGCCACGAAAATCAATGTCACTTTGTTATTTTGTTAAAAAAATATAAAATATAAAATCAGAAAGATAAAAATGTAAAAAAATAATTGTATTTTTTAATCAATGATACAGATGTTAAAAGAAATATTGAATTTATCAAAGATATTTATCATTTGGAGCAATTATATTTAGCTTATCGAAAACAAGCAAAATGTTTATCGAAGTTTCGGTCTGGTAGAAGTAGTGGATCAGATCCACTTGTACTGAAACTATTGGCAATTTTCCTTTTTTTTGGCGTAAACGGAGAATCGTAGATCATATTTTTTCTGTGATATTTATTTAAGTGACCTACATACAATGCATTCAAAAGTTCCCATCAAGGTTTCTTAAACTTGCAAAACATAAGAGATATTTAACTTTTTAACATACATACGGGCTGCTATATATATTTCTGGCCTAAAAATGAAAATGCGAATATTTATCATCAAAAATGGTTTTATTGTTTTTCAAGGTATTCTCCAGCATGATTTATATACACTTTTGCATGCGCTCAACCAACTGTCGAAGCACTTTTTCCACTCCGATTGAGACACCTCCAAAACATGGCTTTTGAACGCTTCAACAGCATCTTCTGGCGACGCAAATCGTTGACCACGCATTTTTTTCTTGATATGCGGGAATAAAAAGAAGTCATTGGGTGCCAAGGCAGGGCTGTACGGCGGATGACCCATCAATACGATGTTTTGGCTGGTCAAAAATGCGCTGGTTGAGCCGATGTTTAAGAGCTTGCATTGTCATGTTGCACAATGATTCGTCTTCTCTTGTTCGTTTTTCGAATCTCTTCGAAGAATTCAGGCACACAAATTGTTGTGTACCTCTCAGAATTGACCGTCCTACGTTGCTCAAGCGGAACAATCGCCACATGACCAGTTTTGCCGAAGAAACGCGACCATTTGCTTCGAAGTGCTTCTTCCGAACAACTTTCGTTGGATTTGGCTCGTCTTCGAAGACCGACACGGTCGATTGCTGTTTTGTTTCGGGCTCATACGCATAGATCCATGATTCGTCACCTGTGACGATTTTATAAACGTCTTTTTAAGCACGTTTTTTTGAAAATTACTTTGCACTAATCGACACGAGCCTTTTTTTGAGCATTTGTCAAATTATGCGGGTTCCACGAGAACAAACCTTTTTACGGCCAGGTGTTCATGCGATATCGAATGTATGCTGGCGGAAGAAATGCCCAAGGATGCCTCTATCTCACGGTATGTCACATGACGATCTTGCATTATCAGTTCACGCACGACATCAATGTTCTCTGGCACAACGACCGTTTTTGGACGACCTTCACGACCTTCGTCTTTGAGCGAGCGTCGGCTGTGAATGAATTCATTAAATCATTTTTTCACAGTGCTATAGGATGGTGCTTCAACGCCATACAAAGATTTAACATCGATGCGCTCTTGTAGTGATAATTCACGTCGAAATTTGTGAAAAATTATCGCACGAAAATGTTCACGAGTTAATTCCATTTTTTTGCCAAATTGTTTTTTTTTCAAGTCACTGTAAACAACACAAATGATGGTCGTACGTCAAAACGTTCTGGGTACGTTTATGCTAAAAAATGTCAAACTTTCTAATGGAAATGTCAGATGGCGCCAGGCACTTAGTGTTGTCTAGGCCAGAAATAGCAACCCTCGTACATAGTTTGAAATATGTACTGAGTACATACTACATAGTATATTGGAGGAAAATGTTCGAATTCTAATAAATTTGTGTCTTGCGAAATAAAAGAAAATTATGTATCCTTCCCTCACTTAAGAATTAGCCACTAGTATGCACCGAAGCCACTTTAAGCCCACTAGTTCCTTAAACATTGCAATGCCGCTTTCCCTTCAATAATATCAAAAGAAGAGTTAGTATAATTCATGCACCATATTATTTTACTGCTGACATTTTTTCGTCGAGTGTATGCACAGTCATGGGTATGCACTCGTTTAAGTCTGAGCCGTCTGCATTTAAGTCGACTGACACTGCGCCAGTTAAATGGCCACAGTTGAGCTGTGTTAAGTCACCCAACATGTATGTAAGTTGCTGGCGCCGGTAATTGTCAAGAATCTTCCGATCGCATTGTAAGTATGTCCGTACAACACGATAACTTCTGTCCGTCAGTCTGTCTGTCTGTCTGATTGTGTTTGTCAGCAGTAAGTGAGTGCAATGAATTCGAAAACAAAAACATTCTCTGTAAAATGTCTATAGCAAAATCGGCAGCAATTAGAAAAAGAAATACAACATAATGTAGCCGATCTGAGAAATAGATCCACCTTTATTTGACCACGTTGATCGGTTATATTTCAAATTGAATCAGTGTTATAATATTGGGCTAAAACGTTGATAAGCTACACACAGAGAACCGTTTTTTTTTGCCAACCTATTGATTGAGGTTGCATGCAACTTGAGTATTCCATTAGTACAACCGAATGTTGGTTGGTACTCTGTAATTTTCAGTAATTGGAACTGAAGTATCGGTTGAACATGCGAAGTATCCGACCCTCCAAAGAAAGAATATTTGGATTTATGAATCCACATACTCCAATTGTAGGAGAATTTTAAAATGTTCATCAAATGCAAATGAGTGTTTGCACTTACACGTGCGTACTGGAAAACATAGGAAGGGACATGTCGAGTTACAAGTGAAAAAGGTGACGAAAAATTTGTCTTGAAAAAAATTGGATTAATTGTTAAACGTCAGTGATAATCAAAATATTTTATTTAAAATAATAATTGGTTGCAACAAACCAATAAATGATTAAAACAACTTTTTTTTTGCAAAACTATTGGTTGCCATATCTTCCAGTTACGGCAACTAAATAGATTTTTCGCGTTTCATTGGTACTATGTATGGGTAAACGCAGAGTACACATTTGTTGCCCAACCGAATTTTTGCCAACCGAATATTAGTGGTTCCAAGTACTATCTACGTATTCCATCGTTACAACCGAATGTGGATGGGGTAGACAGCAATTTGCAACCATCATATGATATCTCGAACCGTCTTACCATCATAACTACGGAATGTTGGATATTGCAACACAAATTCGGTTGATCCAACCGAATTTTTGTAGTTCGGACCGATTTCCAATCGATTTTTTCTCTGTGTGTAAGATAAACAATAATTTCCTCAGGAATCCAAATGTGTTTGTACGAGTAGATGACCGATTCGGTCACAAGGATTTTTAATTATGCGGTTTATGGACTGGTTAAGCGGAAAGATTTCGCGTTGAGCTTTAAGTTTTTTTCTATTATTTCATAACTAAAGTATAGGTCTGACGTTCAGCGTTAATCCCCTAAAGTTTTATATAATCATTCATCTGAGACTGAATAAAGTTCCATAAAAAAACGGAAAATTATGGCCACGCAGTGACACCCAAAATGTAAATATTTTTTCCTACCGCCGAAGAGGGTCCCTTTTAGGTTTAAATAAAAAGTAGCTTTAAATAAGAAAGCTAGTTTAAATTCATACCCATTAGCATGCATTTTTGGAAATCTTTTCTGTGCTTATCTTTAGAAATAGGTTTGCAGGTATACGTATTTGGATTTATAGTTTATTGGACGATCAAGACGGCAAATAGGCTTAGCCTCTAGTGTCTTTAAAATTGAAACGGTTTATGGCTGTTTTTAAATCTAACTATTCTTATTTATTTTTCGAAGGTTTTCCGTTTATAAAAGTAGTTTGTAAATAAAGGGTGGTTACATTTTAAGGGCCGATGTTGATTTGTCGCTCAAATGAGCCATTGTTTCATTAGCTGTGTGGCAAGTGGCACCGTCCTGTTGAAACCACATATCGTCCATATCTCCATAACTTTCAATTCGGGTCGGGTCATTTGGTTTGATGATAATATTCATAAAAAGAAGTTGGAGAATATAATAAATGATACTTATCTACGGCAAGTGATAACGGAGCCAACAAGGATAACGGACACTACATCAACATTTATTGATTACGCCGTAACAAACATTGATACTCTAATAGCTAAAACTAACATTGAGATGAAAATAAGTGATCACGAGTCATTAGAAATAAAAATACCATTAAAAGAGGATATAATAGATACAAAAACTAAGTGCATAAACACATTAGAAATCTGCTAAATAGTGACATAGATAAAGTTTATTTAAATGCTTCGGTTGATGATTTGGCTAAAATTCTAGTGGGAGGAATAAATAATGCAATATTCCCCTTGATATCGCGAAGAGAAATCACTGCTAATAATATTTCAATGTGTGCCGTAATTCCATTGTTTACTAACGCAAATGAAGTTCTGAATGTCATTAAAGAAACCGTTAATCCAGGTAAAGCACCTGGTTATGATCTTCTCACGCCCAAAATGATCTTGGAACTTCCCTATATTGCTGTGAAGTTCCAGGCAAAATTATTTAACTCTATTTTGAGACATGGTTACTTTCCTAAAGTGTGGAAAATTTCTCTGATTCGGATGATTTTAAAGCCAGGAAAGGACAAGTCAATACCTTCCTCATACAGGCCGATCAGTTTGCTTCCCTGCTTATCCAAACTATTTGAAAAAGTTCTTTTATCGAAAATAAAACCGTTCCTCGTGTCAAATAACATAATACCAGACCATCAGTTTGGATTCCGCGAAGGTCACAGCACTATCGAACAAGTAAACCGTCTGACCCAAGCAATTGAAAAATCATTTGAACGGCGAGAATATTGCTGCGCCGTATTCCTGGATGTTGCTCAAGCATTTGACAAAGTCTGGCACTTTGGCTTGACCTACAAAATTTGCAAATACTTACCGGCAAATACGCATCGAATTCTTGAGTCTTACTTAGAAAACCGCAGATTCAGAGTCAAATGTGGACAACACGTCACAGATGACCGCGAAATACTAGCAGGTGTTCCACAGGGAAGCGTCATGGGGCCTATCCTTTACCTTCTGTTTACCGCAGATATCCCTACCAGCCCAAACGTGCTAACATCTACTTTTGCCGATGATACCGCTATAATGGCCACACATAAAAAACAGGATATTGCATCTATGAATCTAGGTGTACATCTCAGACGAGTAGAATCTTGGCTCTCTGACTGGAGAATAAAAGTCAATGAGGCCAAATGCACACAGGTAACTTTCACACTGAATTTTAGCACTTGTCCGACATTGAAACTAAACAATATCCCTTTTTCTCAATCTGATCATGTTTCATACCTTGCAATCCACCTGGATCGCCGACTCACCTGGAGAAGTCATATCGAAGCCAAGAAAACTCAACTGAAACTTAAGGTCCATCAACTTCACTGGCTCCTAAACGCGAACTCAAAACTAAGCCTTGAATATAAGGTCCTGCTATACAACAGTGCAATCAAACCTATCTGGTTATACGGTGCCCAGCTATGGGGCAAAGCAAGCTCGAGCAATCTCGACAAAATCCAAAGAGTCCAATCGAAGACATTGCGGCTTATTACCGGTGCCCCTTGGTATATGAGGAATGAAAACATCCACCGAGACTTGAAAATACCTCTCGTCAAAGAGGCAATTCAAAAAATCAATATAAAGCACAAAGAGAAGCTCCAACGTCATGATAACATACTTGCTAGACAATTATTGTGCAGTCCAAGCTCTTTAAGACTTCGGAGAAACGAACGCCGTGTTTTCTAATCTGCACTTGTGCTTCATCCGTGACCGTAATCGCGAACACACGCTCCCGAAAGACTGCGTAGAATTCTTTTTTCTAAGTCACGTGGCTTAAATGCTCTTATACGTGATCTTTAAAACAGTCAATATCAATCGCGGACGAACACTCAAAAAAGACTGTGTAGAATCCTTTATTCTACGTCACGGGGCTTAAATGCTCTCATACGTGATCCTTAAAACAGTCAACACGAAAAACCAACATAACCTAAATTACGTCGTTCACTCTGCTATTCTAGAGTTATCCGTTATACATACATAACTAAAGTCCTTCACTCTGCATAATATCGCGAACACTCTGTAAATGACTGTAAGGGTCCTCTGGCCCTTTATCACGAGGTTTAAGCCAAACTAGGTTTAAAATTCTCAGACATGTGATCCATACCAGTTATATACTATTTTGACCAAATTAATTAAAATTCCTGCCAATAAGCAGAGATCCACATTACAAGAAATCCATACTAGGATTCATTACACTAGGTCACAAATAACAAAATTTTCTCTGTTATTTGTTTCTAGCATACTTTTTCCCATTGATTTTGACCTACTAAACACGAAAATGAGTTTTAAAAATTTTTCTGTCGATTGGTTTTCGAGATACAAATTTTTGAACTTTTTTTTTTAAATTTTTGGAGGTACACTTACAATTTTGAGCATATCTTTCGTCTTCTTTGACCTTTTTGATCCTACTACTACTCAAATTAAAGAAAATTGAGCCGTCTACAACTCATTCTCAGAAAATTTTCAAATCGGGTAAGTAGTTTTGATGTTGGCGGCTTAAAAAGGTTAAAAAACGGCGTTTTTTTAGTAAAAATGTGGCAGAAAAAACCATATAAAAATTCATATAAAATATAAAACACGATGCTAACAGCAATTTTGGTTTTTTTACGTATAGCTGGCATTTTTACAAAGAAAATAAGCCCTTACTTAACAAAATCTGACAACAAATGGCGGACTTATAATTTTTTTGGTAAAATACCGACGATACGAATCGCTTAGGATTGCCGTTTCTACACGCGCCGTGTAACGAATTTTGTTTTCTCTGTGTAAGCTGTGCAAATAATGAAAATCAAAATATCGTGAAATAGCAGAATTTCGGTCTTTTACCCAAAAAATTATAAGTATCTCGAAAACCAATCGACAGAAAAATTTTTAAAACTCATTTTCGTGTTTAGTAGGTCAAAATCAATGAGAAAAATTATGCTAGAACCAAATAACAAAACGACTGTTGGCTAGTGTTATTGAATTATACTTAAGATTCGTATACTTATTGTTAGGGTCCTTTGGAGCTGATTCAATAATTCAAATAAAGCTTATATAAAAAAAATAATAATAATTCAAAACAATGGTTTAACAGAACTTTAGAAGAAATGAAGAAAAAGAAGATAAATCTGTATAACTTAGCGATTTGGTTTGATAATGAGTATCATTGGAAAAATTACCGATTATTTAGAAATACGTATAGATCCGAATTAGAGAAAGCGAAGGGAAGTTATGTTAACAATAAAGTACGTAAATGAGTGCACATCACAAAAAGACATGTGGAGAAGAATAAAAGAACTAGTGCTAAAAAGATACCTCGCAGATTCGGGAAATGGTAATAAACGATAATATTATATAAAAAGAGAAGGAAATAACTGAAAAGCTCAATAAGTTTTTTGTAGAGAGACCATTTGTACAATATGAAAATATAATTGATGTAAATCCGCAATCCTTATTTAAATTTGAAGTGCTGCCTATATCAGAGTTAAAGCAAATTATGAAAACTATCATGTCGATTATGCACGCCGGCGGATTTGCTTCGGATCGGATTGACTCGAACCGCACTCGACTCACTTTGTTAGGAAAATGGTATTAGGTAATCCGTCGGATGACTACATTACCAACATGAAGCCGATGTTACATTACAGCTGCGAAATTGACATTTATAAACAAATAAAAAACAAAAGTAATAAAGAAAGTGCGCTGAAATTGTCATAAATTTTAAAAGAAATAAAATATATACAATTATAAAAATTTGCAATGAATTCGTCAATTGGATTTTTTATAAATTGTGAAGAAAAAATTGTAAAACAGCATCTGGAGATTGTTTGGTCATGTTGGTGGCAATGACAGGGTGCTTCTTCATATTCTCTACCACAGTAGTGAACTGAGAGCGGTTTGTCGTACGATGTCTATAAAAAAACAAATAATTAAACCCGTTTACATACACATTTTATTTTTTCTCATCTTACCTCTTAGCGTCCATTAGAAAATAAATTAAATCAAATTAAATAAAGAAAAACACAACCAAAAACTAACATGTCCGCACCAAATCAGCGATGATTTTCTTTCGGATATTTTAGTGTGCGAAGTGAGTCGCATTCGGAATACATAATTGCTATTTTTCCGCAACTGCATTACCATCGGCTTATATAATACCAAAATACGCAACTGCGGAAAAAATCCGATCCGATGCCATCCGTCGGCGTGCATAATCGACATGTATGAACAATAAAAAAGATTAAAATCAAATAAATATGAAAATGTTGTTGGATAATTTTGATATAGTTGGACCAAAGATTCAAAGAGTTATAGCAGACTCGTTGCAGACTGGTGTTGACCCAGATTGTTTAAATACCGAAGGTGAAAAATACATGAAATCCAAACGAAATATGTAATATGTTATCGACAATAAGTAAAATAATGGAAAAGATCGTGCAAAACCAGTTAAATAAATTTTTTGAAGACAACAATTTCTTACACGAAACACAATCTGGGTTTAGGAAAAATCATAGCTGTGAATCGCTTTTAAATCTTGTGGTATCCCGATGGAAGTCGGAAGTAGCGCGAAAAAACTGTGTCGTGTCTGTTTTTCTTGACTTAAAGAGAGCTTTTGAAACTATGAACAGGGATATATTGGTACAAAAGCTAGAGAAATACGGTGTGGGGGGAATAGAGCTAAAGTGGTTCCAGGGTTACTTAAGTAACAGAATGCAAAAAACAAAGTGCGGAAATTATACAACAATGGCAATACAAATTAATGTAGGAGTTCCACAAGGTGCAGTGCTGGGAACTTTACTTTTTTAATATACATTAATGTTTTTCAAAAAGTTTTAAATAAGTCAAAAGTGTGCATGTTTGCCGATGACGCCCTTGTATATATTAGTGGCCAAAGCCCTGATGAATGTACTCAAAATTTAAACGAAGAAATGATAAATATTGAAAAATACCTTAAAATGAATAAACTTAAAATCAACACAAACAAAACAAAAGCTATGGTGCTAAACGGAAATGTTACTCAAAGTATTTGTATTGAGGGATCACAAATTGAAGAAGTACAAGAAATAAAATACCTGGGAATAATTATAGACAAATATCTTAAATTTGGCTCGCAATTCAATTACGTTTGCAAAAAAAATATCGAAAAAATCGCGTTTTTAAGAAGAATTCGTTACAAAATATCTTTAATTACTGCTTTAAACATATACGAGTATAATACAACAATAAAACCACACTTCGAACACTGTTCAACGTTATGGTTTCTGGGGACCAACGAGATGAAAGCAAGACTTCAAAAATTGCAAAATAAAGGAATGAGGTGTATACTTCGCTGCCATCGACTTACGCATATCAGCGAGATCTTAAGCAAATTACAGTGGCTCTCTATAAATCAACGCCTGGTCATGAACACTTTGTTTTTTATTTTTAAGATTAGAAATGGATTGTTTCCACATTATATGCGAAAATATTTGGTTAACATATCCGACGTACAACCATATAATTTGCGAAATATTAATGAGTTCAGATTAACTTTTAGTTCAACTAACTTTAGTCAGAATGTCTTATTTTATAAAGGTCTTAAATTATTTAATGAAATGCCATATGACCTGAAAGGTGAAAATAACTTTTTTTGTTTTCAAACGCAATATTGTTACATATGTCAAACAAAACTTCTAAGAATTCAATTTTAAAAATGTTAAATAATTGTACACTTAATAGCATATAAGCTAAATAAAATTATACAAAAAAAAACAGTTACGATAGCGAACACCATACACAGTAACTGCCTGACCGTCCTCATTTTGGTAAAAATACGGCCCGATGATGCCGCTGCCCATAAACCGCACCAAACAGATAATCACTCTTGTATTTTCATTCGCCTAAATGCCGCAAATCTGCTTATTGACGAATCCACTGAGGTGAAAATGTACCTCATCGCTGAAGATGATTTTCTTTGAAAATTGATCTTCCACTTGTGCTATTTCTTGGCACCATTTTGACCATTGATGATGACCATGGATCAAAGTGAATTAGTCTGAAATTGAGAAATATCAAATGAAATGCAGAAAAAAACCTGAGGTTTAGGTGTGGTTCTTATTCAACATTGGCCCTTTAAATTTAACCACCCTTTATAACAAAAAAAACGTACCTTGGCCTCGCGCTTGATTTTTCAATTATTTCTTAAAATCTAAAATAAAGGCCGATTACAGAAACTTAAAAAAAACTGCATAAAAAAACTTTATTATTTCGGTCAGATAACCGAATATATTAAATGTAGCCATTAGTTGGTACTGATAACACATGCTCGTGGTAGCAACTCCTGAATGCAAAGAGTTCTTATAGAAAATAATCTATAACAATAACCAATGAATGCACAAATTGTGTTCCAATAATCACTTAAATTAGTTAGAGTTACCGATAGTTTGCCTCTTCAACCGATCCACAACTTAAAATTGGCGTGTATCCAATCAACATTCGGTTGTATCGATGGAATACATAGATGGTACCTGCAACCACCAACATTCGGTTGGCAAAAAATTCAATTGTGGCAACAAATCTGTTCTCTGCGTGTACAAAAATCAGATTCAACTACCTTACGAGACTTGATTACGAGTATAAAAAAGCCAACCACTGAGTATATTTAAATCCACCCAGTCGTGTACCCAATAAACATTCGGCTGTATCGATGGAATACATGGGTAGTACGTGCAACCACCAACAAATTCGGTTGTGGCAACATTCTGTTCTCTGTGTGTACAATACCAGCTTCATCCACCTTTGGGATACTTGATTATAAAAAGGCAACTACTGAGTATACTTTATTTAAATCCATCCAGTCGTTTATCCAATCAACATTCGGTTGTATCGATGGAATACATGTACGAGCGCGGTTCGGAAACTTCTTAGCCTAGCACAGAAAGTGCGGTATAAACAGAAAAAATTTTAGTGTTTTGGAAACTTCCATCTCTGCTATGAACACATGTTAAATTTTGTTTCGATCTGGCAACTCCTTCATATAGAAACAGGTGTTCACAAAAGACGCATCCGCGATTTTTTTACAATGGAAAAATTAGAAATGCGTGGTGTCATTAAATATTTACA
Organism: Hydrotaea diabolus; assembly: GCA_963513945.1. NCBI lineage: Eukaryota > Metazoa > Arthropoda > Insecta > Diptera > Muscidae > Hydrotaea > Hydrotaea diabolus. Next base: position 210,414,308 of record OY740716.1, read on the forward strand.
TAAAAAAGGTTTATCGGGACAAGAAATTCATAATGATATGGTGAATGTGCTAGGTGAAAGTGCTCCTTCATATGCAACAGTAAAAAATTGGGTTGCTGAATTTAAACGTGGTCGAACAGCAACAACAACAGAAATTGTAGCCAAAGTGCATGATATGGTATTAAATGATCGACGAATAAAAGTGCGTGAAGTGCTGGACTTGTTAACAGTCGACCAAAATCGCATAAGAATGAAAATTTCTCAAGCTTGTTTGGATCGTTTTCAGCGAAATAAAATGGATTTTAAGCGTCGTTTCATAACTGTTGATGAAACATGGATCCACCACTATACTCCAGAGTCAAACGAACAATCCAAACAATGGACTGAAGCTAGAGGAAGTGCCCCGAAGAAGGAAAAAACAATTCAATCGGCTGGTAAGGTTATGGCAACAGTTGTTTGGGACTTCAAAGGTATTTTATTGATTGACTATCCGCAAGAGGGTAAAACAATAAATTCAGAGTACTATTGCAACCTTTTAGATCAATTAAATGTACAAATTCGAGAAAAACGTCCTGGCTTACAACACAAAAAAATAATTTTTCATCAAGACAACGCACCAGCGCACAAGAGTGTTTTAACAATGGCTAAAATCAACGAATTAAAGTACGAGTTGCTTGACCACCCACCCTATTCTCCTGGGAGCTATCCCAGTGACTTTTACCTGTTCCCAAATCTAAAAAAATTCGTTGCTGACAAGCGTTTTACCTCAAATGAAGATGCAATTACAGTTGTAAACCACTATTTTGAAGACCTTGAGGAAAACTATTTTAATCAAGGGATAGAATTGCTAGATAAGCGTTGGACTAAGTGTATTGAAGTTTCAGGAGATTATATTGAAAAATAAAAATATTTTTGAAAAACTAACTATTCTCTTTCATTGATAGGCTAAGAACTTTCCGAACCGCCCTCGTATAGACCTGCAACCACCAACATTCGGTTGTTAAAAAATTCGTTTGTGGCAACATATCTGTTCTCTGTGTGTACAAAAACCAGCTTCGCCCACCTTGGGATACTTGATTATAAAAAGGCAACCACTGAGTATATTTAGAGCCATCCAGTGCAAATGTTGATGTCGCCAGGCAAAAGTGATCCTTATGGAACCTGAAACAAATCCATTCAAATGAACCAATCATCGGCGTGTATTTGGTATGATGATGGATAGCGAATATGCAGTCCATCATTAATAACATTAAAAAAACAACTTTATGACTTACCGCAAAAGCCCTAATCTCAACCTCCAAATGTATCGTCGTACAAAATGTAAACGGCCCCAATGATGACTTCCAGCAAACTTCTTCCTCCATCGTCGGCCAGCACGACCGTCATCGCTACCCGGCAACCAAACATTTTAACGCATTTTTTCCTCTGAGGTAAACGGCGAACGGCGCATATCCTGCCCTGTTATTGATCTTGTTTTTAGAAGGCGCACAAAAACGGCTCCTTTTCTTTCTTAGAATTGCCAGCAAAAAACAAATAATAAATTCCTTAATGGGATTCGGACCACAGAAAAAATTCCACAACCCAATACTAATCATACACCGTTGAGACAACGACGACGTATGGATGGATGTGCGGTTGGACGGGCGCACGGGTACGACTAAAGAGCCGGCTGGACAGACGAACGATTGTATTGTGTTGCGTCCGCTGCAACGAAGATGTAGGTAAGTGTACGTACAGGTCTTTAAGCGGACGGAACTTCATGGTAGTAGCATCATCAGTTCAAGACTGCGATGGAGGCAAGTAGACGTTGAAAAGACGAAGAATGAAATTAATTTCTGAGCCACAGAGACGAGATCAGGATGTGGATGTTCTTGGTTTATGTTGCATAAATACGCCCCACCAACCGTAAGAGCCAGATTTGTTATTTTAAGGGAAGTAATGCACACGATCGCTATTGAAAATTAAAAAAAAACATATTTTTATGTTTAATGTTTATCGACCTTTTTGTCGATATCCTATGCGTTGTTAGTATCCTCTGCGGGATATGAATGTCATAATACTAATAAAAATAAATAAATAAAAAATTAATAAATAAAAAATAAATTAATAAAAAATAAATAAAATTATGTTTAGAAAGATTTTAATGGATCACTCTACAGTTTTTTGATGCTATATATTTAAAAAAAATATGGTTGGGATAACAATATTCGAAGAGCATCATACTATTGTTGGGTGTAGTATTATGCAAATACAAACATACTATGATCCTCACAACCATAATATGATCCTTACAACAATAGTATAATTCACACATAACCATACTATGAACCCCACAACCATAGTATGATTCACACTAAGCCACACCATAATCTACACAACCATATTATGATCATCACAAGCATAGTATGTTTCATATATAATTCACACGCAACCAATTTATGATCTCTACAACCATATATTACAATTTACTATGATCCCACAATTACTTATTCTATGATCCCCAAAATTCTTTATTGGAATTGGGTTCAGTTGTCAACAATAGATTTAAATTATGAAAATTATTTAAAAATACATTTATTTCAAAATAATAAGAGTGAATTATTTAACAGAAAAAATAATTAGTTCCAATAAACTTAAGAGTTTTTTTTAAAAATATTTCATTGAAAAAGGCAAAGCAGTTTTTTGAAAAAAATTTTAAATTCCATATAAAAATTGTTACACGCAGAGAAAAGATATGGTTACTACTTAAATATGGTCACGGCAACAATAGTATAGTTTTCTGCAATAAAAGTATGATCGTCGCGACAATAGTATTGTATTTTTGAATTTAATTTTGACAATAGTATGATTGTGGCAATATAAATATTGTTGAAATGTAACAACAGTATTGTTGCCAAATTTGAAAATATGCTTGTAGCAATAATATAAATATGATTGTTGCGACAAAACTATTGTTCTTTGGTTTCATTTGAACAAGAATATGATTACGGCAATCATACTAACGAAATCATAATATATTTTTAATTTGACAACTTTTTACTTTACTTTTACAACATTACTTTTTATATGTAAATTAATTTTTTTCAAAACAAACTACTTTCGATAAGTATAACTGAAATATTGAACAGGGATTAAACCGGCTCAAGACCTCTTGCTTCTATATTTAAATAGAAGACAAGTTTTTAACAAAATGGCAAAGTGGCATTGATTTTCGTGGCTGTACACTACTTTTACATACATATTTTTAATAAATGAATTTTTTCTACTGTTAAATAAATCACTCCTATTATTAAGAGTTTAATGTATTTTTACAAAATTAACTTAATTCAATTCTTAATTCAAGCCTTAGAAACAATTTTGGGGATTATAGTATGGTTGTGTGTGAGTCTTATAATGGTTGTGAGGATCATGCTATAGTTGTATGTTTAACATACTATGGTTATGAGGATCATAATATGGTTGTGGGGATCAGTGTATGGTTGTGTGTGAATAGTTCTATTGTTTTGAGGACCATAATATTGTTGTCAGGATTATAGTATGGTTATGTGTGAACCATCCGTCGAACATACTGCAACAGTATAAATACGGTAGCGACAAATATATTTTTTGGTTTTATTTGAACAATTATATGATGACGGCAATCATACCTGCAAAAGGGTAACTTTTCTTAATTATATGATGTCTAGAACAATATTATTGTTACGAATCTTACGCAATAATAAAGGGTGTTTTTTAGACGTGTGGTTTTCAATCTGGCCACACTTTTTTAGAGTTGGTCTTTTTGACAGCTGTCACTTGATTTATGCTCAGTTTGGTTTGCCATTTCATAATAAGTAGACTTACTGCAGAACAACTTTTGCAAATCGTGTTGAATGGACCCAAAACGAGATGGCTACCGATCCTGATTTTAACAAGAAAATTTTGTTCAGCGATGAAGCTCACTTTTGGAGTAATGAAAATCCACAAGTCATTGTTTGATGTGCTCTATGGGCAGGGAATCATTGGTCCATATTTCTTCAAAAAATAAAGCCGGCCATAATGCTACAGTCAATGGGAAACGATATAGAGCCATGAATAATTCGTGTCTGAATTGGAGGACGTTCATGTTGACAACCTTTGGTTCCAACAAGACGGCGCTACACGCCATACAGCCAACGAAATAATAAATTTATGGAAGGAAACTTTTGGTGAGCGCATTATCTCATGTCGTGGGCCTGTGTCGTGCCCTCCAAGATCGTGCGATTTAACACTGCTGGACTACGCAGATAAGCTCGACACGATTGACGCCTTGGAAGAGAATATTCGGCGGATTATTGCAGACATGCCTCTTGCCCGAAATAATTTTTAAAACCCTTATCTTTATAATAAAAGAAAATTCTTCTTGAAGAATCTTTGAAGACACAAATCTTCTGTTATTGCCGATCTTTTAAAAAACTGCTCTTGACCGATCCAGCCCTTTTTTAAAAAAACAAACCGTTTCAGTCCATCCAAACCTTAATTCTGCTAAATTCCAACCATCTAGCTGCAATAGTGCGGCCTGACAGACGGACATAGCTAGATCATGTTAGAATTTTACGACCATTCACAATATGTAACAGCGCATAAAGAAAGGGACCTAAGGGTAAAAAATCAATTTTCATTTTTTTTTCTTTTTTGATGTGGACAACATCTGAGCATCGAATGAGACCGATCCCATGCCCCAAAAGTGTTCCCTCCCAGAGATATGCGCGTTATATAAAAGTGAAGTCGACGATTCTAAGCGCAAATGTAAAGGGACCTAATCTTTATAATGGCTCTCCTGAACAAAACTGGCTTTTAACCTTAGGTCCCTTTCTATTTTGCGCGTCACATATTGCAACGGCAGTCGAAAATACTGTTAGTTCCCAGCAGGGGCGAATGCTACTTCACCATCCGTAGACCCCAAGAAATAAATTAGAGTATTTCACCGAACAAAGTAAGCACAATAAAAATCTCTCGAACTACCTTTCGATTATTGTTGTTTTTTTAATGGATAACAACCATTAACTGTATCGTGTGTATGTGTTTTTTTGTATATCAAAAAAACATACGCACACACATCCATGTACGCTCTATTAAACCTGTTTTGTTAAGTTCATAGTCGCAACCATACTGTATGATTGCTGTAATCCTATTATTGTTAACGTAAATTTTAAACAATAGTACTTTCGTTGCACCAACCATGTGTATATGGTTGCGACAACCATATTTTCATTTCTAAATTTTGCAATAATACTATTGTTACATTTCAACAATAGTAATATTGTTGCAATCATACTATTGTCAAAATGAAATTCAAAAAACAATACTATGGTTGCGACGAACATGCTTTTATTGTAGATAACATATTATTGTTGCGATGACCATAGTGTAACCATATATTTTCTCTGCGTGTACGTCAAAACGTTCTTAGTACGTTTATGCTTAAAAATGTCAAACTTTCCAATGGAAATGCCAGATGGCGACAGGCAACACTGAGTGTTGCCTTATCAGAAATATCTATAGCAACCCTCGTATAATTAAAATATAAAATAAATTTTTCTAAGGTTCATAATTTTTTTATTTCATTCGCAAATAAGCAAATTTCCGCGCTCCACCCTTTACTATTGCTATATTTCAACTATATTAAAATCGACGCAATTATAATATTGTCAAAATGAACTTCAATATAACAATACTATAGTTGCGACGAACATTCTTTTATTGCAGAGAATCAGTTGAATTTGTTGTCATGGCCTTATATCGGGCGATCAATCTAGAGGTATTTTTTTAAAATAAAAAAGATGCAAAAATTCAAATCATTTGGGGAATCTTTATTGTTGTTAAGAAAGAACATTTTATGCCATTTTTTTTGATAATTTCCTTTATATGATGGCCGCAACTACACGTCAGGGTGTCCATTCTGAGGGTGCAATTTTGCATGACTCGTCGAAACCGTGGTTTTCGCACTGTAAGTCTTTCCATGTTGAAATGGCAAACAATGCTGAAAAGAAATAATATATATACATATATAAGGGCGGTTCGGAAAGTTCTTAGCCTATCAATGAAAGAGAATAGTTAGTTTTTCAAAAATATTTTTATTTTTCAATATAATCTCCTGATACTTCAATACACTTAGTCCAACGCTTATCTAGCAATTCTATCCCTTGATTAAAATAGTTTTCCTCAAGGTCTTCAAAATAGTGGTTTACAACTGTAATTGCATCTTCATTTGAGGTAAAACGCTTGCCAGCAAGGAATTTTTTTAGATTTGGGAACAGGTAAAGTTCACTGGGAGCTAAATCAGGAGAATAAGGTGGGTGGTCAAGCAACTCGTACTTTTATTCGTTGATTTTAGCCATTGTTAAAACACTCTTGTGCGCTGGTGCGTTGTCTTGATGAAAAAATAATTTTTTGTGTTGTAAGCCAGGACGTTTTTCTCGAATTTGCACATTTAATTGATCTAAAAGGTTGCAATAGTACTCTGAATTTATTGTTTTACCCTTGTGCAGATAGTCAATCAATAAAATACCTTTGAAGTTCCAAAAACCGTTGCCATAGCCTCACCAGCCGATTGAATTGTTTTTGCCTTCTTTGGGGCACTTCCTCCAGCTTCAGTCCATTGTTTGGATTATTCTTTTGTCTCTGGAGTATCCATGTCTCATCAACAGTTATAAAACGACGCTTAAAATCCATTTTATTTCGTTGAAAACGATCCAAACAAGCTTGAGAAATGTTCATTCTTATGCGTTTTTGGTCGACTGTTAACAAGTCCGGCACCCATCTTTCAGAAAGCTTTTTCATCTGTAGTTCTTCATGCAAAATTAAATGGACTCGATCATTTGAGATGCCCATGATATTAGCTATTTCACGCACTTTTATTCGTCGATCATTTAATACCATATCATGCACTTTGGCTACAATTTCTGTTGTTGTTGCTGTTTTTGGACGTCCACTACGTGGTTCATCTTCAATGCTTGTACGACTACGTTTAAATTCAGCAATCCATTTTTTACTGTTACATATGAAGGAGCACTTTCACCTAACACATTCACCATATCATTATGAATTTCTTGTCCCGATAAACCTTTTGTATGTAAATATTTAATGACACCACGCATTTCTAATTTTTCCATTGTAAAAAAAATCGCGGATGCGTCTTTTGTGAACACCTGTTTCTATATGAAGGAGTTGCCAGATCGAAACAATATTTAACATGTGTTCATAGCAGAGATGGAAGTTTCCAAAACACTTAACTTTTTTCTGTTTATACCGCGCTTTGTGTGCTAGGCTAAGAAGTTTCCGAACCGCCCTCGTATTTTCTCAGAGTGCAGATTCTTTAGGGAACACCTTTTGGAATTTTAGTCCCGAGGAGACCATTTGTATTAATCACGGCATCGGAAGGCCGAAACGAATAGATTTGGGAACACATACAATTTTTTACCACCTGTTACACATCTTAAAATATTATAACCCGCTCCTTTTGGTTGGGAGACTTTCCCCTTTGCAAGAACCCCTTCAAAATCATACCCACATACATTTGTAGTATATGTATATTTTTTCGGGCACAGATACCCAGTTGTTTGAGGAACATTAAAGCCTTTTAGCAATGATCTTCCTATAAAATACAAGGTAAGTTGTTATGCGAGGACCGACAGACGGGCAGACTGACGGTCAGACAGTTAGTCAGTCCGTTTGTGGCTGCGCCGTGTGTGTTTATAACATAACCGAACCGAAAAAAATGCGGAACCCGGCGTCTTACTTTGCCTGGCCGGCCAAGGAACGCCAATGACGAGCATGTGGTTATGGATGTTGGTACGGGCACCGGCTCCGGTGTGCTGGTGCCGCTGTTGACGGTGGTCACAGATAACAATAATAACAACCACAGCGACAGCAACAATAGCAACGAAGTCATTAATGCCACCAGAATGAAAGCAAATTATCTCATCTCGTTCTTTTTTTTATTTTAAGTTTTGTGATTTTTTTCTCCCTTTGCTTTTGTGTATTTACCTTTTAAGCTCATCTTTTTTTATATGGACTTTTAAGCAAGCAATCAGGTAATAAACGAATTACGCTCGTACTAAACTATGGCCAACCAACATACCCTGCCTTCCTTGAAAAGGTACTTGGAGCTGCTCTTCGTCCCAGAGGTGGGTTGTCTTTTGTGTGCCTGTATGTTTGTTGGTTTAAAGGAAAGGACAACTAATATGCGCAAGTTTCGATGACTGTGGACGAAGGAGGGAACTCCCAGCAACGCAACCCCCCTTAGAAGAACGTGACTTTGTCAAATATTCATTAATCATTTGCCTTAACTTTTTTTCTGTTTTGTGGTTCTTTCAGTCCATATTTATGGAAGAAGAAAAAAGTGGAAACGCTTTTGTTCGACCCAAATAATTGACATTGAGAATGAAGGAAGGCAAGCGGACGAAAAAGGAATTGCTTAGATTTTGGCGTTTTTCAATAAAGCTGTTGGCAGGTAGATTTACATACACACCCAAACCGCTGAATATGTATACAAATATTTGAGTGTATGGGTGAGGCCTTGTTTTTGGTTCTGGGAATATAGTTTTTGTGTCATTTAGGATACTTCTTAGTCATAGGTAAATAAGGTTAAGATATGCTGATACTTTACGAGTGTAGATTCCGATTTAAATTCCCCTGAAAGTGTTTCAAGGGTTTTTTTTTGGAAATATACAATTCTCAGAATACGTATTTCTCTTAACATTCCGTTGAGGAACAACCCAAAAAATCTTTTTTAAACCAGTGAACTCTGTAAAAAATATAATTTTTAATTACACAGAGAAAAAATCAGTGTGCAATCGGTCCCAAATACAAATATTCGGTTGGATAAACCTATTTTTTGTTGCAATCATCAATATTCCATGGTTTTGTTGGTTGCATGGTTTGACTTACCATTAAATGTTAGCTACAATAATATAACGAATCTTGCAGCCAGCAAGTTGGTTACAGCAACCGAATTTAAAAAACTACTGGTTGGCACAATTGGTGGTTCTGACAACCAACCTAATATGAAGTACATCTTACTTTGTTAACAATAAAACTGTTTTGTCAAAATTAACTTTTAGACTTCCTTTAGACAAAATGATCTCCTGATTTCGAATTGAGTGTCCGTATTTTTTTTTTTGAGTGTCCCCATCAGGTATAGTTTTCGAAATATATGTCACGCGCAAAATAGAAAGGGACCTAAGGGTAAAAACCAGTTTTGTTCAGGAGAGCCATTTTATTTTAAATATTTAAATACGTGTATCTTTGGTGTACCATCACTTTCATAAAACGCGCATATCTCTGCTAGGGAACACTTTTGGGGCACGGGATCGGTCTCATTCGCTGGCAAATTGTTTCGAAGCCACCTGGGACGTTTTAGCCGTATGGGCCGGCGCAGAATCCTGCTGAAAAGTCTATGGCTGGTTTTGGAACAGGGAGTCTTCACAACAGCTTCCAAAACAGTTTTTTGGTAAACTTTGGCCGATGTTTTGACTCCTTATTCGCAGAAATGCAGGCCAGTGACCCCATCGTAAGAGACACCCCCCCAAACCATGACTGAACTCATTTTGCTTGTTCAATTTTTCCTGAACGGTAGAAATTTTTTCATCGGTGAACAAAATTTTTCTGTGCACGTTATCAGCGTGCTTCACCAAAAGACGTTTGCATTTTTCAATCCTATTTTTTTAAAGCTGCAGTCAATAAATGTCCGGTACGTCGTTTGGAAGCCCCAAGTCCCAAGTCTTTTTTAATGATTCGACTCATGGACTTTTGCGTGATATTCATCCTACGGGCCATGCTTTTCTGTTTTCGGAGCGGATTTTTGTAAATTCTTGATTTAACGGCTTTGATGACATGAGGTGTTCGACAGGTGGCGGACTTTTACATCTCCAGTCTCCACAAACAGTTTTATGGGTAGACGAACATGCGGCTAATCCCTAGTGGCCGGAGCGTTTTTTTCATTTCACACTAGAAAAGCGCTATTACAGCGATACGGTTCTCAGTATCTGACCACTCCATGATGAAAGTTGAAACAATTTTAAAAACCCGTTACAGACTAACACTATTGAGGTTAGCTCTCAAAACCCATATGACATTTACGGGGTATGTTCAGTTCTACTATTGAAATGGGTGTTCAATGTTGTAACAGTATTTATGTCCCAACTAAGTACTTTTATGTGACGCCCAATGTAGAAAGGGACCTAAGGGTAAACCCCAGTTTTGTTAAGGAGAGCCATTTTAAAGATTTAAATACGTGTATCTTTGGTGTACCATCACTTTCATAAAACGCGCATATCTCTGGGAGGAAACATTTTTGGGGCATGGGATCGGTCTCATTCGATGCTCAGATGTTGTCCACATAAAAAAAAAGTGAAAATTGATTTTTTTTTACCCTTAGGCCCCTTTCTCTATGCGCTGTCACATATACTTCTGGCCTAATAATGAAAATGCGAATATTTCTCATCAAAAATGGTTTTATTGTTTTTCAAAGTATTCTCCAGCATGATTTATACACTTTTGCATGCGCTCTAACCAACTTCGATTGAGACACCTCCAAAACATGGTTTTTGAACGTTTCAACTGCATCTTCTGGCGACGAAAATCGTTGACCAGGCATTTTTTTCTTGGTGTGCAGGAATAAAAAGAAGTCATTGGCTGCCAAGTCAGGGTTATACGGCAGATGACTCATCAATTCGACGTTTTGGCCGGTCAAAAAGGCGCTGGTTTGAGCCGATGTGTGAGCATTGTCATGGTGCACAATGATTCATCTTCTCTTGTTCGTTTTTCGAATTTCTCCGAAGACTTCAGGCAAAAAATTGTGGTGCACCACTTAGAATTGACCGTCCTACGGTGCTCAAGCGGAACACTTGACCAGTTTTGCCGAAGAAACAGGCGACCATTTGCTTCGAAGTGCTTCTTCCACGGACAACTTTCGTTGGATTTGGCTCGTCTTCGAAGACCCACACGGTCGATTTTTGTTTTGTTTCCGGCTCATACGCATAGATCCATGATTCGTCACCTGTGACGATCTTATAAACGTCTTTCCGCGATCGTATTTTTTGTAAATTTCTTTGCACCAATCGACACGAGCCTTTTTCAAAGCGATTGTCAAATTGTGCGGGATCTAACGAGAACAAACCTTTTTTTACGGCCAAGTGTGCATGCAATATCGAATGTATGCTAGTGGAAGAAATGCCCAAGGATGTCCCTAGCTCAAGGTATGTCACATGACGATCTTGCATTATCAGTTCACGCACGGCATTAGTGTTCTCTGGCACAACGGCCGTTTTTGGACGACCTTCACGACCTTCGTCTTTGAGCGAGCGTCGGCCACGATTGAATTCATTAAACCAGTTTTCACAGTGTTTTTTAAAAGCAATCTTTTATAAGCCATCGAAAAAAAAAACGAAAAACAAGTTTGGAGTATTTTACATGATGAACTCCACATGAAAAAGCTATCCGCAAGAACGCTGCCGCGTTTGTTGACTTTGGCCCAAAAAATCGTCCGTTGGACCAATTCCGAGGAGCTTTTAGCGATTTATCAGCGTAATCCAATAGAGTTCTTGCGCCTATTCATAACTGTTGATGAAACATGGATCTATCACTACATCCCAGAATGCAAAGAACAGTCAAAACAATGGATAGAAGCTGGTAAAAGTGGTCCCAAGAAGGCGAAAACTGTTAAGTCAGCAGGAAATGTAATGGCCACAGTATTTTGGGATGCAAGGGGTATAATATTTATTGATTATCTTGAGAAAGGAAAAACTATAAATAGTGAATATTATTGTGCATTATTGGATCGGTTGAGTGAAGAAATCAAGATAAAACGACCGCATTTAGAAAAAAATAGTTCTTTTTCATCAAGATAATGCTCTTTCACACACTGCATTTTTAACTCAACAAAAACTGGCCGAAGTACAATTTGAAATTGCTCCGCATCCACCATATAGTCCAGATTTAGCTCCTTCTGATTATTTTGTGTTTCCAAATTTAAAAAAAATTCTCGGTGGCAAAAAATTTTCGTCCAATAGCGAGGTTATTGCTGAAACTGAGGCATATTTTGAAGGTTTTGAAAAATCTTATTTTTCGGATGGAATTAAAAAACTTGAAAAACGTTTGATGAAGTGTATTGAGTTGGAAGGAGATTATGTTGAAAAATAAATAATAATAATTCCAAAAAACGGTTCATTTTATGTTAGGCCAGTTACTTTTGCGGTCGCCTTCGTATATGGCAACCCTGGTATCTTTAAGATTGGAGTTTCCTTTTCGTTATTTTTTTTTCGAAAAAGTGAAAAAAATATTCTTAAAAGGGATTCTAAGAACTTTTATGTTCTCCAAACATGTTGTCCAATTAAAATCGGTTGAGGCGTGTCCGTTTTTAATGAAATTGTTTAAAAGTTTAAAAAAACTGGTCGTTTTTACTATCGGTTAGAGGTGCTTTTTCAAAATAAAAAAAATACAAAATTTAAATCAAGTACGGAACCTTTATTGTTCATTCGCAAGGACATTTTATGACATTTATTTTTTAAATATAATTGTCTTCAAATGTTGGCTGCAACTACGCCTGAGAGTGTCCATTCTGAGGGTATAATTTTGGATAACTCGTTCGAGCATTTCGTCCGTTATGGCGTTCATGACACGCGTAATGTTGGCTTCCAAAACCTGAACCGTAGGTGGTTTATCAGCATAGACTTTGGACGTAGCCGCAAAGAAAAAGTCTAAAGGTGTGATATCACACGATCTAGGAGGCCAACTCACCTGTCCAAAATGTGAAACTAGCTGCTCTTCGAAATGACGTCTCAATAGAACCATTGTTAGAGCAGTTGTACAGGGTGCCCGTCGGGAAGGTATACTACTTTGTTTGTTTATATTTTTTGATTAAATGGAAGAGAATGGATCTTACATTGATAAATGTTTTATTTAATATCGGCAATTATGTATGAACTACAATATCAGATGCATTTCCGCCTCTGTTAGACTCACAAAGCAATTTTTCATTACATTCTCACACATTTCACCCGGTTTCGGCCATCAGCATTTTTGAAAAAAATATGAACCGATGATTCGTCCAGTCCATAAACCGCACCAAACCGTGTTTTTCTCTGGGCACCTCTTGAACCTCTTCTGTTTGCTCTTGAGCCCAAGTGCGTCAATTTTGTTTATTGACGTTGCCGTTGAGCCTGAAAGGGGCCTCATCACTGAACAAAATTTTGGTCGAAAACAGGTTCTCACCGAAAGCTCATTTCCATAACACTGTTGCACAATTTGGTGACGTTGTTGCGGTGTCTTTCCATGAGGAAATGGCAAACAATACTAATAAGCTAAAATAAAGTTTAACAAAACTCACGTGTAAACCCTATTGAAAAAAATATCTCTAGATTGATCACCCGTTATTAAAATATTCGGCTATTCTAACCGAATTCATTTAAACCAATTGTGAGGCACATTTGACTTTGGAAATAAAAATTGGTGGTGACCACAGACAAGTTTTTTAGCATACTATTGGTTATAACAACATCACAATTTAATTCCTTTAAAAATTTATCGGCTCTACTTAGAGTTTCTCTTTTACCGGACTTTTTTGCATTTCCCGGGAAATTGGGAAAACTTTTTGCATTTTCCGGCAACTTTCGCATAACACAAAAATAAAACAAACCATGTAAATTTTGCAGTATTTATATATTTATTAATTTTTATTTTAATACTTCAAATGCGGATAAAACAAAAAAATTACAAAAAAACATATCCGTTTTAGTAGGGACATAAATACTGTTACACACATTTTATGCTGTAAAATAAAAAGTACTGAATGTTCTTGGATCAAATATTTTTTAATACATATATTTATTGATGTATGTTGTATCCAAAAAGAACCTACCTATTCGAAATGTCCGCCTTTTGGATTTACAACGCCTTAAGTCGCACTGGCCAATCGTCAATAGCTGCACGAACCTCGTCTATTGGGAAATTGACCATAGCTCGAACCAAAGCAGTCTTAAGAGATCCAATGTTGGGGTATCTTTCGTGACAAACCTTGTCCTCTAAAACCGTCCACAATTTTTAATCCAATGGGTTCAACTCTGGACTGCCTGAGGGCCATTCTTCAGAGGAAATGAACGCTAGCAAATTGTTTCGAAGCCAGGCCTGGGACGTTTTAGCCTTATGGGCCGGTGCAGAATCCTGCCACCAAACCATGACTGAATCTGCACGCAGAAAAAAAGTATGGTTGGGGTGACAATATTCGAAGAGGATCATACTATTGTTGGATATATGGTTGTGGCACAATAATATTATGATCCTCACAACCATAGTATGATTCACACGCAACCATACTATGAACCCCACAACCATAGTATGATTCACACTCAACCATACTATTATTCCTACAACCATAATATGATTCACTTAACCATATAATTAAGTGCAGGCAAATTTTAAATAAACGAGAACCAGCCGGCACGTAGAGAATTCCACCGAACAAAGTAAACACAATAAAATCCCTCACACTGCCTTCCGATTGTTGTTGTTTTTTTTATAATGAACAACAACACACATATATGCTCTATAAAACCTGTTTTGTTATGTTCATAGTCGTAATCATACGGTATGATTGCCATTATCATATTATTGTTAACGTAAATTTTAAACAACAATACTTTTGTTGCACCAACAATGTTTATATGGTTGCGACAACCATATTTTCATTTCTAAATAATACTATTGTTACATTTCAACAATTTTAATATTGCCGCAATCATACTGTTGTCAAAATGAAATTCAAAAAACAAAACTATGGTTGCGACGAACATGCTTTTATTGTAGAGAACATATTATTGTTGCGGTGACCATATAGTAATCGTATCTTTTCTCTGCGTGTGGGTGATGACCCTTTTCCACCCTTGGTATCAGTTCTGATGCTTTCTTAGATGACCGCGCATACACTCTATCATTTTGCTTGTGAAATGTTTCCTGAACGGTAAAAATTTGTTCAGTGGTGAACAAAATTTGTACACTTGAATGGGAACCGTATCGCTTTACGGTTCTCATTATCGGACCACTCCATGATGGAAGTTGAAACAATTTTAAAATACCGTTACAGACTAACGCTATTGAGGTTAGCTTTCAAACCCCATATGACATTAACGGGGTATGTTCAGTTCTACTATTGAAATGGGTGTGTTCAATGTTGTAGCAGTATTTATGTCCCTACTAAGTATAATAATGACTTAAGTTACATATTACAATTTAATAAAATTCATTGTGAAAATATGTTTTTAGAAATAAAAGAACATTTATTGAATCATCGGACAGTCTGTTTCTAATTTTATTCACAAACTGGCCAGTTGTAGAAAATATTCTTCCACTTCCCACTTTTGTTGGCCTTATTTCTAAAGAACATTTCCACTTGCTTCATAAAACTTTAAGCCATTTTTTATTGAGTAATCGATATTTATCTGTGCAACATTTTGATTTCCGTTTGTTATGGTACCACTTCAAATATCCTTCAAAGATGTATCTATAAGTATAGTAAGGCCACTTTTGGAAATATCCTTCAATTCCTTAACTTCCTCGACACAGCTCTTCTTAAATAAGCTTAAAGTACTTTTTTCACATTTTGTTTTGATGGTTTTTAAAATAAATTGTTATCATTATGATTAAATATTGTTGGATTTTAAAAATACTTTGGTAAAGTATAAAGGGTCTTGAGTCTTCTGTCTTCGATTCGCTTCTTTGAAGCTTCCAAAGGTGTATGAAATTTGTAGACAGAGTTTTTAGTATTGCATTCGCGGCTAATAAATTTTGTATTTCGTTGGCAACTGGTTCAAGGAAATAAAATGATTTTGTTTTATTTAGTTCCACAGAAGAGATAATTGAAAAGAAAGTTGTTAATGAATCTATTGTAAAAGTCTAAATAAGTCTCGAACTTCCTTAAGTATTTTGCAAAGTAATAATTCAAATATTTTTAAGAATGCAAAAAGTTATGCTTTTAAAATTAAGCCCCAAACTTCGCCTAGAATTCCACAAAGAAATAATCGAAATATATTTTCGAATACAACACTAAATGCAATTAATATACCTAAAACTAATATTATTTAATTTGACTTTTTAAAATTTAATGAGTAGTTGATTAATCGAAGTTTATAGAAATATCATTAACAAAATACAAATAACGCTAAGCAGCAAAATATTTATTCCTATTATAAAATCAAATGAACGTAATCTTATTGCTATGATAAACTGAAATTGACTTAAAAGAGTTTGAGTCAGTTTTTACAATTTCGAAAAAATTTGGTTTTCGAGTTATCTACTTACACATATATTTCATGAAGTTCGGTTTAAAACACTTCAACGCCTAATCTGGGAAAGTTAAGTACGTACGTAAATCCCTTAACATCGCATAGAGCAACTAACGGGGAACTTCTCTCGAATCAGTGAGCTGTGCGCTTTACAATTTTTATACTCACTGACCGGGACCTACAGTTTTAAGCCGGCTCCGAACGGCTATGCTTTTTTTCTAGAGAAGTTTTTACAAGGCTGTGGAGATAAATCCCCTACTCGTAAAAGTCTCCAGCAATTACGAGGTGGAAATCCGCCGTTGAAAATTTTCGATGGTCTGGCCGGGGTTGAACCCAGGTCTGTCGGCGTGGTGGGCGCGCATCTTTACCCACTACACCACGGCGGTTAAGTAGTTCCCCTAAATAAGATCAAATCGATGATAATAAAAATAGGTTTCCAGTTAAAATAACAACAAGTAAAACGTTGTTAAGTTCGACCTGGTCGAACCTTATATCGTTAGCTGCACTAGCAACCACTCTAAGTCCATTTTTTTATGAAAATTGAGATTTTGTTATAGAGATATCCAACAAGCCAAAATACATCATCTACAAAAAGCAAAATACATCTATGTTGTTGTTTTGTTTACCTTTTGTTGTTTCTGTTTCAAAAACAACTAAAAATTTGATGAAATGTATTGGCTACGGTTGTCAGGCAGATTGTACAGACTGTTTCTAAACCCGCCAAGGTTATTCTTCAGCAGACTTTGGCAACGATTTCTTCGGCTACAAATCAAATGACTTGTACGGGAGTTTCATTTGAATAACTGAGAATTATCGAAGACTACTTTGCGTATGGTCATCGAACTATGCGTAAAACAATCTTCACAGCGCAGTGTCAATATGTTACGCTTAGTCCACACAAAAACGCATACCACGTAAAGTCTGTCTGAATAACGGGTAGTTATGATAACAATAGCTATGATAAATACAAAAAGAATTCAGTTACAATAGCTTTCGACGTTTTTTCGGGTTTGTAAAGTATTTAGTTAATAAAATTACCCATATGCATTTGACCGGATCTGGAGGCCAGGTGTGTTGACGTATCGCTGCCTGATGTGCTCATTAGGTAAAATTAGAAATTTTTAATTTATACCATTTTCCTTTGTTTGACAGCACTTTTCCGGAGCATTTTCCGGAATTTTTTTTCGATTTTTGCCGCCAATAAACAAAAGATAAAAAAAATCCTGCTAAATGCTTTAATTTAGCCTAATCTTTCCTCTTTTCTACTTATACAAAAAAAAATACCGCGATATCGCTAAACTGGCCCACGCTAAAATTATTTGTGTATCAACACTTGCATGCATTTTCCTTTGTTTGACAGCACTTTTCCGGAGCATTTTCCGAAACAAATCTTCGATTTTTGCCTCCAAAAAACAAAAGATAAAAGAAATCCTGCTTAATGCTTTAATTTAAACTAATCTTTCCTCTTTTCTACCTCAACTGGCTCAACTGGCCCACGCTAAAATTATTTATGTATCAACACTTTCTTGGGCATTTACTCGTAAATACCCATTAGAAAGGAATGGGTTAAATTATACTATTAAAATAAGATCTACAATAAAATTTGCAACTGTGGCTGGATTCCTTTTACATTAATAAAAGTACAAATAACACCAGAGCTTTTTTAATATTTACAAAAAACACTAAAAGTCAGTTTATACGAAAATAAGCTAAGTCCACGAAAAAGCAAACATGCTTAGTCCAAAAAAACACAAGAGCTTTTTTAATATTTACCAAAAACACTAAAAGGCATTTTATACGAAAATAAGCCAAGTCCACGAAAAAAATTAAAATTATTTAAAGCAAACATGCTTAGTCCAAAAACCCTCCATTTACTTAACTGGTGTATTTTTTTAATCAGTGAATTAGTGGTATTTAAGCGGAGCGTATAAATAAAGATTACTGCTTTTACAGAATCAAAAAATAATTAAAACAGAAACAGTTAAAAAGTTTTTTCTCTCTGTGGAAAAATTCGTAGAACTGGACTGGCATGTTTGCCTATCACTCACTTAAAGCGCAAAATAGGGTCCGTACCTAATATCAGCATAAATTAAAAAAAATACTCTATAGTTGGATTCATAAGCGGTTTAAACTGTTAAAATCTTCAGTTTTGAAAAGTCTTTAGCTTTACGATGTCAGTCCAAGATGGAGTGGATGCCTTTACAATTTAAAAATATTAAATCGCGAACAGCATTCAATTTCTGGAGAAGTTTATAATTTAAATTTGAATAATGAGTGTGTTAAAATATTTATTTTTCTAACGAAAAGTAGTCCAACGTCAAGCAAAATTTACATTTAATGTGTCCCGGCTGGAGTCCCGAAAAATTTTAAATTTTTAACGCTTTCCCGTGAAACGAGAAAACCGGGGGAAAAAACTTCTGTACTAGGTCTACGTACTAAAAAAATTGAATTATTTTTTAGGTATTTTCATCGCTTATTTTTATAAATAAATTACTTATCAATTGAGTTGTTGCTTACCAAAAATATTTAGGGAGGCTTAGTAACAAACGCTACTTTTGTAAGTCCGAAGACTAACTTTGCCACATCTTAACAACTCATAATAACCGTTTAATTTTTTTTCCAATTAGAATAAACACCTGATTTCAAGCGCTATGGGAAAATATCAAATTTTATTAAATAAAACACTCTGGTAACACTATTTTGGGTACAAAGTCGCCTGTAACTAATGTTGCCATTAAATTAAATGACCAGCCACAGCAGTGCCCTCTCACACGGGCTCTCTCTCTCTCGCACGGCAAGAGATACAATTTCCGTATCCATGTATTTGTGTCGCAACTCTCGCAAATACTCTTCTGAACAACCGAATACGCGCTCATATGCATGTGTACGAGTATGTGAGAGCGAACATAAATACTTTTCAAATAGACATGAACGAATTTCTTTGCTCGGCCGACCCATACAGTTTAGTTGCTGTTTAAAACTAGTCCGCACAACACGTTGGCGTACGTCGTGAATAGAAGAAGAGTGATAAAGTTAAACATTTCTAAAGTGTAGTGTATGATAGAATTTATTTAATTTTTTTCTAAACAAAAAAAAAAAAACAAAAATTCTGCTGACATACACTACAGGCGAAACGTTGGTATCAGTGAGTGTGTATATTCAATACTGCTGGTTATAGGAAAAAAACAAACCAACTAACAAAAAAATTAAATTAATAAAACGAAACGAATGAATATGTAATACAACCAATCAACTTAAAACCAAACGTCAGTGGTGTGAGAGTTCAAAGAATAAAAGGAAGAATAAAGCAACAAAAAAATATTCATATAATGATAATTTATATAGTAAAAAAGAAATCAATCGATAACAAGTGAGGCAAAACAAAAAATGAATAAAATAATCGATGGTGCATAACGAAATTGTGAGAAAAAAAGAAAAATAGAAATCCTACTAACAAAAAAAGAAAGATTATTACGGCTTTATTTAAAGTGTTTTGGAGAAAAGGCAAAAAATTCTTTGTGAAAATTATTTATTGCCGGATTTGCACCATCTCAGCAACCACACTTTAGTTATTTAGAAAAGGAGAAGAAGAAGCAGACAAAAAATAACATTGTCGTTCTTTTACACACTTGTGTGTGCATGCATGTACATACATACATATGTCCGTAGTACGAGTACATTCATGAAAACAGTTCGTACCAGTTCGCTATGAGCCTGTGTGCGTGAGTGAGTGTGCTGTGCCTTAAACTCGTCGTCCATACACCACTGCTAAAGCGACTGATGCCGAATACCTCTACAGTGACTGTGACTATTTCATCGTGTCGTGTTGTTGTATCATCTGTGTGTGCTGCCGCCGCTGTCGCCGTCTCTCCCGACTTTGCTAGTTTTGTTTTCAGCTCGGCGCTTGCCTCTTTGGGAGCTCCTCTCGTACGTTAGGTGTGTGTGTACGGTGTGTGCTGTACGGTGTTGTGTGTTGTTTTTATTTGTTTGTTATCGCCATTTAAGCTACGTGCCGTAACGTATTTGCTGCCACCGCCGCCCCCTTGTATGCGCCACCACCGTTATATGTGAAACGTTCGTCGTCGTTTGTTCAAATCACAGAGGAGGAAGAAGCAGACCAAGAAGAAAAAAATCGAATCGCCAGCACTTAGTTCATTTGAATTTGACGTTTTTCTCTCTTTTTTTTCGTTTCTGTGCAGAATACCACTTAATGCAAAAACATAAGAGCGAAGAAGCAACAGAAAATCGCAAAAAAACAAGAACTACGAAGACGGCTACACAACCAGCAAACATTGAGAACGAAAACATTGAATGTTTTCAGCGATATTTCTACCGAATATAGCCGTTTCCCTGCCTTAACGAGTAGACAACGCCACATATCAGTTAACATAAAACATATCGTAAACAACAAATCAACCAAACAAACAACATTCTATAAGAATTCTTAGAATTCAGTTGAGACCACTATCTAAGAGCTCTTCCTTCTACCAACTGAAACAGAGAAAATACGTCGGGTGAAACAAACAACAGAGAAAACCGGTGAAAACATTCTAACGCCAACCAAACTCCCGCCCCCCCCCCCCCCCCCCATCAGTTGACAGTGACAGTGTGTTCTTCGTCCATGTCCACCATATCTGTGTGACTCTGTGTTTGCGTGTGTGTGTCAGCGCGAGCGTATACATATCTGTCGGTGTATGGGTGACACACGTTTTGTGTAGACAAAAACAAATTCAAAACACGTAATATTTGACGTTGCCCGTCTGTGTATCAATATTCTAAACAACAAACGGCCAAGTGACAAACAGGTATACTTACTTACCCACCATACCCAACCATCAGCACCATCCATCCATCCATCCATGCCTAAAGGTGACAAAAAACAAGCGTACGAGTAAATTTTTTTAAATACAAAACAAATCCATATCGGCAAAATTTACAAAATCGCAAAAAATTAAACTAAAGACAAAAGGAAACCACAGAACCCCCGTCTAAAATAATTAAAAAACTTAATCTTTTTAGAATTTTTTTTAAAAAAAAAAAACAAATCTTAAATCGGTATCAAATCATATCAAATGTAATAAATACTTGTAAACAATTACAAATATCCTCTACATATCAAATATAAAACATAATCATCACGTTCGTAGAACAATAAATCAAAAAGCAAAAATAAAACATATCAATTAATTTAAAAAAAGCAATTATTCGTATAACTAAACAAACAAAAAATAAAAAAGAAAAGAAAAGACCACAGTAAGCAGCCATATAACATCATTTAATAAATCAAGTAAGTTCATTTTCTAAATATATACACATTTTTTAAATATTTGAGACAAGTATATATTCATTCCATTGAAAGTATCCAACTGAAATTAATGATAGAAATTAAATAAAATAACCTGGTTTCTTACCATAGGGAAAAAACATTTTTTAACAAACAGGGATATTTGAGGGATTTTTCTATACTCCCAAAATATATCCTTACTTGCATTCTTAAAATTTTTTGTCCACAAAGTATTAATCCCTTGCCGATGGAGTAGCGCCCTAAATGACCAACTCCATTTCGATAACTTTGAGATAAGGGAAATAATGCTGACATTTTTTGAATTTACTTCGAATTCCTTTTTATAATATTAAATTTATTTCCTAAAGATCGTTTTGTTTGTTCATTTGTTCATTTTTAGATTTCTTAATTTCAAAAGCGAATTATTGCAATGTACGACGATATCGTCTGCATACTATGTAAAGTGCCTTACTATATACATTTCTATAAGTCTAATCAATGCAAATAAGCGTTCTTCATATGAAGATTTCCATTTTTCGGTTTAATAAGAAAACCGGGATCAAACGATAATAAAGTTTTATAACTTTGCTTTAGTTCTAAGATATTGAAAAGGAGACTGCTTACTTAGGACATCTATATGTACTCAGATGAAGCAATTTATACAGGTATCGATAGCGATAAATTTTCAGAATGTATCGAGTAAATTAATGTTATCGTTGTACTACCCAATCTAATAATTGATTTTTAATGAAATAGAAGATTGGTTTCATTCCAATTGTTCAAAATTGTTTAAACAAAAGTTTAACCTCTCTAGAGATGGTTGTAGTTTGGAATATACGAGGGCTGCTATATATATTTCTGGCCTAACAATGCAAATGCGAAAAATATGAATATTTGTCATCAAAAATATTTTAATGTTTTTCAAAGTATTCTTTCGCATGATCTATACACTTTTGCATGCGCTCAAACCAATTGTCGAAGCACTCCGCTTGAGACACCTCCAAAACATGGTTTGGTTCATGGAACGCTTCAACAGCACCTTCTGGCGACGAAAATCATTGAGCACGCTTTTTTTTCTTGATGTGCGGGAAAAAAAGAAGTCATTGGGTGCCAGGTCAGGGTTGTACGGCGGATGACCCATCAATTGGACTTTTTGGCCGGTCAAAAAGGCGCTGGTTTGAGGAGATGTGTGAGAGTTCGCATTGTCATGGTGCTCAATGATTCGTCTTCTCTTGTTCATTTTTCGATTTTCTCCGAAAACTTCAGGCAAACTAATTGTGGTGTACCACTCAGAATTGGCCGTACATGACCAGTTTTGCCTAAGAAACAGGCGACCATTTGCTTCGAACAGCTTCTTCTACGAACAACTTTCGTTGGATTCTGCTCGTCTTCGAAGAGTCACACGGTCAATTGCTGTTTTGTTTCGGGCTCATACGCATAGATCCATGATTCCTCACCTGTGACGATCTTATAAACGTCTTTTAAAGCACCGCGATCGTTATTTTTTCAAAATTTCTTTGCACCAATCGACACGAGCCTTTTTTTGAGCGATTGTGAAATTGTGCGGGATCCAACGAGAACAAACCTTTTTACGGTCAGGTGTTCATGCAATATCAAATGTATGCTGGTGGAAGAAATGCCCAAGGATGCCTCTTTCTCACGGTATGCCACATGACGATCTTGCATTATCAGTTCATGCACGACATCAATGTTCTCTGGCACAACGGCCGTTTTTGGACGACCTTCTTCTTTGAGCGAGCGTCGGCCACGATTCAATTCATTAAACCAGTTTTTCACAGTGCTATAGGATGATGCTTCATCACCATACAAAGATTTAAGTACATCGATGTACTCTTGTCGTGATAACCCACGTCGAAATTTGTGAAAAATTATCGCACGAATATGTTCACGAGCTTATTCCATTTTTTGCCAAATTGATTTTTTCCAGTCACTGTAAACCACACAAATGATAGTCGTACGGCAAAACGTTCTGAGTACGTTTATGCTAAAAAATGTCAAACTTTCCAATTGAAATGTCAGATGGCGCCAATCAACTCTAAGTGTTGCCTAGGCCAGAAATATATATAGCCCTAATTATGTTAGTATGGATAGAGACACATCCGCCATTTGAGCTACTTGAAAGTATTGGTCCTATCGTTATAGAATTATGGAATTTTGGATATAAAAGTAGTCATAGGTTGTCCTGGGTTATTATTAGGCAAAATGGCGTGGCATTTACAAATTTGAACTATGATACTATGGAAGACAATTCATGGTGAAAGCTACAACTGAACTTAATTAAGCGACTTTTTCGATTGCAAAGGTATAATAAATTTAAAAGTAACAATTTTAAATTATTAGTAAATAAGGGTCTCTAATCAAGAATCTGTTGACGGATTGATCAAAATTCACTCTAGTTTCCCTGGCTTTAGAGTAAACCGATATTTTCGAGTATATTGGATATAGTGAAAGAATAAAATATATCACAGTGTGGAACATTTTATTACAAGAGTTGATGTTTGTAATGTAATGTTCCTTGTACCGGTAGTTCCACAGCCAATCAGATTCTTTATAAATATGTCCATTGCAGGCCGCCCAAGTATGTTGGTAGTGTGCACGATAGACTCATGTCTCAATTAATGACTTTTTTGTTTTAAAAAAGAAGAGGAATCATTCAGATCGAAAATAAGGCAGGGAAGAATCATGCATGATTGGGTTGTAAATAAGGGCCTAACGAGAAAAAGTGGCTATTCCAAATTACATTAACATCAGAAACAATCGGTATAGAAGAAGGATAACCTGTATTTTATAAAATTTTTCTTGATGAAATTCATTTGTTCCTTACAAATTGGTTTCTATAGCCTTCTGCACTCGTAACAGACTGTTTATTATTTTAAAAGTTACATCGATCAATCATTTCCCGTTAGAGAAGCCCGGTTTTAAAACATACTCGTATTGTCACGCACTTTAAAAACGTTTAACTTTTGTTCCATTACATTTTGTAAAAAATGTAATGTAACATTTTCGTTCAAGTGCAGAGTAAAGTTTTTCTTAATATTGTTCCTTGGTTTTGTAATTATCACTTATGCTTTTATCGGATTTAGTTTTTTCTATTTATTTTAAGGGAAATTTTTAATTATATTTGTTATTTTATATTTATGATGTTCTATTAAAAATTTTACTTTATTTTGAAATTAAGCTTTAATAGGCCTTTAATTGACTTCAAATGTCAATAAAGAAATTAAATGCATTCAGATTATGCCGTTTGGCAAACGAGCATTTCCGATCATTTGAAACTTTGTTCGTCCGTTCAATAAATTATATTTATTTTTAAGTTCAATACAAACATTATTATTAAATAAGACATCATTTAAAAAAAGTACATGCAATGGAGTTGTTTATAAGATTAAATTGCTTACAATTCTCATGTTTTTCAATATTTTGATTTTTTGTATTTCAATCAAACATGTAGACATAATATAAGCCCATAAATATATTAATTGCACGAGTATGTATATTTCGATTTGTTAGTAAGCTTCATCCATCTATAAGCATCATTCTTTAAATTCTTGTCATGTGGGCGTGTGCGTTGCATTTTTCAGTTCTTTGACAATAATATCAGGTTGTTTTCATTGTACGTATTCTATTTGCCAACTGTTGTTTGTTCTTTGCTGCAGTTCATTCATCTTTTTAGGCGATTTTTACTCAACACAAGCCCATCCATAGCCATAGTATTTATATGTATATGAATAGATTTATGGCATCTATAAATATTTTTTTGGCATATATATGCTTGTTTTTTGAGTTAGATTCATCGATTTTGAAAATATCCATTGGTACTACTATAATAAAAAAGTATGTATGTACTGTAAGGTGGGTCGATTTTTATGAAAAGAAAAAAAATGAGTACGAATGCTCTCAGAACTGACAGTAGTTTTTGCCAAAGTTATTGCTATTTTTAAAAGGATTATTTTTATTTTGGCGAAAATCTCTATTCAATTTGACAAATAATAAAAAAATTTTGAGCTTCCAAATGCGGTATTGGTCTTCTTTTTACAACAGTTTTGGTCTGTAAAAAATATTAATGCAGCGTTTTTTAATAAAAAAATGATATCCAAACGATACGGCTTCATTACCTTAGTTTGTAATAATCTTTGTTTGTTTTTCTTTCAATTAAGAATTACCAATCATTTGTATAGGGTGATCCATCTAGAGGTATTTTTTATAAAAATTTTTTATAAAAATATAAAAATTCAAATCAAGTGTGGAATCTTTATTGGTAATTTGAAAGGGCATTTTATGGCATTTACTTAAATATTATTTTTATTTTTTGAAAATAATTACCTTCAAATGTTGGCTGCAACTACGCCTCAGGGTTTTCATTCTGAGGGTCCAATTTTGGATGACTCGTTCGAGCATATCGACCGGTATGGATTTAATGACACGCGTAATGTTGGCTACCAAAACCTGAGTCGTAGCTGGTTTTTCAACATAGACTTTGGACTTTACGTAACCAAAAAGAAAAATGTCTAAAGGTGTGATATAATTCGATCTAGGCGGCCAACTCACCTGTCCAAAACGCAAAATTAGCTTATTTTTTCGAACTGACCTCTCAATAGATCCATTGATTGAGCAGTAGTATGGCAAGTGGCATCGTCCTGTTAAAACCAAGTGTCATCAAGGTTACGGGCTTTAATTTCAGGTAGCATAAAGATCGATATCATGGCGCGATAGCGAGCATAATTCATGGTTACTATCCGGCTATCAACATTTAAAAAAAAATGTGCACCGATGATTCCAGCCGCCTATAAAGAAACACAAAACCGTGGTTTCTTTGGGTATAATGGCACCTCTTGAACATCTTTTTGTTGCTCTTCAGCCTAAATGCGGCAATTTTGTTTATTGACTTTGCCGTTGAGCCAGAAATGGGCCTCGTCACTGAATAAAATTTTGGTCGAAAACAGCGGATCTTTCCGTTTCTCACCGAACGCTTATTTCCATTTAAAGGTAATTATTGTCAAAAAATAAATGCCATAAAATGTCCTTTCAAATTACCAATAAAGATTCCACACTTGATTTGAATTTTTATATATTTTTGTTCTGAAAAAATACCTCTAGATGGATCTCCTATAATAACATTTCTTATTAGACCCATATATATGTATATACATTCCAAACTGACAACGATTATAGCTTTTTTACTCTTTTTTCCGTGTTGCGAATTTTCCACTACATATAATAAATTATTCGCCAGTCTGCACTTGCCATCAGGTAAAATTGTACTATTTCCATATTGGCAATAGTAGCAGATTACAGGTTTCACTTCCAAGTTCGGACATCTAATTTTTTTTCTATCTGCCTCAATATACAGAAGCTATAATATTAAAAAATAATAAATACAGTAAGTAACGGATATAAGAACATCTTTTATAAGAAAACAACGCATAAAAGAAATTTTTGCATAACACCCTGTAATTAATTTAACCTGTCTTTAATTGATTAAAAGAAAAAAACGCATATAAGAAACAAACCTTGTTGCAATTCTTGACTTTCTTATATCCGTTATCTACTGTACATATTAAACAATTGCTTTAATTTTGTGTGTATGTAATTTTAACTTAACATTTAAATGTAATATGGCAACACTAAACGGTTTATTCACTTGTTGCACATGAACAATATGAAATATTCCAACTCGTTACAAAAACACGATCTTATAAGAAACACAATCCTAGACAGATATGATTCCTGGTTAAAGAAGGAGAGAGCAGGAGACTAACAGGAAGATAAATGAAAAAATTTGTGCTGGGCACAAACTCATCTCAGAGTCTGAGAAGAATATGAATAACATACGAGTACACATACCGAGAAATTAGCAGTAATGGCTTGGAAGAAAACAACCGAGCTAGAGAATCTGAGATGAGATTGGTGATAGTTGAATAAAAAGAGAGAGATAGCGCAACCGAATGTGTGAGCTGCAGCAAGAGCAAACGAATAATTGAATATCGGGAGAGTATCTTTTGGTCAACTCAGTTTGCGGACCTCGTTGTGTGTGTATTAAGGAGTGTACACATGTACGAGTATCGAGTATCTGCATAGGAATTTTTTCCTTCCTCTTTTTATGAATTTGTGTATAGTGTGTGTGTGTGTAATGTATTTGTGTTTCTGACGATGACTCTCTTTGAATATTCTTGTATGCCTTTCGTATGCAGGTGTATGTATGCATATTCACAGTGTGCTCTGGTCGGGTGTGTCAGTGTGCTGGTCTGTCTGCCGTCCGTGTAGAAATTCTTGCTTGCTAGCATGTTCGTGTATACTTCTCATTCTCTCTCGCTCTCTCTCTCTCTTGCTATATAAGTCTGTCTGTCTGCATTGGTTGTGCTTGAGTTGGTGGCGCCATACATGACGACGCCGCCGCCGCTGTCGCCGTTACTATTATTTCTTTATTACGTCAGTGGCGCCCACTGGCGCCTGATGTTTAAGCTACCTTCAACTGATTTAATTTGTTACTTCGTTTATTTTACTCCCTCCTGTTAGTTTTGTTTCGTTGGTCGCTTGATTGTTTAGTTTAGTTAAGTTAGTAACTGACGGGGCTGACTAACTACCAGACTACAGAGACTGAGCTTGTGTCGATGCATGTATGTGTCACTGCACGCAAAGCAGTTGCTGTTATTAAAAAAACTCTATGCTCCATTGGAGCAGCTATTAGACGCCGCTAACCAGACATCTTTTTTTCAGTTCAATACCCAACCAAAAAAAAAAAATTTATTTGGTCTAAAAAAGGTGTGATAACAAATGTTCATTTTTTATATATGAAAAAGGAAAACTTGTGTGTGTAGGTAAAACTTTTAAAGCAAAGTCTGGTATGTGTGGCAGGAAACGAAAAAATGAAATTTCACTAATTCATATACATACATACTAAATATGTTAAGGGTCTTGCTAAGAGGCTGATCAATGTTAAAAGTTAATAACTACCTTACAACCTAGACAGACTAATGTAAATTAGGAGACTTAATGCAAATTATCTAGCGTCATTTCCTCCCAATCTGCATTAACTCTGACGTAAATGCACAGAATCAAAATTAATATATGCTGCATATAGGTATTACAATCTGGCAACACTGTCACAGTTTATCACAGACAACCGCTGTATACAAACCAAAATTCTCTATATGTGACGCGCAAAATACAAAGGGACCTACGGTTAAAAACCAGTTTTGTTCAGGAGAGCCATTTTAAAGATTAGGTCCCTTTCTATTTGCGCTTAGAATGGTCGACTTAACTTTCATAAAACGCGCATATCTCTGGGAGGGAACACTTTTGGGGCATGGGATCGGTCTCATTCGATAATCAGATGTTGTCCACATCAAAAAAAAAGCGAAAATTGATTTTTTTACCCTTAGGTCCCTTTTTCTATGCGCTGTCACATATGAAAAATATTCTCCACGAAACTATTATACCTACAAATTTTCACAAATGCCTTGCTCTAAGTCCCCATTCTCACCAGTCAGCTTTATTTGCGTTAATTTTTATGATTCCCTTTTGAACTTGCCTCCTGTGTTTGCCCCAGGCAATTCGTTGATGGCAATTTTTGTTTTCATTATTGCTTTTTCTGACATTCTGTATTTTGCTTGTTCTCATTTTTGTGTGAAAAATACTAAACTTATCTGCAGCCAACTTCACACTACGAAAAACACAAAAGGAATTGACAGTACGGGCAACTTTTTCCCTTTCCAATCTCCTTACCCTCTCTCCTACAAACTGAGAGTTGCGGCAAGTTAAGTTTCCTTTTGTAAATGGGGGTCCTACTGTGACCCAACTTGTAGCAACACGTTGAGATTTATGGCTGGTAGTGCAAGTACAGTTTTTGTTTACATTGTGGGCCAATTTCTGCAAAAGTAATTTCAGCCGTCTTTCAAATAAAGCGTGGTTTTTCTGCATAACTGCTAATCGTTATAACTATCTTTTATCCATTTTATATCGAAGTAAATGGCAAAAAATAGTTGACAAACAGTTATTTACAACCTATTAGCTGTTTACTAAATGCAGTTACCTAATGTAGACCCCGGCGTATCTCACTATAAAATTTAAATTTGCATTAATGACTGCGCTTTTAGATAGCTAGTTAAGTACTTTACAATATTGACATCTGGCAACATTATAAAAACAAATTTGAGATTAATATGGCTACATTGTTTCTCTTTGTACAGGGTGTCCGCCGGGAAGGTATACTGCAGGGTCTATCGGAAAGTTATACTCTTTGTTTGCTTATAATTTTTGATTAACTGAAAGAGAATGGATCTTATATTGATAAATATGTTATTCAATGTAGGCAATTATGTATGGAATATAATATCAGATAAATGTCCGCCTCTGTTAGCCTTACAAATTCGAGCTCTTTTGAGCACATTTTTCTTTACACTCAGCACGGCGTCGAATTGAGGTTGATGGATTGTTTTAAACACTTTCTCGAGCAGCAGTAATGTTTTCAGCCGATTTTGCAGTACGTTGTGTTCCATCTTTCTTCGAAATCATTCATTACACATTAAATAGTGCGTTTTGTTGCCACGTTGTTTCTCCCGAAAATTGGACGTAACTTTCTCATTGTCACAGTAATCGATGATTGATTTTGATAAAATGTTTAACGATTTATCGAATATTTTTCCATAATAAATTGGCCACGTCTCTACTTCACGACTGTCCGGCGGACACCCTGTATATATGTACTTATCAAAGAGAATTTAACCACAAGAGTTATAAGGGCGAATTAGTCAAAAGCACACAAACAATATACAACATTTTTTTTTATGCCGGTTTTAGTTACTATAAATAATTACTTTTCCAATCTTGTGCACATGAACCTGATTCGAATTTGCCGATAAGAACTCTTGTTTTTCACGCTTTTTTAGTATACATTAAAAAAACATCTGATTTTGTAAAGCAGGGTGTGTCATGTAAGACTGTTTGTTTGGAAAAATAAGTCTGGTATCTCTTAGCGACTACAAACCAACTCGCTCGCTAACCGAGTAATTTCCATTAAAAGTGCTAGTTTAGAAACCTCAAAGAAACCTGCTAATGGGTTTTATAAAAATAATGTATTTCATTATTAAATCGTGCATACTGCGATCCGATTATTGAACCGATTTTTTGACAACCGAATCATTCTGGTCTGGTTCTCATTGACGTCAGTTTTAAAATTAATTTCTCAAACAAGCTTCGTCTATGTTTTTAATGTAGCGATTTTATTTGTTGCGTACTTATTTTTAATAATAATGGTTTTAACATGTGAGTAAGTTATACAGCAGCATAAATAGCAACATAAAATACATTCTTAGTCGTTACCATTTGTTGGTCCCAACAATCAAATTTATACAAATCCCACATCAGATATTTTTTTATTTTTCTAACCAAATCGTTTTTAGTATCTTTTAGGCTATTATGAATTTTATTTAATGTAGGCAACATAAATGCTTTTCGTCCAAGGGAATTTTTGTATTTCAAAATATGTACTGATTAATAGTTCTTGCAAATTAAATTGATAAAAGGTACAACTAGGTCTGGGCAAAATTACATTTTACTGGGATCCCTTTACTCTATACACTCTATACTCCTATAAAAAGTTTTCTATTCGCTTTACCAAACATCACTCCTTGCTGTCTAACCTTTGTGACATCAGACAAATACGACTTGTAAGGCTACTACCGATTATAATTTTCGGTCAGAGAGGTTATCCTGCCGGGCTGGGTATTATACTTGTACCTATACCATAAACACACACACACCAATGTACAAAGAATGTCTGACTGCCGTTTGGTCCGTCTTTTTGGCAGACGGTTTTAATAGTTTGTTGACGAGTTAACCGACTGTCAGATATTAATATTAATGATAATACGAAAGACAAGTGTACAAAAAACACACGACATGGGAGACAAAATTATAAACAGGAACCCCATTGTAACAGCAAGCGATATGTCTGTGCACTTATATTAGGGTGTAGCGAAAAACATGGCAAAATAAAAGTAATATTTTCGTCTTTCTTTAAAGAAAAGCCAAGATAAATTGAAACAAAGCTAATTATGTCAAATTGAAATTTTGAGTTTATACCCTTCATCTTCATTCTCGAAGAAGTAAGGCCCAATGATATTTGCAGATGTGATCCCACGCCATACCGCGTTGATGAATAGCTCTTGGATTTTCAGAACCCCAGAACCTACTGTTCTGCTTATTAACAAAGAAATTCAAATAGAAATGAGCTTGATCACTCATGCGTTCAAATAATTGATCGCTGATTTGAACAATAAAGTTCTATTATTCTGGTTCTTTGCTCAGTTGTGAGTCTCTCCATTATTTATTCTCCAAGTGTCATTTATATAACCTTAAAAAAATAATAAAAAATATATAAACGTAAAAGTTATTCAATTTTTAAACCCCAATGTAACTTTTGGTCCACCCTGTAAATATATGTTTAGTAGGCATGTTCAAAACCTTTGCTTAATAAAAAAGGAAAAAATCACTAACAAAAATTACAATATGCGTAGTACAAGATCTCTTAAAAAATTCTGATTTTGTAGACTTTTTTAGTATTAAAAACTGACTTCTCAAATTTGAAAAATTTACAAGGTAAAGCCAAGAAGGAAAAAAAGATGAAGGATAAAGAACCGGAGGAAACTGACGATGATATGGGTTTCGCTCTCTTCAACTAAATCGACAAATGTTGATTTTTATACTCCGAGCAAACTGATTAATGTATAGCAGAAAAGCTTCGACTGACATGCATGTTTCACATACACGCAGAGAAAAAACCTGGTTACTATATGTAACGCGCAAAAACGAAAGGGACCTAAGGGTCAAAACCAGTTTTGTTCAGGAGAGACATTTTAAAGATTTAAATACGTGTATCATTGGAGTACCATCACTTTCATAAAACGCGCATATCTCGGGGAGGGAACACTTTTGGGGCATGGGATCGGTCTCATTCGATGCTCAGATGTTGTCCACATCAAAAAAAAGTGAAAATTGATTTTTTTTTACCCTTGGGTCCCTTTCTCTATGCGCTGTCACATATGGCCGCGTTAATAATAATATGTTCTCCGCAATAAAAGTATGTTCGTCGTAACCATAGTATTGTTTACTGAATTTAATTCGTACAATAGCATAATTGCCGCCATATTAATATTGTTAAAATGTAACAATAGCATAATTGCCAAATTTAAAAATGAAAATATGGTTGTAGCAACTATATAAATATGATTGGTGAAACAAAAAAGTGTTTTTTTGGGTTTTACGTAAACAGTAATATGATAACGTTAATCATACTGTATGATTGTAATTTTTCCTCATTTAAAAATGCTTTTTAGAACAATGTTATTGTTACAGATCTAATGCAATAATTGTACTTTTTTATATGCACGCAGAAAAAAAGTATGGTTGGGGTGACAATATTCGAAGAGGATCATACTATTGTTGGGTATATGGTTGAGACACAACAATATTATGATCCTCACAACAATAGTATGATTCAAATACAACCATACTATGATCCCCACAAACAAAGTATGATTCACACTCAACCATACTATGATCTCCACAACCATACTATGATCCTCACAACAATAGTATGTTTCTCATACAACCATAGTATGATCCTCACAACCATAGTATGATTCACAAGCAACCATACTATGATCCCCACAACCATAGAATGATTCACACTCAACCATACTATGATCCCCAAAATTATTTGTTAGGATTGGTTGTTGTTGTTATGTAAATATAGAGATTTTTATTAAGTTTGTTATTTTAAATTGCATTACTATTAGTTCATAGCCAGATTTGAGGCCATGTTTTTATTAAACATTTCATTCAAGAAACAAAAATATATATTCCAACGGTCAAAAATACTTTTAGTTGCCAGCAGGGGTGAATGCTACTTCACTGTCCGTAGACACCAAGTAAAGAATGTGATTAAACCCCATGATCGAAGGCTATGTACTTAAGTGCAGGCAGATTTTAAATAAACAAGAATCAGTCGATTTTAGAGTATTTCACCGAACAAAGTAAACACAATAAAAATCCCTTGAACTACCTTCCGATTGTTATTGTTTTTTTAATGGACAACAACCATTCACTGTATCGTGTGTATGTGTTTTTTGTATATTAAAAAAACATACGCACACACATACATGTATGTTCTATAAAACTTGTTTTGTTTTGTTCATAGTTGCAACCATACTGTATGATTGCCGTAATCAAATTATTGTTAACGTAAATTTTAAACAACAATACTTTTGTAACACCGACCATGTTTATATGGTTACTACAACCATGTTTTCATTTCTAAATTTGACGATAATACTATTGTTACATTTCAACAATAGCAATATTGTCGCAATCATACTATTGTCAAAATGAAATTCAAAAAAAAATACTATGGTTGCGACGAACATGCTTTTATTGTAGAGAATATAGTATTGTTACGGTGACCATAGTGTAACCATATCTTTTCTCTGCGTGTGGAAATTGAAAATTTTCAAACAAACTGCTTTGACTTTGTTAAACCGAAATATTTGTAATAAAAACGCTTAGGTTTTTTTTTAAATGATTTTTTCTACTGTTAAATTAATCACTCCTATTATTTTGAATTAAATGTCTTTTTCATTAATTCTCATAGCTCCAATCGATTCTTTGAAAATTGTCACCATAAGCATACTTTTTTCTGCGTGTGTTTAGTTAACTACATCTATTTTTTCAATTCTGTCGTACATGATGCTTAATAGTCCAAGGTACAAACTGATGATCCACAGCTCATGAACGGTTTACCTTTAACTAGTTTTTCGTGAAACCCTAATACATGCGTACTGTCAGATACACTCAGTATACTCGTAGTATATGTAGTACCTATAGGTTTCATACGGACATCGTCTTTGTCGTCATCAGCGCCATTATTGACGACAACATCGGCAACTTGATAGCGGGCTGATGAAGGCAATTTAACAAGCAACTTGTCTTTAAAGTAATTTCTGCTTTGTGTATGCTTTGTTGTTGTCATTTTATACATGCCGTTGTTGTTGTTCTTATTGTATAATAAGTTCTTGTTGTTTTGCTTGGCATTGTTGGCTGTGTTGTCGGTCGCTCGCTCGCGGGTTATGGGAAGTGGTAGCACCCTTGCCTGTTACAATAATGGTAGTTCATACTCACTCTAGCCGCGCCGATGATGATAATGATGATGGTGGTGGTTGTCATTGTTTTAGCCGGTGTTGCTAGTGCTACTGCCACTTCTGCTCGTGCTATTATCGCCAAGTAACAAAAACATTTCAGCCATGACATCAAGTCCGCGGAACACATTGTTTTTTTTTCATTTGATAAAATAGATCGTTGGCGCCACCAACACCATCACCACAAGCCATGAGCACCACCAGCACCTCGAAATAAAAAGTAACAAGTAATAGCCGAGAATACATGCCGAGGTACTAGGTAGCAACAACAGAGATAGGAGAAGCAACCGACAACTACCGCTGTTGTTTTCCGATACGTTAATTGCAAAAAAAAAAAACTACTACAGCCGACAGATAGGTGGTAGGAGGCGGCATTTGTTTTGCCAAGGTAGACATCAATAAATGTTTTTTTTCCAACAAGTTAGAAAAAACCAGGAGGGAAAGCCTTAAACTGATATCCTTTAGAAGACTTTGTCGAAATGTCTTTTATTAAGTGAAATCGATCTATCTAATGACATTAGCTTATGTAGAAAATGTAGAAAAATTCTGTGAAATTTGATATTTAAAGGCCGCTGATTTAAAAAACACATGCAACTATGCCACCCACCTATTTCTTGGGACCATATTCTCTATCGCGTCACTTACATTTTAGTCACGTTTTCGAGATATTAAAGGGCTCATTTTCTATCATTAAAGTTGACTATTTTTTTTACACATATGGTTAAATTTTGGATATTCAAAATATATTAAATTTTGTTCAGGATCTGTTAGCTGGAACGCTTTTGAAACCGTTTATCGTGACTTAAAAATAAATTACAAGTTAAGTTACAGAGTATGGGACCCTTAAAACAGAGTATGAGACCCTTAAAAATAATTCTTTTTAGAACAACAAATTTTTAAAGCATATTTTTATAGAAGAAATCAACAAATCCACTTGAAACATTCGCTGAATGAGTTTCTTGAAATTCTAAATGATAATACTTTAAACCCCCAAATCAATATTTCACAGCACGGACTAATTCGGTTCATTTGCCAATTTATTTACCCCAGCTAAAGTTATTTTTTATTTTAATTTCATAAATCAGTTTGTATCAGTATCAGTTTAATAAATATATGGACTAAAAGCAAAACCTGGCAGTATACAATTTTGTTTTGCGTTATGACGAGGGTGGCTATATATATTTCTGGCCAAGGCAACAGTAAGTGTTGCCTGGCACCATCTGACGTTTCCATAAAAAGTTTGACATTTTTTAGCATTAACGAACTCTGAATGTTTTGACGTACGACCATCATTTGTGTTGTTTACAGTGACTTGTAAAAATCAGTTTGGCAAAAAAATGGAATTAACTCGTGAACATTTTCGTGCGATCATTTTTCACAACTTTCGACGTGGATTATCACTACAAGAAAGCAACGATGAACTTAAATCTTTGTATGGCGATGAAGCACCATCCTATAGCACTGTAAAAAACTTTTTTAATGAATTCAATAGTGGCCGACGCTCGCTTAAAGACGAAGGTCGTCCAAAAACGGCCGTTGTGCCAGAGAAGATTGATGCCGTGCGTGAACTTATAATGCAAGAACGTCATGTGACACACCGTGAGATAGAGGCATCTTTGGACAGAAATTTTGAAAAAATACGATCGCGTTGCTTCAAAACACGTTTATAAGATCGTCACAGGTGACGAATCATGGGTCTATGCGTATGAGCCCGAAACAAAACAGCAATCGACCGTGTAGGTCTTCAAAGACGAGCCAAATCCAAATGAAAGTTGTTGGATAGGCAGCAATTTTCAGTAGAGGCAACTGACACTTTCGGTTGAAGAAAACAAGTAACGGTTATTCTAACAGCCTTAGATGATTATTGGAGCTGAATTTGTACATGTCTTGGTTGTTTTTATAGAATGTTGGTAAAAGGTACTTTTTGAAAAAATTAATATTTTACCGCCTTGCAATGGGTCAACTGATAAGTAAAATAAATGTGTCTTTGGATAGATGTTTTGATAAGCATTGCAGTGATGAATATTTATTGTCAAGCTTTGGGTGGCCGTAAAAGGGGAAAAACCATAAAAAATTGATTGTTGTTTTGAATAATAGGATGGTCTATCTATAGCGAAAATTCTAATCAAGTCTGAGTAATGCCTCAAAAATACAGTTAAGCCTGTTTCTAAATTTTATTTTTTATTTATATTGTATTTATAGTTCGTTTTTTTGTATGGCAATATCGTTTGGAAGCATTAACCTTTTAACCCAATGTTTTTTTTTGTATAGGGGGATCCATCTAGAGGTATTTTTTCAGAACAAAAAAAAATAAAAAAAAAATTTAAATCAAGTGTGGAATCTTTATTGGCAATTTGAAAAGACATTTTATGGCATTTACTTTTTGAAAATAATTACCTTCAAATGTTGGCAACTGTATTATGGAAATGAGCGTTCGGTGAGAAACGGGAAGATCGGCTGTTTTCGACCAAAATTTTGTTCAGTATTGAGGTCCATTTCTTGGTCAACGGCAAAAACAATTGCCACATTTGGGCTGAAGAGCAACAAGAAGAGGTTCAAGAGGTGACATTAAACGCAGAGAAAACCACGGTTTGGTGCGGTTTATAAGCTGGCGGAATCATCGGTGCATATTTTTTAAAAAATTATGATAGACGGAACGTAACCGTGAATGGTGCTCGCTATCGCGCCATGATATCGACTTTATGCTACCTAAAATTGAAAACGTAATCTTGACACTTGGTTTTAACAGGACGGTACCACTTCCCATACAGCTGCTCAAACAATGAATCAATTGAGGGGTCATTTCGAAAAGCAGCTAATTTCACGTTTTGGACTGGTGACTTGACCGCCTAGATCGAGTGATATCACATCTTTAGACATTTTTCTTTGGGGTTACGTAAAGTCCAAAGTCTATGCTGACAAACCAGCTACGATTCAGGTTTTGGAAGCCAACATTACGCGTGTCATTTAAGCTATATCGCTTGAAATGCTAGAACGAGTCATCCAAAATTGAACCCTCAGAATGGAAACCCTGAGGCGTAGTTGCGGCCAACATTTGAAGGGAATTACATTCAAAAAATAAAACCATAAAATGTCCTTTTAAGTTACCAATAAAGATTTCACGCTTGATTTTAATTTTTATATTTTTTTTTGTTCTGAAAAAATACCTCTAGATGGATCACCCTATATTTATACATATCGAAATAGGTTTTCGTCGTAAACAAAGTTTTTGTTGTGAATTAAACGGATAACATATTATAGGTTTTTTAAAATAATGTTGGAATAACTAATATTATGTTACAGCAGCCAACTAACCAGGAATTGGTCACTACAAAGAAGTAATCTGCTGTCGCCACCAATTATTGGCACGAAAGTAACATGTACATCACAATTGGTTGGTTGCCATAACCGCCAGTTGTTGGTTTGTTTAACTGTGTTTTTGGCAGTGAATACTCGTACCGTGATATAATATCTCGCACCGTCTTACCAGCAATACTATGGAATGTAGGTTATTGCAACATAAATTCTGTTTATCCCCCCGAATTTTTGTAGTTCGTACCGATTTACAACTGATTTTGTCTCTGTGTACAATATTATGTTACAACCGCCAACTAAATAGGGTTGGTCGCTTCAAAGAACTAATCTGTTGTCATCACCAATAGTACCAAAGAAGCATGCAAATCACAATTGGTTGGTTGCCATAACAACCAGTTGTCGCAACCAATAGTCAAACTGAATTTGTTTGTATAACTGTGTTATTGGCTGTGAATACCTTGTTATGGTTGTAGAAACCATCAGACGATATATCGAACCATGTTACCATCAATACTATGGAATGTTGATTATTGAAACAGAAATTCGAATTTTTGTGGTTCGGAGCGATTTCCGACTGATTTTTTCTCTGTGTCTAGAAATGTTCTGTTGGCTCCAAATAATAAGAGTGATTAGGACAAGAAGGTTTGTTAACCCTGGAAAAATTATACGTTTTATATGTTTAAAAATCAAATTAAATTGTACGTGGTTTGATCCTTGCCCTTGTTCCAAAATGTCTAACATAGAACTTAAAACCCAAACCAACTACGTTAAAATAACTAAAACTAAGTTCAGTTAATCGTTTACAGCTAGGTGGTCCATTTGTCTATATTTGCATTATATTAGATATTTTTTTTTACTGAAGAATTAATAAAAAAAATTAAAGTGTATTGAAGGGCAGTCGATTGGAGAATACGCCATGACTTTGGCTTTTCGCAGATAAGAGATGTCTTAAATCTCAGATATCAAACCTTCTTAAGGGGAATTTAAACAATATTATGGGAGTAAGGCTGGAACAAATTTAAGTTTCTTAGAATTAAAATTATTCAATTATTCAGTTCGTTAAAGAAACTAAAACTTATTTTAAATTTTATTTTGTACCTAAATCAAACAAAAAATTTAAAAAATTACGTATAACTTTGGAATCTGTTTGAAAATGTTTCATCAAATAAATAATAACGAAGTTTTAAGGTATGTTGATATATTAAACTAAATGTTTTTAGATCAACACTGTGGATTATGCCTCGCTATTTTTTCTTCTTAATTTTTAAAAAACACAATTTATTTTTGTTTTTATAAAATTGTTGTTTTTTTCAAAACTTCAACGATATATCTAAAACTACTGATCCAAATTGAAAACAATGTACGCACGAATTAAAGATAATTTTGTTGACGAGTTTCAATTTTTCTTTAACTGACTAGGGTGAACAGTCTTCAAGTTATTTAAATATTTGTATTTGAAGTGCCTTAATTATGGACACAACGGTATATATAACGGTATATATAACGAAAAGATAGAAAAAAAACCAAGTGCAGATTTGAATTCAGCGTTCCAAATTCTTTGAAAACGACATTCAGTTCTTAAACAACATATACCTTGCTCCCTTGTGTAATATATACCATTTGCAAAGGATTGGCTCTTAACAAAAAAAAAAAATCATTTAGCAAATAAACTTTTCGCGTAAAACCTGCACATTTATGTAGCAAATATTGATAAATTTCTTTACAATGTACAATACAGTTGGATACTTTCTCTCTTATCTACTTGTCTATAAAAATATTTTTAAATGTTTCAATACTAAGAGAGTTAAATGCCATTAACGTATACAAATTCATAATTACTATGAATTTAATACAAGTTTCTCAGGTATTTGCTGAAAAGTAGGCTATAGTTCTCTCTTGTGTTGTCAAAAATCCTTTTGAAAAAACACTAAATTGAAACCCTATTTATGTATTTTTTATTCTTCTTTTTTTAATTACAGAAAAAAAATTTATGGTGTCCCATCAATTTGAAATTGAAAATTTTCGTGGCATAAAAAGTGTTTGTTTCGTCGTTTTCCGCTAACGTAACGTAAAAAAAATTTGCTAATAGTTTTTTTTTGTTATTCGCGCCTTTCGTTCGTCGTTCAAGATTGACGTAAATTAATTTTTGAACCCAAACCAAATTTTGTAAAAGATTGTAGTGTTTCTCTCTGAGTGTATGATTTTGTCAAGAAGTCGACTAGACGAAATAGAAAAACAGCGCGCGCGACCTGAGTGCCACCGAAGCATCGCAGCGAAGAGGTCGTTGTTGAATGCCATCTCTGCTCCACCCGACTTCGACACGAGGAAATCAAACAAAACATAATCGAAAAAAATACCAATATTAGTTAAGGCGAATAATGCAAATAGGATAAGATCGATGTTACCACTACATTTAATGTCTCTCCATGAAATTTCAAAACGAGAAGAAAGAACTATGGCGTTATGCGTCAAAAAACCTAACACCACCTGCCCGTGGGACGACCAGACAGCCACCACTGCCGCATCGCCATCCACCTCAACGCCTCCCTCAGACACGGGAGCATCTGCTGGCATTATATCCGCCAACGCAGACCCTGGCACGTACGGCAGGCTACTGCGACGTCTCCGAAGAGAGTACAATCTCGACATCCATGTCGATGAGACCGCAAGTGAGTACGCCACCCCCGCCCTACAGTTCAGTGGACAAATTGAATTGTTCGAATGCCCAGGACTATCAGCGCTTGATGTTTCGCCAGCAGCCCGCCTACATGACGGATGTCGAAACAGAAACGTCGCTCTCAACGAGCGAATCGGGAGAAGCGGACTATGGTCGGAGGCTAGGCCCCAGCAACGATGGCTACAGCTACGCAAATACTGGCGACATAATGCACGTCGACGATTACGAAAAATTGAGGGAGAGCAGTTCGGGCAGCAGCAACAGCGGCACGTGCCACCTGTCGCAGGAACTGCAGAAGAAAGCCGAACGGGGTGTTACGGCCCAGCGCCGAATGTTGTCCAGAAATTCGACGCAGGCGACCGCAACGGCAGCCTCGGCCACCACGACGTCCGTGTATGCGGCGACGTCCTCGTTTGCCGCCAACACAGCAAAGTTTCTACGGCACTGCTGTGGCGGAGGATTCGGCTCGGCCAATTCCATTGTTGCCGCGAACACCAGCAGCCCGAACAACAACAACAATACAGCCTGCAGCAAACAAAACTACGAGAACTCGAAAAGGGCCGATCCCTGCAGCCACGCCCGTTCCACGCCGTCGAGCGCATCGGCCAACTGCAATTTTCAGCCCGAACAGTACTTCAATGCGTTAATGAAACAACTCAAGGCCAGTCAAATAACGTCACTGCTGAAAGCGGTCAAATCGCGGCACGATCAAGAGCCGCCGGTGACATCGGCACGCAGTTCCATGACCACATATCAAACCAATTGTATACTGATACAACGTGCCGAAATACTCGACGAAGAGCCATATGTGATAGTATGTCGCCTCTTTTTATGGCGAGATTTGAAAAATTCCTCTCAGCTAAAACGCTTACCCGTATGTCCGAACGAACGCGACCCAGTGTATGTATGCTGCAATCCATTGCACTGGTGTCGCATCCTCGAGCCAGGTAGGTGGTCCATTTGTCTATACTTGCATTAGATTACATATTTTTTTTTACTGAAGAATGAATAAAAAAAATTGAAAGTGTATTGAAGGGCTGTCGATTGGAGACTACGCCATGGGCTTTGATTTTTCGCAGATAAGAGATGTCATTAATCTCAGGTATCAGACCTTCTTATGGGGAACTTAAACAATATTACGGGAGTAAGGATGGAACAAAATTAGGTTTCTTTTTAGAAATTAAAAATTATTCAAATGAGCAAACCTACAACTCACGGTGGTACTGGGTATTATGGCTTAATGCTGATGTTTGCAACCAACACCTTAAAGGAATAGAATTAGTTCCTATGTTAAGTCTACCGATCGACTCAGACTCACTTTTTGATTCCATTGAGCGATGCCCATTTGTCCGTCTATCATTGTAATCAAAGGTCAGGTTGCAATTATCAACCGATTTCGATGAAACTTAAGAATAAGTACATGCAAGTTTGGGCCAAGTACGACCTCTATTGAAATTGGTCCACACCGGTCCATATTTGGACATAATACAAGGGGCTACCCCAATA
Source organism: Hydrotaea diabolus (assembly GCA_963513945.1). Classification (NCBI taxonomy): domain Eukaryota; kingdom Metazoa; phylum Arthropoda; class Insecta; order Diptera; family Muscidae; genus Hydrotaea; species Hydrotaea diabolus. Next base: position 210,456,581 of record OY740716.1, read on the forward strand.
GAGTAGTATTCGAATAAGAATTAAAAACATAAAAATACTGGGCAAAAGAATTCAAGAAAATGGCTGACTTCCTAAACACATGTTGCTTTGTAGTAATACATTGCAGGATGTTCGTAAATGCAACCCAGAATATTTTGACAATGTATTTTTTCCCTTTTGCAACACTGTTGTAGTTAATACGCAAGGAAAAGCAACAAAGGCATCCAAATAAAAGTAGATGCAAAGCGAATGCAACACATAACACAATGGCGAAGCAGGAAGATAAGTAAGCATTTTTTCGTATTTGTTGATATGAATGATACAAGGCATTATGCAACGTATTAAAAAGTAAATGTATCAACTCTGTTTTAATCACTTTCATAAAACGCGCATATCTCTGGGAGGGAACACTTTTAGGGCTCATTCGATGCTCAGATGTTGTCCATATCAAAAAAGAGAAAAAATCAAATTGATTTTTTTACCCTTAGGTCCCTTTCTCTATGCGCTGTCACATATGGTACCGATGAGCAATCCCACACCACCGGCGGAACGTGCGTCTACCAGACGGTGATGTATTTGCTTTAACTGCTGACTTAGTTTTCCTTTTCCATATGACAAACCCAATCTAATTAGCTTGTAACGTAGTTCACTCTTTCAATAATATTTGGTTTGCTTTTTTTCTGCCTTTATAACTTCTGCTAGTCTTCGAGGCATTGATTGGACAAGAATTTAGGTAACCTTGAAATATTGATCTGAAAACCTTTACATCGAGCCATCACCGTCCGTCTGTCCGCGTATTTGTGAAAGCACAATAGCGATCAAACGAATAAACCTAAGATTTCTGTAGAATTTTGCCTATATGTTCAACAATTCTTATCCGAAATAAAAGAGCTGCATATCGTTGAAAAAGTAAATTTCTCCTCCAAACACCGCGCTCAAGTTTTTATAAATCAGTTGACCAGTGTAATCAATACGGACACTTCGATTGAAGCAGATTTTGAACAAATTCAAATATAGATTCATTTTGAAGTTTTGATTGAGAAGAGAGCCTGAGGCAAGGCCGATCGGTCCTAAAATGCGGACCATTTTTGTATTCTTTTTTAAATGCCTTAGTAGCGTAGAGACGGTGGAGGTTATATTTGATTCGGCCTGGTCAAACTTAACGAAGTTTAGACGTGTTTTTTGTACAATGGTTTCTTCCAACAATCCAAAAGATTTCGCCTTTTCACAAATCTATACTGACTATACTTAGTTCACAAGTGCCCGCTGATGTTTATTTTCCCATCGTAACTCTTATTATTGTTTAAGCTGATGCTTGTATAATACTAATTTGGTACTTTCTCGAAATCTGCTCACTAAAATTGTAAAAGATTTGCCGACCCTTATAGAACTAAACGAATTCTCGCGTTAAGGGAATGGCAGTGTCTACCTTATTTTGACGATAAAAAACGATTAAGAACTTTTATAATAGCAATCATACTTTTTTAAATGGCAAAACGAATATACATCTTAAAACATAACTAACAATTGCACAGATTTGGCTCAGCCTTGCATCTTAAGTATGTATAATTAAATAAGGAATAGTGACAATTATTTTAACAAAATACTAGTTTTTATCGAATGTAATTTTTTTTATCCTAGTGAATAACTGATGAATTTTGCCTAATCACTTTTTCATTTAAATTTTTTCAATATTTGTAATGAAGCTACATTTATAAAAATAGTTGCTGCTTACTTCTTTTGGACTGGACTACCGAATTTCAGTAATCACCGAATTCGATTGGTGTAAAGAAATTATTTTGATCGACTATTTCAAATTATTCCCAAGTTGGTTAATCTATAAAGTATATATATTTTTTTTAGAATCGGGAAGTGTAATTGTTATTATTCCCTACCCAGGGACTTATAGAAGTATTCCATATCTAATATCTATCTACAAATCTTTCTGTTTGTCTATTTATTTATTTATACATGCAAATTCATTTCTGTCTTCTTCTTCGCCGTGCTATCTAAATGCATTACGAACACATTTTACCCAAAAGGCTAACTATTTGAAATACTTTAAATGCGATTTCAGAGATTTTGGCGACGTTGCGCCAAAAAACACAACAACAACACTAATAAAAAACAACACAACAAATATCATGTGTTGTACGTATGTACAGCGAGCGCCCCAAACGTTCCACGCGAACTTAATGGCAACGCGTAGATTTTTCCCTGGCGCCACTTGCTAAATTTACGCAAATCGTTTGTAAAGAATTTAGCCGCCGTCGCCGCCATCATTTCGGCGCTCTCGCACACATTCGCACATAACCACTAACCCCATTGTATAGACATTGGGGAGGGTGTACTGTATGTTTGGATGTCAATCTTGAGTGTTCAGTACTCTCTCTGTCTTGCTATGCAAAATGTTCGATATTGTCGTGCCTTTGTTGTTTTTCTTGGTATTCGTGTGTGCATTTCGTTAGAATTGATTAACATTGTCAGCGATGCCAATTTGGTGGTTTTTCCACTACTTGTGGTGATTTTTCATCACCAAAAAAACACGGTTTAAAAAAAGTGATGTTTTGCAAGAAACGCAACTTTAACTACTTTCGCGTAAAGGCCCATTTAGTCTCGACGGTTGACGGTAGATTCTGCAACCTGCAGAAGTCTACCGTCGTCAACCGTCAAACTGTAGTTATCTCCCTCTAACACATGCAAAATGCAACCCTCAACTGAAATAGCTGATTGTCTACCGTCAACCGTCCACCGTCAACCGTCAAGACTAAATGGACCTTAAAGGTCCAATTAGTCTTGACGGTTGATGGTTGATTCTGCAACCTGCAAAAGTCTACCGTCGTCAACCGTCGAATTGTAGTTATCTCTCTCTAACACATGCAAAATGCAACCGAAACTTAAACAGCTGATTGCCTACCGTCAACCGTCAGCCGTCAAGACTAATGGGACCTTAAGGCCTGCAAAGGGTTTCACTTAAAAAATTGTTGTATTTCTTTTGCCATAAATTTACCTAAAAATAAACATTTCTGCAAATAACAGTTCTGTTTTTACAAAATAAAACTATTTTTCAACATAATCTCCTTTTAGCTCAATACACTTAGTCCTTGTCTCATCCACAGTTACAAAACGCCGCAAAAACTCATTCCAAATGCGGTTAAACAACTCGAAACAATCCTTTGAAGTTGTCACTTGAGAGCAAACGCGGCACTCATCTTGCCGACAGCTTTCTTAAGCCCAACTGATCATGTAAAATCGAAACCACGTTGCCATATGAAATGCGTATGGCTTCAACAACCTAACGCACTTTTACCATTCGATCGACCAACACCATATCGTGGACTTTTCGACATTTTCGGGTGTATTGACCTTAATTGGGTGTCCAAAAGGTTCAGCGTCATTTGTACTTGTGCGACATAAGTCAGTAAACCACTTTTTTTTACCATTAAAAACGTTGATGAAGAGTTTCTACTTATATAGTATTTTTCGAGCATTTCCTTGGTTTGATTGACGGTTTTTTCCGCAAAAAATACGGTTTAATGAGAACTCGAAATTCAAATTTTTCCATTTTTAACAAAATCCATGAGGTTGTACATTTTGAACAGCTGTTAAACACTAACTAAATGACGGAACTCTCTCAAAATTTGACAGTAGTCCATTAACAGATGGTACTTGATGGGATCAGTGTTGCATTTCATAAAACTATGAGGGAAGTTGGAAAAATCACGAAATTATTGATATGCCTTCGTAGTAACTTGTGCCATTAATAATAACTTCAAAATTTAAGAACAATTCCGATATTTTGTAGAATATTTGATTTTATCGGGCTATTTGGCCAAAATCAAATATAATAAAAAAAAATTAGTTGCCTAAAAATTTCAGTTTTTTGCAAACGATGTTCAAAATCTGAAACAATTTTTTTTTTAATTCTCTCTCAAAGCAAAATAATTGTTAGTGTTTAGACTTTTTAATTTTTTTTTATTTGTTCCGCGGAGTATTTTTTGTTTGTCTTTAAGTTCCTTTGTCAATTTTTTGTACATTTAATCTGTAGCGATTTTTTTCTTTAAAACAGTAGGTGACACTGAACATTGTGCAGCTGATGAATCGATTATTCGAGTTTGACTTGCTTTTTGTTTGGTTTTGTGATTGCGTGATCATAGGCGCTCTAATATTGGGTGGCCCGAATTGTATCACCCTATCGTAGTTCGTGGAATGTTTGGAAATGACGGTTCAATTAAATTATCGTTTTTGCTATTGACGGTATGATTTAGTTAAAAAATAAATTAAAACGTATTAATTATAATAATAATTTAATACGAGAATTGCTCATAAATAATAATATAAAATAATAATAAGTGCTGCATAAATTTAGAACACAGCTTTGAATTAATGATTGGTAACCAAAACGGAAAACCGATTTTTGGCCTGCCTATTTGGAATTTACATAAGCAGAACTGATTTGAAACTAATCTTTCCCTTGTTTATTTTGGGTGGTCTAAAATGTATCACCTTGTCATAGTTGTGAGAACTTTTGGAAATGGCGGTTGAATTAAATTTTTGTTTTCGGTGTTTTGGCGGTATGATTTATTTAAAAATGTTTTTAAAACATTTTTTTTAAATTAATACGAGAATTTCTCATAAATAATAAGTGCCGCATTAATTTAGGACGCAGCTTTGTATTAGTGATTGTTAACCAAAATGGTCTGCCTATCTGGAATTAACATAAGCAGAACTGATTTCGAACAAATATTTCCCTTGTTCAATTGATCCATTTTTACTACCCAAAATCGGTTAGTCGAAAGTCCTTATGAAATTAAGAAAGCTCAGCTTGTTGAAATTCACAGCTACCTACTTAGATACAGATTTAAGTCTTTTTCAATCGCTCGTAAACTTCGCTGTTAATATTTGTGTTCTCTTTAATTCAAGACCAAAAATAATGCTAATGCCTCTTCATTTGAAAACTGTTTTTCATCGTTTGGAGTTGGAATGCTCTTAATAAAACGTTTTGTTCTCACGGGAAACTTTAAAACCTTTTCAACAATTATGGCTTTTGTGTGTTTTTCTTGTGATCACAATTGATGTAACAAGCTTTCTGCAATAGCTCCCCATCTGATTTCTTCATTGATACGAGTATACTTAAGTTTCCGCCTTTTAGGTCTTTCGCTGCACTTGCGGACTTATTTTGGAGGTTTCCTACAATTCTTTTGATTTTAACTTTCTGAAGATGCCTGGACACTAAGTTCGCCCTCTAAACAGTTTGCAAAGGTGCTATAAAATCTATGTTTAATACATTCAATATTTTTACAGCCCTCAGTTAAGTTTTTGACAAAAACATTTATTTTACTTTGCAGTTTCAAGTGTATATCGGAATTTACTTAAACGTCACTTAAATTATCTTCCTTCTTTTTATTCCTTAATTACTACGAGTAAAATAGTCCTCTTTTTTGTATTTTAAAATTGGATTGTTTCTGCTTAGATATATTTTTCCAACTGAGCTTGTATTCGAGCACCACTAACTTTGATCCGTTTCCTTCATAAGGGCTCTTTACCCTTTATGAAGGAAACGGATACAAAAAAAAAGTTCTAAATTCTAAAAAGGGCTAATATAAGGTTAAAATACAGTAAAACAGTATACCATTTCTTAAAAGCTATTATCCTTCGTACCTAAACGAAAAACTAACCCGTTATCGATAACATTTTGCAATGAAGGAAATGTTAATTTCCTTCTACACAAATTTTCAAAAATTATGTTTTTCTAAAATAACATTTAATTTTTCAATGGCAACAAATTTGATCTACTATTTTGGCTGCCTTAGTTTTAATACGAGGGCATATCAATAATTTTGTGAATAATCCCTCGTAGTTATATAAAATACAAAACTGCTCCCATCAACCATCTGTCAATAGACTTCTCTCAAATTTTGAAAGAGTTCCGTCATTTACTTCGAGTTTAACAGCTGTTCAAAACATACAACCACGTGGATTTTGTTAAAAATAGAAAAAAGTGAATTTCGAGTGCTCATTAAACATTATTGCTGAAAAAATCGTCAATCAAACCAAAGAAAAGCTTGTTTTTTTTTTTTACAGTCAAGGAATTATCGATATGCCCTCGTTTGTTTGCTATTGAATGGCATTCGAATTTTAGAAACCGGTGATGACATAAAATAGACTTTTGGCCAGTAAAATTAAATTCTGAATCACCGTGGGCTGGCTCTGAAAGGCTAATACATTTTAGGTAGAAGTGTTTACATGGCTTACTTGTAAAGTCATCGCCTATTACAAAATAGAAGCCCTCCTCTGAAAAATAATTTACCCGGAGTTGAACCTGCTTCTACTGGCTTGATAGTCGTTTACATTCCCACCACACCACGGGAGCCCCTACACAACTACTACTGTTTAATTAAAATCCTTAGTGGATAACTTTCATCAGTATAAAATCTACATCAAACGGATGTCATGATCTATAGCCCTTTTTAGTTACGTACTAACTAAAAGACATTTGACCATGAGATCATAGTTGAATGCGACTAAGTTCCTCTTGTGTTTAGTACACTCTAGCTAGGTGTACACGTGGATGTGTGTGTGTGTGCTTAAGTTCTTAACAAGAATTTAATGGCCATTACTTGATTCTGTTAAAATCAGTTAATTTCAATTTGGAAAATGTCTGTTTGTTTGCTTTACTAAGTGAACAAGTATGATTCGATGGAGCTATAAAAAAAAATTATATCGTCGTATCGTGTGTTGCTCTGCTCGTTTACTCACTCGTCCAGACAACTTTGCTTCGCAGTCAGCAAACAAACCAAAAAAAAAATAACGAAAAAAACTTAATAGCTCACAACAACAACGGCGGAGAATAAAGCTAACAGCAACAACTAAACTTAAGAACGAATGAATAAAAAAAACCCCGACCAACAACAACAACAGCGACGACGGCAGCATTATTTAAAAAGTGTGGTCTGTCGGTCGTCGGCGCCTATATGCTTGGCGCCACTTTACGCGGATACTGCCATAAATATATGACCGAATGTATTTGTAAGCGCCAGAGAGTTTCGATTGTCCGTGCATTAGTGTGTGAGTGTGTGCGTGCGCTTGTGTATTATTTTCAATTTGTGCTTGACGTGAGCAAAGAGCAGCACTGAGTTTAGAACGAACAACAGGCATAGTCAGGCAGACGGTCTGCGTTCGGCTATCTACAACAAAACAGTCATGCATACATTAAAACACAACGTCCATATACACAATGTGCGAGTGTTTTTGGGCATTCGTACTCTTTGTGTATGTGATTGCATTTGCGTGCATACTCCACACGACCGAGTGTGTGGAGTAGTGTCTGTGCACTCGTGCTATGTACGAGAGTATCTCCTCACTGTTGGAGTGTAACAAACTAAGCGATTAATGAACAGACAGAGAGACAGACAAACGGACGGTCAGGTCAGAATGACCGTCACTCGCATACGGCTTGCTTGCACAGTCAGAGTCGTTGGAATGCCTGGCCTGGTCTGGGTGTTTTTGTCTGTGCATGTTTGTTGCATGTTTTCAATGCGCAGCATTAACAGCAGCAGTGGTGGTCTATTGAATAGGCCAGCAAAAGAATGCCTGTGTGCAACAACTCATAAAAAATAAATGTCCGCACTACGTCGACAACTTTGAGAAGAGAGAGAGTGTGTGTGTGTGTGCTTGCATAATTATGAGAATCTCTGTGTAAAGTCGTACTCATTCCACCACTTCTTATCGCACATTGATACCAAACTAAAGGCGTGTGTCTTTATTGTCAGTGATTGATTTTAAAAATATGGTATGTATGTTCTTGCTTGTCGAATGTATATAGTCGAAAGAGAATCATGCAAGGAACTCCTTGACCTATCCTGGGACCTAGCAATTGCGTGTCCTACCTATTAAAAAAATAGAGCCTTTAAACATATTCATGTGCTTTCTAGAACTTCTTGTTTAAGCCAGGAACCTAATTGATTATTTTCTATTTCTGGAGAACATGCCTTTACTATCCAACGAATTAATTTCAAAAGGAGTTGATCTAGAAACCATTATAACTCTCTATTTATTTATTATTAATTGATATTTTTTTCAAAAACAATGTCGACTTCGTTAAACTGAAGAAAATAGTGGAGGACATTTAAAACAAAGTCGCATGTCTTATTTACAAAATATATGATCCAACCAGGCTTTCGACATTCTTACTTTTATGGGACACATAACTGAACGTAGTGTCCTTTCCAATTACATATTTTCAGTCCCCATTCACACTAGGCAAGTTTACTTGCCGCAACTCTCAGTTTGTAGGAGAAAGAGGTATTAATAATGGATTTCTAGTGTAAATGGGGAGTTAGGCTCTTTTTATTTGTGTTTATAATTCCCTCAACATTCCATTTTGAAACAAACTGGGAACTTCTTTTGAATTTGTGAGCTGTGCACGATATTATTTTAATACTCTGAGCGGCTAATGCATAGAAAATCTCTTACATAGCTTTGAGATAAATCTCTTACTCGCAAAGCCACCGTAAATTACGAGGTGAATGACGGCTTTTAGAGACCTTAATTTAAGCATAATCCATATAGTACCGGATCGAATGGATTTTTTTAAGATTTTATTGCTCATTCGTCGAGAGCAATTTAATTTAAGCATAATCCATATGATTCCTGCACGAATGACCTTTTTTAAGTCTTGGGCACATTAAATTTTGTTCCTTACGCTGCGTTTTTTCGACTTCCGGCGGTCTAAAGGTCATAAAGATAAACGTTTAAAACCCCGAAAAACTGTATGACAAATAATTTCCATGGCGATAATGTAATATAATTTAACTTTTGTCAATTATAAACATATATTTAAGTCGTTTTCAGACTACCGGAAATTAAGACAAACGCAGCGTAACAAAAAAGCTTTAGTGTGACCGGGGTTTATACAGATTTAATTGCACATCCGCAAGGGCATTGCTGATTCGCCAGTGTGGCGCGGGCTTAAGCGAGAAACTAATTTTAAGCAAGTTAGGGATTTATGGGGGATTTATCGCCAATTTAGGGATTTTATTTGGAAAATGGGGATAAATTTAATGGTTTGGGGACCTGGGGATTTGCAAATTTAATTTACGGGATTTTTGGGAATAACTTTCTAATATAATTCTGGGTTTTCTAATTAGATTTATGGGGACAAAATTTGGACTGTTCCCTTTTGTCCGCAAACTAATACAAATATACATATGATGGTATTTGTTCCATGATAAAATTTTATGAATAATCGGTTTGAATTATAGTTTAGCCCTTATTTATATGCAGATTTTATAAAGTCTCTAGAGCACTAGCTTCAGAATTCACAAATTAGGTGTAAACTTGTTTAAACTCGAGATATTCTTTTTTACTTGATTCTTTTGTAAATATTTAATCTGGACTTTAATCTTCTGTCGCTCATCGAAATACAGTAGATAACGGATATAAGAAAGTCAAGAAAACCACACACATTGAATAGATTCGTTGCCAAAACCGAGTTTTTTTGCCAACCGAACCATTGAGGTTACATTCACCTCTTGTATTTGATCAGTACAATTGAAAGTTAGTGGGTGCTCAGTAATTTTCTGTTCTATGAACTGTAGTATCGGTGCAGTTCATTTTTGGTTCTTAAAATCCACATACCACACTTGTTCAACTAAAAAAATTAAAAGTTTAGTCAGAGTCAGAAAATGTTTGCTTATACAATTGAAGTACTCCAAAGCGAGGGACATGGCGAGGACAATGTAGAAAACATAATGGACGAGTTTTACTGGAAAAAATTGTGGTCATTCGATTGGTTTAAAGTCAGAAATAATCGAATTATTTTATTTAAAAAAATAACCATTTAACAACCCGTTTTTGGTTATGATGTAGTTTTAGTTATTATCGCTAATAATAGGTTTCAACAGCAAACTATTTGCAAAACTATTGGTTGTCACAACCACCAGTTGTAGCAACTAAGTATCTTTTTCGCGTTTTATTGGTATGACCGTTCAATAAGTTGTGAGTTCGGTATGATGATTATATTTATCAACTTGTGACTTTTCGAACCGAATATCCATTACGATTAGAAACATTTGAAGATTGCAACGAAAATTCCTTTTTTGCAACCGAATCATTGTAGCTCCAACCGATTTCCAACTATTTTTTTTTTCTGTGTGCACAAGTTTTTCTCAGATATGCGTTTTTTTTCTTATATGTGACACATTTTTTGATGTGGACAACATCTGAGCATCGAATGAGACCGATTCCATGCCCCAAAAGTGTTCCCTCCCAGAGATATGCGCGTTTTATGAAAGTAATGGTACACCAAAGATACACGTATTTAAATCTTTAAAATGGCTCTCCTGGACAAAACTGGTTTTTACCCTTAGGTCCCTTTCTATTTTGCGCGTCACATATGCATTAAAAACAGCTGCATTTAATTGCACGGTGTTTGGCAAACATTTCTTATAGGCGTTTTTTCTCATATAAGACGTTCTTATATCCGTTAGTTACTGTATGAACGTAATTTGTAGTTTTACTACCACAATTATTCTATTTAAATGCCTGTTCCAGCGTGTTCCATTAATATTAAGATATTATAAATTATGATAATATGGCTTGGTTCTTCGGCGGGAGATCAAATGTTAACTCTTGTGGTACTTTCCAAGTTTAACCTCCGTTTAAGCCACTAGTGAAATTTGGGCCTACGTTTAATTGAACCCGGAATATTGTAAACACGCTACAATAGCTGTAGTTTTTTATAAACTCCAAATAATTGGTCCAATCCCAAAAGCTTTATGGACTTTTATCTAATATTAAGCGTCAAGATTTAATTCTTTTTTATTTGCAATAGAGACATCTTAGAATCCTGAAATAACTCCAAATAGTTGGTCCTATAGCGAAACTTTATGGACTTTTTATGGGCAAGATTTTATTTATTTATTTGCAATCCCTTCCGTTTGAAAAAAGTAAGCCATAAAAATTCTTTCTGCAAATTAGGCATAATTAAATAAATCTATATTGTGGTTAAAACATTAAAACGGGGCTCATGCCAACTTTGTGCTGCTTTTTTAATTTCGACATAAATTTATAGTTCTCAAATGTACATACATTCATACATACCTATATTTATTAATAACGTTCATACTTTCCTAATCGGCAATATCAAATTTCCAACGTATCGACGACGATGCTATGTGATAAGCGCATCCATCAAAAGCCAGCCAGCCATCAATCCATCAACGCTGGTTTTATGTGTCTTTTCAGCAAAGATGCCAGCCAGTAGATGGACGCACGGGGCAAAGCCGATGGACGCACTGACTTTCAGGCTGACGTTGGTTGAAAGCTGGATGTTATGAATCCCCATGGATGGTGGTAGTCTTTCTTGGTTACCTTTTTTTTCGTATTTCTTGTAATTTCAAACTTGGACGTTTATTTTTCATTTTTTTTTTAGTTTTTTTTTTGTATGCGCCGTCATGTTTAAACTGATGATTTTGTTGTTGAGGTTGTTGTCGTGTTGGCTGGCTGATTTTTTTTTTGTTTTGTTCATTTTCGAGAGAAATAACAACAGCAAGAACAAGCATTGTGCATTTGGCTGCTCGATGCTGCTGCTGTTGTTGCCTTTTGTTGAAGTTGTTCTCCTTTTTAATTTATGTCAGCTTCGTGACGTCGTGTGTGCGCTTCAAGGATGGCATTCATTTTAGTTAACAAGCCAACAACCAACCATCCATCCAACGGAGCGGCCGACCGAGCGACCAACCAACCGTCCGACCCATGCACTCAAATATCATGATTTGTCAGCCAGCATTCGCCAGAAGCCAATAAAACATTACCGCAAAACATGCTACACACACACACAAGCAAACAAACAAACGGGCAGACTGGCAGAGTAACCTCCAGTTGGCAGTATAAACCTACATGCTGGGCCAGCGAGCCACACAAGCCAGTGATCAACCATCGTCATTCCGGCAACAATTTTGATGATTTGAGTGCAACATTCACCATCAGCGCCAGCAATGAGCATGGCGTAGGGAAGCTGCAAGGCACATGACCACAGAAGTAAGGAGAGCAGCAGTGGCGTCTGTAGTAGGCAACCTAGGGATCATACCCACAAATCGTGGCAAATTAACTGTATGGATGGATGGATGGATGATGATACTCGCCCCATTATCTTACTTTACTTTCGTTTAGTGTTTGTTTATAAAAATCTTTGATGTTTTCCTCCACATTGCCATTGCCATCAACCAACAGCATCTTCGTCGTCGTCGTCTTCATCCCAAAATCGCATATTTCAATATCAACCAACAACAGGTAAAGCGAAACACCACCACCCGTCCGTCCGTCTGTCCGTCCGTCCAAAGAAGGCCCAGATACAAGCAGTTATTGTTGTTCCCATTGTTCGGTCTTCCTTAAGTGGCCACAGTTGTTTTTGTTTTTCGTTTTGAGGGGGGGGGGGGGGGGATTGCTGCGGACACAACTTCCTTACCTCTGATTTGTTTAGTCAGATTATGAGTGGCTGCGGCTGGATTTCTAAGAAAAGTCCATCATTTTTTATTTGTTTTTAAAAATCCGCACAAAATTAGTTCATCGCAAAATCGCAACAACAAAAACATTTCCTTCCACTGTCGATCTTGACGACCGCAGCAAAAACGAAACCAAACCAAAAAATGTCAAAAACCAATCATCATCATTTTTTGTTTAGGCTACACTAACCAACCGTCAATTTCTCAGGACCTTGTTGGCGGCAGCGACCTCGTTTTGGCCTTTCTTTAGAAAACTCTGGAAACCTGATTTGACAACAGTGAGCAGTGGTTCGTGTTTGCTCACAATGGAAAAAGAAGCAATTCCTCTGTCGAACAGTGGTGCTAACGTGACTAAAGTAAAAGGAATTTTTAAAGATTTTTCCAAGTCATAAGGGAAGTGTCTAACATTTAAGATTAACAGCTTTAGGCAGTATAAAGCAAACCTCAAATTTGTGCAATCCAAAGTTTTTTGTAAAGAAAAATATTGTTACATTAGTTAGTCCGAAATAAAATTACGATATAAGTCCATTGTTATTTTCTGGGTCCAGCTTTAAAAATTTCTTTAAAAACAAGTAGTTATAATGGCTTAAATATATCTTTCATTTTCACACTGATAGATACGCGGTATCAAAAAGATTTAATTTCATAAAGAGGTTCTATCGATCCAAGGTTTTTTGTAAAAAAAAAAAATATTGTTACATTAGTTAGTCCGAAATAAAATTACGATATAAGTCCATTGTTATGTTCTGGGTCCAGCGTTAAAAAGTACTTAAAAAAAAAACAGTTATAATGGCTAAAATGTATCATTCATTTTTAAACTGATCATCATCAAAAAGATTTAAGTTCATAAAGAGGTTCTATCCATACGATTTTTGAATTTCTGAATATTTCATACGTACGAGTATCTAAAAATTTATTTTTGGCTCAAATAGTTTTAAAAACGCTTCTTTATAATCGTATAACGGGCTGCTCATTCATTGTTTTGTGTGTGTTTTTTGAGTTGGGGCAGTTGAACATGGCCAAAAATTAAATTTTTGGCCTTGCTAAAACTCCTTCTGTTCTGCAACGGATTGGCCGATTTGTTCGAAATTTAAGTCATATAAAAGAAAACAGTACGGTCTATATTATGTAGTCAAACTTTTATTTTTTTTAAATGTATACATATGTGACAGCGCATAGAGAAAGGGACCTAAGGGTAACAAAATATATTTACACTTTTTTTGGATGTGGACAACATCTGAGCATCGAATGAGACCGATCCCATGCCCCAAAAGTGTTCCCTCCCAGAGATATGCGCGTTTTATGAAAGTGATGGTACACCGAAGATACACGTTTTTAAATCTTTAAAATGGCTCTTCTGAACAAAACTGGTTTTTACCCTTAGGTCCCTTTCTATTTTGCGCGTCACATACGACATTAAGGGGGTATGTTCAGTTCTACCATTGAAATGGGTGAGTTCAATGTTGAAACAGTATTTATGTCCCTACTAAGTATTTTTTTAAAATTTCTTTGCACCAATCGACACAAGACTTTTTTTGAGCGATTGTCAAACTGTGCAGGATCCAACGAGAACAAACCTTTTTTACGCCCAGGTGTTCATGCAATATCGAATGTATGCTGGTGGAAGAAATGCCCAAGGATGCCTCTATCTCACGGTTTGTCACATGGCGATCCTGCATTATCAGTTCACGCACGGCATCAATGTTCTCTGGCACAACGGCCGTTTTTGGACGACCTTCACAATCTTTGTCTTTGAGCTAGCGTCGACCACGATTGAATTCATTAAACCAGTTTTTCACAGTGCTATAGGATGGAGTTTCATCGCCATACAAAGATTTAAGTTCATCGATACACTCTTGTCGTGATAATCCATGTCGAAAGTTGTGAAAAGTGGTCGCTCCAAAATGTTCACGAGTTAAATCCATTTTTTGCCAAATTGATTTTTTCAGGCCACTGTAAACAACACAAATGATGGTCGTACGTCAAAACTTTCTGGCGCCATTGAACACTTGTTTAATGTTGCCAGATCACCCTGTTGTCAACTAACTTTTCAACAAAGCTGTACGCACGTCAACAACGTTACACAAATATCATATTTCTTTAATTTTTCTCAAACGTTTGTCCTTTTTTAGTATAAATGTTGGCAATATTTGAGATTTATAAAAATAAATTTCCCTAATTAAAAGTTTGCATTGGACTTTTAAAGAACACCCTGCTTTCTTACGTTCCTTGTACGATGTTGCAAAACAGGGTGAGTCCAATTTTTATTTTCTTACAAACAAAATTGTTTTAACCTTCTCAGCGTATATTTTTTGAATCTCTTCATTTGCTTAAACAAAAACATTTTTTAATACCTCTCACCACTGTATTGGGTTTATTTTTCTCTCCAAAAACAACAACCACCATTCGTCCAGTCACTTCTCTTTACTTCCTTGTCGCATTTCTGCTTTTGTTGCGTTCTTCGTGTACGTCCGATTGCCGGCAATACTTAGTTAACGTACTATTGCCAATGATAAAGAAGTAGAGAAGAGGAGCCACCAACACCAACCAGCCAGCCAACCAACCAACCAATTCCACATTGTACAACAGATCGTTCATCAATTCCAGGAATTGTAGCATGTACCATTGATGCATTTTAAAATCAAAATAAAAAATACCGAAAGACACAAAAAACACAACGATATGTATCCCATTATACGAGTAAGCAACAAGATTCGCCGTATAGAAAGAAAACAAACAGACGGAGCCGGCGGACGGACTAACAGACACGGCGCGGCGGATGGATGACTGGTTTGAAAGCTTCGGCGCCATCTGCAGTTTAAGAAACTGGGATGTTGTAGTACGGCAATGACGACGACGCCGACGTACGTACCTAAGTATCGTATGAACGGCTCAGGTTGTTTATGTGATTACTACCTAATATCGGGAATTGGTTTAGTTGCAAGCTATACTCGTATCTACCTACCTACCTTCCTACCTCACACATCCATCCAAGCATACCGCATACTGCCGACATGCCCGGGATCATTAGCAAACAGAAGAGTGGAACATAAAACAAGAAATTCCGATGTCTTGAAATTCAAGGAAAAACATTTTACATATTCATTTAGAATTAATTGAATGACTGATTAACCTTTTTGTGAGGTTAGTCATGGCATGCGATGGGGAGCGGCAAGGGGGACTGTTTACACAAAACCAGGACGATTTAAAATATTAACTCTATTCACACTGTAATTATAAAATACTTTTTTATGGTAGCATTTGTACAAGAAAATTATGATTAGTATAAAGAAATAATTCTTTCCGCTGTAGGTCGTTGAAGGCCCAATTAGACGCTGTATAAAAACCTAAACAATTCTTTTAAATTTAATACGTCTATCCCTTGCTTTGATTGCTAAAAATATAGTTATTAGCTGTGTTCGTTTTAGGTTACTTAACTAGAGTTTGTTTGAAGTTTTTAGACTAAAGGTCCAATTAGTCTTGGCGGTTGACGGTTGATTCTGCAACCTGCAGAAGTCTACCGTCGTCAACCGTCAAACTGTAGTTATCTCCCTCTTACATATGCAAAATGCAACCCTCAACTGGAATAGCTGATTGCCTACCCTCAACCGTTCACCGTCAAGACTAAATGGACCTTAAGAGTTACCAGACTTATTTAACCAACAAGTAGTCTTACATGAAGCACCCTAGTAAACCTTAGTTTGTCTTAGAGATCTTACATATAGTTAAGGCAAGAGGAAGGACGCGAGCCGGTTTAACCCTTTTCAATGTGTACGATCACTGATTTATATACTTTTTAGAATCTTAGAGCAATATTTTGTGGTGTTGAGTGTGCCATTGACCATGGCTATACCGCTTAGAAAATCCAGGTCATTAAAGCTTTGTACGTTTGGTCTTACGAGCTTAGCTACCTATTTAGTTTGCAATATGATAATCTGGCAACATTCAAAAAAAATGGGAATATTATGGCAACATTGTTTCCCGTTGTATAGGTCTAGGAAGAGGTTTTATTGGCAAATTTGTCTAAAGCAGACAATAAAATATGTGACAGCGCATAGAGAAAGGGACCTAAGGGTAAACAAATCAATTTTAATTTTTTTTTGATGTGGACAACATCTGAACATCGAATGAAACTGATCCCATGTCCCAAAAGTGTTCCCTCCTAGAGATATGCGCGTTTTACGAAAGTGATGGTACACCAAAGATACACGTATTTAAATCTTTAAAATGGCTCTCCTGAACAAAACTGGTTTTTACCCTTAGGTCCCTTTCTATTCTGCGCGTCACATATAATAATTTAAAAATTCATAACACAAGTCTACAAATTATGATTTTTTTCCCGGTCCAGAGTTCTAAATATTTTTTTTCTTTAGATTTTGGCCTTCTAAGCACGAAAAAAAAACTTTTAAAAATGTTACTCTGGTTAGTGTTCAAGATAGAATTTTTGGATTTTTTACGATTTTTTATAAGATGCCTCTGCTTTTTGGACCATAACTCCCTAACGCTATTATCGATTTGAACAATAGTGGTCTTAAATAAAAGAAAATTAGCTAAAACTATTTAATGCAAGGTGTTAAAATCAGTTTAAAAGTTTTGACGTTAGAGGCATTGAAAAAATTTAATTTTTTGTGCAAAAATCACGATTTAAATTAAATAAAATATAAACAATAATATAAAAATATATAAAAAAATATATAAATAAATTGAGCATAGAATTTGGACTTGGGCATTTGGGAGCAATGGACCAAAAAGCTGAGAGATCTCATAAAAAAACGTTAAAAAAAATTCCAAAAATTCTATTCAGAAAACTAATCAGGGTAAAAATTTTTTAAACTCATTTTCGTGTTTAGGAGGCCAAAATCTATAGGAAAAAGTATTTAGAACTCTGGACCAAAAAGGCTGTTAACTAGTGTAATCAATGAAATATTAATTGCTTCACTTTGGCATCGTAAAAACGTGTAAACCTCATTTAAACTATCAGTTTGAGTTGATCTAAATATTTACATAACCCATTTACTAGTTGAAACAACAACAAGAAATCGTTTCGGCGATTTTATATCGTTTTCAAATGCACTAAATGGGATATATAAATATTCCAATCAACTCCAACTGATAGTTGAAATACATTTTACACATTTTTCCAATACCGAAATGAATTAATTAATTTATTTAATATATTTTAGTGATTATTAAGTTTAATATTGTAGTATTTTCTTGTCTGCTTTAGACAATTTCGCCAATAAAACCTTTTTATTTGGCTATCTTTTTTATTTTACCTTAACAATTTTAAAGTTTACAGATCTGGAGTTATAACTAAAAGTATTGCAGCAAGTAAAGACAATTTGCTTTTCAAATAAAAATCAATTTCTAGAACTCCTGTTAGCGAATTACGGAAGAAGATAGGATAAAACATTAGTGAATATACTTATAATTACCCTCAAATGTTGGCAACTGTATTAGGGAAATGAGCGTTCGCTGAGAAACGGGAAGATCCGCTGTTTTCGAGCAAAATTTTGTTCAGTGATGAGGCCCAATTCTGTCTCAACGGCAAAGTCAATAAACAAAATTGCCGCAATTGGGCTGAAGAGCAACAAAAAGAGGTTCAAGAGGTGCCATGATACCCAGAGAAAACCACGGTTTGGTGCGGTTAATAAGCTGGTGGAATCATTGGTGCATATTTTTCCAAAAATGATGATGGCCGGAACGTAACCGTGAATGGTGCTCGCTATCGCGCCATGATATCGATCTTTATGCTACCTGAAATTAAAGCCCGTAATCTTGACAACACTTAGTTTTAACAGGACGATGCCACTTGTCATACAGCTGCTCAAACGATGGATCTATTGAGAGGTAATTTCGAAAAGCAGCTAATTTCACGTTTTGGACAGGCGAGTTGGCCGCCTACTCGTAGATCGAGTGATTTCACACCTTTAGACATTTTTCTTTGGGGTTACGTTAAGTCCAAAGTCTATGCTGGCAAACCAGCTACGATTCAGGTTTTGGAAGCCAACACTACGCGTGTCATTAAAGTCGAAATGTTCGAACGAGTCATCCAAAATCGGACCCTTAGAATGCAAACCCTGAGGCATAGTTGCGGCCAACATTTGAAGAAAATTATATTCAATAAATAAATGCCATAAAATGTCCTTTCAAATTACCAATAAAGATTCCAGACTTGATTTGAATTTTTATATTTTTTTTGTTTTGAAAAAATACCTCTGGGTTTTAGTTTACGAGATACATCCTTTTAAAGTTCGAGGTTTTATGGTCAAGGCCCCGTTCTTTTAATCATCGTTGTATCTCTCATAGTTCATATGATATTGTCTTTTTATGTTTAGGGTTTTTGATTTTTTTCTTCCAGATGTTGACTCAGTTCTGGTGTAGAAAAATGTTTACCTCTTGATTAAACTGACACATTTTGAATGCCAACCCTCTCAGTCCAACATTTTGAAAAAGATAGGATAAAACCTTAGTAAATATATAGAAGATAAAAGCATATGTTTCTATACAGTGTGTTTCATTAACGAATGTACAAATTTCACCAGCGTATTACAGCAAACCACCAATCCAAAAATTTTCAAACCGACACCTGGCATTTTCGGGCATGGTCGCATATTTTCATGAAATGAGCCAAGGAATACGCTGGTGAAATTCGTCTAGTCGTAAATGAATCACCCATAGTAGGGTATGACATGTCATTCTGTTTGCTGTAAAAAAAAATTGATAATTCTTACTCGTTTCTTTAGCGACCTGAAGCTAACTTGCCTACTAACCATGCGAATGCTAGTTAAGTCACCTCAGCGAACACAGCTAATGTTATTTTTAATAGTTATATAAAAATCATAAAACTACTAGGTTGTTTCAATTTTATTTTTAGTATGAAAAAGTTTTTCGCAAAATTGTTGTCGCTTTGAAATTAAAAACAAAATGAGACAAAACATTTTCTGAATTCTGTTAAGAATAGCTGCCATCATTTTCGCAGAGGAAAATTAAAAAATTTAGGAATTTTTTTAATTTTCACTTAAATTCTAGAGATTTTTCCTGTGTCTTGGGTTTTTAAATCGAGTATGATTTTTTGATTTGAAATGTTGTGCCAACATTCTACCCGCTTTTAGTTGTTAATATTTTTATTTTGCCCTTTCTTGCAATTTTAACTTCTTAAAGATCAGATCGCCAAAACATGTTTCCTTCTGCTGAAGAACAAAAACAAATGGAGTATTTTTTGTTCTAGAACCGAATATAGTTTTCTGCAAATTTCTAAAGACAACAAAGTCCAATGAATACTGCCCCAATTTCCCAACATTGCCCTTTTTTATTTATTTTTTTTTTGTTCTTCTTACTAACCAAAAAGTAGTGAATTTCAATTCTTTATTTTTGTACTGTGATGACAAGTTTTGTTTTGTTTTCGGCGTTTTTTTTCTTTCTTTTTGGTCTGTCTTTATTATAAACAAAATTTGTTATGGACTATTTTAGTGGAGTATGATCTCATCTTGTGAAGACGCCGAATATATGTACATATGTATGTCTGTTGTACATACATACAAATGGACATGCCTACAGATATACAAATGTTCGTATGGATGTGAGTATTTGTGCTACTCGAAAAGTCACTCACTAGCCATCAGGCCCCCGGCAGGCAGATCGGAACGGAACGGAAAGCCAAATACATGAATGAGTGGCCGACTGACTGACTTGACTATTTGGCTGACTGAATGGATAGTTGGATGGCTGGCTAGATGTTGGTCTAATCTTGAACTTGTTGTGTTTGGTTTCTTGTAAGGAACACAAAATTGCCAGCTTAGCTATTCTGTGTGTTTGTGAGTCTTCAGTTTTGTTTGTCTTTCAAACAAAAAAACATAGTGGAATATTTTAACTAATATTTATATTATTTCTGAAATATTTTTATGATATCTTGCCAAAAATAGTATTTGACACACCGACAAACAACACAGAATCTGAATTAATATGTGTGTTAATAAAAACCCTCGAGAAAAGGTGATTAGCCGCATACGATGAGTTTTTAAGTTAGAGTTTGGAAAAGTTTGAGAGCCTAACGACTGTGTTTCGATTAGTGCAACTGTATCTTAATTGGTACACTTGCAATTTAAGTAAATACCGGTGAAAGTAATTAATTATCTATCTATATCTCTTAACAATTCAACGAATATCTGATCTAGATATATACATTCTTGATTTTATTAGCATTCCACAAAATATAAAAAGTAAAGTTCAATTCAACATTTTAAGGACAACGACCTTATATGGATCTAACCCTTTAATCGCCCTATTAAATTGTAGACAATAAAGAGACTTCAAGTGTATTTTACTTATTTAATATAAGTTAATCTCAGTAGATTTTTCGATTTGAAATTGCTTGGTATCATTCTTGCGATTTCAATGTGACTAAAATAACAGAAATAAAACAAAATATATCTTGAGCAATATATTCGTATTTTGTTAAACAAAGTCTTGGCTGTTTGTTTATAACACCAGCGACAAAATAAATTCATTTGTTTGTTACAAAAAAATATTTTTTTTAGACAGACCTCATTTTAAGTTCTAACACAAGCAAACAAATTTACGATTTCGTTGAAGTTGCGTCGGTTTACAGGGAAACAAATAAAATTGAAGTTTTGCAAATGCTCTTGTTTCCTGCAAAAAAACGTTGGAAATAAAATTTTGCGTTTGAAAATTTTAAATCAAATTGCAAAATTAATTTTTGTTCAGAGTTCTAAATATTTTTTTTCCTAAAGATTTTGGTCACCTAAAAACGAAAATGAATTACAAAAAGTTCCTTTGATTAGTTTTCAAGGTAGAATATAGATTATGGCCTCCTAAACACGAAAATTAATTTTAGAAATTTTTCCTCTGATTAGTTTTCAAGATAGATTTTTTTTTACAATTTTTTATGAAATGTCTCAGCTTTTTGAATCATAACTCCCAAGTGAGCAAAAGTGGTCTCAAATCAAAGAAAATAAGCTGTTCTAAAACTTTTTCATACAAGATATTAAAATCAGTTCAATAGTTTTGACGTTAGAGGAATTTAAAATTTAAAAAATTTATTTTTTTGCGCAAAAATCAAGATTTTAGATTGAGAAAAATGTATAAACAATAATAAAAAAAATATAAAAATGGACTTTACGTAACCCCAAAGAAAAATGTCTAAAAATGTGATATCACTCGATCTAGGCGGCCAACTCACCTGTCCAAAACGTAAAAATAAGCTGCTTTTCGAAATGAACTCTCAATAGATCCACTGTTTGAGCAGCTGTATGGCAAGTGGCACCGTCCTGTTGAAACCAAGTGTCGTCAAGATTACGGGCTTTAGTTTCAGGTAGCATAACGAATGATATCATTTCGCGATATCGAGCACCATTCACGGTTACGTTCCGGCTATTATCATTTTTGAAAAAATATGCACCGATGATTCCACCAGCTTATAAACCGCACCAAACCGTGGTTTTCTCTGGGTATAATGGGACCTCTTGAACATCTTCTTGTTGCTTTTCAGCCCAAATGCGGCAATATTGTTTATTGACTTTGCCGTTAAGCCGGAAATGGGCTTCATCACTGAACAAAATTTTGGTCGAAAACAGCGGATCTTTCCGTTTCTCACCAAATGTTCAGTACAGTCGCCAACATTTGAAGGAAAAAGAAACAACATAAAGGTCTCGAACCAGAATAAAAAACTGCTCAAGTCATAATAATGATAAAAGACCGAATAAATAACAAAAAACGAAAAAACTATTAAAAAGGATTGGTACGCCCTAATGTGCAACGCATGTATGAGTATATGTACGCACCAAAACATGCACACTTTGATTGTGCTTTTGCATTTGTGGTTTTCAACGAAGACCCATGCGAAACGGAATTGGTGGAAATGATATTGCGCGTTGAAGATTGCTCTACGCACAGTTCGAAGACTATACACAAAGGGTAATTCTCATTAATAAAAATGAGTCTCCCGTATAAGTCATTTGATTTGTGGCCGAAGTAATCGTTGCCAAAGACTGCTGAAGAAAAACCTTGGCGGGTTTAGAAACAGCTGTACAGTCTGCCTGGCAACCGTAGCAAATACATTTCACCAATTTCTTCTTTTTAAGTTGATTCTGAAAAAGAAACAACATAAAGGTCTCGAACCAGAATAAAAAACTGCTCAAGTCATAATAATGATAAAAGACCGAATAAATAACAAAAAACGAAAAAACTATTAAAAAGGATTGGTACGCCCTAATGTGCAACGCATGTATGAGTATATGTACGCACCAAAACATGCACACTTTGATTGTGCTTTTGCATTTGTGGTTTTCAACGAAGACCCATGCGAAACGGAATTGGTGGAAATGATATTGCGCGTTGAAGATTGCTCTACGCACAGTTCGAAGACTATACACAAAGGGTAATTCTCATTAATAAAAATGAGTCTCCCGTATAAGTCATTTGATTTGTGGCCGAAGTAATCGTTGCCAAAGACTGCTGAAGAAAAACCTTGGCGGGTTTAGAAACAGCTGTACAGTCTGCCTGGCAACCGTAGCAAATACATTTCACCAATTTCTTCTTTTTAAGTTGATTCTGAAAAAGAAACAACATAAAGGTCTCGAACCAGAATAAAAAACTGCTCAAGTCATAATAATGATAAAAGACCGAATAAATAACAAAAAACGAAAAAAGGAAATTATTTTCAAAAAATAAATGCCATAAAATGTCCTTTCAAATTACCACACTTGATTTGAATTTTTATATATTTTTTTGTTCTGAAAAAATACCTCTAAATGGATCACCCTATATAATATCTTAATTTTTTTAAATATGTTGTCTTAAGTCTAAAATTTAGTCATTTCTACAGTAAAAACATTGCCAATTTTAAAGTAAAATTAAAAACTGATTTTTTTAAATTAATTTTAAATTAAAATTGATTTTCTTTTTAATTAAAAATGCAACTTAAACTTTTAAGAAAAAAATTGTCTCTAGTAGTTGATAAAACACATTATAAAGAAAAAGTTAAAAACAGGCATTTCATTATTTGGTACAAAATTTAAGAAGTGAAAAGAATAAGGTCTCAATATTACTTTCATTCACGGTGTACGTAAAAGGGTGTACAATTATAATTTGACCAAAGTGATCTAATCTCGAATGAAATAAAAGCAATTCCCTTCACAAAAAAATGCTAGCAAACTATTTTATTACTTGCGTTGAAATAAAGTCTAGTTATCAGTTTTGGGTTAGTCATCGTATAACTAGGACCTTTGTCTCAGCTCGCGCGCTCTCTCTCTCTCCCTCCCTCCCTCAACTTAATACAAATGTTGCCACCCGGAAAAAGTCGCCATAAAATTGACCCCACTTTGCGGCCGGCTAATGAAAATAAAACCACAAATAAAACTATGAACTCAACTTATCGACGACAGACCGCAAAGTTGAGTATTCTCGTTAGATGTGCTTTGTGTGCGCTCTATCGTAGATTTCAAAAAAATACTCCCATAGATATTTATTTGTTTTTTTTCCGATTTCAACATCGTCGCCTGTTTTAATTTTATTTTTTTGTTGTTGTGTAGAAGCGCTTGGCGCTGTCACTTTATGTTGTTGTTGTTGTTGCTGTTGGTGCAATTAAAAAAAGCTTTAGTTATTTAACAGAATGCCAGCGAGTCGGTGAGCCAGCCAGCCAGCCAGCCAAGCAGCCCGTCAGTCAACCACTCCTTAGTTTCGTCGAGAAGAGTTGTATTGAGGGATTAACATTTTTGTATAGATTTTGTTAATGACTCTCGTGTTAGATTTGACAAACACCACTCAAGCACATGGATAGACGGACACACACACATACATATGTATGTGATTATTGCTATGTATGTGTGTATGTTTGTATATGTAAATAAACAAAACAAAAAGCATTGTACAATAAATAAATTTTAACATTTTTTTGAAAATATTTCTAAAGTGCTGCTATTATTTCGTGTATATCCTTACCCTACAGGGCAAACGGCGGTACGGGTAGAAAGTGTCATACACCTAAAACATTGATGGGATTCGAAACGTTGTAAATTTTAAAACAAAAAGTAATCAAGAAATTGTTTTAAAAGTCTAGAGATTGTTTTGGAAAATTCAAATTTTTCTTGAGAACACTAGAGCCGAACTCCCTAGAATAAATACAAAAAGTTTAGGCTCACACGCAGAAAAAAGTATGGTTGGGGTAAGAATACTCGAAGAGAATCATACTATTGTTGGTTATATGGTTGTGGCACAACAATATTATGATCATCACAACAATATTATGGTTTACACACAACCATACTATGATCCCCATAACAATATTATGGTCCTTACAACAATAGCATTATTCACACACAACCATACTATGATCCCCACAACCATATTATTATTCACACTCAATCATACTATGATCCCCACAACCATACTATAATCCTCACAACCAAAGAATGTTTCACATAAACCATAGCATAATCCTCACAACCATAGTATGATCCCCAAAAGTTTTTGTAAAGATTGGGTTAAGTTGTTATTCTACAATAGAGATTTTTATTAAGTAAGTTATTTAAAAATACATAAAACTCTTTATAAAAGGAGTGATTTATTTAACAGTAGAAAAAATTCATTTATTAAAAATATTTCAGTTATACTAATCGGTAGTTTGTTTTGAAAAATTTAATTTATATAGAAAGTACTATTATTGCGTAAGAATCGTAAAAGTAACATTGTCAAATTAAAAATAAACTACGATTTTGCCTGTATGATTGCCGTATTCATGTTATTGTTAATATAAAACCAATGAAAACGATACTTTTGTCCCACCAACCATATTTATATTGTTGCTACAACCATATTTTTTAATTTGGAACAATGCTATTGTTACATTTCAACAATATTAATATTGACGCAATCATACTATTGTCAAAATAAAATTCAAAAAACAATACTATGGTTGCGACCACCATGCTTTTATTGCAGAGAACATACTATTGTTGCCGTGACCATATAGTAACCATATTTTTTTCTGCGTGCAGAAGAAAAAATTAACACATTAGTCGTGTTTGTTTCGGCTTACTAGCTTAGTTGTCTAATTAGTTTGCTATACGGTAATCTGGCATCATTAAACAACATTAAGAATAATATGTCATTATTTTCTTTTTAAAAAAGAATTGAACTATAAGAGGTTTTATCGGCGAAGTTCATTCGTTTATTTCAAAAAAACTATAAATTTGGTACTTTATGGTTATTTGGCAACATTAAACAAAATTTAGAAAAATATAGCCATATTTTTTTTTGAAAGAAAATCGGCGTAGTTCCTTTGTTTTTTTCAATAAAAAAAACTATAAATTTGAAAAATAATCAATCAAATATGTTTAATAAATGCCCCTTTATATCAATAATATCTATTAAATAATAATTAAATTAAATTACACTATTTTTTCCTAAACACGAAAATAAATTTTAAAAAATTTCCTCTGCTTAGTTTTCAAGAGATAGATTTTTTCGAATTTTTTATAAGATGTCTCTGGAGCATAACTCCCAAACGCTATCACCGATTTGACCAAGAGTGAACTCAAATGAAAGGAAATTAGCTTTTCCAACACTTATACTTTAATCAGTTCAATTGTTTTGATGATAGAGGCATTTAAAATTTAAAAAAATAATTTTTTGTACAAAAATCAAAAAAAAAAAAAAATATGTAAACAAAAGCTAATTTCCTTTCATTGGAGAACGCTCTTGATCAAATCGGTAATAGCGTTTGGTCCAAGAAGCTGAGACATCTCATAAAAAATCTAAAAATAATTCCAAGAATTCTATCTTGAAAACTAATCAGAGGAAAATTTTTTTAAAATTATTTTTCCTGTTAAGTAGGCCAAAATCTATATGAAAAAATATTTAGAACTCTGGACTAGGAAAAAAAATCATAATTTGTAAAATAGTGTTATATGCTACACTGTTGCATTGCAAAACTGTGTAAAATGGCATTGAACAGTTTGGGTGGAATTAATACATACAAATTCGACAATAAGACCTGGTACTCTTTCGTGTTTAATTGGCGACTTAAAAGCCAACTCTAACCGTGGTCAACGATGGACATATTTTAATGAAATGAGCCAAGGGATAAGCTGGTGAAGTTTTTCCAGTCGTGATTGAATCCTCTGTATACTTGAAGTACTCGTAAAAATAGAGACGGTCATGTCGAGGAAAAAGAGTAAAAGATGATTGAAGATGTTTACTAAATAAATTAGATTAAATGATTTGCTTAAAGCAATAATACATAATAGGATTATTTTTGCTTTTGGTTATGATGAAAGTTCAGATATCATTACAAATATTCGGTTACAACAACAAAATGTTGGCAACACTATTGTTTGCCACAACCACCAGTTATGGCAACTCAATACATTTTAAGCGTTTAATTGGTATGACCGATTAAACGCTTAAAATGTATTTTTTGTGACAAACCTTGTCCTCTAAAACCGTCCACAATTTGTAATCAAATGGGTTCAAATCTGTACTGCCTGAGGGTCATTCTTCAGAGGGAATGAACGCTGGCAAATTGTTTCGAAGCCAGGCCTGGGACGTTTTAGCCTTATGGGCCCGGCGGAGAATCCTGCACGCAGAAAAAAAGTATCGTTGTGGTGACAATATTCGAAGAGGATAATACTATTGTTGGGTATATGGTTGTGGTACAACAATATTATGATCCTCACAACAATAGTATGATTCAAATACAACCATACTATGATCCTCACAACAATAGTATGATTCACACATAACCATACTATGATCCCCACAACCATAGTATGATTCACACTCAACCATACTATGATCTCCACAACCATAGTATGATCCTCACAAACATAGTATGTTTCATATACAACCATAGTATGATCTTTACAACCACGCAACCATGTTATGATCCCTACAACCATAGTATAATCACTATTTAGATTTAAATTATGAAAATTATTCAAAAATATATTAAATTCAAAATAATAGGGAGTGATTTAGTTCACAGTAGAAAAAATAAGTTTAAATAAACGTAAGCGTTTTTATTTAAAATATTTCAGTTGAACAAAGCCATAGCAGCTTTAATTTCATTAAAAAGTACTATTATTGCGTTAGATCCATACCAAGAACATTTTTTCTTAAAAGCATATTTAAATGAAGAAAAATTACAATCATACAGTATGATTGCCGTAATCATATTATTGTTAACATAAAACGTAAAACACAATACTTTTGTCGCACCAACCATATTTATATTGTTGCTATAACCATATTTTTATTTTTTAAATTTGGCAATAATACTATTGTTACATTTCAACAATATTAATATTACAGCAATTATACTATTGTCAAAAATAAATTCAGTTAACAATCCTATGGTTGCGACGAACATACTTTTATTGCGGATAACATATTATTATTGCCGTGACCATGTAGTAACCATGTTTTTTCTCTGCGTGTG
The DNA here is from genome assembly GCA_963513945.1 of Hydrotaea diabolus. NCBI lineage: Eukaryota > Metazoa > Arthropoda > Insecta > Diptera > Muscidae > Hydrotaea > Hydrotaea diabolus. Next base: position 210,484,520 of record OY740716.1, read on the forward strand.
CTGGAAAGTCCATGGCTGGTTTTGGTACAGCTTCCAAAACGGTTTCTTGGTAAACTTTTCCTGATGTTTTGACACCTTGTTCGCAGAAATGCAGGTTAGTGACCCCATCGTAAGAGACACCCCACCAAACCATGACTGAAGCCCTTTTCCACCCATCATCAGTTCAGCTGCTTCCTTAGATGACCGCGCATACACCATATCATTTTGCTTGTTGAATTTTTCCTAAACGGTAAAAATTTTTTCATCGGTGAACAAACTTTTTCTGTGCAAGTTATCAGCGTGCTTCACCAAAAGACGTTTGCATTTTTCAATCCTATTTTTTTAAAGCTGCAGTCAAAAAATGTCCGGTACGTCATTTGAAAGCCCCAAGTCATAAGTCTTTTTTAATGGCTCGACTAATGGACTTTTGCGTGATATTCATCTCTAGGGTCATGATTTTCAGTTTTCGGAGCGGATTTCTGTGAATTCTTAATTTAACGGCGGTGTTCGAAAAGAGCGTGGGCGGTCTTTTACATCTCCAGTTTTATGCTTCGGTAGGCGAACATGCGGCTAATCCCTAGTGGCCGGAGCGTTTTGAAAATATCGCTTTTTTCATTTCACACTTGAAAAGCGCTCTTACAGCGATATGCTTCTCATTATCTGACCACTCCATGATGAAATTGAAACAATTAACAATTAATTTTAAAATCCCGTTACAGACTAACGCTATTGAGGTTAGCTTTCAAAACCCATATGACATTAACGGGGTTTGTTCAGTTCTACTATTGAAATGGGTGTGTTCAATGTTGTAACAGTGTTTATGACCCTACTAGGTAGTTCCAACCGATTTCCGACTAATTTTTTTCCTGTGTAATGGAAATTGTAGATTTTTTAATGCGTTTTCTAATGCTTATGGGATTTCTTGTGCAACTCCCTTTTTAATGGGTCATTTTTATGTAAACCCTTTCGTGTAAAGGGGCATAGATTAATATAAGGGTCTAGATAAGTCTATTCAGCCGACTGACATTTAAATATCGATTAATAATTTAATTCTTTGAACAACCACATAAACATTTAATACGTAAACAAAAATTGAAATACCTGCCATTTATTGTTTATATTTTTGGTATTTCTGTCAATTGTCGAACGAACGAATCAATGAAACCCACTCCATAATTCTTGTCTGACGCTCTTTGAAATTACACACAAACTTGCAGCCACAGCCGTAAACAAATTGACGCAAGACAATTTATTAGCCGTGCTCTGTGGCTCATTAAAGCTAAAAATAATTAAAGAAAGAAAATCTTGATATTTCAAAGCTAACGCTAGACAAATAATTATTGATTGTCCACTTAGATGGAACAGTGCTTAGACGATTTGCACACAAAAGATCGCGGCTAATGGGACTGGAAATGCCTGAACAAGTGAATGAGTTCGCGCGCGCATGCGTGACTACAATTCGATTGGATTATTGTGCGATGTTTTTATTTATTGCACGCGTGTGTAATCACAAGCGCACACATACGAACACGAAGAATACATATGCAAAACGAAAAGTGTATATTTTATGAATGAATTTGGCTTAAAACAATGACACCGAAAATCATGGCGATGCTGATGATCTTTTACTAAAATGAATACACAACGAATAACGTTAATAACAATAATAATAAAAATAATAATAATAAATTATAACAAAACTTATGAATGAATCGTGCATACATATATTGGTGTGTCCGCCTGTCTGTCCGTCTGTCTATCTTTATGTGTTTCTGTATCGAACTCTGACGACGAACGACACTCATTCCTCTTTTTTTCTTTCAGTTTTTTTTTTATTTTTTTGCTTGATGCGACTAAAATGTTTTATAATTTATTACTTAATATTCATAATACACTTAATACGCAAATCTTTCAGCGGATATCGTATATTTTATATGTATGCATGTCTGTCTGTCCGTACATGTCCAAAATATATCTTTTGTTCTGCTGCTCCATTTTTGCGCAGGGCATTGGTGGATTAGCTTAGATTTTTCTAGTCTCCAACAAATGGTCAAGAGTAGACTTACCTTTTCGTCAGTTAAGCTGACAGGTTTTGACAATGCCAGCTAAATCTATCACGAAAGTAAATATGTATAGGTATTCCATTTTCACTGATATAAAATTGATGGCTGATATCAAATACGAGTAATAAAACATATTTAAAAAATCGTAAATTTCGAAAACATCTGTTTAATTAAAACCTTTACCTTATTAATCTATGAAAACGTACCGTAGATATGGCCAACTATGGGAAGATACCAACATCTATTTGATATTTTAGTTACATAACACTGAGGTAACAATTACAAGATCTTTAAAGATTATGACTAGCCGCAAACTTTATCACCATCACATGAAAAGGCCATACTCTACCTTCATGTAAATCGATCTAATTAATATAGGGCGTTCTCTCCGATTTTGATAAAAAGTTTTCAAATATGTTCATTAAAGAGCGCTACAAGTGAATACATACGACGGAGGACTGCTATATATATTTCTGACCTAATAATGAAAATGCGAATATTAATCATCTGAAATGATATAATTGTTTTTCAAAGTATTCTCCAGCATGATTTAAACCTTTTTTATACCCGCTCAACCCAATTGTCGAAGCACTTTTCCCACTACGATTGAGAGACCTCCAAAACATGGTTTTGGACGCTTCAACAGCATCTTCTGGCGTCGAAAATTCTTGACCACGCATTTTTTTCTTGATGTGCGGGAAAAAACAGAAGTCATTGGGTGTCATTGTCAGGGCTGTACGGCGGATGACCCATCAATTCGACGTTTTGGCCGGTCAAAAAGGCGCTGGTTTGATCCGATGTGTGAGAGCTCGCATTTTCTTTGCTGGTTTGAGCCGATGTGTGAGAGCTCGCATTGTCATGGTGCACAATTCGTCTTCTCTTCTTCGTTTTCCGAATTTCTCCGAAGAGATCAGGCAACAAATTGTGGTGCACCACTCAGAATTGACCGTCCTACGTTGCTCAAGCGGAACAGTCGCCACATGACCCGTTTTTCCGAAGAAACAGGTGACCGTTTGTTTCGAAGTGTTTCTTCCACAAACAAAGTTCGTTGGATTTGGCTCGTCTTCGAAGACCCACACGGTCGTTTGCTGTTTTGTTTCGGGCTCATACGCATAGATCCATGATTCGTCACCTGTGACGATCTTATAAACGTCTTTTGAAGCACCGCGATCGTATTTTTTTTTTCAAAATTTCTTTGTACCAATCGGCACGAGCCTTTTTTTGAGCGATTGTCAAATTGTGCGGATCCAACGAGAAAAAAAAACCTTTTTATGCAATATCAAATGTATGCTGGTGAAAGAAATGCCCAAGAATGTCTCTATCTCACGGTATGTCACATGACGATCTTGCATTATCAGTTCACGCTCGACATCACTGTTGCCTGGCACAACGGCCGTTCTTGGACGGCCTTCGTCTTTGAGCGAGCGTCGGCCACCATTGAATTCATTAAACCAGTTTTTCACAGTGCTATAGGATGGTGCTTCATCGCCATAGAAAGATTTAAGTTCATCGATGCACTCTTGTCGTGATAATCCACGTCGAAAGTTGTGAAAAATGATCGCACGAAAATGTTCACGACTTGGTTCCATTTTTTTGCCAAATTGATTTTTTCAAGTCACTGTAAACAACACAAATGATGGTCGTACGTACGTCAAAACGTTCTGAGTATGTTTATGCTAAAAAATGTCACACTTTCCAATGGAAATGTCAGGTGGCGCTAGGCAACACTTAGTGTTGGCAGCTCCAATACCTTTCATATAAAGGAAAAAAACGAAAACTACTAGTTTTGTCTGAACTATTAAAAGGTTTGTTTTATTTGTGCAATATTGGATTTGCTCTAATTTTTAATATACAGATTTAAAAATGTAATTTAAAAATGTCTGAAAAGTCCTATAAATAACATATAACTTATGATCCTTTAAAAATGTCTGAAAAGTCCTATAAATAACATATAACTTTTGATCCTTTCAAATATTCTCACACACCTAATAATAACCTATATTTGTATCCTCTTGCAGAAAGTGTCCCACCTCCATATCTCAGCCAAAGGATGGACAGAAACGAAGGTAAGTGTTATCGCCCAGGGATGATTCTAAAAAAATATCCAATCAAATATTTAATTGCAATTAGAAAATCATAGAACTCTGAGTGTACAATAGCCGTGTTCTTTACAGGTAACTATCTAAGTTACATAGTTAGCGATGTGGTATTCTGGCAACATTCAACAACATTTTGAATCAAATGGCAGCATAAGCCAAAAAAAAGTTTGTTTACGAACAAAAAAAGGCAAAGCAAATTGTGAAAAACTTCGTAGTTTCTTGTGTTGTAAACATTTTTTTGACAAATTTAATTTCATTCAGTACAGCATTAAACATTAACTCCAACAAGAACAAGAAAAGGACCATAATTATCGCTTAGTCATAATGAGTCATAAATGAGGGTTTGTCAGTTTTTGTTAAATTTCACCGCAATTTCACAGAACCTTATTGTAGAAGTTTCAGATTTCTTTACATGAAAATGCGTACCGGGCTACTGCCTGCCCATAGATCGGCTCGTACGGTTTTTATGAAATTTGAAAATTTATGTCCAAAAGACCATAGAAGATGAAAGAAAAAAACCTTAATTTTTACCTGGGATATGACATGGGCTTTTAAATACTGGTCAAACACCAATACCTTTAAATACCATGTTTTCTTAATAAAATTAGAAAATATTCGATTTAAATATGCTTTTTATTCATTTTAAACAATTTTTTATATGTGACAGCGCATAGAGAAAGGTACCAAAGGGTACAAAAATCAATTTTATTTTTTTTTCTTGATGTGGACAACATCTGAGCATCCCAGAGATATGCGCGTTTTATGAAAGTGAAGACGACGATTCTAAGCGCAAATAGAAAGGGACCTAATCTTTAAAATGGCTCTCCTGAACAAAACTGGTTTTTAACCTTTCTATTTTGCGCGTCATAATATAGTATAGCAAAAAAAAGACAAACACACCATATCGGGTATTTAAATAACCATTTGCATTTGATCGGATCTGGAGGCCAGATGTGTTGACCTATCGCTGCCTTTTTTGATTACATAGTAGATAACTTAAGCTATTCGGTAAAATTAAAAAATTTCAATTTGTACAATTTTCCAACGTTTGACAGCACTTTTCCGGAGCATTTCCAAAAAATCTTCGTTTTTTGCCTGCAAAAAAAACAAAAGAAAAAAAAACCCTACTTAATGCATTAATTTAGCCCAATCTTTTCATCTTTTCTATAAAAAAAAAATTACCGCGATATCGCTCACCTGGCCACCGCTTAAATTATTTATGTATCAATACTTTCTTGGGTATTTAAATACCCATTAGGCAGGAATGGGTTCACAGTATAAATTGTTTTAACACTGAATATTTGACAAAGATGCTGGAGTTATTTATTGGGTGGTTAAATTTTAAGGGCCGACGTTGATTTGTCGCTTATTACAGCCATTGTTTTGTTAGCTGTTTGGCAAGCGGTGCCGACCTGTTGAAACCACATATCGTCCACATCCATATCTTCCAAGTCGGTCTATAAAAAGTTACGATAGCGAACACCATTCGCAGTAACCGCCTGGCTGACCTGCCTCATTTTGGAAAAAATAAGGCCTCCAGCCCATAAACCGCACCAAACAGTCCCTCTTTGTGGGTATATTGTTTTTTTTAGAAAATCACTTTTGTATTATCATTCGCCCATATGCGGCAATTCTTCTTATTGACGAATCCACTGAGGTGAAAATGTGCCTCATCCCTGAAGATGATTTTCTTCTACAAATTGATTTTCATTTTCATAAAAAGCCTAAATAACTTTAACGCGTTGTTAGCTTGTGTAGCTTTCCATGGTTCAAATTGAGTTAGCCTGAAATTGAGAAATATCAAATGAAATGCAGAAAAAAACTTGACGTTTTGGTGTGGTACACATTCAACATCGGCCCTTAAAATTTAACTACCGTTTATAAAAATTGACTGTGACCTTCTTGAAGACCTTCTTGAACCTTGGAAAGCTACACAAGCGAGCAACGCATTAAAGTTATTCAGGCTTTTTATGAAAATGAAAATCAATTTTTAGAAGAAAATCATCTCTTTTATCGCTGTTTTTCCCTTTCCCTTTTATTTTTCTTTCATTCTTTTCATTTCCTTTCTGTATCAATAACACTAAACATATGTTTTTGATTTTGTTATACAGGGTGGCCCAAGTGAGACCTAGTGATGTTAAACACGTGTAACTCTTGTAATAACGGTTTTTTTTTAAATGATTTATTTTTATATGTTAAATACATTTTATGGAAATTTAACGTGACTCTGTGTGAAATATGACATCAGACAAATGACCACCATTTTGCTCGATACAGGCATTGGCTCGTTTTAGCGCTTTTAGGGTTTCCAAGCTGCTGCACAGCTTCCACGTTCTCTTCAGTACGAATATTTCGATGAGCACCTCTTCCTGCACGGTCGGCAACTAAACCCAGTTCCTCAAAACGGCGAACTCAACTTGTAATCATGGATTCTACGTTAAAAAAACGGCGCTACTTTCGCTGCGTCAGAACAATTGATCGTTGCGAAGAATCATAAATATCGATAATTTTAATGCGTTGTCGTGGACTGTACGATACGTATTCATTTTAAATTTCCAAGAGTTCAGTTATAATCTGCAAAAAGAAAAAATAAATTATGTTAAAAAATAAAAAAAAAAAGTTATTTGTGTTTCACATCAGCTGGTCTTATTTGGGCCACCCGTTACAAGGCGGGTGTGTCATAATATTTTTTTTGTTACAAAAAAGAAGTCTGGTAACTCTAACTCGTTTCGTTAACGAGTAGCAGCCACCTCGCTTGCTTACCGATTAACTTTCAGACAAATGCTTGTTTAGTAATCTGAAAAGAACACGGCTAATGTTGAGATGAATACAATATTGTATGTTGTTGTTGTTGAAGTTCTTTCTGTTTTGGCAAAATAATTAAATAAAATGTTTCAAGTACTTGTACTCGTCGTATGACTGCTAAACATTCCGCCGCTGGCCGTGTACATACGTGACGCGTGAATTATATTTTAGGAGACGGCGTCACAACGCCCGGCCGGGCGAACGATCGACATTCAGAGAACACAACACTTTTTTCGTCTGTCTGTAGTACAATAAAAATGCTCGGTACACAGTTTGTTTGTTGTACTATATTTGCAAATATTATTATTTTATTCTGCTTCTTTGAGAAGAAGCGAAAAATAAGCATACAAACTGTGGCGCCGCAATAATAATTTGTTTTTTTTTGTGCTCACTTCTGCTAAAGCTAACAAAAAATAATGAACGGCGGCGGCGTTGGCTACACCCACCTCTCCCCTTGCGCCCGCCAGCCTACCCCGCTCCTCGGGTGCTGTTATTTGTTGCCCTAATTCTCACTTTTTTTTCGTCGTTGTGAATTCTTTTCAATACGCCAGCCACGTATGGTTTGATGGAGCAAATAAACATTTCGGTTTGTTGGCGCCGCTTTTATATTTTCTTCAATTTTTTTCTTTATTCATTTTTTTGCTTTTGTAAAAAAAATATCGTACAATCAAAAAACAAATCCAAATACATACGTATGCAGCGGGTTTGGGGCGGCAAAGAAAGCAATCAAACCGAAGGAAACGGGAAAAAAACAACGAATTTTGTGTGTAATTTTTGCGGTGTATTTTTGTTTTTCTTCTTCTGTTTGCACTTTTGCACGTCCTTCACACAACTTTTGGTTGGGGTTTTTTTGTTGTTGTTGTTGTTTTCTTTTGATGGGGCCGCATTGTTCGCCAGTCAACGTCACTGGTTCCGTTTGGCTTTCTTCCTTGATTTGCGCACGCAAATTGCACATTTCGCTAATGATGGCGACGACGGTGATGATGATGATGATGATCACGTTAATGATAATTATTACAACATTGTGTGTATAATGCTGCTAGGTGCTTTTTAGCTAATTGGAATTGGAATTCAAATACACGCTTCCACATATCATTAGTAGTGGTAGTGACCGAAACTCAAGGCAAACAACATTTTTTTCGTGTAACACTTGTGTGTTGGTAGGAGTGGGCCTATTCGAACAGCTTATTTAATGCATAGATCAAGGATTTCGGTAGCGAATGAAAAGTTTCTTTAATGCACTCTTTAAAATACTTGAACGAAATGTATAGAAACTAAAGTACTGGAGACGAAGTATCGGTATAGCATGTACTGACGGGAAAAATGCCGCATCCTATTTAAACCCCTTTTCATATGAAAAGATTTATCGAGAGTTTTCCGAAATCTATTTTATTTCTCAAAACCATGGCATTGTCATCACAACCAGGGTTACCGTACGTCCTCCTTTCGGAGGGTATGTCCTCCTTTTTGACCCCTGTTCTTCCGTCCTCCTTTTGGATCCTTTTCCTGCCGTCCTCCCTCCTTTTTTAAGAAAGTTAAATTTGTCCTCCCTTATGAACACGATACAAAAGAGGCAATGAAATATCTTGAAACTCACATGTCTTAACTAAAGGAACCGATATTTTGTAGAATTATTATTCAAAATTGAATTAAAAATTAATATTGTTCAGAAACGGAATGCATTAAAGTAGAATTTTAGAACAACGTGTCTATTGCATTTGTTTCATTAAATTTCAGCTTGTTTATGTGCTTTTATGTCGGATAACATGGCTCTGAAAGGTCCACTGTAGACCGAAACGTTGTTCCCAGCCTCATCTTTAAAGAAAAATGATCGAATGAAGCTACCACTCCACAAGTCGCACCAAATTATCACACTCTGTGGATGCATTGGCTTCTAAACAATAAAGTGCGGATTTTCCGAGCCCTTAAAGTGACAGTTTTGTTTGTTAACATAGTCGCCGAGATGAAAATGAACAAAATCGTCAGAAAAAAATAATCAGGGCTGCAACCATTTCGGTTTTGCTAGTTGTCGTTTTTGCAAACCAATGTTGGTTTCATTTGGTGTCATGAAACCAAGTTGGTTTTGACCATTTCGAATGTAAATAAAACCAATATTCGAGTCAGCTGTTGCTGACAAAACCGATAGCATTGGATTTTAATGACACCAAAGCATTTTTTCTTATCGATTTCAAAACCAATAGTGGCAACATCGGTTTCTATGACAGCACTGAATATTCACCTAAAATCGTTTTCCAACTCAAGCTGCTCTATGACCCACACTGCAAAACGATAACGAATCGTAAAGCCACTAACTTTATTTTGCAGAGGTATGAAACTACCTATCTGTCACGATTTCGAGCGGGAGACAGATGTTAGTGTAAACATATCCTATGATTTAAAAAAAATTGTTTTTGTCCTCCACTTATAGCTGTCATAACCACTAGCAAATATGCATGTACTGAAATTTGTGGGCCACCACGGCAAGCAAACAAGTAAAGCCGTGTACAAATTCGGAACAGAATATCTAACATTTGCAATTTTTTGAACAACGAGTGAGAGATAAAACGCTTAGCAATATAGAGGGTGGTTAAATTTTAAGGGCCGATGTTGATTTGTCACGCAAAAGAGCTATTATTTCGTTAGCTGTGCGGCAAGTGGCACCGTCCTGTTGAAACCATTTATCGTCCACATCCATATCTTCCAATTCGGGCCATAAAAAGTTCGTTATCATCTCACGATAGCGAACACCATTCACAGTAACCTCCTGAGCGGCCTCATTTTGGAAAATGAGGCATAAACCGCACCTAACATTCCCTCTTTGTGGGTGCATTGTTTATTCGACAATCACTCTTGGATTATCATTCGCGCCAAATGCGGCAATTTTGTTTATTGACAAATCCTCTGAGGTGAAGATGTGCCTCATCATTGAAGATGATTTTCTATGAAAATTGATTTTCATAATAAGCCTAAATAACTTTAACGCGTTGCTCGCTTGTGTATCTTTTCATGGTTCAAATTGAGTTAGTCTGAAATTGAGAAGTATCAAATGAAATAACGAAAAAAAGTTAACGGTTTGGTGTGGTTCACATTCAACATCGGCCCTTAAAACGTAACCACCCTATGCATTAGCTGTTCGGTCCCGGTCAGTAGGTTTACGAATTTTATCGTGCACAGCTTACAAACTTTTGTGTCCTGATAAACCGTACCGCTTGAACGATCTTTTAAGCTGTGTCACAAAGTAGAACTACACGCCATACACGCTCAGGAGCCTTTTTTCTCAGGCTTTTTTTCTTAGTAAACTCCAGTAGTCTAAAAACCATTAAATAAAGAGGTTAACCCCACAAAAAATTTATGGCAGGACTTTTCTACGTTGACAATGCAATACCATTAACTTTTTGTAGATTTTCGTTATATATTTCAGTGAGAAAAACGCAGCGTAACCAAAAATGCTCTAGTGTGCCCGGGCCTTACAGCAGAGTTTGGTTTTCAACGCAGGGTGTGCAACAGTCTTGCTGTTTAACACATTCGCTTGAATTTTTAATATGAGCTTACAAAACAATATAACTTTTGCACTGCCTGCGGTAAAAAATGTAAACTCTAGCCGTTAGTTTTTTTTACAAAGAATTCTTTAAGAACAGTTGTAGTTTGGGGATAGTATTTGATTAGAATTATTTTATTGCCCCAGATATTTAATAATACTTATTTGTTCTTTTTCTTTTTAGGATTACCTTTTCACAACTACGGCAACTCCATATCTGCCGGAAGTACCGATGCCGACGGCGTCTCCAGCATAAGAAAAACCAATTCCGATATCTACGTTCGGATTTCAGAGTCGGTCACCACTGACGGTGAAGGTATGTACAATTTATTTTGTAGCTTTGCCAATTACCTTTTCTAAATTACACGGTGAATTCACTTTGGTGTTTACTCAGACATTCACGGTGAATTGACTACACAGCTTATGTGGATAAAATCCGTATTCAAATGCAATTTATTGTCGAGGACTCTTTAATATACAGTATGAGTAAAGAAGCTATAGTTTTTAAAGCAGAGGCTAGCAATTTGACCGTGAATTTAGTAAGGTCAATTTCTTTTGTAAGTGTTGCCATATTATCCATGACGTTGCAATGCTTCGAATAGATAGAAAAAAGTGCATTTCGTTTGCAGACGGTTAAAAAAAAAGTTGCAAAATCCTCCACCTTTTCGTTTCCGCTGAGTATCACCAAACGAAAATAGCTAAACGGAATTTACCAATCGCAAATTTCGTTTGCTTTACTACATGTATTTTTTATGGTAGCAAACATTTCATTTTAGGTGAATACTAGGCTTAAATCTTTTGTCGCTGCAATCTTTTGTTTTTAGTAACAGAAAACATATGTTTTCTTAGCAACAGGGTGTCTCAGTTATAATCATTTTGCAGAAAATAAATCTGGTAACACTTTGCGCCCTGTTTGAGTTGGAAATAATCAGGAAACTGCCAGACACACAGCGATAATCGCGATTATAATTTCTAAGGCAAACATTGCCGAATTTAATACAAAAATTAGCTTTAAAAATTTCGTAACGCATTCATTTCATCTACATTTGTAAGTAAAGAAAGATGTCGTTAATATTCCTTTGCGTTCGGTAACACTAAAACAAATATTTTTACGATTTTTTGAGAAAATAAGTCCGGTAACAATTGGCGTGGTTGATTAGTGACTTTAAGGCATCCAACAAAATAATGTTAACAATAGAAAATAATAGCAAATTATCGCTCTTTTGGGGGTTAAGAAGAAAACACTCAAAAACGAGTTGGTGTGAGGGCGGCTTCAATCAATTTACATTAAATCAGAGTTGCTCCAACAATTGCCGTTTTCGCTTTACGATCAAAATACATGAGCTTTTACTTTTATCGGATTTGTAGCTGCTCTTGAGACATTTCCTTCAAACTGTGTAAAACAATTTATTCTTTTTAATGTCCTTTTAAACTTCTTTGATCGTTACAATGCTATGCTAATTACAAGACAAATAGAAACACTCGCAGAAATCGCATTCGGTGTTGATATCATCATTTAATTTGAAATGAAAATATGAAGAACTGAAATCAAAGTGTATGCAAATTTTCAACTAAAAGAAAAAAAAAAACAAGAATCACATCCCTTATACAATATATGTATGGATGTATGTTTGTATGTACGAGTATGTATTTACGATTATAAACGAACGTGATAAGACATTTCAAAACAATCTTTTAGATTATTCCGGAATGAGAAGAATCAAGAAATTAAAAAAAATATACTCGTATTTGAACTTTGCAGTGCAAACAATCATATTAAGATGTGATGTGATGCTTGGATGCGTACTTGCAGTAGCAATTGTCTGTTTTTTTTTGTTTTCATCAAAAGAAATGGGCACAGTGGCGCATTCTCTGAGAAAGAGATTAAAAGAAAATTGTGGTACTTCATAATAATGATTTGAATATTATTTATTTTATCACACATTGTTTAAAAAAATGCTTCTTTTATACATTTTAAGAACGTTTATTAGATATTTGTAATAACATAACGCGTGATTCAATTCGAGGTTCCCTACTTTTTAAAGAAAACAACACAGAAAATTCAAATTGAATGGGGAATTTTTATTATTATTTGAATATGAATATGAATTTGAACATTCTTAGGCATTTATTTTTTTTAAAATTATGCCTATTAAATGTTGGCTGCGGCTCCGTCTCAGATGATCCATCGGTTGAGTCCAATTTTCGAAGATTCGTTCGAACATTTCGACGGGTAACTGGCGAATGACACGCGTGATGTTTTGCTCCAAGGCCTGAATCGAAGCGGGTTTGTCCGCATAAACTTTAGACTTTACATATCTCTACAGGAAAAAGTCAAACGGTGTGATATCACACGATCTTGGTGGCCAATAGACCGGCCCAAAACGTGAGATTATCTGCTCACCGAAGTGTTCTCTCAATAAATCCATTGATTGATGCGATGTGTGGAAAGTAGCGCCGTCTTGTTGAAACTAAATGTCGCCGAGATAACGAGCTTCAATTTTAGGTATTGACGGTCGCCATTGACGGTTACGTTCTAACCGGCATCACCGGCCTACAAACCACACCAAACCCTTGTTTTTTCTGGATCAAGTGGCAGCTCTTGAACCTCTTCTGGTTGCTCTTCGTCCCAAATGCGGCAGTTTTGCTTTTTTTGCAATGGGCCTCATCGCCGAACAAAATTTGGCTCGAAAACGTCGGATCTTCTTGGAACTTTTCAAGAGCCCATAAAGCGAAGCGATTTCGCGTGAGAACGTCGGGGGACTTAAGTTCTTGCATACGCTTTATTTTGTACGTTTCAACTTAAGATCTCGACGTAAAATGCGCCAAGTCGTTCCATACGTCAGTACGAGTTTCTGCGAACTTCGCCGAATCGACTCTCCACGGTCTTGGTGTACGAGTACTCTCAGCTACGGCCGCTACATGTTCTTCACTGCGTGCTGGACGTGATCTACTCGGTCGAATATTATCCAATAATGAATGCTGGGTCTCAAAATGGGCGAATGTGTTGCTAATAGTACGCTCAGTAGGCCGATTATGTTGACCATAAGTTGAACGAAGTGCACAAAACACATTCCTCATAGAACGTGAATTTTCGTAATAAAGTTGAACGATTTGTAAACGTTGTTCAGGCGTAAGTCTTTTCATGATGAAATGCCCAACAATACTAAACAAAAATAACATGACAGCATGACACGACTCACACGTGATCTGTCAAAAAAAGGCTATTGAAATAAGTATCTCTACTTGGATCACCTATTACAATCGCAGCAATTGCGGTGTTTTTTCAGACGTGTGGTTTTATAAAAAAAAAAAAAAAAAAACGCATCTAATTTAATGTTATGGCCAAAAAATTTAGCTTTATTATAAAGATAAGGGTTTGCCATTATGTTTTAAAAATGATTTCGGGAAAGTGGCAGCCGCAGCTAGCTCGAATAACTTGCAGCCGAGAGGCCCAATTTTCGACCACTTTTTGCAGCATTTGGGGCCGTATGTCAGCAATAACGCGCCAAATGTTCTCTTTCATGACGTCAATCGTATCGGGTTTATCTGCGAAGACAAGCGACTTTACATAAGCCCACCAAAAATAATCCTCCGGTGTTAAACCGCACAATTTTGAAGGCTATGCCACGCCACAGACTCACGACCCGATATAATACGCTCAACAAAAGTTTCCTCCAATAAATTAATTGTTTCGTTGGCTGTAGGGCATGTAGCGCCGTCTTGTTGGAACCAAAGGTCGTCCATATCAACATCCTCCAATTCAGGCACAAAAAGGTCATTAATCATTGCTCTATAGTATTCCCCATTGACGGTAACATAATGGCCGGCTTCATTTTGCCCATAGAACACACCAAACAGCGGCATTTTGAGGATGTAACGACGTCTCTACAATGGCTTGTGGATTTTCGTTACTCCAAATGCGACAATTTTGATTATTAACGCACCCATTCAAACAAAAGTTAAGCTTCATCGTTGACAAAATTGTATTCTTGTAAAAAATAGGATCGATGGCCATCGCGTTTAAGGCCCATTGACCACGATTTGCAAACGTTGTTCCGGAGTTAGTCTATTCATTATGAAATTGCTAACCAAACTGAGCATAAATCAAGTGGCAGCTGTAAAAAAGACCAACTTCGACAAGAGTGTGGCCAGATTGAGAACCACACGTCTAACAAAACACCCTTTATTACGACACTTTTTTACAAAAAAAAAATGTATTTTAATGATCCGGCATAATATACATGTTACCACACATATTCAGTTTCTGAAAAATCGTTTGTACCGAATCTATTCCCTGTGTGAGGGATTTTAATAGTACGATCTGCCCAGTTTTATGTCTTGATCATTTACAACTTTCGACTATTATCACCTTTTTTAATGTCAGCCCCTTACAAAGATAACAAAAACACCTTAACGTGTTTGAAATCTTTAAAACGTACCACTGTGCAACGTTTCATCAACCCTTTCTTTGTCACTCTCTATGCCTGTTCGTCATCTTTCACATAACCAACAGCATCATCGGCAACATTAACAGCAGCAGCCAGCCACAGCATTAACATGAGCCGCCACCAACTAAGTACTCGTAACATTATCAACGGTTGTGATGCTGAGTTGTTAACTGACATATTGCCTTGATGTTAATTGCACATACAGACAGACAGTATGTGCATGCCTATGTACGTTTGTACGTCTGTAAGTAGTATGTTCAGACGCTACTCTGACATGAGTGGAATGATGGTGATGGCAACCGCGACCCATGGTGGTGGTGGCAATAGTAGTAGTACATACTTATGTACAAACTCACACACACACACTCAGTGTACTCGTATTGTATGGTATGGCATGGCATTTTTCATTGTACTTAATATTCGGCTGAAATTGAACAACAACAACAAAAAACACCACACAAAATATAAAATGAAATGAACAAAAAAAAATCGCGCACTCACAATCGCTGAAAAGTTAAAATATCATCAATATATTGTAGAAAGTGACGACTTGACGCGGCAACCTGGCGCCTAAGAAAACATGACTACCCAGCCAGCCCCCTCCCAAGTTTTCCCCTTTGCAACCCCACCATCAGTGTTTATTGTGTGGGGCTGACGCCGACAAAAATTCGTAAGATAAACGACGACAACATTGAATAAATAAACAAACAAGTGAGCCGAAAGCCACCGTCGTTGCCGTCGCAGTCAACGCGCCGTCGCTCGCTGTCGTGTTGTCGGCAACGGCGCTCACACATGCGCTGCACAACTACTCGGGTAGTGTTTTATGTTTATGTGTGGTGCACACTGTGTGCTGATACTACACTTTGTATGCCGCTGTATGTACATTTGCTCTCATCAATGCCCACTCGGTCTCTCACTCATCATGATTCTCTCTCTGTTTCGATCTGTTCGAGCTTCTTTCAAAGCATTACCCACCTCTCTTGTGCATCATTTGTAATGTTTGAATTTGTAATAGAAAACAAGTTTTCGTGGGTATTTTAAAGGAAAAATTCGAATGAAAAAAACATTATTTTTCTTTTGCAATTATATATTTTTATAGCAACAACAAATTAAAAGGGCCAATTAATGGTGTGTGTTCTTGTTCTTCGACTCCGTTGGCTTTGCAAGAAATCAGCAATTGACGACAAATGAAGAATGCAGCAGCAGCAGTAGTTGCGAGCACCACTCGCACCTATTTTGTGACACTCAAAACATGTGCACTGTTCACGATCCGGTAAAAAAATGGGTTTCGGGTCTTGCAATTGTGACAAATTTGGGGAAAAGGGAAGAGTGGGATGATATTCAATCAAAAAAACCTTAAAAGATAGTAAAGCTAGAAATTATAGTTGATTTTTTGCTTCCTTATCACACACTTATAAGTGTGTTAGTGAAACTAGGTCATGGTAGTTAAGGTCTTTGAAACGTTTTGGCCGACCAAGCAGTGTTTAATTTTTACATAAATATTAAGTATACGCCCCAATATGTATCGTACGTTTTTTCATCAACAGCCTATTAAGAAGCAAACTTTTCTCAAACTTCTCAGTCTTATTAGTTAATGGATAACTTAGACTGTATAGCAAAACCTCAATAGTAAAGTAATTTAATGACATACTAGTAGAATGACAATTTTAAGCACATATACCTATAGAAAAAGCTCTGCTGTACTCGATTCTGGAAAAAAAACTTGTGGTATGCCAAACCAAATATCCATTAAGTTTATAAACATTGGGAATTGCAATCGAAATTCTTCTTTTGCACCGGATATTTTTGAATTTTCAGGGGATTTTTAGCATTTTGTGTGTGTGCTTATATATTCTACTTTTAGTAGCGTTTTGCAACTCTTCCACAACTCTTCCATATTTTAAATGACTCTGAGACATAATGGAGGTTAAATGTCGTTAATGTGCCAAACTATCTCATCCTTTAGCTATTAAATTATTTCTTAGCTTATTAGTAGACTTTTTTTTCTTTTAAATGTCCCAAAAGAAAGAAGTCCAACGGTATCAGTCAATTTAAAAAGTCAGAAAAATTCCATGCTCACGATATCTCCAACTATACGTGATGGGGCAAAACGGACACTCAATTTAGATTTAGGAGATCATTTTACCTAAGGATCAGAAAGTTTTGCCTAAAGGAGGGCTCAAAAGTTAAATTTTGTTCTGCAAAAATTAACTTTCAATTGTGTACCTCTCCATGGTTGTGTTTGAAACAGAGAAATCTCAAATTAAGTTAGGAAAACAACTTGACATTAAGAAGAGACTCACCATTAACATCGTGCATTATGGTTGTACCACCTCTCATGGTAACAATTCATAAATGATAACTCCGTCCAATTCGATGACTGAAGCAGCCCTCTGTCAGTGTAAGCTTTTCTTGGCAGTAAAGATACGGTCACGCTGGGCAAATATTTAAAGAAAATCGTTGAATATTTCTTTGTCACAATGTGAGCACAAAATTTTTCTGACTGGCAAACAACAAAACAGCTGATTTCGGGGAAACAAAAATATTTGCCAACAAACAAAACATTGCCAAATGTGAATGTGGCCACCCGAAAACAAATATTTTCCTCTATCTTCGGCAAATATCATTTTTTTTTTTCAATTTTTGTAAGAGCAAACAATAAGAAATAGCAGCTGGTAAAATCAGTGATGTCAGTGTAACAGCTTAACTTTCGGAGGCTAAAATTGACCTACGAAGTTGTGTCGTCTTCTTTGTATTTAGCTGGGCATCTAACTTCAGCTACACAAAAATATTTATTACAAATTTTAATGGTCTACATCTTATTTTAGTGCTTACCAAATAGCAAACTGCTACGTTCATGCTAAAAAAGTTTTTATAGACAGCTGGCGTTTCTGTACGCAGTTCTTTTAACAACTTGGCGCAGCATCCTTCGTTATTCCGACTGCGTAACCACTCCCGAACCCTTTGCCTTTTTTGCCTGTTCCTCCAAGACTATCAATAATGCTGCTCCACAGCACAAAATCAGTAAATTTTCCTATTCCTGCATTATTGGTTTCAAAAGGTTCAGAGAAAATAAATTTCTAATTTTTAACAGTTTGATCAAATATTTTTTTTAGTCAAATATTTATTTAAATGTAAACACACGTCAAACATGTTTTCCCAAACTTCTATTTGACATTACTTGACATCTGTTTGAACAAACAAAAACTGCGAAATATTTGTCGGTAGTGTGAACACAAAATCCAACCTGTTTCATTTTGACAGAACTTTATGCAAATATGATGAAATACATTTTCGTCAAATATTTGGTCAATGTGACCGTACCTTAAGTACATACTATATCGTTCACAAGAAACTAACTCGTAATGTTATTCCCCCGTTGGTTCCTTAATAGGATATTCAGACAAAACAACTTGCCACTCTGGCGGGAATAACTTTCGAAGATCGTGAACAGCCTAAATAATGTTTGCAACAGCAACAAAGTCGTCGAACATCACAGACACACAATGTTGCGCAAACTGACAGAGAGCTCTTAACAGATGCCCACCATTGCGACAGGCATATCGTTAGCGCACTCACACACACGCGCGAGCAGCCACGAATAACTCTCGGCACACATGTGTGTGCATGTCTGTACAAATTAGAAATTCTTTTGAATAACAGCACAATAGACCCGGCACACACTGCACCGTGCCATGGCATGCCATCATCGCCACCATCACCATCCGGTAGAGATAGAATGCAGGTAATTTGTATGCGGCGCTTAAAGCTGTAATTGATTATTGATAGACAGGCGGACGGACAGTCAAGCCGATACTTATAAATGGACAGACAGGCATACTCACACTTACCCAGCCACATACATATGTATGTATGTATGTTTGTATAAAATCCCAAGACAAAAGCGGTGAAACACACCGATTTACTTTAATTGCCTGCACTTCTGTGCCGTATTTGACGAGTGAAATATTTACACTTACACTAAAGCCCGTATCTCAGAGCCAAGCCAGTGCTGCGTCCATGGGTATGAGAGTGTGTGTGCTTTTTTTTGTAATTGAAATGACCTTCGATGTGACAAATCTTACTTGAATTCCATGCATACATAATGAGTAACAAAAAAAAACTAAGTACGCAGTACCAAGTACCTGGCGGTGGTGTGCATGTTTGCATGTTCATGCCACACAACCTACAAATGGTTCACAAATATTTTCTTAGACAGCTAATTCCCAACGAACAATTTATTAACCAATTTTCCGTAATCCCGTTTAACGTAAGAGTAAACCTAATGAAATAAAAAGATTATTTTACGGTTTGTCCCATTTACACTAGGCAATTTTACTTGCCACAACTCTCAGTTTGTCAGAAAGAAATTTAAGGGAAATGGAATGGGGAAAAACTAAGTACCTCTGTTTGTAGGAGAGAGGGCTAAGGGGAATGGAAAGGACAAAACTTGCCCGTACTGTCAATTCCTTTTGTGATTTTTGTGGTGTGAAGTTGGCCGCAGATTATTTTAGTATTTTTTCACACAAAAATCAAATCGAATGAAAACAAAAATTGCCGCAACCACCGAATTGCCTTGCGTAAACACAAGTTAGTTCAAAAGGGAATCTTAAAAATTGACACGAGTAAAGTTACCTCATGTAAAAAGGGACTAACTCCTAGTGGCAATTCCTTTTGTGCTATTCGTAGTGTGAAGTTTGCTGAAGATTTTTTTTAACATTTGTTTTTATAACATTAATAATAATTATAAATTATAATTAATTAATATTTTATTATTATTATAATTTATTGAATACACAACTTTTTTATTTTCCCATTTATTTATTTTACACAAAAATAGAACGAATAAATCACAAAACATCAGAAAAGGTTATAATAAAAAACAGAAATTGCCAAAAAATTGCAATAATAAAAAACTAAAATTGCCAAAACCGAATTACCTTGTGTGAACGCAAGAGGAAAGTTCATAAGGGAATCACAAAAAAATGGAGCAAGTTATTGTTGCTGTAGCGGCAACTAGTGCCGGGCTAACAGCTCTAGGCCGAAAAATTGCTTTTCACTTCAATGTGGTCCATAGAACCCGCTGTCGTCTGATTGTTGCAAGTAAAATTGCCAAGTGTGAGTGGGGACTTTCCAAGCACTGTTGCTACATTCAGAAGTTTTTGGCTATCCAAATTTTCGCATATACGAAAACTATTCTCAATAAATCCATTGTGGATTTAATCCTATCAATATTTTGCACTTTATTACCAAAAGAGTATTAACTGAAAATTAAAAAATGTTTTATAAGCTGGCTAGACACAAGGCAACCGCCAAGTGCAACGTGTTTCAGCAAATAGAACAATTAACAGATTATCAGCAAAGTCAATAATAAAAAACAGAAATTGCCAAAACCGAATTTCCTTGTGTGAACACAAGAGGCAAGTTCATAAGGGAATCATAAAAATTTGAGAAAGTTGTTGTTGTTGCAGCGGCAACTTGTGCCGAATTGCCTTGTGTGAACACTAGAGGCAAGTCTAAAAGAAACTCATAAAAATTCAGGCAAGTTGTTGTTGTAGCGGCAACTTGTGCCGGGCTAACAGCCCTAGGCCGAAAATTGTTTTTTCCTTCAATGCGGTCCATGGAACCCGCTGTCGTGTGATTGATTGGTGCAAGTAAAATTGCTTGCGTGAGTGGGGACTTTCCCAACACTGTTGCTACTCGCAGAAGTTTTTGCCTAAAATAAACGAAAACTGTTCTCAATAAATCGATTGTGAATTGAATCCTATCAACATATCGCACTTTCTTACCAAAAGAGTACGAGTATTAACTCAAAATTTAAGAATGTTCATTAAAATTGGTAGACACAAGGCAACTGCCGTTGCTTTCGTGTAGCAGCAAAAGTTTTGTTTGTGCACAAAACACGGCAACACAGCTACACACTAAGCAGCATTTGCTTCAGCTTGGCTGTATTAATGCTTTAGAGGTAAAAAACTGTTTGCTAATACAGTTGAAGTGCTCAAAAGCACAGAGAATGATTTCATTAAAATCAACCAAACCATTTGTAAACTAAAAATGTATTCCCACTTTGCTTTTAAAAATTCTTCCAATGTGCCACAATCTGTAAAGTGATTTACGACCACTGCTGGTGACATCACAAATGCCCTTTGACCGGGCGCCAGAATACTAACAATTTCACGCCGGTCATTACTTGATAAACTACTAAGGCGGGGTGAGAACTGTCTCGGCACTTGAATTCTATACAATTTTTGTGTTGTGTTTTTTTTGCTCTCCACTGTAAATTATTGTGATTACCAGACTGACGCCTTATTGTGTATATTAAATCGTTTTTTTTTCTTTTTGTTTAAATTAAACTGGCGCCAGACGTATTTATAACTATAGTGGCTGAAACTTACTTGCTAAAATAAAAATAAAAACACAATAAACAATAAGCTATGGAAAAAAATCACACCAACAATTCTCTTAGTGGCTAGAAATCAGCAACAACAACAACAAAAACATTAAAACATTAATAATAAATGCATAGGAGATAGTAAATATTTAGTTGTTGTTGCTGTTGATTTTTTTCTTTTTGATGTTCTCAAAAACTTAGTACTACTTTATTGGTGTATAAATCAGATTTTGGAATATGTTAATTATGTGCGGTACAGCAATTTCCATAGGATTGTTTAGTTTTGCACAAGCGTTTGACATTAGCAGTCGGCACTAAAAAAATAATTAATGTCTTACAATTTAGATTTTACTTTTGGATTGCTTTTTCTTTTTTTCAAATTCAATTAAAACGTTAATGAGCTTAAGTGCCAAGACAAGGTTATTTTAAAGGTTTATTTAAAATTATCAGTTTTTTATACTTCACAGAATATATCGAAACCTTATCGATAAAAGGGCTTAAGCGCCATTTGTCTTTTCAATGAAATCAATAGAAAATTGTACAACGCCTTTAATCTCTAATGCTAAATATTTATATTTAAAAGGATATAAAAGATATAGCAAACTAAATGTAATGGGAATTGCCCAGAAGAATTAGACAAAAAAACGGCTTCTGTAGAATTTTCGTTTTGGCGCATACGTCTTTTTCGCGGTTAGTGCTCAATACGTAAAAGTTTGTCTTTCCGTTTGTAACATTTCGAAACACTTCTTAAAAGCAGGTCGCAGATCCATAAAAACGTCTGTCTGTTGGCAATACTATTCAGTCCAATTTAAAGTCAAAGAGTCCTCTACCTTGCCAAATATATGTCTTATAACGAGTGATCCCTCTAGAGGTGTTTTTCTTTTCAGAACAAAACAAAATATAAAAATTCAAATCAAGTGTGGAATCTTTATTGGGAATTTGAAAGGACATTTTATGGCAGTTATTTTTTGAATATAATTTCCTTCAAATGTTGGCCGCAACTACGCCTCAGGGTTTCCATTCTGGGGGTCCAATTTCGGATGACTCGTTCGAGCATTTCGACCGGTATGGCTTAAATGACACGCGTAATGTTGTCTTCCAAAACCTGACTCGTAGCTGGTTTGTCAGCAAAGACTTTGGACTTTACGTAACCCCAAAGGAAAAATTTTTAAAGGTGTGATATCACTCGATCTAGGCGGCCAACTCAGCTGTCCAAAATGTGAAATTAGCTGCTTTTCAAAATGACCTCTCAATAGATCCATTGTTTGAGCAGCTGTATAGCAGCTCAAACCAAGTGCCGTCAAGATTACGGGCTTCAATTTCAGGTAGCATAGAGTCAATATCATGGCGCGATAGCGAGCACCATTCACGGTTTCGTTCCGGCCATCATCATTTTCGAAAAATATGCACCGATGATTCCACCAGCTTTTAAACCGCACCAAACCGTGGTTTTCTCTGGGTATAATGTCACCTCTTGAAACTCTTCTTGTCGCACTTCAGCCAAAATGCGGCAATTTTGTTTATTGACTTTGCCGTTGAGCCAGAAATGGGCCTCATCACTGAACAATATTTTGGTCGAAAACAGTGGGTCTTCCCGTTTCTCACCGAACGCTTATTTCCATAATACAGTTGCCAACATTTGAAGGTAATTATTTTCGAAAAATAAATGCCATAAAATGTCCTTTCAAATTACCAATAAAGATTCCACAATTGATTTGAATTTTTATATTTTTTTGTTCCGAAAAAATACCTCTAGATGGATCACCCTATAGTTAAAAACTAATTGAACAAAGAAATTAACATATTTTTAAATTCAGTACTAGGAAACAAGGATTAATATGGATGTATGAGTATAAAAAATTTAACCAAATTTTACTACGAATCTAAATGTGGATTTATTTTTAAGTTTTGGATAAGGAATAAGAACGACTCTTATGTACAAAAGAAGGGACCGCAGCTAAATAAATATAAAAAATAATGAAGAAATTATTGAATACTCAAGCACGACCTGGAGCTTGAGTATTAAAGTATTTCATGTTAAAGTTATAAAAGGTACAATATTCTTTATTTATCTACATAAAACAAGTAAAAAATGTTAAGTTTGGCTGTGCCGAACTTTGGATACCCTCCACCAGATTCCCAAATAAAACAAATTTGGTGCGGAAGTGTGTTCTATATAGAAATCTTTATGTGCAAAATTTCATTTCTATAGGTCAAGCTTGTGGTGAGTTATCGTCATATTATTTTTCAAGGCCCATGAGACCGTTAGTGTGGGAGGTACCAGTAGAACTTTTCCGATCTCAACAGAATTTGGCCAGAGGTGTGTTCTATATAAATTTCTCTATGTAGAAAATTTCATCTCGATTGTTCAAGTTTGTAGTGAGTTATTGTCATATTATTTTCAGGGCCCATGAGACCGTTTGTATGGCAGGTACCAGTAGGGCCTTTCCGATCTTAGCCAAATTTAGCGCAAAAGTCTGCTCTATATATTAATCTTTATGCCGAAAATTTCGTTTTGATAGGTCAAGTGTGTTGTGAGTTATTGTCATATTATTTTTCAAGGCCCATAAGACCGTTAGTGTGGGAGGTACCAGTAGGACTTTTTCGATCTCAACCGAATTCAGCGTAGAAGTGTGTTGTATATAGAAATCTTGATGTGTAAAATTTCATTTCGATAGGTCAAGTTTGTGGTGAGTTATAGTCATATTATTTCTCAAGGCCCATAAGGCCGTTTGTATGGGAGGTACAAAAAATGGTAGCCCAATCTAAACCATTTTTACATAGATGATTGCGCCTTTATAAGGATTATTATTTGCAAAATTTCAGTGATTTTGCTCAAGAAACTGGACGGATATTTCCAAATATAAAACTTATTTTTTATGAGGTAGTGTCGGTTGAGGGTCTCCAACACCAACTTCCCGTAGAGCTATATAGCCCATTTTCAATACCAACCATGCTAGGTTAACTACACATGTTTGTGCCAAATTTCAGCTCCATAGCTGTTTTCATGCAGACTCTATCTTGT
Source organism: Hydrotaea diabolus (assembly GCA_963513945.1). Classification (NCBI taxonomy): domain Eukaryota; kingdom Metazoa; phylum Arthropoda; class Insecta; order Diptera; family Muscidae; genus Hydrotaea; species Hydrotaea diabolus. The sequence goes on from OY740716.1 coordinate 210,508,871, forward strand.
TTTCAACAGACGGACAGCCGGATAACATGGCTAGATCGTCTTAGAATTTTACGAGGATTAAGAATATACTTTGTTGGGTCTCCGATGATTATTTCAAGGTGTTAAAGACATAATGACAAAACTAATATACCCTCCATTGTATGGTGGAGGGTATAAAGATAAAGGTAATTTTGTAACGAATCCAAATATGGTTAATTTTGAAGATTTGGCGATGGTCGGTGTCAGAATCATGCATCCAAGGGTCCCTAAAACAAGCCACTTTTTTATATTTCAATAGCAAAGTCGGCGTGTTGGGTTTATAAGGGTATAAAGTGTTTACTTGTTTTATTATTAATAAGTTATTAAATAACTCTTGCATATTTAAATAAGTTTCTTCTCCGATCCACCAAATAATATGATTTATTACAAATTTTTTCACCGTTTTTTTCGCATTTCTTAAGAATCAACGCTAATTTTTAAATATGTCATAATCTTTTTGATGAATTTGCAAAAAAAAGATATCGCCATAAAATTAATAATATAAAAAGTATGTATGGTGTCCAGCTCTTTTTTGTTGCTGTTTTTATTGTTCTTTCGTTTTTGTTTTTTTTGGTTTTTTTTGTGAAACAACGGTGACGTTTGAATCAAAAGTGCGATAAGCTTTTTAGGGTGCGCCCGTTCAATACTCGTTTAGTTTTCAGTTCGCTATAGCAACAAATTGCACAGAATTATACCGCGCGTTCTTGGCTTTGTTGTTGTAGCCATTGTCGCTGCTGCTGGTGAAATTGTTTATTAATAGTTTGTTATCACTTATTGATTTATTGTCTTTGCAAAATTAAGACAGAGCAGAAGAAAAAAAAAACACCAAACGAATTAAAATGAAAATGGAAAACAATTTTTGCTACATTTCACCGATTTTTAGATAGAAATGGACGATTTCTTCGAGGCGATAATTGCTGGTTTCTAAACGCAAAACGAAAACTATGCGGCTAAGGGCTATTAGCAATAGCAACTAAAGTTGTAGTAGAGCGAGAATAGACTTTAGTGTATTCGCTGGAGTATATATTTTTTTTTTACAAAAATATGAGATTTTTGAATTTATTTTACGCCGAAAAAATAGAACTCGTATTGTATTTTTTAGCTTTTGAAGCAACTTACCCTAATCTGCACTAGATAACACTTAAAATAAGTTTGACAATGTAAAAAGGAGTTAAGTTGGACTTGGGCAAGTTTTATAAGCCCTGCACCATGGAATTAGTATTGAAATGGACTATTAACAATTGTCATATGAATATTTCCAGAACCCAATCACATCTGAATCTTAAAAAAAAAACATTAATGAAATTTGCATTAAATTTTCGAAATCCTTATCTCTGACAAACCGAAAAAATAAATTAATATTTGAATTTGTACGAAAATTGCTTTATTTGGACTTAATCAAAAAATTAAGGCAATTTTGGAGTTGTATAGAAAATTGCAAACGGACCTAATTTTGGAACCCTGTGGTCCCTACGAGCCCCAATATAAATCAAATCTTAATAATAAATCAATATTTCATAAAATAATTAAATAATCGAATTATTTATCTACAATTATATTTGAAGTCTTAATAAAAGGGCCCATGTGTGCGAGCCGAAATCGCAATGAAATCTTATTAATAAATCCATATTTTAAATCTTAAAATAATTTGTCTTTATTTAAATAGTCCCTGTGTCCATTTTTTTGACTTTGATTGCTTCTTTTAAACATAAGGCCCTTTTTGAGACTCTAGAGTCCATGTGAGCTCTAAAGGAAATTTGCTTTAATTTGAGTACCCATAATTGGCCGGATATTTTAAAAACCGGTTTTTGGGCCCATAAGATCCACAGGTCATAGCCTTAATTTTGGGACAGATCTATAATTAATGAATTCTTAACGAAATTTACTTTAATTTGATTACCCGTAATTAGCCGGATTTAATAACCTTTTTTTTGGCCCTTTACGATCTACAGGTCTTAGCCCCAATTTTTGACAGATCCACAAATAAGGAACTCTTCAATTTATTTTTTTTTAATTTGAATATCCATAAGTGGCTGTTTGTTTTAATAACCGGTTTGTGGGCTTTTACGATCCTTAGGTCCTAGCCCCAATTTTGGAAAGAACTACAAAGTAAAACCTACAAAGTAAAAAAGTAATAAAATATATTTTCTATTGATTGCCTATATGCCTATATATATTTGCTATATCACGACCGCTTTTTGTGATCCCAGGTTTTAAGGCTCCAAGCCCAATTTCATGGAGATCTAGAAAATACACGCACTTATCAAAAAGTTAGGAAATATTTTAACATCGAGTGGATTTATATACAGTTTTATTTGGAACCCTTTCTAAGGATCATGAAGTGGTTTTGTTGGTACACAAAAGTCCACAGGCAGCCATGCCCATTTTAAAGGAATTATTTGTGCCTTTGCCATTTATTCCCGGTTTATTCACAAATAGTGGAATATTTTTAATATTTCGCCGTTTTATCAGAGTGGCATCAAAAAAGGTGCGACAATCAACTCAAACTGCCAACAGGCTCACTCCTTTTGTCAAAATATTTCCAGGTGCCAAAGAAGGTTTGTTGAAGAATTTGGAAGGCACGGAAAGAAAGTACCCGGGTAATGGACCATTTGTATTAAAGTATCCAAACGAAGAATAAAAGTATGGTTGGGATAACAATATTCGAAGAGCATCATACTATGATCCTTACAACAAAATTATGATTTACATACAACCAAACTATGATCCCCCTAGCCATATTATGATCTGCACAACAATAACATTCATAAAATTCATTCACACACAACTATAATCCAAACAACAATAGCACGATTCCCACACAGCCATACTATGATCCCAACAACCGTATAATGATCCTCATAACCATAGCATGATTCACACACAACTATGACTGAAACAACAATAGCACGATTCACACACAGCCATACTATGATCCCAATAACCACATAATGATCCTTATAACCATAGTTTGTTTTACATACAACCATAGTATGTTTCACATACAACCATAGTATGATTCACACGCAACTAAGCTATGAGTCCTACAACCAAAGTATGATCTCAAAATTATTTATTAGCATTGGGTTGTTCATTACCATGGTTGTCAACAATAGAAAAAGTAATAATTAAATAAGTAAATTATTTAAAAATTTATAAAATTCAAAATAATAGGAGTGTTTTAATAGTTGAAAAAATCTGTTTAAAAAGCGTAAGAGTTTATTAAAAATGTCTAAGTTAACCAAATCCAAAGCAGTTTGTTCTAAAAAAATTAATTTACATATAAAGAGTATTAGTAAAGCATAAGATTCGTAACAATAAAATGGTTCTAAAACCCATATTTAAATTACGAAAAATTACCATAATAAAACATGATTGGCGTAATCATTTTATTGTTAACATTAAACCCCCCCAAAACTACAACTTTGTCTCACCAACCATATTTATATTGTTGCTACAACCATATTCTCATTTTTAAATTTGGCTACAATACTATTGTTACATTTCAGCAATACTATTGTTATACTTCAGCAATACTATTGTTATATTTTAACAATATTAATATTATCGTAATCATACTATTGTCAAAATATAATACAAAAACAATATTATGGTTGCGATGAGCATACTTTTATTGCAGAGAACATATTACTGTTCCCGTGACCATTTCAACATTATTAATATTGCCGCAATCATACTAGTATTGTTATAATATATAATTCAAAAACAATATTATGGTTGCGATGAACAAACTTTAATTGCTGAGAACATATTATTGGTTTCGTGACCACATACTATTAGCCATATTTATTTCTCTGCATTCAGCCAGAATGAGTCATTGCAAACGTCTCTTTTTTAAACAAGTGCAAAGATCAGATGGTAATTAAACCAAGTGATAACTTTAATGGTATTTTGAGTTGTTTTCACATACAAATCCGTCAAATGGTTGGCAACTCAATATTTTTTTAACATGGACGAACGAGGTAGGCCGATACTCGTTTTGTCAGTCTGAAAAGACTGTTGAAATATTTCCAGGTCGTTTTCCTATACAAATTCGTTAAATGGTTACGATAGCTTTTAGTTTTGTCAGCCTGAAAACTATTAATTTCTCAGATCATTTTTCCAAACAAACAAATGGTTGGCAACTCTAATTATTGATATGTGAAAAAAGTGAGCACAACAGCTTCTAGGTTTTCATATTCTGAAATTGATTTCTTTATGTGTTTATTTTAATTTAATTTATTTTCTGAAAATTTTCCTTTAAGGCCACTGTGTGTTTCGAAGAAAATTCTACAAAAAGGGGGGAAATGTAGATCTCCAACTCTCTATGAACCCCTATGGCGACGATGTTATACGCGTATATGGGTGTAGTTTAGTATAGAGTATAGAGCTCAAATATCTAAACATGTGCGGCGTGTATGCAATTTTTTGTTTATTACAACATTTTGCTATTTTTAGCCACAGTGGCAGGCGTTGCCATTGGCAGTGGAGCCAAACGGAGGTGGCGGCGGTGGTGTTTGCCACCGTAAGTATAACTTTACCAAATGGATTCCATCGCTAAATATCATTTCACAAAAAAAAAATAAAGAGTATCCATTTAGTTCGGTATGTGTGGCTACAATTTTGTTTGGCGTTGGGCGAACAAAAACAAAAATTAAATGGCCAACCACAATTAAACGAATTAATCAATCGAATGATTTGAATTGAGTGGAATATTTTTTGTTTCCAAAGTGAGAACACTTTAATGCTTCGTTTAGTGTCATCAATTATATGCATAATGATGATGATTGAGAATGTGTAATAATGGTGCAAAAAAATAGCGAAAAAAACCAACAAAATGATGGCCGATTGGCGATAGCCGGCTGACGGCGGCGGCTTGCCGACTGCCGCCTAGCCTACTACCAGTCATGGCGACACAAGTTCCGGCGCTAACTAATGCGGCGCCTAATGCCATTAAACGACACTTTGTTGTCGTGGCCGTTGTTGCCGTCGTTCTGTGTGAATGCTGCTGTTGCTGCTGGTGGTGTTGTTGCGCTGTTATAGTGTCGCCTTAATTAGGTCGTGTTAATACAATTCTTGTTTTTTTATTTCTGTTTTGTCCTAAACGAAATTCTTGAGAAGAAGACCAGAGGTAAATGAAAACAAACAAAGTTTATTTATTTGGAAATGGATTAAGGATCGAGAAAACGGAACGAACTGAGAAATTCCTCAAATAACAAAGTACACAGCAGACACACACTCATACAAAGCACAGTCTCATATACATACATACCGATGTATGTACATACTCGTACGTCTCTATGAATCGCACTACACATAAATCGTTAAGGTATGTGTGCATGTGTTGTTGAAATATTTTTACGGTGCCGGCACCATTGTGTGCCTTGCCTGAGCTCGTAAACACCATCCATCCATCCATCCATCCATCCAAACATCCATACGTACAACCAGCCTCACACTAAACTACACCACACACCATGCCGACACCAGCCACATGTCCGCCCGCCGCCGCCGCCACTATTCTAATTTATTGGCTGTTCTCAATTGAAGCAAAACCAAACTGAAACCGAACCAAAAACAAAAAATCAAACTTAAATAAGCGAGAAATTCCTATTTTCTTTCTTATTAAGAAGCAATTGTGAGACATAAAAAAAAACATTCAGTCGTTTACCGATAATATAATAATTATACTCAAATTAATAGAATAATTAAAAATACCAATAATCTAATAATTATTGGTATATTTATATAAAGGCTGGCAGACAGACGGACAATTAAACTATTCATTAATTGTTATTCAATTAGTTTTTTGATTTTATTGGTATTTTTATTTTACTCCCTGTAAGCAAATTGTATCGAAATCGATTATCGAACGCTTGAAAATTCATCGACATCGTAATTCAAATTGCATCAATATCAAGTATCGATATCATTGGAAAAGAAGGTACGTTGCTGAGTTATATTTCGTATCGAAATATATTCCAAACTTTAATTGGCTTCTTCTCTGTATCGATTAAAAAAATCTAGCCAAATAATAGGCTGTTTTCAATACGGTCGCGTCCACGTCCGCGTCAAAAAATCAATGAACGCTCGTTAAAGCATATACAAAAAACATAGGTATGGCAAAAAGTCGCGTTCATATTGGACACGTTTTCCGATAAGTCGCGTTTATTATAAATTCGATTAGTTTTGCAATCGAAACCCACCCATACCTATTAATGGAAACACCGCAAATTGCACATCCCTATTAAAACAGCTATTTATCAGCATAAACATAAAGCGCTGCTGCTTCTGCACATTTCCATTAGGCGCACTACCATTTGATCCTTATTTTCCACTGCTCCATGCTAATGTCACAACACAAAAATATTAAACTTTTCGCACCGCAAAAAAAAACAAATAAACACAAACAGCTGTTTGAACGCAAACGTGGACGCAAAACACAATGGAAACACCACTACAAATTTTCGATAAATCGTTGACGCGGTCGGGGACGCGACCGTAGTGGAAAAAGTCTATAAGACACTACAATAGTTCTAAGTTTTCATATTTATCGAAACGAAATCGACACAAAATTAATTAGATATTTTAACCAGAGACGATAAACTGTACAAGATAGGTGCTTTAAGGTTTATCGAGAAATCGATAAACAGAGATGAGTAAAAATCATTTTGGGAATACTGTTTTTTTTTGTGTTTAAAGTTTGCCAATTTAGTGTTTTCTGTGTCTCAAAGACGAGCCATGTCGGTCTATCAGTCTGTGGAAAGCAAACTACTGGGCGCAATGTTGAAGCTAGATTGCTGAGGATTGCTGCACAGGTATTACTTCGACCCGTCGCACAGTGGGGTATTTGATTTCAAAAGTGTGGATTAATTGCAGACAAAGTTTAAGAATAGGATTTTTTATATTTTTCTTATTATGTTTAGCTCGTTTGTTTTATTTCGGTCTGTTGCTTTTACACATTGAACAGGGATTAAATTATTTACACTATTTAAAGATTCAGAAAAAGAATTTCATTATAAAGATTTAGTGAAACCAATTGAAAACATTAGCCGTTTTGCAACGATTTAAAGTTAACGACCACTTACACGCTTAATAACCGATTACAAACAAGCCTTTTATTAAACTATCATTAAGTCAGGCATCATCATGACGCCCTATCGGTATTTACATCATTGATATTTTCCTCATCAAAATCACTGTCATGATCATTATTATTAGTTGTGTTCTTTACAGAATACTCGTACTAAACTAGCGTTTGTATGGAAAATGTCAAAATGAACTGCAGCCAACTTCGCACTACAAAAAACACAAAAGGAATTGCCTTCACTAGCAAGTTTTTCCCCCCTTTCTTTTCCCTCTCTCATACAAACTAAGAATTGCGGCAATAAAAATTGCCAAGTGTGAGTCGCGACTAAATTTATTTCGAAATCACCGTTTTTTAACCCCTTTTGAACATTTTTTTTATTTAAAACAGTAGTTATGTTTATTGAAAAAAGATTTAAGCTACAAGAGGTGTCATCGGCGAATGTGCATAAGATGGGGTTTTCGTCAATATAAGGCATTAAAAAATGGAATATATTAAATTTTTGTGTACAATAAACCTACCTCAGTGGTGGGGTTATCTATGGCAAACAAATTAACTTACTTGTGATCGGGTCTACTTAGTAGCTCCCACCTGCAGGTCAAGCTTACCGTTTCATCGGTTTCTGGAAAAACAGTTGAGACAGTACATTATACGATTAAATTTTCTGAAGACAAAATTGTGCTTCAAAAACACTTTCTCGTTATTTATAAAGAGGAACATTGTAGCTTCTAACACTCTCGATAGCGGACATAGAACTTTGGACCTTAATCGAATGACCGTCAGCGATTTGTTGAATTGCCAGAGAGGTGACTTCTACTATAACCAGTGCACGATAATTTTTCCTGTGTAACATTGTCATTGGCTCAATTTCATTCTGGCAAAAAAAATGCAGAATATAGCCAGTGATCTAATACGAGTATGTAATACAGATATAAAAAGAATCTTCTTCTTTAGAAAGGCTAACCTTTTGCACTTACTTGGTGGGGGGTCCACGAAATACGTTGTTACAGTTGGATGTACCACTGTGCAAGGTGCACGAAGACGTTAGCCATGGCAGAGCTACATCATCTTTAAATTTAGATTTTTGCTTCTTATCAGTGGCGGGTATCTCCTACTCATACTGTATTAATAATTGTTGTTGTTGTCATGTTCATTCAATTTTGCTGACCACTTTACTAACGTGTAATTTTCTAAACGGAAAAGGGGATATTGAAAACGATATTGAACGAATCTGGCATTAGTAGAGCCGTCTGTTAGAGTGACCTGCTACACCGCAAGGAACAGAACTTAATCTCGCCTAACTTACTGGGTAGGGTGCTTTTAACGAATTATTAAATTTCAATTTCAGTAAGTGTGTAGTTTTGTGGTGTGGCTGTGTTGTTGTTACTATTTTATTTATTTATGCTTGTTGGTTTTTTTTTATGACCACATTTCTAATTCATCCCATTAAAATTAACATTCAATACAATCGGCATTTTCAAAGTGAGCAATAAATCTTAAACTACTTAGTTCGATCGGACGCCTGCTGTGGTCGTTCGTACGTTTTCTGCTTCGTTTTATTCTCATTCTCTGTTTGTTGTTTTGTTAATAACAATATTATTAATATTGCTGTTGTTGTATTTTTTTGGATACGATATGAATAAAATTATTCAATATGAATTAGAAAGACAGATGAAGAAGAATAACAGAACATAAAAAATACAGCAACCCCATACGATACATAGAAATGTCTGGCTATCTGTCCATTCGTCTGTCCGTTCGTCCGTCCGTCGTTATGCTGGCTGTGTCGATTCATACATCGCTGCTATCTTTACTGTATATATATAGCTAGAAATCGAAATCAGTTATTCAATGACCGGTTGTACGAGTTTTATATTCTATTCTATTCGATTTGACTGTGTTGTGTTTTTTTTGTTGTTGTCTTTTCTTTTATTCATTCTGATTTATTTTATTTCACATCTCTATGGACAATGCACAGTGGTACAATTTTTTTCGCGAAGTCGAACAAATAGCTAGAGCCAATTAGGTTGAGGAAGACCACTTGAGATACATACAAACGAAAGTTTTAATGAAATATAAACAATGCGAGATATAAAATTGAATCCAGCTTTAGTTGAAAGCTATCTAAACTTTACAGGTAGTCTAATATATGATGGCTCGGTCGAAAATGAGCGGCTTTATTTTGTCACAAACATATCGTATGTTGGCCACGAGCATGTCCAAAGTGGTTGACTTGCGGCTGGAAGCAGCTGCAGCCAATTGGTGAAAGCTCGCCGTGCTATAAACCAGTCGCCACATGTTGCCTTCCCGATGTTTGCCAGCTATGATCACAGAAAGTAGGTAAACATCGTTTTAGACCAAGGTCTATTTACGACAAACGCATTTACTTTGCCCTGCAAGAATTCGAAACCAAAAGAGTCAATCTTGGCTTAAGGATTGTGTTCGCTACAATAATTGAAATTTTGCCTATCGACATAGCTGCTAAACCTAAAATTGTCTTCGTCAGAGAAGATAATTATTTTCGGTTTCGGTTCTCCGGTCGAAAATTTCCACGCCATCTTGGCAACTCCTGACGTTGGCCATGGGCCATGTAGTTCCAAAATCAGTGAGCAAAATAAGCCGAGTTGAAAGTCTGGCAATGATCAATGGACCAAAACGGCATTTCGGGTTCTTCTTCCAAACTGGTCGCTTCGTCAGCTATGTTTTCTTCCTACCTACCCATGTCTGATTGGTGGCTGAAGGTCGAAAAAGGGCACTCGCACTTATACTTTTCCATAGTGAAATTAATATTTAGAGTACTAAAGCTATAATGACGAACAATTTTTTGACTAAATTACCAAAACCAATTTGATAAATTAGCCGGGTTGAAAGTCCGTGAAAGGCCAATTGACTGAAATGGTATTTCGGGTTCTTCTTCCGAACTTGTCGCTTCGGCAGCTATGTTTTCTTTTGTTCCAAGCTTCAAAAGAGGGTACTCGCACTTAAACTTTATCATGGTGCAATCAATTTTTAGAGCATTGAAGCTATAATGACGACCAATCTTTTGACTAAATTCCCAAAACCAATTCCGTGTTGGAAGTCTGGCGAAGGCCAATTGACCGAAATGGCATTTGTGGTTCTTCTTTCAAACTGGTCGCTTCGCCAGCTATGTTTTATTTTCTTCCTACCCATCTACGAGTATGTCTGATTGATGGTTGAAGTTCCAAAATAGGATACTCGCACTGAGTTGTACAAAATAAGTTCGGCCGGGCCGAAGCTTTTAATCTCTCCATTATGGATTACGGTCCAATATGTGCATTTTTTTATAAAGTTCAGGGTTGTATGGGCGGGGCCGTGCCCTTTTGTCAAATTTCAACACAATATAACCTACAATAATATTCAAATCATTGATTTTATTCTGATTTTTTTTTTACTTTGGCCGCAAGTGCTATTTTTTAAATCGGACATGGCACCGCCCACTTTTTCATATGCTCCAAATATCAGCCTCATAACACGAATAGTTCAAAAGACATTGCGTTATTAAATTTAGGATTGTGATTTTACCTTTCCAGTCCCTGATATGTTTATCTCTTGACCGATTTCGCCCATTTTCATTTGCAACCGTTTTAGTCCACCAACACAAGTTTCTGTAAAATTTCAGCCACCTAGTTTCAATAATGCAACTTGTAGTTTGCTTTCCATAGACAGGACAAACGGACAAACGAATATGGCTAGATCCTCTTAGAATTTTACGACTATTTAGAATATATACTTTATAGGGTCTCCGACCAGTATTTCGATATGTTGCAAACGTAATGACAAAGTGAATTTACCCTTAATCCTATGATAGAGGGTAGAAAAAGTGTTCAGTCTATTTGAATTTCTTCTTGGGTTAGACATCACAGATAAATCGGTCAAAACTACAACGAGTACGAGAATACTTTCTGTTCCAATCACCAACTGTTGATAATCGGTTTGACTTACCATAATAAATGTTATTGGTTGCCAGAACCGTCTAATGTGGTTACTTATAGTTTTGTATAGAACTATTCGAAGCAAAAACCTTGACAAAATTACATAAAAAACAATTAATAAAAAAATTGCATCATTGAAAGAATTAAATTTAAAAAATATATAAAAAGAGTTAATAAAAAAAGTTTTATGACGGAATTTCAAGGCTTCTCTGAATTACATTTGATTGGAAAGAAAATTTATTTATATCTTCTTCCCGAGTTTTTTGTACGATACCACACCTTGTAGGACTTTGCGAATTTCCTCGATGCGTTTATCTTAACTAAACGAGTCTAAACAAATGACACCTTTAGATTTAACAGAAACTTTACTCCATTTTTCAAAGTCTATTGCTTACAAAATAGCTTCTAGAGCGGTTCTTTCCATGGTCCTTCCAATTTGTACCCCTGTGCGACTAGTATCTCTGGGTATCTATGAATCTGCCCGCCTGCGTTCATAACTTGACTTCAGCAAACGGATAGACGGACATAAAATGATGGCGCACACAGACTCGCTTCGTGCTGCCTGGCGTCTTGCGTTGTCTATCTTATCTCTTGTTCTCGCACACTCTCTCTCTCGCTCTCTCTCTTTTGGCTGCTGCAGCGCGGCTCTTATCATAAATCAGTTATTGGCCAGCCTTTGATTTTCGGTTAAAGAAAATGTAAACATTGTTTTATTTTTTTTTATTTCTTCTTTTTTATTTGGATTCTCATCATTTCACTTGCATACGCCGTGCCGTGCCGTGTACCCTGCCGTGTATAAAAATATCAATTTGACCGTTTGACGATCACACACGGGCAACATGACAACAAAGCCACAGATGGTCGAGCAAAAATAATTTCGCGGCTATGGGCCGGACGACCGAATAGAAATATTTTTTGTTTGTGATTTTACGTTTGATTTTTTCTTTCGAGGTGGTTCGCACAGTGGTCCATGGGATGTGTTGTGGGCGCAGGGAATAACAAAAAAACGAAGATTTTTAGACCTTTTTTAAATTTTCAAAAATTTATACAAGATTTTTATACATTTAATATTAAGACTGCTAAGCAAAAAGTCGTTCACCTGCTACACTAATGAAGATAGTGTCATGCAGTCTGCAGATTTACAATTTTTTTCTTGTAGAAATTTTATCTTTCAAATTCAAAATTCGACAAAGACAATTCTTGGAGTTTGTAAAGCTAAATTTCTATATAAAACATTAACAATAATTATTAAACATTCACAACAAAATTTATTTTTGGCACTTTCTTACAAGTGACTTTGACAGTACAGCGAACTGTTGGGTTAGTGACTATACCATGTTTATTGTACCATGGTCGATTCATTGTAAACGTGCTTTTGACTCAAACTCGAGCTACGAGGGCGGTTCGGAAAGTTCTTAGCCTATCAATGAAAGAGAATAGTTAGTTTTTTAAAAATATTTTTATTTTCAATATAATCTCCTGAAACTCCAATACACTTAGTCCAACGCTTACCTAGCAATTCTATCCCTTGTTTAAAATAGTTTTCCTCAAGGTCTTCAAAATAGTGGTTTACAACTGTAATTGCATCTTCATTTGAGTTAAAACGCTTGCCAGCAAGGTTTTTTTAGATTTGGGAACAGGTAAAAGTCACTGGGAGCTAAATCAGGAGAATAAGGTGGGTGGTCAAGCAACTCGTACTTTAATTCGTTGATTTTAGCCATTGTTAAAACACTCTTGTGCGCTGGTGCGTTGTCTTGATGAAAAATTATTTTTTTTTGTGTTGTAAGCCAGAACGTTTTTCTCGAATTTGTACATTTAATTGATCTAAAAGGTTGCAATAGTACTCTGAATTTATTGTTTTACCCTTTTGCAGATAGTCAATAAATAAAATACCTTTGAAGTCCCAAAAAAAAACCGTTGCCATAACCTTACCAGCCGATTGAATTGTTATTGCCTTCTTTGGGACACTTCCTCCAGCTTAAGTCCATTGTTTGGATTGTTCTTTTGTCTCTGGAGTATAGTGGTGGATCCATGTCTCATCAACAGTTATGAAACGACGCTTAAAATCCATTTTATTTCGCTGAAAACAATCCAAACAAGCTCGAGAAATGTTCATTCTTATGCGTTTTTGGTCGACTCCGGCACCCATCTTGCAGAAAGCTTTTTCATCTGTAGTTCTTCATGCAAAATTAAATGGACTTGATCATTTGAGATGCCCATGATATTAGCTATTTCACGCACTTTTATTCGTCGATCATTTAATACCATATCATGCACTTTGGCTACAATTTCTGTTGTTGTTGCTGTTTTTGGACGTCCACTACGTGGTTCATCTTCAATGCTTGTACGACGACGTTTAAATTCAGCAACCCCATTTTTTACTGTTGCATATGGAGGAGCACTTTCACCTAACACATTCACCATATCATTATGAATTTCTTGTCCCGATAAACCTTTTCTATGTAAATATTTAATGACACCACGCATTTCTAATTTTTCCATTGTAAAAAAATCGCGGATGCGTCTTTTGTGAACACCTGTTTCTATATGAAGGAGTTGCTAGATCGAAACAAAATTTAACATGTGTTCATAGCAGAGATGGAAGTTTCCAAAACACTTAACTTTTTTCTGTTTATACCGCGCTTTTTGTGCTAGGCTAAGAAGTTTCCGAACCGCCCTCGTATAATCTTAAACTAAGATTAAGCTCGAGTTTGAAAAGAAAAACCAAAGTGGTGTATTTAAAGAGGTAGGAACCCAGCAAACCAAATGCTCAGAATTCGGTCAGAATTCTGTACGACAATCGGCAATTCTGTACGATTTCGGATCAGAATTCTTACCGAGTTTGTAACGAAAAACATATGAGAGGGTTGACACGAATTCTGAACTACTTCTCTGAAAAAAACCTCAGACAAACCGAACAGAATTCGTGTCGATTTCGACAAGAATTCTCGATAGAGTTCAGATATTGTCTGCTATCAGACATTGTCGGCAATTGAATTTTTGTGGGCAATTGTGTGAAGAAAACTTGAAAAGTAACATAAACTCATTCTTTTGGTGAGAGCCTGTTCTTAAAGAGATCGGAGTTTCTTTCAACAATCACTGCGAAGCTTTATGATGAAAGTCGTCACAGACTCGAAATCGCGATAAAAGCTGTGCGCAGCTACGGCAATCAATGTCACTTTATCCTTTTTTTAAAGACTTGTTTTCTATTTAAATATAGATACGAGATCTCGAACCGGTAAATCCGTGATTAATATCGTTCTAGGTCCCCGCAGAAGGCCTTTGTGTAAATTTTGTATTTTTTTATTGTCGCTTTTAAAATTACGTATAGATCAGAGTATAAATGCAGTTTCTAGAGCGCCGGTACCTGAAATCGGGAAGGAACGTTGTGTGGGGGTTAAGTCAAATCATTTACCGATTTGGCCCATATTCTATCCTAAATAGGCATTATCCAAAACACAGTTTCATATCTATTTTCAACAACATTGATTAATCCGATGTTTTACATAATACCCCCAAAAAGTGTGATTTTTACAGATTTTGTTTGAGTCCCTGTGTATACAGAACCTTTTTCCCAGTGAATGAATTTGGTCCTTTATAAATCCCAAACGGCTTGCAACAACAATACATTTCGCTGCAATGTTTGGACTATCTAGATTGATTTTTGTGACCGCTACCGTGATTCCAACAGACACACTGAAGGACGGACGGTCAGACTTCGTTAGAGCGTCTTGCACGCTGATGAAAACATATATGTGACAGCGCATAGAGAAAAGGACCTAAGGGTAAAAAATAAATTTTCACTTTTTTTTTGATGTGGAAAAAATCTGAGCATCGAATGAGACCGATCCCAAGCCCCAAAAGTGTTCCCTCCCAGATATATGCGCGTTTTATGAAAGTTTTGGTACACCAAAGATACACGTATTTAAATCTTTAAAATGGATCTCCTGAACAAAACTGGTCCCTTTCTATTTTGCGCGTCACATATACTTTTTAGGGTATCAAATCAGTATTTTGATAAAGCCACTCGGAGCCGGCTTTAAACAGAAGGTTCTAGTCAGTGAATATAAAAACTCTATCGTGCACTGGTTATAGGGAAGTTGCTTTTCATTCCCTAATGCGATATTGTGGACATTAAAAAAAGGAACAGACTTCCAGAAGTTATTTTTTATTTTTTACGTAACCAATGGTTGAATCTCATACTTATGAGCAACTTTATTTGACGCAACTCGGTAAAAGTTCGGGCAAACTAACGTTTTTTTCGAACGCTGCGTAGTTCTCATCCTTTGGTATTTGCATTTCATAGATTTTTTTCGCAACTGGAAGTTAAGAAAAAGCAGCATATAAACAATGGTTTGTGCCCAGACCTTAATACTAGGTTCACAAGAGGCAACCATCGGGAGCAACGTGATGCCGCATTTTTTTTTTTTGGTTCACATAACACGTGGCAACTCAGCTACGCACGAAGCAACGTTGGCTTTAACATGGCTGCATTGTTGCAACGGTAGCTTAGTGTGTATCTAGCATAACACTTCTCTACATATTTCTGAATTACTGCTTTACACATGGGCGTATACGTTATGTGAAAATACTTTATAAATGTTAAGTATACGCATATGTCTTAGAAATGTTGAATGGTTCACGCTATCGCGCCATGATGTTGGACTTTTTGCTACCTAAACCCAAAGTCCGAAACCTTGACGACATTTGGTTGCAACTGGACGGTGCCACTTGCCATACAGCTACTCAAACCATGGGTCTATTGAGAACTCATTTCGAAGAGCAGATAATTTCACCTTTTGGAACGGTGAGTTGGCCGCCCAGATCGTGTGATATCACAGCTTTAGACTTTTTTCTTTGGGCCTACGTAAAGTCCAAAGTCCATGCTGACAAACCAGCTACGATTCAGGTTTTGAAAGCCAACATTACGCGTGTCATTAACGACATACCGATCGAAAGGCTTGAGCGAGTCATCCAAAATTGGAGCCTCAGAATTGACCACCTAAGGCGTAGTTACGGCCAACATTGGAAAAATATATATGTGACGCGCAAAATAGAAAGGGACCTAAGGGTAAAAACCAGTTTTGTTCAGGAAAGCCATTTTAAAGATTTAAAAACTTGTATCTTTGGTGTACCATCACTTTCATAAAACGCGCATATCTCTGGGAGGGAACACTTTTGGGGCATGGGATCGGTCTCATTCGATGCTCAGATGTTGTCCATTTCTATTTTGCGCGTCACATATATTTAAAAAAATGGGTTAAAATGTCCTTTCGAATGAACAAAAAAGATTTTACACTTAAATTTTTTTTTTTATTTTAAATTTTGGTGATCACATATCCTACATCGTCGACAAAATTAACAAAACCACTAGGCTTATGTATGCGCTTATTAACAAAAAATCTGCTTTGAATAAATATAACAAATTGCTCGCAATAGTCGATATTCACATCCATAATGTTCTACTGCGTTCCAGTATGGTCCAAAGCGGCAAAATGTCACTTTCTTATATATAAATTACAAGTCTCGCAAAACAAGTTACTCAAAATGCTATATAACCTACCATGGCAATATTTGACACAGAGATCGCACACCCTTTCTAGCATTCCACTTGTAAACAAACAAGCTGAGAAAATTACGATGCGCTTTAAATTGAGATGTCAATCATAGCACTACGACCATATCAACGCCCTGGTATTCTAACTTTTTTTCTTCTAGCTTTACAAAATCTAGTTAAAAAAAACATTCAATGGTTTTTTTCCGGTAAAAATCATCCATGATCTTTTCAGCGTTTTCCTCGCCATGACCCTCCCGATGTAATTGTCATATTTTTTGTTAAAATTTTAATTTTTTTTGTTACACAAAGTTCGGATACTTGGTATGTTGCACCCGACACTACAGTTCCAATATTTGAAAATTGCAGAGTACAAACTAATATTCGGGGCACATGTAATGAAGGTACGTGTACCACTGTGGAACATTTTTGGGGTTATTGTCTGGGGGGTGAGAAATTCCAAGTCAGGGTGATGGTACTAGGTCAGTATATTAAAACCCTCAAAGGGTTTTGCGTTCGTATGTGCCAGTTTTTTTTTATGACCTTTTACATTTTTGCCTTATCTTGATGTTTTTTCGCTTAGTTGTAAAATGTTGGCAAAAACGTAGTTTGACATAACTCGAGAACGACTAGTTCGATTTTGCTGAAATAAATTGAGAAAAATTAATAATTACATTTTCCTTAATCCATTAATACACTGTTTCTCTACCAAATCAACATTTTTGCAATTAGAAATAAATTTATGAAGAAAATTTTGCCAAAAAAAAAATTTTTTTTTTTTAAACATATAAATCCCAAACGGAAAAACGTGTAGAGTCTTATAACTTTCACGTAAAGTCACATACCCTATAAATAAAATGCGACATAGATCATAGAAATCGATTAACGCGTTCTGCTTTTATTTACAATTAAGTGAAGTGACTTACTTGTCGGTTGGCAAAAGAATCGGTTGTGGCAACGATGCGGTTCTCTGTGTGTACCAATTCCAAGATATAAATTTGTGTAGAGTCTTATAACTTTCACGTAAAGTCACATACCCTATAAATAAAATGCGACATTGATCATAGAAATCGATTAACGCGTTCTGCTTTTATTTACAATTAAGTGAAGTTAATTCCAAGATATAAATTTGAAATTATGACTCACATACTAAAAAATATATAGATATAAAACGTGTGGTGAGGCTATCATATAGTCGGCGCCACCCGACTTAAGATTTCTTTACTCGTTTTATGAAGAGAACGCGAGCACACAACCTACTGGATTTAGACTACAGCAAACTAGTAGTGTTTCTCGTTCATATCCTAAAAATATTAACAATTCAACCCCAATAGGCTGTTATGATTCTGTTGAAGTTATCCAAATAATTTCCATGCAAACTACTGTGCCTTCTCACCGTTGCCTTTCTGAATCAGAATTTACATATATCGTGTTTGTGTATATGTATACATAAAATCCTATACACATGCAATTTCAAGCAGGTAGTTTCCACTGTGTTTTTTCTCTACCCATCCTCACCGGTGGCTCTTTAAGGAATACTCGCTCACTAACTAATTTAAGCTCATAAGAAATCCTCCATACACGCCTAACTACCCGTCCACTGAACGCCGCCGCAGCCTGTTGCTGCACCCTCCACCCTGCCCCGCCCCGCAGTGGGTATGTGCACGAAAGTGGATGGCCGACATACAAACAGAGCTTATTTTAGCCATTCAAGCGAGATATGAATTTAAATAATATTTTTTGCACTTGTTTTTGTTTGTTTCGATTCTTATTTTGATTATTTACGTAATATCGCCGCCATCGCCAGCGCCGCCGCCGTTGTCGTCGTCCGTCTGTGCTAAGGCGGCGGTGGTGGTGGTGATGGTGGCGCCAAAATTATTACCATTTTAAATTGAAACGAGTGTATTTTTATGAAGCAATAAGTACGACCGGCCGAAAGAAGGAACGAACGAACGAGCAAACGACCGACCGCCATAGCGGTGTTGCTGCTTGTCTATGGCGATGATCGCATTTGTGTGTCTGTCCGTCCTTCCGTATGTCTGTTTATCAGACTATCTACGAGTAGATGAGTGCATGGGTATATCTCGCCGTACTTGATTAGGGTTAGATTATTTCTTTTTTTTGTAAATTCTCACTATTTTTTAGGATAATTTTTTTTGAAAACCTAACCCTTTTTCGATTATTTTTCTAAAGTTTACATTTGGCAAGGTGGGGGGGGGGTTCTACTTGTGGGCAAACATTTTAAATAATTGTGAAAAATTAAATTGTGGGCCGCCGTAATGTGATGTGATAAGCCCAGATTCAACCCCGGTAAGAACATCTAAGAATTTTCAGTGATGGGTTTATACCTCGTAAATGCCGGCGATTATACGTGTAAGAGTTTTATCTCTAAGCCATGTAAAAAAATTCTCTATATGTGACAGCGCATAGGGAAAGGGACCTAAGGGTACAAAAATCAATTTTCACTTTTTTTTTTATGTGGACAACATCTGAGCATAGAATGAGACCGATCCCATGCCCCAAAAGCGTTCCCTCCCAGAGATATGCGCGTTTTATTAAAGTGAAGTCGACGATTCTAAGCG
This sequence comes from Hydrotaea diabolus, assembly GCA_963513945.1. Classification (NCBI taxonomy): domain Eukaryota; kingdom Metazoa; phylum Arthropoda; class Insecta; order Diptera; family Muscidae; genus Hydrotaea; species Hydrotaea diabolus. Next base: position 210,528,065 of record OY740716.1, read on the forward strand.
CAAATAGAAAGGGACCTAATCTTTAAAATGGCTCTCCTGAACAAAACTGGTTTTTACCCTAAGGTCCCTTCCTCTATGCGCTGTCACATATGCATTTGACGTACGGAGCCGTGGTTAAACAGTAGGTCCCGGTCACTGAGTGTAAGAATTAAATAGAGTACATCTCTCTTATTTAAGATAAGTTTACTTTTTTCCTCAATGCGATGCTGTGGGACTTAAGAAAGAGAAATTAATTACGTCGACTGCTGTTTGTTCGTTTACTTTGTCGTCTCAATGTAGATTTTACCATATTTTAAGTTTAAACATTAATGTCTTGTAAGAAAAATCACAAATTAGCACTTTGGCCGAGTGGGGCGACAATCTGTCGCCGTTACGGGTACGAATATTGACGCGTTTTATACGGAAAATAATACTGGTGAAGCACACATATGTGGCGGAGACAGCATATGTCAGGTCGACTTAAGTAATGGCCTATCAGTACACTCAGCCTAATTTTTACAGTAAAAACTAAATAATAATAATAATATATTTTATCCTTATTATCAGTACTTTAACTCCTAAAACTGAAACTTCGCATTAACCGTCTAGGTATTCCACCTTGCAGATTTCTCTCTACAAAGTGCATTAGCCATTCTAGGGCGAATCGATCTGTGAGCTTAAGAATTAAATTGCGATCAGCTCTCTGCAAAGTTCCCGAAATATTGTGAAGTTTTCTTGTGAAGTTTAACCCCCCAACTAATCATTACCAATTGCATTACTAGGTAATGTCATCATACTAAGTGGTTATATGTACTCTTCACGCAGAGAAAGGTTATGGTTACTGTATGGTCACGGCAACAATAGTATGTTCGCTGCAGTAAAAGTATGGTCGTCGCAAACATAGTATTGTTTTTTGAATTTCATTTTGACCATAGTATGATTGCGGCAATATTAATATTGTTAAACTGTAACAATAGTAATGTTGCCAAATTTAAAAATGAAAATATGGTTGTAGCAACAATATAAATATGGTTGGTGGGACAAAAGTACTGTTTTCATGGGTTTTATGTTAACAATAACATGATTACGGCACTCATACCCAGTGGACTACATAAGTGTGCCAAGCTATTGAAAGCTTCTACTTCTTAAACTAACCTGCTGCGGAGATTTGAGCTCAGGTTGATATCGGTTGATGGGCCACTATAGCACAGATGATCAAGACATTCCCCTTTCAGGACCCACTCTCAATAAATATTATCACACCTTGAGGGTTGAAAGAACCATAAATACAAGTTCATGCATAGAATTGTAAAATGTGAGTGAAAGAAAACTAAATAACTACGCCTTCGTTCCATTATCGCTTACAATTCCTACACAGAACAGTGATATGGTATTACCTGATAATGCAAATGGTAATAAGTTGTATTTACCAGGATGTTGCCAGATAAGCTTTCGTTGGCATTAATATTTAGCTTTCTGCGAAAAACAATTCAATAAATTGTAAAATGAGAGTAAGGAAGAGATCAATTGACAACTTATTTATATTGTTATTTATTGCTAACAAAACCATTACTTGGTAATGCAAAAGGTAATAAATTATGTTTAACAAGCTTTTGCTAAAATTCTCAAGCAATTTTAGTTCCCTTTGCGAGTTGAGGTAACCATAAATAAAAATACAAAAAAATCGTTAAATAATTGGTAGAGAACACGCACATAAAAAGTATGGTCGGGGTAACAATATTCGAAGAGCACCATACAATTGTTGGTTATATGGTTGTGGTACAACAATATTATGATCATCACAACAATAGTATGATTTAAATACAACCATACCATGCTCCTCCCAACAGTAGTTATGATTCACACATAACCATACTCTGATCCCCAGAACCGTAGTCAACCATACTATGATCTCCTCAACCATATTATGATCCTCACAATCATAGTATGTTCACATACAACCATAGTATGATACCCACAACCTTAGTATGATTCGCACGCAACCATGTTTTGATTCCTACAACCATAGTATGATCGCACAAAATTATAGTATATAATCCCCAAAATTATTAAGTAGAATTGGCCTAAGTTGTCAGCCATAGATTTGAATTATGAATACTTTTTTAAAATAAATTGAATTTAAACTAGTAGGAGTAATTTATTTAACAGTAGAAAAAATCAGTTTAAAAAACGAAAGCGTTTTTAAAAAATATTTCAGTTCAACAAAGCCAAATTAGTTTATTAAGTAAAATTTAAATTACCTTTTTTAAGGCATATGAGATGCCAACATTTCATTAGTAAATAAAAATTATTATTTTGCCCGTTTAGTGAAACTCGTTTCAAAGATAATCCTACAGCTAATCTTCTAAAATTACTAACACGGTTCAGATTATGCCAAACATTTGTATAATTAAGCCTCGCTTAACTTTGGTATGGGAATTAAAATTGTTGTGAATAACTAACATTAACCGTGACGGCTTATTTCGGCTTAAAGACAGGGGCGTTTCTTTTGACTAAAACTTTAGCTGGGGTGCTATGGAAAAGATAATTTTCTATGGCATCCCTTCCAAAGTGTTACTCAAAAGAAACTCCCCTATCTTTAAGCCGGTGCAAGTCGTCACAGTTTTTATGCGGGGGAATTTTCTTTGTCACGCTATTAGCTGTTTTACATTTTGGGAATGACAAAACTAACAGGATTTGGACTCGTTATCCCTTTATAATAATGACGTTGCTTACTGCTTTTCTGATTTCTGATTTCTATTTTTATTAAGTCTTTTCAGACTGTGTTTTTCAAGACTTGTTCCCATACAAATGCTCAAAATGGTTGGCAACTCAAATGTTTGTATATACATTAGGGTGCGTCGATTTAGCAATCAATATCCTCGATTTTTCGTTAGCTTTTGACAAGAGGAAAAAAGTTCCACTACGACATATAAAAAAAATCATTTTCGAGGTGCCCAAATTTAAATTTTTCGACTTTTTCTTAATTTTTATTTTTAAGGTTTTATTCGTAGGTAATAAAGAAATATATTTTTTTAAATATTACATTTCCAAGGTGAAAAACAATACATACAAATATACATTGCCAAATATATAATACTTATACAGTTGCCAACATTTAAAGGAAATTATATTCAAAAAATAAATGCCATAAAATGTCCTTTCAAATTACCAATAAAGATTCCACACTTGGTTTGAATTTTTATATTTTTTTTTGTTCTGAAAAAATACCTCATGATGGATCACCCTATACAATACAATATAACATATAAGCGCTATAAGATAACTGAGACAATCGTAGAGAATCGATATGTCGTAGTTGAACCTTTCTTTCCTCTTGCCAAAAAGCTATCGAAAAATCAATGGCACAGTATCGACAAATTTTTGCTCTTACAAATCGGCCCACCCTAATATACACAAAAAAATGAGCCATAAATTTACTTGTTTTGTTAGTTTTAAAGGGCCTCGATTTTTACGAGGCAACCGTCTGAGCAACGTGTTGCAGCAATTTTTTTTTTGTTCAGAAAACACTTGGCAACGCTGCTACACACGAAACAACGTGTTGCTTCAACATGGCTGTATTGCTGCAACGGTAGCCTTGTGTGTATCTAGCATTGTACCCAGGTTATTTAAATTTCAGTTAAACCTAGTTTAAGGGCATAATAGTTAAACTGCGAACAACGTTCAACTGACATTAATCTCTGTTTTGGTTTTTTCAAGAGTGGTTTATGAATTGTCAGATAAGCCAATGTTGCCATATTTTCAAGCAAAAGAAATGGGGAAAAATACAAAAACACAAGTGATTTTAACAAACTGCCTCGTCATCTTCGAAGAAAAAGTAAAGTCAGCTGTTTTCATTTTTATATCTGTAACTGGGGTTTGACAACACAATTTTGATCTGTTAATCTAAGACTAAATAAGTTAATTGTAGAAGTTAATCTACAATTAAGACTAAATAAACCGGATATGAGAAACAAAATTAAAAGTTTAAACTGAGTTTTTGTAATAAATAAGGCTGAACCTCATTCTATGTCTCAATAGACACTTTAAAGGGATTATAATTACTCGAAAAAGGGGTTTTGTAGAGGTGTTATTCGACAGACTGTGCAGTATGGGCTGTCCTACAAATATTCACTGCAATTAAGGCATACTTTAGGGGCGCAAAATAAATTAAAATTAAGGCCCATTAAAACAATGGAATATTGTTGTTAAGATTTTAGAAGTAGAAAACCAACATAAAACCCCTTTGATTTGAAAAAAAAAATACTTAGGAAATGTTTTAAAAACGTATTTATGTAAGTTGGCATTTAGGTAGTCAACTTAATATAAATGTCAAAGTAAGAGCCCCCTAGATCTTTACTTTATCAATTATTTAAAAAAAAAATTAAGTGTTAGACTTGCCCCTTACTTTCTAAATAAAGTAGTAAAGGTACTGAATTCAACTCCAACCATTGAACAGCAAAGTTAAGCGGAATAGTTAGCTTCTGTTTTATGTGTTAAAAATTCAATTCCTGCAGATGTCTCTCACAGAGGGAAGAAATATTGAATATCATGAAGATTATAAATACAGAACCACGACCTCGAGCTTGAGTATTCAATTATTTCATCGTACTGATTTTTAATTTATTTATTTTAATAAAATTTTAAATGTTTGAGACTTTTCATTTTCATTTTTGACTTTCCTCTCATTGCAGAAAGCCGTTGTTCACCGAACTGGTGTGAAGTGGCCTACTGGGAATTGGCACAACGTGTTGGTGAACGTTATCCCGCTGAAACTCCAACCATAAATATATTTTCCGAAAAACCCTACAGCAGTGCTAGTGAAAACATTAAAGGCATGTGCCTCAAGGACCTTATCGAGAAGCGGACCACACCCTCACCGAATGATGTACAATCGACGAGACAGAAAATAGGTTTAGGTAGGTTCCAATCGAGATGTTTTGTAAAATGACCAAATAAGATTAAAAATTTGTTTCTTTTTAAAAAAAAAAACAGGTGTTACTCTAAGTCAAGAATCGGATGGGGTGTGGCTGTACAATCGTTCGACCGTGCCAATATTTGTGTTTTCACCCACCGTGGCATCAAGTTATGCACGTGCTTGTCGCGTGGAACCTGGAGACTGTCTAAGAGCTTTCGATAAATACAGGTGAGTTGTTGAGCCATTGGTTTTTTTTATATTTTCTGAGTAAAAAGATACAAAAACTAGTTCTTTAAATTTGAAAACAAAATGTTTCAGGGGTTGTAACAAGATTTGTCAGCAAGGCTAAATTCAATTTTAACACAGCTTAAAACTTTGCTCAGTCCGTGAAAAATGTTTAAAGTTAAAATTTTCAGATTTTTTAATGACCAATTTGTTGTTTATTTCTTTCGTTGAATTTTTTTTATATATATGGGCTGTGATGGTCAAGTTATATGTTTTGATGGAAATAAAACATAATTATTTCATCTTTTTCTCAACGTTTCGTTGGTTAGTTTCCAACTTCATCAGGAGAAATTTTAAATTTAACTACGAAAAACTTTTTTTTCCAAATAAAAACGTTTTGTGAAGAAGTCTTTTCAGGCTTAATTTTTTAGGACATGTTCCCTTACAAATGCTCAAATATTTGGCAACTCAAACGTTGGTTTAGGATAAATGCAATTTTGACACAGCTTTAAACTTTGCTTAGTCCGTGAAAAATGTTTAAAGTTTAAATTTTAAATTTAATGACGAAAAACTTTTTTTTCCCAATCTTAAATACAAAAGATTTTTTTTTAAATCTGATTCGATTTCTTTTTGCAATGTCGAAATTCCAGTATGAAAGGACAAGGCAACAAGTTGATTTTTTACTATACCGAACTAAATTATAATAGAGAAATTTTCAATTTAAAATTTTTATATTAAATAACTTAAATTCAAAAATTTCTCTAAAGAAATTTCTTTAAAATTTTAAATTTAAATTGAAAATTTCTCTATTCTTGAGATTTTTTTTGATATTGAGAATTTCCATTTTTATTTTATATTTGGGAATTTTAATTTGAAATTGAAAGTTTTATTTCTAAATAAGAGCTTTTGTTTAATGTTTTCAATTATCTAAAATAGATAAAATTTTCATTATAATCTAAAAAATCCATTTTAAATTGTAAACTTTCAAAGGATATGATGAATTTCTATTTCAATAGGAGTAGAGAATTGTTATTTGATATTAAGAACTTCCCTTATCCATTTCAAAGAAAATTTCGATTGAAACTGAGAATTTCCATTTAAAATTGACAATATTTCAATTAAGAATTTTCTTCAGTTATTTCAGAATATTAGAAGTACAACAGGACAGAAGTAAAACAATTATTTAAATTGATTACCCCTGATGATGAACGACGAAGTCCGTTCGAAACATTGGGTTATTTGAATTAAATAAATTATAAAAAACACCAACGTCTGTTTTTTGCTTATGACCTCAAGCCTAACAATCAATAACTGTAAAATAATTTAAGCAAATGTAATTAAAATTTTAAAAAAATGTCCATTTAAAGTTTTTAGTAAAATTGAAAATTTCAATTTTTAATTTAGATTTTCTATTTGATATTGAGAATTTTCATTTCAATAAATCAATTAAAATTGCTCATTTCCATTTTAAATTGATAAATTAAAATTAATACTATAATTTTCTAATTTCCAATTCGCAGTAAAAATTTTCTTCAATATAAATTGAAAAAAATTAACATTTTTTTTTCAAGATGACAAAAAATTTTAAATAAAATTCTCCAGTTAATTTAATTTTTAATCAACATTAGCAATTTCAAAATAAAAATAATCAATTAAACTGAGAATTTTCATTTTAAATTAAGATTTTTTTTACAAAAATTAAGACTTTTTTCATAAGAATTAAAAGATTATTTTTTTGAAATTTAGAATTTCTTTTAATAATTGAGAATTTCCCTTTTATGTATATTATTTTTTTTTTAAATTATGATTTTTTATGACGAACAGTTTTTATTCTGGTTCGAGACCTTTTTGTTGTTTCTATTTCAGAAACAACTAAAAATTTGGTAAAATGTATTGGCAACGGTTGCCAGGCAAACTGTACAGCTGTTTCTAAACCCGCCAAGATTTTTCTTCAGCAGTCTTTGGCAACGATTTCTTCGGCCACAAATCAAATGACTTATACGGGAGTCTCATTATGGTTAATGAGAATTACCCTTTGTGTATAGTCTTCGAACTGTGCGAAGAGCAATCTTCATAGCGCAATATCATTTTCACCGATTCCGTTTCGCATGGGCTTTCGTTGCAAACCACAGAAGCAAAAGCACAGAGTGTGTGTGTGCTGTACATGTATTCATTAAATTTTGTTAAAAACTTGTCTTCTATTGAAATATAGAAGCAAGAGGCATCCTTCAAGATTTAAAATTTTCATTTTAAATTGAGAAAATTGTCATTAAAATTAAAAAGAAAAAATATCCTTTATAAATTGTAAAAATTTCAATCGAAATTCAACATTTTTATCAATTTAAGTTAAAATTAGATAATATTTAACAGATAAATTGAGTAAATTTCAATTTTCCATTTAAAAAAACTCCATATAAAATTTTAAATAGTATTGAGAAAAATTTCCACTTTAATTTAAATTTAGAATATTCAGTTTAAATTTGAAAATTTAAATTAAAACTTGAAACTCAAATTTTAAATATCAATTTTAAACGAATGTTTTATTAATTTAAGAACTTTTTTTATAAATTAAAATTTTCTTTTCAAAATGGATAATTTCTATTTTAATTTAAAATGGATTTATGAATTTAAAATAAAACAAATTTTATAAATTGAAATTAAAAGTTTCTAAAAAAAAAGTTCAATTAAAAGAAAAATATTATTTCAAAATTAAAAATCTCTTTCTTAAATTGGGATTATTTATTTCAATTTAAGAAAATTTCTTTTAAATATGTTAAAATTTTGTTTGCATTTTGTTAAATTCAAAATTTCCATTTTATATTAGGAATTTCTATAAAAAATCATACATTTCCCGTCAAAATTTACAGCATTTCAAATGAAATTGAGATTTCCATTCACAGTTGTTGTTGTTGCGGTACATATTAGCGCGGTGGAAGTCCTTGACCAAATAATGGCTTCTTCGGGTCGATCCGGTGCTTAGAACCGGCTGTCGTGGGATCGATTTGTAGTTGTAAAATTTAAAATATAGGGGAATCCATCTAGAGGTATTTTTTCAGTATAAAAAAAATACCAACATTTGAAGGAAATTATATTCAAAAAATAAATGCCAAAAATGTCCTTTTAAATTACCAATAAAGATTCCACACTTGATTAGAATTTTTATATTTTTTTGTTCTGAAAAAATACCTCTAGATGGATCACCCTTTATAAAACTTTTTTTTCAAAATAAGAATTTTTTAAGTTAAATTGAAAATTTTTAATTTGCAATTGAGAATTTGTAATGCAATTGGAGAAAATAAATATTAAAAATTGTGGTAAAAGCTCATCTTATATTAAAACGTACATGTAAGAGGTCTTCAACCGGTTAACCCCAGTTCAATGTAGTGAAAATTAAAATAGATTTTAAAAATAAATTTGAAAAATTCCAATTAAAAATATTTTTTTTTGAAAGAGTGAATTACTCCACAGGCTTATAAGATCACGTTTTATTGTTGTTTGTCATACAGGGAAAGAAAAGTAAGTCAGCGAAGTTTAAGCAAACACATCATTCAGTTTTTATTCCTAACTGAGAATACTGTAATTGAAACTTAAAACTTTGAACTTGAAAACTTCCAGTTGAACTTGAAAACTTCCATTTAAAATTGAAAACAGCTATTTGAACTTTAAAAATTGCAATTGAAATTGAAATTTTCATTTCCAATAAAAAAATCCATTGACTCTAAGAATTTTAATTCTGATTGAAATTGGGAATTAATATTGTTCAAATATATTCATTTTATATTCATTTTTAATCCCTCACGATGTTTTCCACTGCAAAACAAAATATTGTAAATAATAATTTTAATTATTGCATAAAATTAATAAATATTTTCTTTTCTTCTCTTTCCAGGGCTCAGTCGTTAGTTTATTCCGACCAATTTCCCGGTGTACAAACTGGTCCATTCGATAAGTACAGCATGCGCATCAGCTTTGCTAAAGGCTGGGGCTCCTCGTACAAACGTCCGGATGTAACACGCTGCCCCTGCTGGCTGGAAGTTCTCTTTCGACCACAGCGGTGACAGCAATTCGAACTGATGTACGGTAGAAATTTTGTTGTGCACCAACAGAAGACGACCTTGGATTCAATGACGATGACATCACCAACAACACCAACACCTTCGCTGACGAAGACGTCGACTCCGTGTGATCGACGGCCACAAAACGCCACATCGGTCACACAGAGTAAAAAGGCAGGGCCGATGGACACAACTGAGGCTGGCGGCAGCCCCTGCAGCAGCATCGCCAGCAATATGAAATGGTCATGTCCTTTCAATGGCCACGGGCGTTCGTGCAGTAGGCTGTTGCATTCATTTCAACGAACCCTAGTCAGACTGATCAAAAGCCTACTCGAGCATAGCCTGGTGGCCAAATAGTAATTGTGTGCCCTGAGGGGGAGTCGACTCAACCATACGACTCAACCGCAACCACGCAAATACAGAAACCCAACCAACCACAGAAAACGAAGGAGATCTTAGTGAAGAACTTAACAAACAATTGAAACAAAAATAACTCAAGGACTGGAATTAAATATTATTAAAACTAATTATTATTTTAATTTTTTTTTAGTTTTTTTGTTTTTTTTTTGTTTTTTTTGTAATAATATAAATACTACATAGATACATACTACTACATCGATACAATAAGCAAAGAGATACGAATAGAACATAATTTTCACATATATACACGTACATATATACAAGCATACAGACAACTGTATATAGAATAGAAATTAGTATGGTAGACGGCAGATTTTTCTGCCGAGCAAAACGGTCAAACTGTTGTAAATGGAAATCCTGTGATCCAAAATGAAAAACATAACAAAACTTAAATTGAAAACATTTAGACGAAAAGAAAAAAAGGAAAACTAAAAAAAATTGAAAACAAAAACGAAAACCTTAAATTATTTAGCTTAAAAAAATATTATATAAAAGCCTCTTCAGACTGACGTAAACTAGAGGGTTTTCAGCTCGTTCTCCCATACAAGTCAGACAAATTCCAATATGGCTAAAACGAGCATGAATACTACTTGTTTTGTCAGTCCAACAAGGCTATAGATCTGCTTTACACCTGCAATATAAAGAAAAAAAACTACAAAAATCTAAAGGCTTTAAGTGTCACTATGGTTTTAAGATAAATTATCCTGATAAGCAAAAATCCTTTTTTAATTTTTTCGAAAGATGCACTTCGTGGCGGCCACATATAACATAAAAACTACATTATGCGTGTTCTATTGGTACTTGCTTATTAAACTAGTAAGTTGTCACAAAGGCGGTAGCTTCAAAACCATACGAAAAATTATTTCTTTTCTGTGCATTCAAGGCTTTATGCATCATAAACCGATTGATTTGAACATTTGTAACTTGTAGAAGCTATTCAAAAATTACTATAAGCGAGTAATAACCGAGCTCGCTTAACTCTTTATAGGTCATTCTTGAATAACTTTCTTCCCAATGATTTCAATTATTTAAAACAAACAGGTTTTAACTTTTAACATAAATTGTTTATAAATTTCTGCACACAACATCATTTTTATATTTTTGTACAATGGTTTGAAGTTATCGCGTTAGAGACCTCCCAAGCGAGTTGCCAATAGAACACTTCCATTATAGTGTTCTAAGGTATTGATGAAAATCCTATACCAAAATTAAGACTTACAAAATCAGAAAAAGTCAAGCTCTTGAAAAATTTAAAACTGTTATTTTGTACGAAAATCCTTAACATAGAAAAGAAAGTAGATAAATAATTAATATGCGACCTTCTAGACCTCGAGCCACTACTTCAATTATTTTATCATATAGTCTAAAAGCTGAATATTAATTAACACTAAAGTTTAGATAAATTTAGCAAAAGTTCCAAAACTTAATTATTTTTATTAACTTTCCGAACGAAACGATTGGATAAAAATACTGCTTATATATGTTAAATACTAGATAACTCAATCGTTCTATTTTCTAAATTAATCATGTACAGCATCAAAAAAGGCAAGATGATTCTGAAGAAAATCTATAAACAAATACCGAAGTTATGAAAGTTACAAAAATTATTTTTTTTCTAGACGGAAGCGCTTAGAAAAAGTTTAATTACATTTGTTAAATGATTGGATACAAATTCTGATTAAATCTGTTTCTATTTTCTAAATTAATCATGCACAACATCAAAATTGTCAAGATGATTCTGAAGAAAATCTATAAGTACCATAAATCAATATTTAATTTTTTTTCCCAGACAGAACCGACTAGAAAAAAGTTTGATTACATTTGTTAAACGTTTGGATAAAAAATACTGATTATATCTGCTAAACATTAGATAACTCAATCGTTTCTATTTTCTGCATTAATCATGTACAGCATCAAAAAAGTCAAAGCGATTCTGAAGAAGTTATGAAAGTACCAAAAATCAATTTTTTATTTTTTTTCAAAACGGAACCGCATAAAAAAAGTTTAATTACATTTGTTAAACTTTGAATTTTAAAATCTTTTTTATTATTTTTTATTTGCATGGCCTATTGACAAAGAAATCCCGATATTTATTATGCAAAACTAGATGTGAATAACAAAATTGTGACTAATTATCTAAAAAAAATTTAAAATTTAACTTTCATTTTCCTTTGCCACACGAAACGATTTGATTGAAATGCTATTAATAATTATTAAACCCTGGGTTTTTAAATCTTTTAATATTTTTGCATAATACTTGCACATTTATATGAATAAAATCTGGAAACAAATACTAAAGTTATGCCCTTTTATCAACTTTTAAATTTTTTCAAAACGAAACCGTCTAGAAAAATTGTGGATTAGATTTGTTAAACTCTGAATTTTAAAACCTTTTATATTTTCATGGTAAATATTGTCTATTTACAAAGAATTCCAGATAATATTTTTGCAAAAATAGATGTAATCTAAATGTGTAAACAAAGTAATGTCCAATTTTGTAAAAGTACCAAAATGTAACTTTAATTTTTTTTTACCAAACGAAACGATTTGATTGAAATGCTGTTAATAATTATTAAACCCTGGGTACCTCAATCTTTTAATGTTATTCCATAGATCTTGCACATTTTTAAGTAAATCAAAACAGCTCTGAATTAAATCTGAAAACAAATACCAAAGTAATGTCCAATTAGGTGAATGTACAAAAATTAAATTTTTAAATTTTTTCTAGTACAGATTAAAAAGTACGTAAAAACATCGAGCACATCGAAAAAGACGTAAGCGCCTCAAGTTTTTAATGAAATTCGATGGAAACATGTACAACGCTCCTAAGCTTAAATATTCAAAATTAAATATCAATATTTACAAATTAATTTTAATTGTATCGAATTTCTCCAGGCAAAAAATCAAAAAAAAAACCGTCCCCTGTAAAATTGCCTTTTTGGCCCTTACGTCTATTTTGCGGTTATAGGTCTACATGTTTGTTTAACACCGATTATGTAAATATCTTTCGCATGAGGCATGTACATTGTTAAGTAAATCAAAACGCTTCTGAATTAAATCTAGAAACAAATACCAAAGTTATGTCCATTTAGGTGAAAGTACAAAAATTCAACCTTTAGGTTTTTTCTAACATTTTAGCTTGCAAAAAAAATCTATTAATATTTGTTTAACACTGGATTTGACATTCTTTTCTATATTTCTCAAGAATTAAGCAACTTTTAAAAAAAATCAAGATAGTTTGAAGAAATTCTTTAAATAAATAGCAAAGTTACGACAAGTTATATGAAAGTTTACAAATTCAACTTTTAAATTTTTTCTAGACATTTTCGATTGTAAAAAAATCCTATTAAAATATGTATATTTCTGGATAGGCCAATCTTTTCTATTATTTTCAAGAATCATGCACATTTTTCAATAAATGAAATAGCTTTGAAGAAAATCATGAAATAAATACCAAATTTATATCCACTTATTAGAAATTAAAAAAATTCAACTTTTTAGTTTTTTCTAGACACTTTCTATTGCAAAAAAATCCTGTTAACATTTTTTTAACACTGGATATGCCAATCTTTCCTTTTTTTATGAATCAGGCACATTTTCAAATAATTCAAGATAGCTTTGAAGCAAATCTAAAAAAAAAAATACCAAAGTTAAGAACAATTATATGAAAATACCAAAATTCAATTTTTATTTTTTTCTAGCCAAACTTACTTGGACCAAATTGCTAATAATATTTGTTAATTGCTAATTATGTCAATAAAAACAATTTTTGGTATCAATCATACACATTTTCAAGTAAATCGCAATTGTTCTGAAAGAAATCTGAAAATAAATATTAAAGCTAAGATCTATTGTACAAAAGTACTAAAATTCAACATTTCAATTATTTTCCTGACTAGTATGTTTGGAAAAAATGCTGCTAAAATTTGTTTAACATTGCTTTTTTCATAGTTTTCTATTTTTTATATAATTATGACAGATAAACCAGGAAATTTAGATACTTGCGAAGCAAATCTTGCATTAAATTTAAAAGTTATGGCAAATTGTTCAAAGCACTTAAACTCAATTTTTCAAACAATTGGGGAAAAATGTGTTAAAATTTTGAAATATGGTATTTGGATAAAAAACATATAAAATTTAAATTTAAGGGAAAACATGGCATAAATTAATTTTATTTAATTCATGAAGGAAGACTGACCAATCAGCCCAGTCAAAAACGACATAAACATTTAGACAAAGAAGAAGAATATAATTCAACTTCCGTATTTTTCCCAACTAAATCGATTTTGAAAAATTGAACAGGGATTAACCGGCTCGAGATCCCTCTTTTACATCTACATTTTAATATAAGACAATTTCAAAAAACCTTTGTAATACTTTTTAAATACTGGATTTTTTTTAAACCTTTAAGGTCATATTGGTTGATATTATTTAATACCACCGTAGTGTAATGAAAGCGTAAAAGGCAATCATGTCAGTTAAACCAGGTTCAATCCCGGCTAAGAACATCTAATAAATTATTTCCACCTTTACGAGTAAGAAATTTATCTCTAAGCCCTGTAAAAAAAACTTCTCTATAAAATTTGTTAGTCATTCGAAGCCGGCGTTAAACAGTAGGTTTCGGTCAGAGAGTTTCAGCTCACTGATTTGCAAGAAGTTTCCCTTGTTCTTTAATGAAATGTTTTGGAACTTAAGTATTTAATACCTTTCGAAAATATTATAAAAAAAAACTTTAAAACCATAGTGACACTAGCTTAAGTTATTTTTGGTTTGTACTCAAATCAATATAAGAGCTTCTAATATGTATGGAAATTAGAATTAAAAAAATTATGTATAGCATTTGAGTTTATAAAAAGAAAATGTTGAGTTTCTTAAAACAAAAATTACCTACAAAGACAAAATGTTGATGTCATTCTGCTGGTCAGATAAATACTTTCTATTGTATACAAAAATATCGTAGTTTGAACTTTTTTGTCTGCTTAAAAATACGTGTATTTATAATTCTTAAAGGCCTTTTTAGACTGGCTAATTTATAAATCTTAAAGGCCTTTTTAGACGGGCTAAACTAGTAGATTTCTTACATGTTTTTCCTATAGCCTAAAAAATATTAATGACCTAAAAATGACTGCGGTTTCGCCAAGATTTGTTTCTGTGAAATACTGGGGGCATGTACATACATTATTTCCCGGGAAAGTCAAAAAAGTCTCTACAATAATGTGTAGTTTGCTAGGTTTTGATCAGACACAATTTTGACTATACAATAGGGTGGTTCGATTTAGTAATCCATATTGTGCCATCAATTTTTCGATAGCTTTTGGCATGAGGAAAAAAAGTTCCACAACGACATATCAAAAAAATAATTTTTGATTCACGACTGATTCTTTTTTCTACGATTCTCTCCGACATATTTCTATTCTCAGGCGCTCATATTTTTTTTTTAAAAAAAATATTTTTTTGTGTGGTTACATTTTAAGGGCCAATGGTGAATGTGAACCACACCCAAACGTTAAGTTTTTTTCTGCATTTCATTTGATATTTCTCAATTTCAGACTAACTCAATTTGAACCATGGAAATTACACAAGCGAGCAACGCGTAAAAGTTATTCAACAGTGAATGATCAATTTTCGAAGAAAATCCTCTTCGGTGATGAGGCACATTTTCACCTCAGTGGATTCGTCAATAAGCAGAATTGCCGCATTTGGGCGAATGATAATCCAAGAGTAATTGTCGAAAAAACAATGCACCCACAAAGAGTGACTGTTTGGTGCGGTTTATGGGCTGGCGGCATCATCGGGCCGTATTTTTTCCAAAATGATGACAGTAACTGCCTACTGTGAATGGGGTTCGCTATCGTAACTTTTTATGGCTCGAACTGGAAGATATGAACGTGGACGGAATGTGATTTCAACAGGACGGTGCCACTTGCCACACAGCTAACGAAACAATGGCTGTTTATCGCGACAAATCAACATCGCCCCTTAAAATTTAACCACCCTTTAAAAAAAACCTTAAAACTTTTTTGAAAAAGTCAAAAAAAATAAATTTGGACACCTCGAAACTGATTTTTTTTTTTGAAATGTCGTAGTGGAACCTTTTTCCTCATGCCAAAAGCTATCGAAAAATCGATAGCACAATAACGAGAAATTTTGCTCCTTACAAATCGGCCCAGGCTTATACTTATACAAAAAGATATTGAATTGCCAAACATTTGTTGAATTTATATTGCAAAACGACATGGAAAACTACTAGTTTTTGTCTGTTTAGATTAAGCCGATATGTAGAAAACATTTTAGTAGCCCACAGACCAAGACGTTTTTCCTTCGCTTGGCGCTTTGAATGCGCTTATGTCACTCCTTTACGAGTAAACGAGTATTCAAAGTAGATAGGGACATTTGCCTGAAGGCGGGATTGATAACCCAAGAAGAGAGGCTCTGTATGAATACATTGTCCTCATGCTATGGTTTGGTTTCAATTACCTTGAATAGGATTTTTTTTTTGTTTAATTTTAAAATTCATTTATTTTTAAAAGATGATCATATGCGAACATTCTGTTATTTTTATGTTGATATGCATCATTTTCAGTTCTATTATATTTTTGTCTCATTCTTTATTTCTAGTATATATCGTTTTAATTCAATTTTTATTTTTGTATTTTAATTTTTTTTTATTATTTATTTTTGTTCGAAAATCGTGCAATAAAAAACACAACCACTATAGCCTATGTGCTGAATTTCGATTTTGCTCGAATGTGAAACATTTTCCCATAATTGGTGTGCGCAATTCCGAATGCTCAAAAAAGTGGGTGTTTCAAATCTAACACATGTACCCCTGTGAATCGAATTAGAAATCGCTTTTTTGTCCTGTATGAGCTCATATTCATTACAAAAGTTCTTCAACGTTAAAAAATAATATGTTGTAAGTTCATATTAGTAAAAACATTATTCACATTAGCTTTTAATTAATATAATTTTACAAAATAAAAACCGATTCCTTTCAATCGTTTATTCTCGTCTGTGCTTGGAAATGGCGACGAACATTTTTTATGTTAGAAAAAAATATTCGCCCATGTGCCGTGTTACGAGAATTTTTGAATCCGCGCATTTTTTTAGATTAGTTTTTTTTTTTGTAAAATGGTGTGCTGCATTCCGAGAGAAAATACACATATTAAAATGTGCGATTTCTAAAAAAAATATAATAATTTTTTTTTTTCTAAAATAAAAAAAATTGATTGAGAGGAATCTCTTTTAATTTTGTTAAATTTTATTGGTTAAAAGTTAATGTACGCTATGATTTTACAAATATGAACATTTTTACGTCGTAGTATTTTTTTTATTTTATTAAAAAAAACCATTTCCAATTTCCAACATTTCCAATTCGATTCACAAGGGTACATGTATGTGGTTGATTTGAAACCCCAATATTTTTGGGTATTCGGAATAGCACACACCAATTATGGGTAAATGTTTTACATTCGAGCAATATCGAAATGCAGCACATGGGCGATTGGTTCTGGGAAATTACACATTTCCTCATATTTTGATGTGTGGTTTCTATCGGAATGTAGCATATCACAAAAAATGCTAATCTTAAAAAAATGTGCGGATTCAAAAATTCTCAAAACACAGCACGTAAGCTTAAAATTATATACTCTTCAAAAGCTGATCCATCAAAAGCATAGGTAGCTATTTGCACTAGCTATTTTCTGAGCCCAAAAGGAGCATCTTTTTACATGGATATATTTACTTTTCAACTCGTTGCACATCCTATGCTCTGTTAAATTTTAAATCTTTTTTTTTATTTTCTCATTTTTTTTCTTTTTTTTATTGATTTCAAAGTAAAGAAAACTTCAAATTATCACACAAAACAAAACCCTGCTAAATTTATTAACCTTATCCACATTCATCAAGTTAAAAATTTCCAAAATACTATGTTAGATGAAAATTTCGGGAGACTCACTTGCATTTCCCACCGATCGAAATGCAAAAATGAGATACTGTCACACATAACATTTAAACTCTTCAATGTCTTATAATTTAAAAATCAATATTTCAAGAAAATGAAACCAAACCATATGCTCTAGAAGAAGATAAAAAAGGATAAACTTGAATTACAAGTATGTATTTACAATTGTAAAACAACGTGGCTGTGACATTTAAATCAGATTGCAGAATAGACCTGGTACAGTAGAGATAACGGATATAAGAAAGTCAAGAAATGCAACAAGTTTTTTTTTCATGTAAGTGTTTTTTTTCATATAAGCAATTAAAAATAGTTATAATTAATTACACGGTGTTTTGAAAAATTGCTTTTATGCGTTTTTCTTTCTTATAAAATATGTTCTTTATATCTGTTACTTACTGTAGTTATAATTCGCTATCTTTCAACGATATCGTAGTTAACACATAAGTGATTTGAGTGGTTTTTCGAACAATTTTCAAAGTTTGAAACTTGAAGTTCTTTGACAAAGGAATCTGGACCACGTTTAAATCTGCAGGGTGGCTGATGAATATTGCTACATTGAGAAACTCAAATAATTTTTTTCGTTTAAAGCTCATTCAATTTTATTAAATATAGCTTAACTAGTTTTAAAAATAAAAGAATTAAAGTGCCCCCCCCCCCCTCAACTCTCCAAGCAGTTGTTCATTACTGCTTGGAGAGTTGAGACAGGATTTGTTTCTCGAATGTATTGCTTTAGTTCATTTAAATTTGTTGGTTTTGCTTTATAGACTTTCTGTCAGACAAGAAAAAGTCAGATGCCGTACGGTCAAGCGACCTGGGAGGCCAACAGAATGTGGAGTTTCTGGATATTTTAATTTTATATGGGAACAAAACCATATCTTTATGCATAATTGACTGCAATGACTGTCTACTAATATTCATTTGAGCAGAAAGCTTCTTGACGAAACTCTTGGATTGTTTTATATGGCAGCAGCGATTGTCTTCTCCGTCCAAACTGAAGGGTAACGATGGTTAGGTATTCTGTTGAATGTCCCATGTTCGGAAAAATTGTTAACAAGTCTCATTATGGTGCATCTTCTAGAAGGATTGCCGCCAAACGTGCGGCTATACTCTCTTTGAAGCGAAACTACGGACTCCAGTGGGTGGTAGCGGCGGACGATCCAAATTCTTGTTTCAGTGTCCCAGTTATCCATTTTTATAAAATATAAAAATCCATCTGCAAATTAAAAGAAAATTTACCAGATTTATCAAATCGAAAAGTTAATTATTTTTTTTTGGTAGCGACTTTCATCAGCCACCCTGTAGTATGTAAATTTGACCGATGAAATACCTTTTATGAATTAATTCAAATTAGTATAAAATTAGTAAAAGCTTTATCAACACACGTAGTACATGGTAAAAAAAAACCCGGCAAGAACGAAAATTATAAAATACACTACCTAAGAACTCAACTTATGGCACATTTTAAAGAAAAAAACCCATTGAGACTCAACGCCCAGTCATTTGTTTTCATGCTATTCTATATCTACAATCTAATGTATATTTTGTTCTCTATTGAAAATTTAAATTTCTAATTGAAAATATGATGTAACGACACACTACATCGTAAGGTACTCTAAACGTACGTGTCTGTAGAATAATAAAAGTATATTAGTAGTGTTTTTTTTTACTAAAATTAGATAGCAAAACTCAATTAATAAGTGTTTTTTTAAAAAAAAAAAGTGTCATTTTTATCCATAATAATAGACTGCGTTAGTACTTAGCCTATTATGCATCAAGTATACTAAGTCCTTTACAAAACAAGTACTAAAACAGCTGTAAAAAATGTTGTTTTTAATTTTTTTAAAGATTCAGTTTCTTTTAAACTTTCCCTTTAGGACCTCAATTAAATAAGCACTTTTTCAAATTGGCACTTTTGTATCGGTTGCAAGTTTGCTATCGAGGCTTAGTGAAAAAAAACACCACTATTATAATGTATATTTCTGTAATTTTTGTATTATTTATATTTATTTTAAACAACAACAACAAAAGCAAAGGCAACAGCTTCTCCCCTTACTACCCTTCCCGCCTCCCAAATGTATAAATAAAATTACTTAAATTTAAGAACGATTTCAGACGAAAATCTAAAATTTCGCAATGTTTTACCAACTACTATTGATTATGATGGTCCAAAATTGCTTTAGACACACAGTCAACCGTCGTCCATTTGAATTGCGAAAGCGAAAAATTCAAAGAGAAAGGAAATTATTATTTTTGTTTCAAAATGTTTTATTTATTTTTAAATTTTCTCATCTATGAAATCAGTCGTTTCAAGAAATTCCAAATTGTATTTTAATTGTAAAAGTTAATTTAAAATAACAAAAGAAAACAAGAACAACAACTACAACTACAAAAACAAAACAAATGAAAAGAAAATCACGAAAAACACAAAGAAATGAAAGATAAAAATGTACTATAAAACCTACGTATGTGCGAATGTAAAATAAATGTATGTATGCTATTGTTAAGTTTTAAGAAATTTTGTACAATAAAAATTGAAAAATTGAAAATATTTAATACACAAACATATTGCATCGATTGTTTTATTTTGGTTATGACTGCATTTAAAAAAAAGGAACAGCTGTATCAAATCACGGTGTGAGTATGGAGGCTGCACAGTGGAAGAAATCACAAAATGTTTGAAAATAAATTTGGCTTTATTAGCTGGCTAATCCGATTTAAGAAATTTTACATAGACTTAGCTCAAGTGTTTTCGAGCTTATATTTGAAAGCTGTAACTAATACAGGGTGGAACGCGGTAATTTGCTTATTAGGGAATGTAATAAAAAAGTATGATCCTTAGAAAAATGTATTTTATATTTTAATTATATTGAACAGTAAAGGAATTTTTAAATTACATGGTTTTAAATATTTTATCTGGCAAATGTCGACCTTCGCTATCCACACACTGCTGCATACGTTTTCTGAAGTTTTCTTGAACTTAAACAAGCATGTCGACTGGTATTCTGCCAATTTCAGCCTCAATATTGTTAATTAGGTCTTCCAAGGTGTTGGGACGGTTGATATACACCTTCGACTACAGGTAACCCCAAAGGAAACAATCGCATGGGGCTGACTGGTAAGAAACATGTCCGCGTGAGGGAACAGCGAATCGTAATCGAAAAGCACGCAACACTGCAATGATCGAGTGCGCATTTAAAAATTACGCTTCAACACAAAATGACATCTCCTCACGTGTCCAATGCATGATGGCAACTGAAAGGCAGACGAGTACAAATCTCCCGCCACTATAAGCCACATATACTCTCCACTCCCTTCGACCAACTGTGCCTCCACAGCCTACAGTGAAAAAACATATTACCGCGCTCAACTCTATGTGAAGGCTGCACAGTAGGAGAAGTCACAAAATGTTTCGGAAAAAATTGGCTCGACCGTATGGGTCTTTCAAGACGAGCCAAATCCAACAAAAGTTGTTCGTGTAAGAGGTACATCAAAGCAAATGATTGCGTTTTTTGTTCGGTATAACCGGCCATGTTGCCACAACGTAGGAGGTCAATTGTGAGTGGTACACAACCATCTGTTTGCCAACAGTATTCGAAGAAATGAGGAAAGATAATAAGAGAAGACGGATCATTTTGCATCAAGACAATGCGCGCTCTCACACATCAGCTGAAACGATAAGCTATTTGACCACTTAAGATGTCGAATTGATGGGTCATCCACCGTACAGCCCTGATTTGGCACCCAATGACTTCTTCTTATGCCCTAGCATCAAGAAAAAAAATGTGTGGTCAACGCTTTTTATCGCCCGAAGCAGCTGTTGAAGCGCTCAAAAATCATGTTTTGGGGGCGTCTCAATCGGGGCGGAAAAAGTGCTTCGAAAATTGGTTTGTGCGCATGCAAAAGTGTATTGATCTTAAAGGAGAATATTTTTAAAAACAATAAAACCATTTCCAATGATGAATTATTGTATTTTTATTGCCGGACCCGAAATATAAATAGCAACCTTCGTATCTGATAAATTGTTAACAAAACAATGAGTTTTGCAAACTAGAAATGGATCCCATACTATTTTTGTACTCATCACCGTCAGAGTCGGAAAATGATGGTAGTGTAACTACCCAGTTAACCAAATTTGCCGACAATGTTTAATATCAGACAATTCTGAATCGTTACGAATTCTTATCGATCTGTCTGAGGATTTTTTATTTATTATGTTCTGAAATATCTGAACGAATTCGGCCGGAATTCTTTAGAGTTGTATGTGGGATTTTTATTAATTTGTTGATCAGGCTTCTCTTAATGAACTTGCAACGAATCCTAAAAAAATTATTTAAGGTAGTCTCTTCGTGTAAACTTTTTGTTATTTGCTTCATATTTTACAGTTATTGGTATTGTGTTTAGACATGTCGGAACTAATTCTTAAGGAATTCTTAACTGTTTGTCTGAGGTATTTTTATATTAAAAATTCTTGTTTTTTGTTTCCTTACATTCAAATTTACCAAGAATTTACTAGAATTCGTTCAGAAATCGGACCAGGGTTCCCTCAGAGAAGTAGTTCAGAATTCATGTCAACCCTCCAAAATGTTTGTCGTAACGAACTCGGTAAAAATTCTTACCCGAAATCGAAAATTTTTTCCGATTGTCGTACAGAATTCTGGCAGTACTCTGAACGTTTGGTAAGCTGTTCTGTGCGAGGGATTTTTATTGGGTTCGGAGGAAAACTCTACTGCCGGCAGTTCTCGTTAAATGCAACACCGGTTGCCCTTAAGTGGATAGCCACTAAACATAGTTACAGCAAAATTATAGCTTGAGGTATTATTATAGTAAAGTGGCGCTCTCCGAAACTGCAGACACCCCTGCTTTTAACTTATAGTCTTTCCGAACGCTTTTTGAAAATGTTTTACAACTTTTTTTTGTGGAACAAAAATGTTTTCTTCTTTTTGATTGTTTACATTCAGAATTTACCATGACATAAGCTCAGAATTCATTCAGAGTTCGGTTCGAAATGTCGGTAAAAACATTAGAATTTAATAAGACTTAATGCCAGAATTCTGACCGAAGTCGTTCAGAATTCGATACGAAAAATCAAAATTTTCCTTTCGAATTTCCCAAGACTACAGTTCAGAATTGGGTCAGAAATCGGTTCGAAATGTCGGCAAAGTAGTAGAAGTAGTTCAGAATTCGTGTCAACCCTCTCATATGTTTTTCGTGACGAACTCGATAAGAATTC
Source organism: Hydrotaea diabolus (assembly GCA_963513945.1). Classification (NCBI taxonomy): domain Eukaryota; kingdom Metazoa; phylum Arthropoda; class Insecta; order Diptera; family Muscidae; genus Hydrotaea; species Hydrotaea diabolus. The sequence continues at coordinate 210,550,855 of OY740716.1, forward strand.
TGATCCGAAATCGGAACATTTTGCCGATTGTCGTACAGAATTCTGACCGAATTCTGAAGGTTTGGTTTACTGGGTATAATTAGGAGAAATATTCGGGATAAAAGTAATCCTCTGCCGTTCTCCGAAGAGACCAAATAAGAGATATAGAGAGAGAGAGAGACGTTTTTTGCAGCTTTGTTGTATGACAATTTTTTCTTGTGTTGTGTTTTCGATCTGCATACACCTACAAGCAAATGTTTTATTTTTTATTACCCAAATTATATCTGTAATTACCTTTCTCCGTGATAAAATTTATTTTAGTGAACTAAGATTAGTTGTTAATTCCCGCCTCAAATTTTGAGACTTCAGTGTCGCTTGGGCACAGTTCTTCAACTTGCTTTTTGCTAGGCCGCGGTGTTCCACCATAAATTGTGCAAGTATTTGCTTTCCATTTACTTTGTCAACATTTGTTCTCGACATGTTTCTTCATAAATATTATTTGCTTTGTCGCTGAAAAAACATAAATGGGATGATTTAAATTTTTGTTTCACAAACATATAGAAAAATGCTTACATTTCTTCCATTTTACTCTGCTGGTTGGTTTGACGCTTTTAAATTATTTCGTGTTTATTTGATTCGATCACAAAAGTGCTATAGACTTCGATTTTGCGAGTGCCGTGATCCGAATTATTTCGATTTCGATATAAATGTGCACGATGATATCGAATGCTGATCTAATATGTTTGTAGAGTAATTCACTCTTTTAAAATAATTAACAACTAATAATCATAACAAAAACAAAGAAACCTCCCCAAAAAAAAAACAGATTTCGTTGGATCTTAGTGTTAATGAATAATGTTTATTTAAAACTTTCAAAATAATATTTTTTCCGCAATGATATCGATAGTATTTTTGTATTTTTTTTAGTTTTGTTTGTTATATATTTTTGTTTTTACAATTGCTACAGAGAATTTGTTTATGAATGGTAATTATGTTTCATTTTGTTAATAAAGAATATTTAAATTAAGACTAAGTAGTATGTTGTGGTGTACATTGTTTGTTGCTTTTGCAAAATGGTTAAAAACAATGTTATTTCAGAATTCTTTAAATGGTTGTGGTTTCTGTTAGTTTTTTTTTTTAATTTCTAACGTTAATTATTATTAAAACCAAATAGTTTCTTTTACATACTAGATTTTATTTAATACATTTTTTTGAATAAAGAAAAATTAATAAAAAAAAAAAGATCAAAACAAAAGAGAATTACTCAAAAAAAATTAAACAAATACTACGTTTTTTAAAAAAATATATGTGTAGATATTTGTTTTGTTAATGGTTTTTTTATTAAACTATTAAATTTGTTAAGAGTTTTTTTATGATCTAAGCTTTAAAAGGTGCGTAGCAGTATTATTGCAAAAAATTTATACTTTCATACACACACATACAGACATACACGAGAGAAAAGAGAGAATGCGAACATTTAAAAAAACTTTCAATTTTAAATTCCTTCTTTTGTTTATATATTTATTTGTAGACATACATTTAAAAGGAAAGGTGGTAATGCAAAATGACTTGAATGAGTCTATAACAATGATTAGCAAATAATCTATAAGTGTAGTTAGATTAGAAATTATAATTCAAAGTTTATATTGGCGTTTTCTTTATTTTTTCTTCTGTATAAATGATGTCATAATAATAATAAATGATGTCATAATAAATGTATATAAAATTTACATTTGTTTTAAGGTTATTAGCAGTTTTGGATTTTTAAACAAATATTTATCCTGTTTCTGCAAAACACACACACACATATTCTTTAGTTTGTTGTTATTCTTGTTAATTGTTGATTTACTTTAAACATAAGTTAAACACAAATTGTTTGAAGTTTTTTTTTACTTATTTATCATGTAGCCTAGGGCTTGTTTAGGTTTCTATTTATGAATTATTTTTTTTGTTTGTTTTTTATTTTTTTTTTTGTATAAAACTAATATATTGAAAATTAAATTTGTAAGTCATTATATTATGTCTATAATTAAAACTACCCATTGTATGAGAATAAGGGAAAAACAATAATAGCAAAAAGAAAACAAAAATAAAACATAAGAGTATAATACAGTAAGACCTCGGTAATCCGTACTTTGCTTATCCAAATTATCGAGTATCCGAACTACGTTTTCCCTGTATTACATACTCTATAATCCGAATTGATTTATTTTGAAATCCGAATTGACATTATTTTAAAAGTGTGTCATAGTTCGAGCGCAGCCTAATTTTGCTTATTCAATCATTATTACGCGTTTAGTAATAAGAAGGCCGATTGTTTTAAGAAAAAAATCCATATTTTCTGTTAAGATTCGTTATAATAAGTTATTTATGTTTCTAAAAATTGTATGCCTTTGTTTAAAAAAAAAAGTTTTTTTTTGGTTTTTTAAAAATGGTAAATGTTAAACTTCGGTTTTAAATAAAAAATTTATACTATTTAAACATTATTTTTACTGTGAACAATTATTTGTGACATACATATAAATTGTAGTAACCATGGACTTTTATAGTGAACTCTTTTTAAAACACCTGAAGACGAAAGTATTTAATAATCCGAATTATGGTCTGCTATCAATTATTCGGATTTACGAGTTCTTACTGTATTTTATAAATGTAATTGAGAACATTAATCTTTTATTTCACCGTTCTGCTGGGAATTTACTACCGAAATTATATTTGGATAACAATCATTTAAAGTATTCAAAGTGCTCGGAGACGAACAACAAAAATACTTATGCAGCGTCGTAGCCATGGGTGACTCTAAAATGTCAAAGTTAAATTTTGTATGTGCCTTGCATATTTTTTGACTCTTTCTTTATCTCTTCAATCATTTATTGTATAAGAAACAGTGGGGGAATTTAAATTAAAAAAGCCAGTAATTCTAATTGGTTGGCCATTGGGTTTTTCAATAAAAGTTTGACTCTTTTTCTTTTATCATTTAAAGTTTTCAAAACTTGCGAAGACGAACATCAAAAATACAGCGTTGTAGCCATGGGTGACTCTTAAATGTCAAAATTAATTTTTTTATGTGCCTTGCATACTTTTTGACTCTTTTTTATCTCTTCACTCAGTAGGGGAATTTAAATTTAAAAAACCAGCAATCCTAATTGTTTGGCCATTGATTTTTTAATAAAAGTTTGATTATTTTTCTTTTATGTATGTGACGTTATTCTCTGACTCTGTATTACGAAAATTACTCCTGCGCTCCTATTTACTCTCGACCCTTACTCCCGTTGTCGTCGTCGATGCAAGTCGTCTCGATTATCGTAATTGATATTTTTCTATTTCGATAGGTGTTTAATGTAAAAAAGTAAAAAACAATTCTTTGCAAGCAACATTAGAACCAATTTAGGTTCAATTACAATAAAAAAATTAAATAAAATAAATTTGGCTTTATTAGCTGGCTAATCCGATTTAAGAAATTTTACATAGACTTAGCTCAAGTGTTTTCGAGCTTATATTTGAAAGCTGTAACTAATACAGGGTGGAACGCGGTAATTTGCTTATTAGGGAATGTAATAAAAAAGTATGATCCTTAGAAAAATGTATTTTATATTTTAATTATATTGAACAGTAAAGGAATTTTTAAATTACATGGTTTTAAATATTTTATCTGGCAAATGTCGACCTTCGCTATCCACACACTGCTGCATACGTTTTCTGAAGTTTTCTTGAACTTAAACAAGCATGTCGACTGGTATTCTGCCAATTTCAGCCTCAATATTGTTAATTAGGTCTTCCAAGGTGTTGGGACGGTTGATATACACCTTCGACTACAGGTAACCCCAAAGGAAACAATCGCATGGGGCTGACTGGTAAGAAACATGTCCGCGTGAGGGAACAGCGAATCGTAATCGAAAAGCACGCAACACTGCAATGATCGAGTGCGCATTTAAAAATTACGCTTCAACACAAAATGACATCTCCTCACGTGTCCAATGCATGATGGCAACTGAAAGGCAGACGAGTACAAATCTCCCGCCACTATAAGCCACATATACTCTCCACTCCCTTCGACCAACTGTGCCTCCACAGCCTACAGTGAAAAAACATATTACCGCGCTCAACTCTATGTGAAGGCTGCACAGTAGGAGAAGTCACAAAATGTTTCGGAAAAAATTGGCTCGACCGTATGGGTCTTTCAAGACGAGCCAAATCCAACAAAAGTTGTTCGTGTAAGAGGTACATCAAAGCAAATGATTGCGTTTTTTGTTCGGTATAACCGGCCATGTTGCCACAACGTAGGAGGTCAATTGTGAGTGGTACACAACCATCTGTTTGCCAACAGTATTCGAAGAAATGAGGAAAGATAATAAGAGAAGACGGATCATTTTGCATCAAGACAATGCGCGCTCTCACACATCAGCTGAAACGATAAGCTATTTGACCACTTAAGATGTCGAATTGATGGGTCATCCACCGTACAGCCCTGATTTGGCACCCAATGACTTCTTCTTATGCCCTAGCATCAAGAAAAAAAATGTGTGGTCAACGCTTTTTATCGCCCGAAGCAGCTGTTGAAGCGCTCAAAAATCATGTTTTGGGGGCGTCTCAATCGGGGCGGAAAAAGTGCTTCGAAAATTGGTTTGTGCGCATGCAAAAGTGTATTGATCTTAAAGGAGAATATTTTTAAAAACAATAAAACCATTTCCAATGATGAATTATTGTATTTTTATTGCCGGACCCGAAATATAAATAGCAACCTTCGTATCTGATAAATTGTTAACAAAACAATGAGTTTTGCAAACTAGAAATGGATCCCATACTATTTTTGTACTCATCACCGTCAGAGTCGGAAAATGATGGTAGTGTAACTACCCAGTTAACCAAATTTGCCGACAATGTTTAATATCAGACAATTCTGAATCGTTACGAATTCTTATCGATCTGTCTGAGGATTTTTTATTTATTATGTTCTGAAATATCTGAACGAATTCGGCCGGAATTCTTTAGAGTTGTATGTGGGATTTTTATTAATTTGTTGATCAGGCTTCTCTTAATGAACTTGCAACGAATCCTAAAAAAATTATTTAAGGTAGTCTCTTCGTGTAAACTTTTTGTTATTTGCTTCATATTTTACAGTTATTGGTATTGTGTTTAGACATGTCGGAACTAATTCTTAAGGAATTCTTAACTGTTTGTCTGAGGTATTTTTATATTAAAAATTCTTGTTTTTTGTTTCCTTACATTCAAATTTACCAAGAATTTACTAGAATTCGTTCAGAAATCGGACCAGGGTTCCCTCAGAGAAGTAGTTCAGAATTCATGTCAACCCTCCAAAATGTTTGTCGTAACGAACTCGGTAAAAATTCTTACCCGAAATCGAAAATTTTTTCCGATTGTCGTACAGAATTCTGGCAGTACTCTGAACGTTTGGTAAGCTGTTCTGTGCGAGGGATTTTTATTGGGTTCGGAGGAAAACTCTACTGCCGGCAGTTCTCGTTAAATGCAACACCGGTTGCCCTTAAGTGGATAGCCACTAAACATAGTTACAGCAAAATTATAGCTTGAGGTATTATTATAGTAAAGTGGCGCTCTCCGAAACTGCAGACACCCCTGCTTTTAACTTATAGTCTTTCCGAACGCTTTTTGAAAATGTTTTACAACTTTTTTTTGTGGAACAAAAATGTTTTCTTCTTTTTGATTGTTTACATTCAGAATTTACCATGACATAAGCTCAGAATTCATTCAGAGTTCGGTTCGAAATGTCGGTAAAAACATTAGAATTTAATAAGACTTAATGCCAGAATTCTGACCGAAGTCGTTCAGAATTCGATACGAAAAATCAAAATTTTCCTTTCGAATTTCCCAAGACTACAGTTCAGAATTGGGTCAGAAATCGGTTCGAAATGTCGGCAAAGTAGTAGAAGTAGTTCAGAATTCGTGTCAACCCTCTCATATGTTTTTCGTGACGAACTCGATAAGAATTCTGATCCGAAATCGGAACATTTTGCCGATTGTCGTACAGAATTCTGACCGAATTCTGAAGGTTTGGTTTACTGGGTATAATTAGGAGAAATATTCGGGATAAAAGTAATCCTCTGCCGTTCTCCGAAGAGACCAAATAAGAGATATAGAGAGAGAGAGAGACGTTTTTTGCAGCTTTGTTGTATGACAATTTTTTCTTGTGTTGTGTTTTCGATCTGCATACACCTACAAGCAAATGTTTTATTTTTTATTACCCAAATTATATCTGTAATTACCTTTCTCCGTGATAAAATTTATTTTAGTGAACTAAGATTAGTTGTTAATTCCCGCCTCAAATTTTGAGACTTCAGTGTCGCTTGGGCACAGTTCTTCAACTTGCTTTTTGCTAGGCCGCGGTGTTCCACCATAAATTGTGCAAGTATTTGCTTTCCATTTACTTTGTCAACATTTGTTCTCGACATGTTTCTTCATAAATATTATTTGCTTTGTCGCTGAAAAAACATAAATGGGATGATTTAAATTTTTGTTTCACAAACATATAGAAAAATGCTTACATTTCTTCCATTTTACTCTGCTGGTTGGTTTGACGCTTTTAAATTATTTCGTGTTTATTTGATTCGATCACAAAAGTGCTATAGACTTCGATTTTGCGAGTGCCGTGATCCGAATTATTTCGATTTCGATATAAATGTGCACGATGATATCGAATGCTGATCTAATATGTTTGTAGAGTAATTCACTCTTTTAAAATAATTAACAACTAATAATCATAACAAAAACAAAGAAACCTCCCCAAAAAAAAAACAGATTTCGTTGGATCTTAGTGTTAATGAATAATGTTTATTTAAAACTTTCAAAATAATATTTTTTCCGCAATGATATCGATAGTATTTTTGTATTTTTTTTAGTTTTGTTTGTTATATATTTTTGTTTTTACAATTGCTACAGAGAATTTGTTTATGAATGGTAATTATGTTTCATTTTGTTAATAAAGAATATTTAAATTAAGACTAAGTAGTATGTTGTGGTGTACATTGTTTGTTGCTTTTGCAAAATGGTTAAAAACAATGTTATTTCAGAATTCTTTAAATGGTTGTGGTTTCTGTTAGTTTTTTTTTTTAATTTCTAACGTTAATTATTATTAAAACCAAATAGTTTCTTTTACATACTAGATTTTATTTAATACATTTTTTTGAATAAAGAAAAATTAATAAAAAAAAAAAGATCAAAACAAAAGAGAATTACTCAAAAAAAATTAAACAAATACTACGTTTTTTAAAAAAATATATGTGTAGATATTTGTTTTGTTAATGGTTTTTTTATTAAACTATTAAATTTGTTAAGAGTTTTTTTATGATCTAAGCTTTAAAAGGTGCGTAGCAGTATTATTGCAAAAAATTTATACTTTCATACACACACATACAGACATACACGAGAGAAAAGAGAGAATGCGAACATTTAAAAAAACTTTCAATTTTAAATTCCTTCTTTTGTTTATATATTTATTTGTAGACATACATTTAAAAGGAAAGGTGGTAATGCAAAATGACTTGAATGAGTCTATAACAATGATTAGCAAATAATCTATAAGTGTAGTTAGATTAGAAATTATAATTCAAAGTTTATATTGGCGTTTTCTTTATTTTTTCTTCTGTATAAATGATGTCATAATAATAATAAATGATGTCATAATAAATGTATATAAAATTTACATTTGTTTTAAGGTTATTAGCAGTTTTGGATTTTTAAACAAATATTTATCCTGTTTCTGCAAAACACACACACACATATTCTTTAGTTTGTTGTTATTCTTGTTAATTGTTGATTTACTTTAAACATAAGTTAAACACAAATTGTTTGAAGTTTTTTTTTACTTATTTATCATGTAGCCTAGGGCTTGTTTAGGTTTCTATTTATGAATTATTTTTTTTGTTTGTTTTTTATTTTTTTTTTTGTATAAAACTAATATATTGAAAATTAAATTTGTAAGTCATTATATTATGTCTATAATTAAAACTACCCATTGTATGAGAATAAGGGAAAAACAATAATAGCAAAAAGAAAACAAAAATAAAACATAAGAGTATAATACAGTAAGACCTCGGTAATCCGTACTTTGCTTATCCAAATTATCGAGTATCCGAACTACGTTTTCCCTGTATTACATACTCTATAATCCGAATTGATTTATTTTGAAATCCGAATTGACATTATTTTAAAAGTGTGTCATAGTTCGAGCGCAGCCTAATTTTGCTTATTCAATCATTATTACGCGTTTAGTAATAAGAAGGCCGATTGTTTTAAGAAAAAAATCCATATTTTCTGTTAAGATTCGTTATAATAAGTTATTTATGTTTCTAAAAATTGTATGCCTTTGTTTAAAAAAAAAAGTTTTTTTTTGGTTTTTTAAAAATGGTAAATGTTAAACTTCGGTTTTAAATAAAAAATTTATACTATTTAAACATTATTTTTACTGTGAACAATTATTTGTGACATACATATAAATTGTAGTAACCATGGACTTTTATAGTGAACTCTTTTTAAAACACCTGAAGACGAAAGTATTTAATAATCCGAATTATGGTCTGCTATCAATTATTCGGATTTACGAGTTCTTACTGTATTTTATAAATGTAATTGAGAACATTAATCTTTTATTTCACCGTTCTGCTGGGAATTTACTACCGAAATTATATTTGGATAACAATCATTTAAAGTATTCAAAGTGCTCGGAGACGAACAACAAAAATACTTATGCAGCGTCGTAGCCATGGGTGACTCTAAAATGTCAAAGTTAAATTTTGTATGTGCCTTGCATATTTTTTGACTCTTTCTTTATCTCTTCAATCATTTATTGTATAAGAAACAGTGGGGGAATTTAAATTAAAAAAGCCAGTAATTCTAATTGGTTGGCCATTGGGTTTTTCAATAAAAGTTTGACTCTTTTTCTTTTATCATTTAAAGTTTTCAAAACTTGCGAAGACGAACATCAAAAATACAGCGTTGTAGCCATGGGTGACTCTTAAATGTCAAAATTAATTTTTTTATGTGCCTTGCATACTTTTTGACTCTTTTTTATCTCTTCACTCAGTAGGGGAATTTAAATTTAAAAAACCAGCAATCCTAATTGTTTGGCCATTGATTTTTTAATAAAAGTTTGATTATTTTTCTTTTATGTATGTGACGTTATTCTCTGACTCTGTATTACGAAAATTACTCCTGCGCTCCTATTTACTCTCGACCCTTACTCCCGTTGTCGTCGTCGATGCAAGTCGTCTCGATTATCGTAATTGATATTTTTCTATTTCGATAGGTGTTTAATGTAAAAAAGTAAAAAACAATTCTTTGCAAGCAACATTAGAACCAATTTAGGTTCAATTACAATAAAAAAATTAAATAAAAAAATTATGTAAGCTCAAAATTTAAAACAAGTAAAATGAAAAGATGGTGGTCATCTATATTTCCCGAGTCACGACACCCCCAATGTTTGTATAAACAATTAAACATATCTCACACTAGACAGCAAACAGTTTGGTTGTCGTCAGTAAGGGTATTGAAAAAAATAAAGAATATATTTTTTTATTTAAAGGTTCGTTCTTCTTCGACCTATTTATTTAATATTCAAAAAATAAAACTCTTTTTTTCAAGCTCAAGGTCTCGGTGTTTAATATTATAATTTTATTCCCAATATTTCGCAATTTCTTTGAATTGAATCTTCAGGTGTTCTTTATTTGATATAGAAAACAACACGACTTTATAATCAGTTTAAGTTCATGTCATGTTGATTTCTATTACAAGTATAGAATCCCGGAAGATGAAATTCAAGAAAATTGCGAAATAATGGGAATAAAATTATAATATTAATCACCGAGGCCTCGAACTTGAAACCCGAGTTTGTTTTGAATGTTTACAAATATTTTTTAATCTTTAAACCATTGCGAGGCGGTTGCGTATTTTCCATTTTTTATTGCAATGTTTGAGGGAAATATTTCAAAACTAAAAATTTCACCGATTTAGAGGAATGTACTTTGTTATGTAAAATTGTAGCCGGTACACGAAGCTTTTATTTAAAAGCTCTAACCCATTAAACACCAGAATTATTTGGGTTTTTTTTAATGGGTAGGTTATTAAATTATTACTTTTGTTATAAATAGATTAAACCATTGCGAGTCGCTGGTGAATTTTTCATTATTTTAAAGGATTCTTTTTTTTTGAAAACGTTACTGCCGTGAGGGTACGTATTTGCATATTCCATTATCTATCTTCATATCAGAATAGTTTTAATTGATACAGGGTAATTTTTTTTCTAATTACGACTTCCTAAAGTATGGCCGGTCCTGACATTCTACTATGAACAAACCTTATTTAGGGACTCAGAACTTTAAAGTCTTCACCAGAATTTGGCTAAAATGCTTCGTTTCATTTAGAATATAGCAATAATTTGTTTCTAAAGAAAAAGCCCCGCAGCCAAAAAATTATTTAAAAAAATCGCATTATTTTTTAAACATTTTTAATTTTTTAACTTATTAGGGACAGTGGGTTCATTTCAAAAAAAAAATGGTTGGGAGCTTCGAGAGTTATCGACAGATATTTTATAAATATTTTTTTTTTCATTTTAGTAATTATCATTTTTGTAATTTGGAGTTGGATTTTTCTGGCTTCGCCCGCCTCGTAATGGGTTAAAGTCAATACTAGTTGAGTGAGAAATTGAACGCTTTCCCCGCTTAGTGTCAATTTAAAGAATGTAGGCATAAACATATTATCAAAGGCGGAAAAATATAAGCTCATCAGATCCAAAAAAATATGTTTTGTTATTATTTAAAATTAACTTTATAAGCTTATTTTATTACGGATTGCATAATTTCCAAGGACTGCAAAGTGACAAATTATTTTCATTTAATTACAATTATTAATAACACTTTAGTATTTTGAAAACATTTGCTCTAATAGTAATTATTTTTTGCTGCTTTTACTTTGAGATTTAGGTTCATCACGCGAAACAAAAAAACGTACAAACGAAGCTAAATTTAAAAGCGTATATTTTAAGTGAATGAATTAAAAGAGTTTTAACATTTCTCCTACTAGTATGGAAAGAGTATTTGTTTTCTTTGTTATTTTCTTATAATAGCAATATCATATATATTTTGTTTTAATCTTTAAAACAAATAAGTTAGACTTTAGTAAAAAAAAAATTGCACTCATTCTTTAAATTAACCAAGCCAACCATTTCAAAACTAAACAATTGCTATATATTGAAACACTGTAAATAGATGGGACAATAATGGGGATTTGAAAAATGTTCTCTATTTAAGAAAACGTTATTTCCGCTTTGTAATAAACTACAAATTAAATTAACCTAGCCAACCATTTAAAAACTAAACAATTTCTATATATTGAAACACTGTAAATAGATAGGACAATAATGAGGATTTGAAAAATGTTCTAAATTTAAGAGAACGTTATTTTCGCTTTATAATCAACTACAAAATGACATAAGTTTAAAAAATAGTTGTTTGATGTTCTTGACCATATAATATGATGCAAATTTCAATATAACCAATTGATGCCATTTAACTAAATAGCGATTTAATTCATCTCTAGTCGGTCAGAATTCACCATTTGATTTGCAAACGTTAGTTTACATTAGACTTTTAAAAAAGTAAGAAAATCAAGTGGTTATTTGGTTTTTAATGTTTGGAAAATAAAACATAAGTAACTATTGCACAAACGTGGCTAAATATTGAACAATTCGTTTACAAAATGTGAAAAGGTGTCAAATATAATTTTATTTTTTGATATATTTTTTTATAATTGCTTTGATTACATCATTTGTTATGAGCATGTCTGCAGTGAAGGATTTATGTATTCGATATTCCTTATAGGATGTCATGTAAAAAATTGTCTACACTAGTATGTGTTTTTATTTTGAAAACCGCTTAAAAACATTTTTACGATTTGATTTTAAAGTTATATTCACAATATATCTAAATACTTGATTGGAAAAAAACTACCGCAAAGTACCTCGAAACTCATAAGTTGCAATATCCTTAAATCCATATCATACCAACTTCTCGCTACTTACCGGTCTTATACGTTCTGACCGGTATCCATTGTATTAAGCTGTTTACGAATAGCTAAAGCATTTAATAGAGAAGCCTTAATATGCTCTAGAGACAAAATCCTACTCTCCTACACACCATAGCGTTCAACTAAATTCAGACCAGTTTGTGAAATTCGCTCAACACATACTCATTCTTCAACATCCTAGGAAGGAATAAATGAGAAACGTCTTTAAAATCAGAGAGCTAAAGTTACATATATCTCATGATCGTTTTTCACAAATAAAGGGTGGTCAAATTTTAAGGGCCGATGTTGATTTCCTCTTCGAAATTTGAAAATTGATTTTCATTTTCAACTTTAACTCGTTGCTTGCTTGTGTACCTTTCCACGGTTCAAATTGAGATAGTCTGAAATTGAGAAATATCAAATGAAATGCAGGCGTTTAGGTGTGGTTCACATTCAATATCGGCCCTTAAAATTTAACTACCCTTTAAAATGAATTGGAGTATGGTGTTTTAATATTGTATGTTTTTTAATATTATTTTAATCACAGAACGTAATTTAAAGTTATTCTTGAAGAAAAGCAGTAAAACTGGCAATGTAAAGGGAAAACAAAAAAGAATCAAGAGGTTTGTTTTATGGGCGAATTTGAGCATTATGGCAAATGTGCATGAAATGGGATTTTTGTCAAAATCAACCAAAACAACTAATATTCCATAAAAAATAAAAATTACATCAGTCAATTGTTCTACCTGTTGCATTAAAAAAAATTATCAACTTTCTGAGTGGATTTCAATTGTTATATTCAGCTTGAATAGGGGGAATTTCCCCTCCTATTCCTATATTCTAAATATAATTACTACTGCATTTTTTCTCCTTTTCCCTTATCTAAACGAATCTCGAAAGTGGGAACCTTTTTCCGAGGAAAAAAAGTAGGTGTATGAATGAATATCAATAAAAGGGATATTTTGATAATAAATTTTGGTAATAATTTCAATAAAATATTGCAAGCGAGTGAGTTATGGCAAAAAAATGTAAGTACGAGTATTTGATATTTTTCATGAAAAATTAAAAAAATACTTTTTACTTACAAAATTTGATTTATACAATGCACAAATGATGGAAATGCGAAACCATTTTCAATGAAGTATGTACGCCACAAGGCGGCAAAAACATTCAATTCTCCAAAGGAACTGGTGGAGGCCCCAATATAGAGGAGAAGTTTTCTGCAAACGAAGAGGCCATATACGATTTAGTTGGCATTAAGGAGTCAGTAGAATGTGGGGCCAACAAGGGTCTAATCACCGCATTCACGAAGCACGGCACTTGTTCGAGGGGCAACTATGCCAAGATGCATTTGATAGTACAATAGTGATCGAAAAAGAGTATTCCAACCCTTCTGGCAAAGAATAGATCACTTTTGGGCACAATTTAACTGTATTTCTGCGGCATTTTTCCCGATATTTTATATTGTACTTTAAGCTAATTTTTTGGTGAAAACTGCCTCTGGCCAACAGATTTAATGTGGCGGTTAGTTAAATTAAAGGTGTTAGGGACGATGACATTTGCACGACATAATCTATATCATATTACCAAGACAAACATACTGCACATCGTCTAAGGACCGAGGATTCCTTTAATCTCGAATTGTTCTTCTAATAGTATAAATTAATAATAATGTCATCTACCGACTCAGAGCGTGATGAGTAAAAAACAAAGGATCCATTTTTAATTTATAAAGTTCTTGGTTATTGCATTTTTTTGCAAATATCTAAAAATATTTACAAATCTCAATCCTTTTGTTTTTTCAATTTTTCCCTAATGCTTTGCATCCCATTTGTTAGTTTTGTAAAAATAGTAGTTTCCGATGAAAACGTACGATCGAATGTAGAAATCCATACTTTTGATTGAAACAATATCTTTACTTATAAGGAGTGTTTTTTATTGGGGTATAGAACTTTAAGTTGGCATCACTTTTTTAACTGGCGGCCATTTTGTCAGCTGTCAAGTGTTTAATATTTAGTTTGGTTTGCCATTTCATCATGAACAGGTTGACAAAAGAACAACGCTTGCAAATCGTGCAAGTTTATTTCGAAAGTAATGGTTCAGTTCGCGAAGTTCACCGCAAGCTCCGTCCATTTTATGGTCGACATAATCGTCCATCAGAGCAATTAATTCGGTTAACCATGGATCGGTTAACATGGACCATTGGATTATTTTCTTTGGGGATATGTGAAGTCGCTCGTCTACGCCAATAAACCAGAAACACGTTAGGGGACTTGGAAGCCAACATTCGTGGCGTTATTGCCAACATACGGCCCCATATGCTCGAAAAAGTGGTTGAAAATTGGACCTGTAGAATTGGCTTTATTCGAGCCAGCCGCGGCGGCCACATGCCCGAAATCATATTTAAACATTAATGGCATAAAATTATCCTTCCAATAAAGACAAATTGATGGACATTAAAACGATTTTCTTGTGTTTTATTTCAATTCGAAGTTCTATACCTCAATAAAAAACACCCTTTACATACTCGATGTTGCACTTGTTCCCGAAAGTGGTGATTAGGCCCCAACATTTTCGAAACTTTTTATCATTAGGCAGTAGGCATTTCCCTTTTCTGGTACAGATAAAAAATAAAATGAACAGGTAATATTATCGCCTCGAGTCTTCTTGCATCTATATTTTAATAGAAGACAAGTTCTTTTACAAAAAGGCAAATTAAAAAAAAATACTTCACATGTAGCGTTATAATTGGATTTAGAGAATCGTGTGCAATTAAATAAACTTAATACCTTTTAAATGTTGTTAATGTCGAAACCTTAAATATGAAATCCACCTTCTTATCTGGCATGTTTTTTACTTTAACCATTTTTTTACGAACGTTATATAAAAAGTTCTTCGGAAAGACATAAGCAGGGTGACAACTGAACTGTGTGGTTTGTGTGTTCTTAAATTCTTAAAAAAATGTCTGTTGTTTTATTTGAATAAAAGGTTTCTTTATTTTATTTGATAAAATATTCAATTGTTGTTTTTTTTTCACAGATAGAATTTATTATAGTGTGGCTTTTCTTTCGTTTTACTGTTCTTGTTTTTTTTACTTGAATAGACATTATTTTTCATATTTTCTGCTTTTGCATAAAATACAATTTAGATCCTAAATTCTAAGGTTTTGCTTTTACAAATATTTACAAAACACCAAAATGAAAATAAAATAAAAAAGGGAAATTTAAAAAAATAAACTAATAGTAGTAACATGTGTGTGGGTATAAAAATACGATTATTCCTCAATTAAAATAAACATTATTAAAAAAAAAACGTAAAATGTTTGCCATTTTTCTTTGAAAAGTACAAAATCTATTTTGTTTTGTTGTTATTTGTTTCTGATGCCAATGCATAGCACCACTGAAGACGTTTTGATAAAACTTGGAACTAAAAAAAATTAAAAACTAATTCATACAACAAAAGAAAACTAAAAATAGGCCAAATAGTATGTATAGAATTGAGAAGGAAGAAACACTTTTTGAAGAAAACAAAACGAATGTGCGGTTAGAATATGCTAAACATTTTCCGTTAACTAATATTGATTGATACTAGAAAATTCTCTTTTTTTTAACTAAATACAGTACGTTTTTTTAATTTAATTTTAATTCATACCAAAGAAGAAATCATGTCCAAACTGTATGTGTTGGTTTTATGCATCAGTATGTTTGAAAGAGTGTTGTTGTTGCTGTTGTTGTAGATTTGTTTAAATGAAATTTAAATTCATTAAATGTGCTTATATTCATATGAGTTCGTGTTCTTAATGTAGGTCTACATTTCTGGTTTAAGCGATTTATATAAATCTACTACTTGCCTGTAGCACAATGACGAAGGTAGGGAGGACAGGGAGCAGTTGTATTGTTTCTGTTGGTGTTACATGCGTTTGTTTGCATTGCATTTTTCTTGTTGTTGTTGTTGTGATCTATATCAAAAAGACGAACCGGCGTTTTAGTTGATTTGCTGCTTTGCTTCAGTGATAAGAGCTAACAGCGAGTCTAATTTTAAATCCTTGAATCGTGCAAAATGATTCATAATTGGTTGTATGGAGTCCGATTCGATGGCGGCACAAATGGTTTGTTTTTGTATGGTCCGATTTAATGATGTGGCGACTTGATCTAAAAACTGTCGCCAGCTATCTTTATTCTGCTCGCTTAATGTTGTGTCATCATTTTTATCGTAGATATTTTCCGCTTGTAGTATAAGACAAACCAATGAGGATATTCCAAACTGTGGATGGTTGTGGGATCACAAACAAACAGAAAACAATAATATCGTTAGTTATATTTTGATTATAAATTAGACATATATCAATTAATTTAAAACAAAAATTTAGAAATACAAGTAAAAACGTCGTTAAATCCGGCCTGGCTGAAACAGAAAGGTATATAAGGATCAGATACGCAATAAATCCGCGGCCCTTAGTGGGTTAAAAAAGATAAATTCGAATTTAAAAATGCTTGACGCAACAACAGTGAGAGCAAAGTAAAGTTAAATTCGATTTTATATTGATCTGGAATGACAGAATCGCAAATTTGCTCTAGAGGGAATCTTAGTGCGTCCATGGAGAACAAATGGAAATACTTTTGTCTATCAGACTTCTGCCAGATTCTTGCTACTAGTATAGGCAATAACACTAGATGGCTGTTTGTCTGAAATAATTTTCAGAATATTTAACTCTCACCTTCAATGTCATATTTAGGGGAAATTGTTCTAGAGCGAATCTTAATGCGTCCATGAAGGACAGATGGAAATACTTTCAGACTTCCGCCAGATTATTGCTACTAGTATAGGCTAATAACACAGTACAACAGTCAATCTGGGGGGTGAGAAATTCCAAGTCAGGGTGATGGTACTAGGTCAGTATATTAAAACCCTCAAAGGGTTTTGCGTTCGTATGTGCCAAAAAAATTTATTTCTAATTGCAAAAATGTTGATTTGGTAGAGAAACAGTATATTAATGGATTAAAGAAAATGTAATTATTAATTTTTCTCAATTTATTTTAGCAAAATCGAACTAGTCGTTCGCGAGTTATGTCAAACTACGTTTTTGCCAACATTTTACAACTAAGCGAAAAAACATCAAGATAAGGAAAAAATGTAAAAGGTCATAAAAAAACTGGCACATACGAACGCAAAACCCTTTGAGGGTTTTAATATACTGACTTAGTACCATCACCCTGACTTGGAATTTCTCACCCCCCCAGACAATAACCCCAAAAATGTTCCACAGTGTAACACTAGAAGGCCGTTTGTTTGAAATAATTTTCAGAATATTTAATTCTGATCTTCAATGTCAAACTTAGGATAAATTGTTCTACAGCGGATCATTGTGTGTCCATGGAGGACAAATGGAAATACCTTCGTGTAGCAGACTTCTCCAGATTATAGCTACTTGTAATGCTTAAAACACTTGAAGTCCGTCAGAAATAATTTTTAGTGTATTGAATTTCTCACCTGGAATGTAAAATTTGGGGGAAATTGCTCTAGTGCGGATCATTGTGCGTCCATGGAGGACAAATGGAAATACTTTTGTCTATTAGACTACGTCTATATTATTGCTACTAGTATATACTAGTATACGCTAATAGCGGTAGAAGGCCGTTGGTCTGAAATATTTTCAGAATATTGAATTTCTCACCTGAAATATCAAGTTTGGGGGAAATTCCTCTAGAGCAAATCTAAGTGAGTCTATGGAGAGCAAATGGAAATCTATTCGTCTATCTCTAGGGTCTCTGATCAAAATTTCGTGGTGTTGCAGACAGAATGACAGATTTAGTATACCATCCATCCTTTGGTGGAGGGTATAAAACCTGCTGTATGTATGCTTCAGATGCTGGTAACTCTGCAGAAAAGTCTATATGTGTCCTTTTATTTTTTTTTACCAACACTCAGGGGATTTTCCCTATTATGCAGTGCATTGCGTTTGTGAGCGGAGAGTAAGGGATTAGAGGGATGAAGTCTGAGTAATGTATACTGACATTTGTCTTGAATTTCTGGATGTCGTAATTGGTGGGAAATACATTTGGCGGATGTCGATTCCAGTTCGGGCAAAAAACGAATTCAATCTGTAGTGTATAGTGCGCGGTCAACTGGCCAATCGATAACAAACGAGTGTGATTTCCTGTAAAGTCGCATATTCCTGACAAACATCCTAATAAGTCGACGGATGTCAGCGGAGCACCCACCATGAATGTAACGATAGAACAACGACACACAGCCCATATGCCGACGATGCTTGAGGATGACAATTGAGTTGGATATCCCACTGTCACCTATCAGCACCATCGCTCTCCTTTGAACACGGTCAAGTAGCTCCAAGGATGATTTGAAGCACCTGCCCATACATGGAAGTTGTATTCCATCTTAGGCCTGAGGTAGGTCGTATAGATGTTGAAAAGATCTGAAGGATTGAAATATTTATTACACCGCTTTAGAAAGCCTATACACTTGAGTGCTTCTTTCGGCACTTCGCAACCATGTCTCGCCCAACGAGCGTCACACTGTATCTTCATGCCCAGAACATTAATAGCATTTAATTGTTCAATAGATAATGACGACCCTGATGGGTCAGTGAATCGCTTGTGAGGCAAACAAGCAGCACTGCGTCTTGCGCGCATTGAAATTCACTATAATCATTCGACCCCAGTCGGAAATGGCCTGTAAATCCTGGCCAAGTGTCTCATCCATAAATCACCTTCTGTCATCTATATCTTAAAGACTTGGCCTATGGTGAAGGAATACGAATGGCAGAGGTTGCTGTCATCTGCCGAGGAGTAGATTGGATCCACGGTCTGACCCAACAGATCACCAATAAAAATAAGAAATAACGAGGGAAAAAGGACAGATCATTGTGGTACACCTGCGTTAAGCCTATGTTTTTCGGATGAGAACACATCTACAACAACTCTTATAGTCTAGTCCTTACAACACTAAGTGTTGCCTGGTGCCATCTGACATTACCATTGGAAAGTTCGCCATTTTTTAGCATAAACGTACTCCGAACGTTTTGACGTACGACCATCATTTGTGTTGTTTACAGTGACTTGAAAAAATCAATTTGGCAAAAAAAAATGGAATTAACATGTGAACATTTTCGTGCGATTATTTTGACGTGGATTATCACGAAATGAGTGCATCGATGAACTGAAATCTTTGTATGGCGATGAAGCACCAACCTATATTAACCTATATTAAGACGAAGGTGGTCCAAAAACGGCCGTTGTGTCAGAGAACATTGATGCAGTGCGTGAACTGATAATGCAAGATCGTCATGTGACATACCGTGAGATAGAGGCATCCTTGGGCATTTCTTCCACCAGCATACATTCGATATTGCATCAACACCTGGCCCTAAAAAAAGGTTTGTTCTCGCTGGATCCCGCAGAATTTGAAAATCGCTTAAAAAAAGGCTCGTGTAGATTGGTGCAAAGACATTTTGAAAAATAAGATCGCGATGCTTCGAAAGACGTTTATAAGATAGCCACAGGTGACAAATCATGGATCTATGCGTATAAGCCCGAAACAAAACAGCAATCGACTGTGTGGGTCTTCGAAGACAAGCCAAATCCAACAAAAGTTGTTCGTGGGAGAAGCACTTCGAAGCAAATGGTCGCCTGTTTCTTCGGCAAAACTGGTCATGTGGCGACTGTTCCGCTTGAGCAACGTAGGATACCGCAATTTGTTTGCCTGAAGTCTTTGGAAAAATTCGAAAAACGAACAAGAGAAGACGAATCATTGTGCACCATGACAATGCGAGCTCTCACACATCGGCTCAAACCAGCGCCTTTTTGACTTACAGCCCTGACTTGGCGCCCAATGACTTCTTTTTATTCCCACACATCAAGAAAAAAAATGCGTGGCTAACAATTTTCGTCGCCAGAAGATACTGTTGAAGCGTTTAAAAACCAGGTGGAAAAAGTGCTTCGACAATTGGTTGAGCGCATGCAAGTGTATAAATCATGCTGGAGAATACTTTAAAAAACAACAAAACCAGTTTTGATCATAAATATTCGCATTTTTATTATTAGGCCAAAAATATATATAGCAGTCCTCGTACTAGAAAATGACGAGTAGGAGTGATCAAATATTGCCGCTGTGTAAGAATTAGGTGCAGACCAATACTGTTTTGTTTAAATGTCCTCGCCCTAGAAAAGACAGCGTCTATATCTAGATGAATACTTCCTTAACGATTCGGAAGATTATTTACTTTGTGGCAAAAACAACAAAACCAGTTTTGATCATAAATATTCGCATTTTCATTATTAGGCCAAAAATATATATAGCAGTCCTCGTACTAGAAAATGACGAGTAGGAGTGATCAAATATTGCCGCTGTGTAAGGACACACGTAACGTATACTTAAGAGTAAGTCCAAGCACACTGAAAAACATACCAAGTACATTGGCGTCGCTAACCGAGAAAACTTTGTAAAGATTTCGCACTATAACGAACGTGTTTCCTATATGGATGCATACCATCAGCAAGCATGTGAAACCCAAAACCATTGAGGTCAATGTTCTTTTTATCATAAAAAATATCAGTTATTTGTTCTTGCTTAATTTTCCTCAGCAAACATAGACGGACTTCGTTTTACAAATACATTTTAAGACAACGGCGAGCATATCGCACAGACAATATAACATTTCATTTATTTATAAAAGTTGATATACAGCTGGTGTACTCACTTTGCTACAGAAAACACCGTTTGACTTCTTATCAGTCAAGGAGATGGCCGATGAAATTTTAACAATTATTTCGAAATTGGCCGACTTAATTTGCTTATTGAATTCCGGATACAGGGAGTACAGAATCCCTTCGGAATCATCTCGATCTTTTTTATAAACATTCTGCAGGGAATGAAAAACGCCAATCCAAACACTCCAACGCATATCGTGATCTTCAATGTACGGCATAATGCGACGTATTAAAACCTTGAAAAGAACACACAATTATTTTACAGTCGATTTAACAAATGCGAGTATTAGTTAAGAATGATGCAACTTACTTTTCCTTTGCGCACGTTCATCATGGCAACGACTTTGTCGTGTTGCAAACCCGAAACAATTTTCTCAACCAGTGCTTCTTTCGTTTCAATTTCATAATTGAATTTCGTTTTAAGTGATGGATTTGTAGCTGTGTCAGCTGCACGTTCTTCGGGTGTTTTATTGGCGTTCTCTAATTGCTCCATGGCAGCAATGCGTTCACTTTCCTTCTTCTTTTTCATCAGTATGGTAGTGATGGCATTGGGATTGTTCAGGTCATCCAATTTCAAAACTACACGATACAATGTCTCAATGTGCAGCAAAATGTAACGCGACTTGCGTTGAGTATTGGAAGAAGTGATGTCACCACCGCCACCACCAGTCGCATTGGATAGTTGTGACAAAACAGGCGTCTCGGCCTTGGTTACAACTCCTCCCACATTGTTGGCGGTTGTAGATGCAGATCCGACATTAGCATTGGCCACGCTTTCACTACCATTACCAGTGGCATTCGATGTATCATTACTCATGATATCCGCATCAATAATCTTACGGGGAGCAGTTACACTGCCAAATTGCAGTTTTCCAAGTGAATTCTCAAACTTAAGCGGTGAAAAAACATACATCGGAAGTTTTAAGTCTTGGTTGTTATTACGGTTATCCGAATTGCGGCGCTCACGCTGCTGACCATTTCGCGTGCCATTCTTGTTGCCCAGCTGCACTAAAATGAACTGCGCATGGCCCTTGGGCTGTGTAAGTGGATGATTTAGTTGGTTGTCCTTGTGAGCTTGACTTTGAAACAAACTACCGTTCTGTGCCACTTTCTTCTCTTTGTATACCGTATAGTAGTAATCATCAATGTATGGGGTGTCCGTATTTAGTTGCGACAGCTGAATACCTATGAGCCAATGTTTATCCCGTGTGCTCATAAGGTTGGCATACTCGTCGTATTCATCATGTGGCAAATTCCCATTACCCGTGCCATCGCGACGCATGGTATGATTCAGCTTCTGATTAGCATTGACCCCGTTGTTACCTCGTTGATGTAGGAGCTGATGTTGCTGCATATTCATAAGATTGTTCTGCCCTGCCGCATTCTGGTGCAGTTGTTGCGCTTGCCTAGCGGCGTTTTGCAGCAATGGATGATTTTGCTGAATTTCCTGTACCAAACGCATATTGAACATATTGAACGAGGAATTCGACGGGCTCTGATTGTTGACCAACATCATGGGATTGGGTGGATGTCCGGGTATGCGATTTGCTGCTGCAGCAGCTGCTTGTTGCTGTTGTGCCAAGAGTGTAGCTGGATGTATGCCAGCGGCCACAGCCGCTGCGCGCAATGCATTGAAGTTCGGATGCATTGCAAAATTATTGAGTGCCACTGGCAGGTGTGGATTTGGCAGTGGTCGTTGATTGGGGAAATTATTTGGCATACCATGTTGATTAAGCAATGGATGTGGTGGCATCTGTGGATGTTGTCCACCCAGATGTAACAATATGCCAGGCATTACTCGGTTGCCGCCAGCATTATGAGGTCCATGTGGATGTTGTTGTTGTTGCTGCTGCTGTAATAAATTGCCCAAAGGATGCTGTGCCAGGTTATTCGCAAAATTACTAGACGGCCTTGGTGGAGATTGATGCGGAGCTGAATTGGGAAAGCCTGCAGGTCCTACAGATACAGTAAGAAGAGGAAACATTATTTTAGTACGACAAAAATTAAACAACTCCTTAAAATGTTTAATATAATATTTAAATTTCCATTTTTGAACAGTTCAAAACTTCCTTTTTATTAAAAGGTAACGATACTTTAGAGTTGTTTTTGTAAATTATTATACACTCATGCTACTGGGTAAGAGGGGGTGCATCATTTGGTTCGGACAAAAACTGTAGTGCATCGAAAAAGGCATTTTAGACCCTTTAATGTTCTGATAAAAATCCGTTTCAAGGCATTTTATATCATTTGAGCCATGTTCATCTCTGAGGCTGATTTGCAGGATAACCAATCCCTGTGGAATTGAAAATGGGTGGTACCTCCTATACAAATGCTTTATTACGTTCAATTTTGCTATTCTTGTAATACTTAACAACATTGTTATAAGGTTAACTTGGTGACAAATAATTGGATTCCTAGCCAGGCCCCTTCTGACGTATCCTACACAAATGACCCTGTTTCAGTGCAGAACCCACATAACTTTATTTCCAGTTTGGAACTTCGCTTAAACTGCAAACACTGCAAAGAGCGGATGACACGCCCCATTCTAGAAGCTTGAGTGCAGATCCAACAATTCGACCACTTCTGGTATTCGCATAATAATTTTTATATTACTCATGCGATTCCGGTGGAAATGTGAATGAGATCACCGACTGAAAGTCGCTTACTTGTTTTTTTGTTTCTGTTGAAATAGACAAATTCAATTTTACTGAATTATAGTTCCGTGAGTGTTTCAATGGTGATACCTTAAATTGTCCAATACTATGTCGGATCCAATGTACATGTAAGTACACACGGGTATGAATATCTTTTTTTAATGTTTGATCGATATTCATTTTAACATTTCTATTTTCTATTTCCATGAAATTTTTTCTCCTGTGGTGAGATATGATTCCCTTATTTCAATGAAAGTCTAAAGGAAAATATATATACATAAGTATATGCGCCAGCCTGATGGTTTCAATGACGGATCGGAAAAGGTGAAAACGATATATGGTTTGAAACGGAACAATAGACAAAGAACTTCAAAATATGGGACTCGTACGAGGAGAAGTTGACTAGTGTATTTACTACGAAACAAGCGAAAAGGAAAAGTTATATGTACCAACAAACGTCGATGTTCTTATTTTTTCCGATAATTTGAAAACATAACATTTTGTATCGTAATGAAGAAGCTGTCTCAGAAGTTTAGAATGAAGAACTTGGGCAAAGTTTCAACTGTCCTGGGAATGAAGATAACGCGAAAGAAAAATGAAATCAAGATTGATCAATCCAAGTTAATATTAGATGTTCTGTCTCGCTTTGGAATGAACGACTGTAATATACTATCAACCCCTATGGACTACAATCAGAAATTATAGACAAGTGGATGATGTAGAAAAGGAACGAATGTCATAGGTTTCTTACATGCGGGCGATTGGTTGCTTGCTGTTCGTCGCACAAATATCAAGAAACGATATTTGCTATGAAGTGGTGAACTTGTTAAGTCGATTTAGTACCAATTGCAGCCGAGCTCATTGGGAAGCTGTTAGTCATGTGATGCCTGTCTTTGTAAAGAAGAAGCTGTCCCAGAAGTTTAAAATGAAGGACTTGGGCGAAGCATCCACTGCCCTGGGAATAAAAATAACGCGAAATATAAAAAGAATCAAGACTGATCAATCCAAGTAAATATCAGATGTTCAGTCCCGTTTTGGGATGAACGACTGTAATCCAATATATCAACCCATATGAACTACAATCAGAAATTATCGTCAAGCATGTCGTTCCTCAGGTCAAAGAGGTTGAAGTTGTGTTTGTAGCTCACTTCGGAAAAACCCATTACAATGAAATGAAAATAAACGGACTCCCCTTAATGTTGACGACCACCGCAAACGTTTCAAGGACCATGATTTACGGATATGCACTTGGAATGTTCGAACACTCTTAAGACCAGGTGCCTCTATCCAACTGGCGGATGTCCTCGAAAAATACAAAGCTGACATCACCGCCATCCAGGAAATACGATGGAAAGGACACGGCGTTAATAGAATGAACAACTGCGATATATACTACAGCTGCCATGAAAACAAGCATCAATTCGGATGTGGATTTGTTGTGAATATGAAACTATGTCATCTGGTCGTCGGTTTCACTCCAGTCGACGAACGACTGGCCACAATACGCATCAAGGCAAAATACTTTTTTATCAGCCTAATTTGTGCTCATGCGCCAACGGAAGAAAAAGACGAAGAGACCAAAGATAAGTTTTATGAGCGCCTAGAACAGACATATGACCGCTGTCCCGGCCATGACATTAAAATTGTTCTAGGAGATTTTAATGCCAAAGTAGGCAGGGAGAACATTTTTGGTCCGACAGTTGGTAAGTTCAATCTCCATGATGACACCTCCGATAACGGAATGAGGCTGATCGATTTCGCCGCCGCAAGGAACATGGAAATAAGTAGCACCAGATTTAAACATCGCGAAATCCATAAGGCAACATGGCTGTCACCTGATCGAAAAACAAAAAATCAAATCGATCACGTTGTGATAGACGGAAGGCATTCATCCAGCGTGTTGGACGTACGAACATTCCGAACTGCAAACATCGACTCGGACCACTACCTTATAGCAGCAAAGGTACGCACTCGATTAAGTGCCGCAAAGCACGTACGTAACAACAAAAAGAGAAAGCTAGACGTCGAGAAGCTGCATTCACAACAGACAGCTCAAGCATACTCCACGAAGTTATCTCAACTGCTCCTAGCGAACCCTCCCCCACCTGATGATATCAGCGCACAATGGCAACACATACAAGAATCCATAAGAAAGGCCGCCGAAGAAGAAATTGGTTACCGAAAGCGGCGAGAAAGGAACCAATGGTACGATGAGGACTGTAAAGTCGTCACTGAAGCTAAAAACGTAGCTTACAAGGCGACTCTCGCGCCTATGGCAACGCGAGCAGTGTTGGAGCGATACCGGGAGTTGAGGAGGGAGGAAAATCGTCTATTCCGAAAAAAGAAAAGAGAAATGGAAAGACGACAGTGTGAGGAGATTGAGGTTTACGGGAATAGAAATGATGCCAGAAAATTCTACCAACGAGTAAAACACCAAACAGACTCGCCTACTGGCATAACTTCGTGTAGAGATGAAAATGGGAATCTGATAACAGATACGTCGAGTGTACTGAGGATATGGAGACAACATTTCTCCAACTTATTAGCGGGCGAAGATCCAGTTGAAGAAAGTAACCCGCAACCAATCATAGATGATGGTGTTGAATGCCCACCCCCTAATACAGATGAGGTCAAAGCAGCGATAACCCGGCTTAAGAACAACAAAGCCGCAGGTTCCGACGGTATACCGGCAGAGCTGTATAAGACCGGAGGAGACGAACTGATAAGGTGCATGCATCAGCTAGTATGCACAATCTGGAAGAATGAACGCATGCCTGATTGGAACCTCAGTATACTGTGTCCGATTCATAAAAAAGGAGACAAGACCGTTTGCGCGGCATAAGTCTCCTATCAATCGCATACAAGATCCTAGCGAGCGTACTTTGTGAACGACTTAAGCCAAAATTAGACAACCTGATTCAAACCTATCAGTGTGGCTTCAGGCCGAATAAATCAACAATCGACCAGATATTCACACTACGCCAAATCCTGGAAAAGACTCACGAAAAGCAAATCGATACATACCATCTTTTCATCGATTATAAAGCCGCCTTCGATACTCCGATAAGAGAAAAACTGTTTGAAACCATGTCTGCGTATGAGATCCCTGCAAAACTTATACGCCTTTGTAGAATGACACTGAGTGACACTAAGTCCTCAGTAAAAATAGGAAGCGACCTCTCCGAGACTTTCACCAATACAAGAGGTCTGAGACAAGGTGACAGCTTGTCGTGTAATTTTTTCAACAATCTGTTGGAAAAGGTACTAGAAAATGCAGTGGTTATTAAAACTGGCACTGTTAACACCAAAGGCCACATTCTCCTCGCGTATGCCGACGATATCGACATTGTCGGAAAAATAGAGCGAGTGGTAACTGCTGCCTTTTCTAGAGTTGAGAAGGAGTCGGCAAAGATGGGTCTAGAAGTGAACTAAGATTAAAAACTAAGATTATGCTTGCAACTGCAAAAGAAACGTCGCGACGGAAGAAAGGCGACATTGTTGAGGCGGGCAGTTGCAAAGTCGAGGTAGTTGATGAGTTTATATACCTCGGCTCCGCCATTAATACGAAAAATAATGTCAGCACCCAAATTAAAAGAAGGATCGTGCTGGCAAATAGATGCTACTTTGGGCTAAGCAAACAGCTAAAGAACAGAGCCCTCTCTCGACGAACGAAAATAACGCTTTACAACACGCTTATTCTACCTGTGCTTTTATATGGCGCTGAAGCATGGGTACTTGCGAAAGCAGACGAAGCGATGCTGGGTGTGTTCGAGAGAAAGATCCTTCGCAAAATCTATGGGCCCAGCTGTGCTAACGGAGAGTATAGACGTCGAACGAACCGTGAGCTGTATGAGCTGTATCCTGACATGAACGTGGTTAAGCGAATCAAAATACAGCGATTGCGCTGGCTAGGACATGTCAGTCGAATGGATCAGAATGCTCCAGCTAGAAAGGCGTTGGACGACAACTACCACGGAATGCGCAGACGGGGTAGACCGAGGCTCCGGTGGAAGGACCAAGTGGATGAAGATATGAAAATCCTTGGTATTACGAACTGGAGACAGCACGCACAAGATCGAAGTGCTTGGAAAACATTTCTGACGCAGGCTAAGACCAACAATAGGTTGTAGCGCCAACTTAAGTAAGTAAGTATGTCATTAACAGATAATGCAGAAAAACAACGAATGTCAAAGGTACCAATCCATGCAGTGAACTTATTAAGTAGTTTTAGTACCAATCCCGGCTGAGCCCTTTGGGAAGCTGTTAAGCGTGTTATGCGATATCTGAAGCGAACCATTAATATAGGATTGATATTTAGGGTGATCCATCTAGAGGTATTTTTTCAGAACAAAAAGTGTAGAATCTTAATTGATAATTTGAAAGGACATTTTATGGCATTTATTGTTTTAAAATAATTACCTTCAAAATGTTTGCAATTGTATTATGGAAATAAGCGTTCGGTGAGTAACGGGAGGATCCGCTGTTTTCGACCAAAATTTTGTTCAGTAATGAGGCCCATTTCTGGCTCAACGGCATAGTCAATAAACAAAATTGTCGCAGTTGCGCTGAAGAGCAACAAGAAGAGGTTTAAGAGGTGTCATTATACCCAGAGAAAGAAAACCTCAGATTAATGCGGTTTATAAGCTGGTGAAATCATCGGCTCATATTTTTTCAAAAATGATGGTGCTCGCTATCGCGCCATGATATCGATCTTTATGGTACCTGCAATTGAAGCCCGAAATCTTGACGACACTTGGTTTCAACAGGACGGTGCCACTTGCCAACCAATGGCAAGTGGCACTGCTCAACCAATGGATCTATTAGGAGGTTATTTTGAAAAGCAGCTAATTTCACGTTTTGGACAGGTGAGTTTTCCGCCTAGATCGAGTGATATCACACCTTAGACATTTTTCTTTGGGGTTACGTAAAGTCTAAAGTTTATGCTGACAAACCAGCTACGATTCAGCCATACCGGTCGACATGCCCGAAAGAGTCATCTAAAATTGGACCATCAGAATGAAAATTTTGAGGCGTAGTTTCGGCTAACATTTGAAGGAAATTATAAGTATATTCAAAAAATAAATGCCATAAAATGTCCTTTCAAATTACCAATAAAGATTCCACACTTAATTTGAATTTTTGTATTTTTTTTGTTCTAAAATAAACCTCTAGGTGGATCACCCTATACATAGAAAGCCTAGAAGGAAATATAATTGGATATTGCGATGCCGATTGGGCTGGTAATATGGATGACCGACAGTCTACAACTGAATATGACTTAATTTTTAAATTAGCCGCAATATCCTGGACAAAAAACGGTGGCGCTTTCATCAACGGAAGCGGAATTTATGTCCAAAAGCGCAGCAATACAGGAGTCAGTCTGGTTTAAACGACTCGAAACTGAATTTAATCTAGAAAGTGGAAAAGTATGGAATTGTTCTGTGGCAACAAAGGTGCTATACAAGTGTCCAAGAACAACAATTATTCAACTAGAACGAAGCACGTGGACATAAAAGCAAAATTTATTCAACAAAAAATTGGTAGTAATGAAATAACATTGAAATATGTATCTTCTAAAGAAATGGTGGCAGATGTATTCACAAAAGCTGTCACTCCTCAGAAATTTTGTTACCTTTAAGAACAATTTGGACTTGTATAAATTTATTAATATTTTTAATGTTAATTTTAAGTTTGGATTTAAACGATAAGTGAAGAATATTTCATTCAGATAGTGTCAAAAATGGAATGAATTGATTGATACCTTCACTTTGCGTTTAAATACCTTGTTATAAAACGGAAAATATTTGTATTAGCTCAATAAACGAATTCAAAACCAATAAGTTCAACAGAGACATATGGCACACAAGTGGAAGGTTTGGAGGCCACCTACCAACACATGAATTTTAAAAGGCATAAGCCCTGCCACCAAACTAGGCAACATTAGAACAATTCTCTACTGTAGCTGAAACCTAAATAGCGATTTCAACTACAAACAACAGAAGAATTTCAAGACGAGCCGACATTGTTATGACGAAACCCGCACGACTTTACCCAAAGGCTAAACATATAAGCGATTAGCAAAAGCAAGCTGTAATGAAATGGCATCGGCGATTTTACCAGTACTCAGGACGTTCGCTTTATATTCTCTGGACGCAATTAGGGCGTCCAGCACGCTCATGGATTTAGCATCGTTCCCGACAGAAGAATACGGAACTCCTTAATAACATGGTCAGCTATTATAAGAGCTAAACTTAGTTCAAGCATTGGTGAAATTAATATAGCCCTACACCCCCACTGAGGTGTCTGATCTCCAAACAAAAGAAAACTTTTACGACAACTTTAACCGAGTTCTACACAATACATGCGGCCGAGAAATTCTTAGATTAATGGGCGATTTAAATGCACATTTTGACAATGATCATGGAAGCTTTGAAAGCATTATGAGAAGACACTGCTTAGGTGTTAGAAAAGAAAACGGAGATCTGCTTTTAGAAGTATGTGCGGAGCACAAACTCGGGGTCGGTGGGTCCTACTTCCCTATAAACTGCTCCATAAAATTACATAGAAATCTAGAGACTCACGAACCTCTATTGTCAGGGGATGGTAGATCTGCAATATGGCAGAATTAGCGGCGTACTTCATAATTTGCAGTGCATTGCGCTCGCGAGTGAAAAATAAAGCATTCGGGAAGTCAATTCCACATACACACTGTATGAGCGAAAAACAATGTGATCTGTAGTGTACATTGCGGTCAACAGGCCAATTGTTGAATTGCTAGAAAGTCACGTATTCCTCCCGAACATCCTCACGTCAGGATAAGACGACAGAAGTCTGATGAACACACACAATGAAAGTAACGATAGACCAGTGTCACGCAACCCACATTCCGACGATGCTCAAAGGAAACAATATAGTTGACTACCCTTTGAACACGGTTAAGTAGACAAAGGATGATTTTGGAGCTCCTGCCCGTATATAGGAGTTGTTTTCCTTCTTAAGCTGATGTGAGTATGTAAGTATGTAAGATGTAAGTAAGTATGGATATTGAAAAGAGCAGGATTAAAATATTTCTTGCATCGCTTTAAAAACCATATGCACTTGAATGATTCTTTCGACACTTCGAATACATGTCTCGCCCAACATGCATCACACTGTACTTAGTAGGGAACTAAATACTGTTACAACATTGAACACACCCATATCAATAGTAGAACTGAACACACCCCGTTAATGTCATATGGGTTTTGAAAGCTAACCTCAATAGCGTTAGTCTGTAACGGGATTTAAAAATTGTTTCAACTTTAATCATGGAGTGGTCAGATAATGAGAACCGTAACGCTGTAATAGCGATTTTCAAGTGTGAAATGAAAAAAACAATATTTTCAAAACACCCGGCCACTAGGGATTAGCCCCATGTTCGTCTACCGATGCATAAAACTGTTTGAGGAGACTGAAGATGTAAAAGACCGCCACCGGTCGGGCCACCCAAAACAATCAAAAATATACTGAAAAATTGAGTTGATCGGGTGAGGTACTGCCGAGTCAGTTGTGGTAATCATATGAACAGCGTTACCGTTGTGCGACTAAAGTGGCAATTTGACCAATTTTGGAAGCCATGCGACTTTTACTGCCCCTATTTCATAAATCCCTTTTTGCCATTTTTTAAAATTTTTGCTACTCTTCACAACTCGAAATGTATGAATTGCTTTTAAAAGATACGCGTATTATTATTTCTGGGGTCAAGAGTTGACCCGGGGAAAAAGTAGTAAAATTTATTTGGTTATAACCTGGTGCTTACTCTGGGCATTATGGATACTCGTAGTAGTGTTTCAGAGCATCTACGTGTGTATTGCACACAGGCTGCAAGGGCATCCTCCAAACAGTCCCGCCGCACAGCTCTGAAACACGCTTATTACATCCAATCTTTAGGAAATTTGGTACAGAATAGCCTGCACAATAGTGTGCTTTAGGGTAAAAATACCAACAAATCGAAACATTTGTAACATGAACCAAGAAAACAACTTTGATTTGAGGTGGCCTAAAATACAAGGACAATGGGTACCAAAAAATTTAAATTTTACCACAAACCCAACGAATCCATATGAAATAATTTTAAAAATCTTGTTATATTAAGAACCTGGTTTATAACTTCAAGGAGCCTTAAAGAATAGTTTCAGGTGGCTCACCTGCACATACTGTAGAGCATGGTATTATATAGTCTGCCATGTCCGACTTTTGATGTTTCGATTTTTAATGTCCTTCACGAAAAAGAATATTAAATTTGTCATTCCGTTTGAAGCACCACGAAATATTGATCGGAGACCCCACAAAGTAATTATAATCTTGATTGTCGTAAAATTCTAACACGATCTAGCCATGTCCGTCCGCGTGTCTGTTGAAGGCATGATATCTTTCAAACGTATCAACCTAGTATTCAGAAATTTTTCAAGATGCAGGCATATGGTCACAAGCTGTTTGGGACTGTAAATGGGCGAAATCGACCCAGGGGTTTTAGTTTTTACATCGATAAAAAGTACTCTTTTTTGCTTAACAAAGCAGATTTTTTGTGAATGGACGCACTAAATACCTCAAAAAAGAGTAAAGCTGCTGCATATGAATGATATTGTGTTCCATTATTAAATGACGTTGCTCAACCTTTCTAATAAAATCAGAAATTTGAAAAAATTACCAGTACTTTTTTACTGCCGATACAAATTTAAAATTTTAAATGGCCCACCCTGTATTTATCATCCTTAGCAGCCTTTCGGCAGTGGTTTTTACTTACAGTGTACTTAGTAGGGACATAAATACTGTTACACACGTTTTATGCTGAAAAATAAAAAGTACTGAATGTTTTTGGACCAAATATTTTTTAATATATTTGTTGATGTGTATTGTATCCAAAAAGAATCTACTTATTCGAAATGTCTGATTTTTGCCTTTACACACGCCTTAAGTCGCACTGGCCAATCGTCAATAGCTGCACAAACATCGTCCATTGGAAAATTGGCCACAGCTCGAACCAAAGCAGTCTTAAGAGATCCAATGTTGGGGTATCTTTTGTGACAAACCTTGTCCTTTAAAACCGTCCACAATTTGAAATCCAATGGGTTCAAATCTGGACTGCCTGAGGGCCATTCTTCAGAGGAAATGAACGCTGGCAAATTGTTTCTAAACCAGGCCTGGGACGTTTTAGCGTTATGGGCCGGCGCAGAATCCTGCTGGCTGGTTTTGGAACAGGGAGTTGTTAAGAGGCTTCGTAACAGCTTCCAAATCGGTTTCTTGGTTAACTTTGGCCGATGTTTTGACTCGTTGTTTGCAGAAATGCAGGTCAGTGACCCAATCGTAAGAGACACCCCAACAAACCATGACTGAAGCTGGGTGATGACCCTTTTCCACCTTTGGCATCTGTTCAGATGCTTCCTTAGATGACCGCGCATACACTCTATCATTTTGCTTGTTAACTTTTTCCTAAACGGTAAAAATGTTTTCATCGGTGAACAACATTTTTCTGTGCAAGTTATCAGCGTGCTTCACCAAAAGACGTTTGCCTTTTTCAATCCTATTTTTTTTTAACTGCAGTCAATAAATGTCCGGTACGTCGTTTGAAAGCCCCAAGTCCCAAGTCTTTTTTAATGATTCGACTCATGGACTTTTGCGTGATATTCATCTCACGGGCCATGATTTTCTGTTTTCGGAGCGGATTTCTGTGAATTCTTGATTTAACGGCTTTGATGACATGCGGTGTTCGAACAGAGCGTGGGCGGCCCGACCGGTGGCAGTCTTTTACATCTCCAGTCTCCTCAAACAGTTTTATGCATCGGTAGACGAACTTGCGGCTAATCCCTAGTGGCCGGTGCGTTTTGAAAATATCGCTTTTTTTCATTTTACACTGACCACTCCATGATGAAAGTTAAAACAATTTTAAAATCCCGTTACAGACTAACGCTATTGAGGTTAGCTTTCAAAACCCATATGACATTAACGGGGTATGTTCAGTAGAGCGTACCAGGTTACAAGTAAAAAAAAAAAAGTTCGCCGTACACCTTCGAATATGAAGTATTATTGAAAGGTAGTTTCAAAAAAAAAAAATTATTTTTTTATGCCGAACGTAGGGGTCGCGCTTTTACATTTTTCTATATAACTTCTGCATTTATAAACGGATTTTAAAGTGTGATACATCGATGTTCTTGTCTCGACGAGGCCGATTTTTTTGTCTTTGAAGTCATTGAGCTCAAGCACCCCCTTCTGGTACTTACCAGAAGGGGGTTCAATGACTTCAAAGACAAAAAAATCGGCCTCGTCGAGACAAAAACATCGATGTATCACACTTTAAAATCCGTTTATAAATGCAGAAGTTATATAGAAAAATGTAAAAGCGCGACCCCTACGTTCGGCATAAAAAAATAAAAAAAAAAATTTTGAAACTACCTTTCAATAATACTTCATATTCGAAGGTGTACGGCGAACTTTTTTTTTTGGGGTACGCCCTAATGTTCAGTTCTACTATTGAAATGGGTGTGTTCAATGTTGTAACAGTATTTATGTCCTTACTAAGTATACAAATTTTGTCGCTCACTGTGTTGACAAAAGTTTCTCATTTCGATGATAAGGGAATTACGTATCATATATACGATATATACATAAATTCTGTTTTTAATTTTTATATTGAATTTTGTTTTTGTCAGAACAATTTATTTAAACTAAAGGCATAAAATGGAGATTCTCGATTTATCAAAACGGAAAACTCCTAACAAATATGAGTGGGAAACAAAATCACGTCCGTCATTATTATTGAAATAATATACCGGATGGTCTGATATACTATTCGCATAAACAAGAATGGAAATTGTAACATAATTAAATTGGACTACGAATACTTTGGAAAAACAAGTCTATATAAACCAAATATTTAAAATAAAGCAATAACTACAATTTTCCAGAGTTGAAAGTATAATTATGCCTACCTTTTTGTTGTAATTTCTGATTATGCTGTTGTTGCGATAACATTTGCTGTTGTTGTTGGTGCTGCTGTTGTTGTTGGTGCTGCTGTTGTTGTTGGTGCTGCTGTTGTTGTTGGTGCTGCTGTTGTTGCTGTTGTTGCTGCTGTTGCTGTTGCAACTGTGTTGGTGTTTTTGACGTGTGCTTTAGTGCCTCGTTAAGTAAATGTTGTTGATGCGCCACCGCCGAATCCATTGACAGTTGGTTAAGATCTTGTTGCTGTTGTTTTTGTTGTTGTTGTTCTTGGTTTGAAGATGTCTGTTGCATTATCAGATTTCTCTCAATGTCTTCCAGGGTGCATATCTTAGGTGGCCCACTTTGTTGCTGCATCTGTGCTAGATGTTGTAGAGCAAAAGGCATCCCCTGCGGATGGGGTGTATTTATAGGTGTTCGTCGATGAGGCGGTTGCTGTCCCATCATCTGAAATTGCGCATGTTGCAGGTGTTGGTGCTGTGGATGTGGCGGATGTTGTGGGTGCTTGTGAAAAGGGCTGGGAAAGTGTGCACGTAAAAAATCCGCCGGATTTGGTGGCATTCTATTCCCCGCCATATTCATGTTACCCCCTTCATACGCTTTATGCTGGTGTTCTCGCGACGGTTGCAACGACCAAACACTAGGATCCATTCGCGTCGTATCACCTAGGAGCGTACTCATATTTTCACTTTCTCCATAATTGATATCAACATCGTCCAGCTTCATACCGGACAAATTTAGTTCTAAATCAGAGTCCGACATCCGATGATTGCGAGAGTTCAGGGCGGCCATAGTGGCACCTCCACTTGCCACATGGCCACTATCCAACGCATCCCCGTCGCCATCGGTCATGCGAATAAGGTCCTCATGCCCCTCTTCCCAGTCGCCATTCATTGCCGACCCAAAGGTCTCATCGTTTAGTGCATCATACTCTTCCTCAGATGGCTCAGCAATTCTTCCTCCGCCATCATCGTCCAACTGAAATCGAGAAAAACACACCGAATTATTTCTGGATCCCGCAAAAGTCAGTGTGGCCATTGTGCCACGGCTGCTGTCCGTTCAATGGCAATGAATGCTAACAAAAACATATAAGCAAATATAAATGCTCGCTACCTCGCAGTCGCCGCAGCGAAGAAAAAGTGGCACCATTGTACTTTGGCAAGTTAACTTTTACGCATTAATTTTCTGCAATTTGCACGTTGTTGGAGTCGTGGAGTGGATGCTTTTCCACATTGTGGTACATTTACTTACCGGCATAGAGGTATCAAATCCAAAAAATGAGTCTTCCATCGATATAATTTGTTTATTTTATGTGAAATTGTCATGACTTGTCACACATTCACATATGGCCGCCTTTGGAGACATTTGCTAAAAACGACGACGGCCGAACCAAACGACAGCGTTACCATACTGTCAGTAAATTTGCAAACAAAAACTAAAAGTAAGTGTGACTAATAAAATCTTTGAACTACAATAAAATAAACTAATTTATTAGCGTTTAATAAATTTGGATAAGCCTTTTAATGTATTTATTTATAGCTAATATAAAAAACATAAAACTATTTAAAATAGGTGAAGTATGAATCACCTTGTATGTTGCCACACTATTTTAATAGACACACAATTTGTTTGTGCAAAATAAAAGCTATGTGTATTCTTAAAGAACCATTTTGACAGTTGCTAATGTATTTTCGTGATTAATTCATCCACATTATTGTGAAGCAGATTAAATAGCGATAATCTGTATCACAAAATCATAAAATATTGATCGGTGAAGGCCATTATGGAGTTTTCTGTAAAAATTGTTGTAACCATATAAAACACAAATGTCTGTGTGTGTGAACAAATTTGTTTTTTTTTTTAATTTACATACTTATTACAATTAAACCGAAAGCTATCGGCCAATTTTGTATTTTGGTACGCAGTAAAACGCTACAAATAATTTACTTTCCTATATTAAAAACATGTACGTGTTTTTTTGTAGGACAAACGGACAATTGGAAATGTATAATGTTAAATGAGTAATGTGCCAAACACTCAAATAGAATTCGTGCGATATATTTTGTTGTTTTTAATACCCACATGCTCGTAATTGAAGGAGTGCCCCTATGAACCGGTCGGAGTTAAAAATTGTCCCAAATCTTAGATATAGCTAAATATCCCCGAACATAACGGTCGTTTTTTTTGGACCAAAGGCCGCCTATAGGCCAATGTAATGTCATGTTCAGATTCATCAGAAAATTTTACTGTTTCCTGAGTACTCATAGGTTTCAAACGGACCTGTTTTTCGGTACATTACACTGTGGAATATTTTTGGGGTTATTGTCTGGGGGGTGAGAAATTCCAAGTCAGGGTGATGGTACTAGGTCAGTATATTAAAACCCTCAAAGGGTTTTGCGTTCGTATGTGCCAGTTTTTTTTATGACCTTTTACATTTTTTCCTTATCTTGATGTTTTTTCGCTTAGTTGTAAAATGTTGGCAAAAGTGAAGTTACTTAATTGTAAATAAAAGCAGAACGCGTTAATCGATTTCTATGATCTATGTCGCATTTTGTTTATAGGTTATGTGATTTTACGTGAAAGATATAAGACTCTACACGTTTTTCCGTTTGGGATTTATATGCTTTAAAAAAAAAAAAAAAATTTTTTTGGCAAAATTTTCTTCATAAATTTATTTCTAATTGCAAAAAAGTTGATTTGGTAGAGAAACAGTATATTAATGGATTAAAGAAAATGTAATTATTAATTTTTCTCAATTTATTTCAGCAAAATCGAACTAGTCGTTCTCGAGTTATGTCAAACTACGTTTTTACCAACATTTTACAACTAAGCGAAAAAACATCAAGATAAGGAAAAAATGCAAAAGGTCATAAAAAAAACTGGCACATACGAACGCAAAACCCTTTGAGGATTTTAATATACTGACCTAGTACCATCACCCTGACTTGGAATTTCTCACCCCCCAGATTGGCTGTTGTTCTGTGTTATCGACCTTAAACCCATGGGTCAACCTTAAATCAGTTTAAATGCAATATACGTTCTTAGGCCCCTTTAACTGTGACCATGGGGTCACAGATAAGTATTTTAAGATGTCACAAACTCAATAACAATCTTATACATTTTCAACTGAAATCCCAAATGACCAAACATTAAAAATTCTAAAATCGTGTTATTGATTGTAAGATAGCTTAATATACATACATGTCTGGAAAATTGTACGCTTTAATATATAAAATTGTCAACTTTATAAGTGAATTCCCAAACAACGTAACAAGAAGTTTGACACTTAATGAAACAAAAAGTAACATCAGAATTGTGCAAACAAAGTAACATTGTCTTATGTCTTGTGAGTGCTTACTGCTAGCAATAGTAACTCACTAAATTCTTACACCATTCCATTAAGGAACATGTTGACACACCTGTTTAAGGGCAAAAAAAGAGCTTTAAAAAAACAAATCCAAATTTGCACTTAATTTTAAATTTCACATTATAGTATTCTCTAGTACCAATGTCATTCTTGTCTAAAAAAAGTATTAGTATTTCAAATAAAGCCACTACTCTAACAGCAATTTCCAAATATTGCCATTTCCATATTGCAATCTAAGGTGGGGAGTATAAAAGCTTTGGCTCTGCCGAACTTAAGAAATTTTACAATTGCTTTATTATACTACATGGAGATTTATTCTCGACTGCACAAATTTAGCCAGAGTATTCCTTGGCCCAAAATGAAAGGGGCGAAATGGCATCGGTTTGAAAATATTCGGACTAGTAGTCGGAGGGTACTAGGGTAAAATTGCTAAGTTCTGAATCAGTGGCCGGATTCATGGGCATATTTCTATGAAATGAGGCAAGGAATACGCTGGTGAAATTTTTC
Organism: Hydrotaea diabolus; assembly: GCA_963513945.1. NCBI lineage: Eukaryota > Metazoa > Arthropoda > Insecta > Diptera > Muscidae > Hydrotaea > Hydrotaea diabolus. The sequence goes on from OY740716.1 coordinate 210,589,098, forward strand.
CAGTCGTTAATGACTCACCCAATTAAAGTCTTATTACTAATTAAATTAGAAAAACGCTGTGGTTCACAACTCTTCATTATTTGCATATGTTGTCTTTTTGTTTCATAATGTATAAGTATAGTTCCAAAAGATGTATCAAACAAAAAACATAGTATAAAAAATAAATACTTTTTATGTGCCTTCATGTAATAACCATTCATAAAGGAAGTATTTTAATAGGTTAAGTACGGGTGGGCGATTTAACATTTTAAATTCTAATCGGCTGTAAAAAGGATAATTTTATCAAAATTCTGGTTTAATTGGAAAGGTTGAACTTTATAAATTAGTAATGGAACACAATATCACTCATATGACTACCACAACTGTCTCGGCAGTATCTCAACCGATCATCCCAATTTGTCAGAAGATTTTCGATTGTTTCGGGTCGAATCTCTTTATTGGCAACTTCGATTTCATGTTTCAACGCTTCAACTGTCTGTGGATGCTTTGTGTAATGGCTCGCCACAGAAAATAATCCAAAGGGCTTGAACCACAATTTTGGCTGATTGTTCGATTTTCAAAAACGGTGCGTAAAACGAAACAGCGACGGTTTCGTTAGTTGTGTGACATATGGCCCCTTCTCGTTGAAACCAAATGTCATCCATGTAATTTTCTTGAATTATTGGAAACAAAAATGCATTGAGCATGGAGCGGTAATGCTCACCGTTGATGGTAACGGCGGCTACTTGCTCTTTTCCGAAGGAAAATGACCCAATGATGCCACCAGCCCAAAATGCCCACCAAACAGTTACTAGTTGTGGATGCATTGGCATCTCAATAGTCACGTGTGGGTTCTCTGAACCCCATATGCGGCAATTTTGCTTAATGACATAGCCACCGAGATGAAAATGAGCTTCACCTGAAAACACGAATTTCCGGTCAAATTAATCATCTCTAGCCAAACAATATTCAGCCCTTTGGGCGAAGCGAAAACTCATAGAATGGTGTTTCATTATTAAATCGAGAAAAAAAGAGGCCAATTTCGACATAATTTGTGGCATCCGATTTTTTGCAGAATTTAATATTTAATTCAGGTAGATGTCTCATTTTTAAAAGGTACACATCAAAATTTTAATTTTTAACGGAATCATGCAACAATTTAAATATATGACCTCCAGGGTATTGACTCATTGACGTGTTAGGTCAATTTGAATTTCAGGCGACGATATATTCCCATGCTACGCTGCTGGTTACGCTTTTATTTAAGTTGATCTGTCACGTCGTATAAATTCTTCGTTTTTCTCTGGATGGCAACACAACCACGAACACAGCTGATTAGTTAATGTGTGGCTAGACTACTTTTTTTACTAACTAACTTTAGTTACTTCGGGTTGTTTATTCAAGTGTCGTTCTGAACTCGAAGAGATAGATTTCAGTTTTGTTCTGTGCAGATATTATAGAAATTATAGTTAAAAGAAATGTGCAATTGAGTAAAGATCACAGCAATCCTAATCGGGCGGAAGTTAGATCCACCACCGGCTCTTAACATTACTATTTATGGTCATAAATGACTATAGTTGTAAGAAACAGGTCTTCATTTTTTACGTGGGTTTTAAACATCAAAACCTAAATTATTTGCTTTGATGCACACATGTATATCTTTGCAATCCATCATTATTAAGAGAAAAGTTGTGTACTTTTAATTTGCGATAAACAAAATGAAGAAGAACGACAAGGAGGTCGACGAGGAAAAGGCGACGTATTTGGGTTTCGATTTAAGCACCCAAAAGGTAAGTTCAATTTTATTTGAGTTCTTAATTTACATGCGTATGACGAAGAGGGGTGGTGTTGTGCCTATGGCATCATCTGTGCCGTTAACTGGTGTCGTTTTACTCGAAGCTTTACGTACATTCTTACCACTCCACATTAGTATGTGCCAATTAAGATATGGTTGTTTGACACGAAACTCTTTGTTTTTAATGTAAATTACTTAGTTTCTTGCTTGGTGTTGTTACAATCTTACGGAAACCACCAAACCACAGATCAAATCATATACTATGAACACACCTGCATAGGCAGACATCCATGGACAGAGAAAATTATTAATGATCATTGTTGGCATATTGTAGCCGTGGGAAATCATTACTGCCGAAGAGGAGCTTGTGTACCTTCACCAGTCGCCGTATGTATGTTTACCCCAATAGCTGAAATAGATGCATGTACACACAATGAGACAGAATGGTTTATGCAAAATCTGAATCAAAGTTTATTTTTGTTTTTAATGACGTTTCAGTTTCTTCTACATACAATTCGCTCTTACGAAAATTCTTGATTCCGAGGCATGCTATTTATACGATTTATTAAGGGTCTAACCAGCGATGCGACTGGTTATCTGAAAACCACAAAAAAACTCGAAAAAGGAATAGGCGCAGAAAAAGGTTTACTTTTGAATTCACGATGCTACAACCAAAAAAGAAAAAATATATAACCCTTCAAATTGAAACATAAAAATAAATTAAACTAAGAACCAATATGGAATAAAAAATCAAGGTAGGAGAAACCAATTGTAGATTTGATTTTAGATATGAGGGATTCTCTGCAAAACTGATCATAAAATAATAATTTTTGTTTCTCCCTGATCTGTTTTGAGTAATTTGAAAGTTACCGTCTGTGCAAAAAAATGCGCCGCTAAAGCGCAAAATGCCGCTGTACAGTGGTTAGAATCGTTTTTTAATGTCCAAAACTCTATTACTTTTCAACCTATAGAGATATTTTAGATAACTCAAGTTTTAATTTAAATAAAATAGCAAGGATATGTGGTGTTTTTTTTTATCTTCTTCAATTAAAAATAGAAGCACATCTGTTGATAAATAAACCATTTTAATAAAAAATGTAGAAAATTGAAACATAGGTAAACTAGAAATAAATCAAAGACGGGTCAAGACATGTAGAAAAGTATATATGAGCTTAAAGGGGACACTTTCGCCTTTCTGCTGGTAGAAAATCTCTTTAACCCCTTTTGACCCTCAGAAGTTCAATACCTCAAAAATTCCAATTATACTGAAATATATTAACTGTGAAAACATTACGTGTAAACAGTATACCATTTCTTAAAGACTATCGTCCTATAAACTAAACAAAAAATAACCCCATTATCAATACTCCGTATAGTTTACGTTTTTTTTTTTAAAATCGAAGACGACAAAGGGTACAATATGGGCGATAAAGCTTTATCGATAAATCGAAAAACAGATGAGCTAAAATCATTTTGGGAATGATGTTTTTTGTGTTTAAAGTGTTCAAATTTTGTGTTTTCTGTGTTTCAATACTCACTTCAAGCGTTCTTAAATTGAACAAACGAATGTTGAACAGCGGAAATTTTTGCGGTACTGAAAGGTATATGGTTGATTCTGCGATAATGGGCCACGTTGCTGTCCTAGGTTGTTTCAAGCGGGAAAAGTAAAATATATTATACTTTATTGTTTACTATACAATAAATCTTTTAGGACCTTCAAAGTCTTTAAAATTGTTTTTAAAAAATACATTTGTTCTTAAAAAATGTCCTACCAAAGTGTTCAAATATCATTACCCTGGTTGTCTTTAGCATTGCTTTCAATTGAAATTCTCTCAATTTTTACAAAAATATAATTTATTTATTTAATAAAACCAGCCCATATATTGCTATTAAGGATAATAATTTTTTATTCAATTTATATTTTTATGGATGTTTATTTTCTGTCCCTGAAAATACACAGTATTCCCCTGTAAAATCTAATATCCGCTAAAATTTAAATTTCCAAACCAATCTTGATTTCAAGCAACTCCAATATGATTAAACATAACATGAAGTTCGTGCACATCTAATAGTTTTTTCATCAACAGTCTTATTAAAATTAAGTAAGTCGTGTTTTGTCATCCGTTACGAACGTTCACACTTTAGTTGGTCATTCCCCGTTTTTTTTAAATTGTTTTTTTTTTATTTATTTTTAAATTGATGTGTATCTTTTAAAAATGACTAGTCATTCTTAAAACTAAGACATCTACCTGAACTAAATATTTAATTCTTCAAAAAATCTAATGCCAAAAATTATGTCGAAATTGGCCCATAATCTCAGAATCACCCATATTTCTACATTATTGCAAAGGAGAAGCACATCGACCATCTTGTACAATTTTTTTGTCTTTGTCTAAAATAACAAAATACCAAGCTGACAATTACAAATATTTGTTTTTTTTTGTCTGTCTTAGTTTTAATATGTTTACTATTAAAATGCATTAAAGCTTCAAAAATTGTTGTGTACAAACAAATGTAAAAAAATTAACCCCGGAAATTTTTGCATTTCTGAAGTGTATATTTCTACATTACTAAAAAGAAGAAGCACATCGCCCATATTGTACAAAATATTATTTTTCCTAAAATAACACCAAATATTTGTTTTCAGCAGTCACCACGCCCACAATTGCAAATATTATGATCTAATTATTATGGCTGCCTTAGTTTTAATATGTTTTCTATTGAATGGCATTAGTTTTGGAGATCGTTGATGACAAAAAAATTGAACTTTTGGACAGTAAAATGAAATTCAGAACCACTATGCGTGCGCTCAGCTTTCAACGAATTATAGAGGACATTGTTTGCAAATTGTCATAACTTTGGACATCGTTAAGGTGGTTTGGCGATCGATGTTCCGTTTCAAATGTATTTAGGGGTTAGTAATATATTTTTAAAAACAAAATGTTTATTTATTTTTTTAAAACTAAACGTGTAACGGTTTTTTTTTCAACACTGCCCCTTTGATTTCTTAGTTTTTCATCCCAAAATTGGCTTAATGTACTTACTTTATATTGCAGAACATAAATTTAGAATATTTAATACGTACCTAAAAATGTGTTTTTGCTCGAAAACTTTATAAAACGATTCTTTATATTCGTAGTCATTAATACTATATTTTTTTTATTTTTTTTGTTTGGGGGGTGTTGATAATTTTAAAATGGCCAAACAAATTCATTTTTGGGTTTTTCTAAAAACCTTGCTGATCTGAAACGGCTTAACCGATTTGTACGAAGTTAAATGTAAATTTTTTTCAAGTGTTTTAGTCCTTGATTTATTTTTAAATTTTTACTAAATTTGAGCATGAGCCTTACAATTCCAAAACAATCATTAGATTTTGGGACCGCCATAATTGCAGAAGTTATAGGCAAAACACTGGTGTTGATCGGTAGCCACACAATCATTTTTCAATGCCCATCTATTTTTGTAATCAAAGTACAGATCGCAAATATGACTCAATCTCAACCAAACTTTTCACATAAACAATGTTCCGACTAAGGACGAACTCTATTGAATTTGGGAGAAAGATATTAATATTGCAGCCGAATATAAAGAATCGTATTATAAAGTTTTCAAGCAAAAACAAATTTTTTAGGTACGTATTAAATATTCTGACCTATAGGTTAGTTTCATATAATATGTTTGCATCTGCCAAAAGTATTTAAACTAGATCTTTAAATGTAGCGATCGACTAAGAAAGACTAGCTGGTTCAATTAAACGATGTCGGAAGCTTTTTAAATTGAAAAAAATCGGTTCACATTAGGATATAGCTTCCACACATATGATCAATCGATATAATGTTTTGGCACACGCTGGTTTTTTGGACCTAGGAAGGACGTTATTAAAATCGGTTCAGGTTTAAACATAGCTCCCACACACTTATGTTAATTAGATTATAACATCCATAATATAACATCCAATTTTAATCTAAGGAAAGAAATTTTTGAAATTGAAGAAAATCGTTTCTAAATAAGATAAAGCTCCCCCACATATGTTCACCCGATTTTAGGGTTTTTAGGTATAATTGCCACATATTTCATCCAATCTTAATGAAATTTGTCACAAGTTAGTTTTTCGGATCGAGGAAAGAATTTATTGAAATTGAGAAAAATTGTTTCAGGCTAAGACAAAGCTCCCACACATATGTTCACCTGATTTTATGTTCTTTAGCTCTAACCATGACCAATTTCATAACCAATTTCTCAATATGATTGATAATAGTGGATATATTAGGCCAACCAAGAATTCCATCCTAATGCTCCAAAGACTGGCCTGGAGGATTTGGAGACATGTTTCGGATTTTTATCCAGCTGAAATAATAAAGTGGCATTTCTTTGTCAATTTCATCACCTCCTTAAATATCATTAATCCCATTATTATCCTGAGTTGATCAAATTGCTTGACCAAAAAAACAACTCACAACATTATATCGATCCTATGGCAGTCGGTTCAATGCACCGAATCGACCCGAAGCAGCAATTCTTCGGCCAATGGCTGTCACACCGGATCTGTGGCGCTACAGCATCAACAACATTATATTGTTTCCTCCGAGCTGTACAGTTGCTTTGCAAAACTTAGGATATACCCTTTATCCTTCTGGTCTACGTACATGCCTTATACCATATGATTTTCAGATTTACTACGTATATTAGCTAGAATTTCATTTTTAAACATTTCATTTGAGGTTAACTTTGGCACCCTAGAGCGTAGCTTTACTGTTTCTTACCTGATGTGAAAGCGTTTCCAGTTGGTGAATAACCATGCTTCTACTGCTCTTATACGGCTCATTCTTCTGTCAACGAGCAACTTTGAATTGGTTCTTACTGGTCTAGAAGACGCTGTAATATCTTGTCGTATCTGTTTTGTATTTCAAAGAAACATCTTCAGAATGTACAGGAGATATGCGATATGTTAGCAAAGACTTCAAAAAAAGGTTACAAATTACCGATCGACTTATTAAAGATTTTCTACTCAGTTAACGTCGTGATCTTTTACTCCTTTTCCAATTGTAATTCAGAAAAAAATCTGTTGAAATACAAAAAAAATACTTTGAAATATAGAATTTATATCAACTTGAGTACTTATATTTTATATTGTACTAAGCTTACCATGAACTACACAAAGAATAAAGGTAAAACGATGACGTCGTCTTATTTTCTTCTTTGCTCTGAAATGAAGCACGCATTTGTCGAGAGTGGTTATGGATTTACAATTTGCAGCAGCGCATAGACAAACTTCAAACACAGTAAAAGGGGAGCTACGAGTAATGATTTGTCAGATTATATTTGCGGTTTGCAGCGTATAGTCAATGGTTACTAGTTGTTTTAAACATGATCCATTTTTTTTGGTTTTGTTTACAATTCTTCGGTCTTTTGTCATTATTATGACTTACTGGGTAATTCTCAGTACTAATAATAAGACTCCCGTATAAGTCATTTAATTTGTAGCCGAACTAATCGTTGCCAAAGACTGCTGAAGAAAAACTTTGGCGGGTTTAGAAACAGCTGTACAGTCTGCCTGGCAAACATAGCCAATGCATTCCATCAGTTGATAGTTGATTCTGAAAATATGAAACAACAAAAGGTCTTAAACCAGAATATAAACGGTTCAAGTCATAATAATGATCCATTTATTTTTAGAGCCTTTGTTTTATTAAAAATATAAAGAAGTTCTATAGATAACATTATAATAATGTTTTCCCCTGAATTCCTCTACGGAGATTTCCCGGGAATTTCAGTTATTTATTTTCAGTTATCCCGGGAAATTTACTACAAAAATTATTATTGAACGAACATTAATTTAATTGAATTTTATATTAGATATTGTAACTCGTTGTTTTAAAAAAATAAATAATTTGTGGAAATGAATAAAAATATTTTGTATAATACGTTTTCGTAAAAGAGAAATCTTATGAACATGTTTAATATTTACTCCTAACGTAAGTTTATTTTCTCAATTCAGGTCCTTGATTACACCACGAATTTCACAAGTAATATTCGAAATATATTAAAGGATGCGATAAAAATACAATTAATGGAGGTGTTTTAGGAAAAGCCTCTATAACAAAACCGCATTAGTTAACAAAGAGTAGCATTTTTTTAATATCCGAAAAGAATTTTGTGATGTACTTGACAGTTCAAAAATGGTTTAGAAAAGTGATCATACGAGGGCTGCTACATATATTTCTGGTCTAATGATGAAAATGCGAATATTTATCATCAAAAATAGTTTTATTATTTTTCAAAGTATTTTCCAGCATGCTTTATACTTTTGCATGCGCTCAAACCAATTGTCGAAGCATTTTTTCCACTCCGATTGAGACACCTCCAAAACATGGTTTTTGAACACTTCAACAAAACCTTTTGGCGACGAAATAACGTTCCATATATTCGAAACTTCGTTTCAATACTTATATACAGGTTTTTCACCTGGAGTACACTCTTCTAACCTCGAGTGCAGCAAATTCAAAGCCGAAAGCATAGATTCTTACGTTTTCACCTTTAACCTGTTAGTTTGTTTAATTGTTATATGTAAACTCTAACTTTGAAAATACACGTTCAGCGCAAGTGTAGTGTGGCATAGTCATTATACTTATATATACGACGAATTCAAATAAATTATAAAACAAACGTTCCTTAAAATTATTTTTAAAGAATTACCTATCTTCATCCAATAATGTTAACGTCTGTTATATGAAAGAGATATTCATGTGATTTATCAATAGCCTTACATTCTAATAATATAAATGAATTTATGAATGCCTCAGGTTTACTAATTACATGACTTTATTTAGACACTAGGTCAAAATAGTGTATGTCTTATGGCATACAAATACTTCAAGTTGCGAAAAGTAGTGAAAATTTCAAAAAGTGGCAAAAAGGGTATTGTTTAGAAAGGGGCAGTAAAAGTCGCACGGCTTAAAAAAATGGTCAAATTGCCACTTAAGTTGCACAACGGTAATGCTGCGGCTAGGAAATAAAATAACCTTACATACATCTTATTTTCGTCTGCTTTTTTAAAATTATTTTTTGAACATACGAGGGCGACCGCAAAAGTAACTGGCCTAACATAAAAAGAACCGTTTTTTGGAATTATTATTATTTATTTTTCAACATAATCTCCTTCCAACTCAATACATTTCATCAAACGTTTTTCAAGTTTTTTAATTCCATCCGAAAACTAAGATTTTTCAAGACCTTCAAAATATGCTTCAGTTTCAGCAATAGCCTCGCTATTGGACGAACATTTTTTGCCACCGAGAAATTTTTTTAAATTTGGAAACAAAAAATAATCAGAAGGAGCTAAATCTGGACTATATGGTGGATGCGGGACAATTTCAAATCGTAATTCGGCCAGTTTTTGTTAAGTTAAAAATGCAGTGTGTGAAGGAGCATTATCTTGATGAAAAAGAACTTTTTTTTCTAAATGCGGTCGTTTTATATTGATTTCTTCACTCAACCTATCCAATAATGCACAATAATATTCACTATTTATAGTTTTTCCTTTCTGAAGATAATCAATAAATATTATACCCCTTGCATCCCAAAATACTGTGGCCATTACTTTTCCTGCTGACTAACAGTTTTCGCCTTCTTGGGACCACTTTTACCAGCTTCTATCCATTGTTTTGACTTTCTTTGTATTCTGGGATGTAGTAGTGGATCCATGTTTCATCAACAGTTATGAATCGGCGCAAGAACTCTATTGGATTACGCTGATAAATCGATAAAAGCTCCTCGGAATTGGTCCAACGGACGATTTTTTTGGGTAAAGTCAACAAACGCGGCATCCTTTTTTATGTGGAGTTCATCATGTAAAATACTCCAAACTTGTTTTTCGTGTATTTAAACAATATCAGCAAGTTCTCTGAGCTTTATTCGTCTATCTTTAGTCACTTCTTTAAATATTTCTCTAATGTTTTCAATAGTAGTAGCAGTTTTCGGTCTTCCAGAGCGTTGTTCATCTTCCGTACTTGAACGACCCATTTTAAATTGTTGAACCCAGGATTTCACGGTGGAGTATGATGGTGCATTATCACCATGAACAGAATCCAATTCATCTTTGATTAATTGTGGCGTATAACCCTTCATATAAAAGTGTTTAATTACCGCACGAAACTCTATTTTCCATTTTTCAAAAATTATAAAACTTGTTTACTTCAACCACCTGTAACAAAGAAAATAATCATTAAATATTTCGGAAATTTTGACAGATAGCTTATAGGAGATTGCCTTTAAAAAACAAATAAGTTGCTAGTAAAACAGAAAATGTGCCAGGCCAGTTATTTTTGCGGTCGCCCTCGTATCTTCAGTCTTTGCGTTAGTTTAAACAATATAGCGTCACATCTGGATGCGTTGAGTAGAAGAAATATCATGCTATAATACCCTATTTTGGAACCTTATTGAATATCATCGCTGCAAATTTGGTTTTTTTTTTTAAATCTTTTACAGAGGACTGACGTTCACCATTGAAACTCCTAAATAGAATTTATGAATCCCACATTCGGAATTAAGTTCTATAAAAAAATTAAAAATTATTATTAAAAAAGTGGTCACGATATTAATAGACAACAGTGGTGTTTCAGATTAAGTCTCGAAAAATAAGATTGGATAGCAAAACCGCAATAGCTAATATAGTCAACATTTTGATTATGTCTACAGTAAAAGCCCTAATTTGTTGTATTCGTATTAATATTTTACCTGGTTAGAAGCTAATACTTGATAGTTATCGAGGCTAACTACTTAACCGGCTACAATTACTACAGTTAATTTTCTAAATTTGTTTTGAAGAGTTTATACATCCGGATTTTCTTTAGACACGAATCAAATTGGCGCTTTTTGTTAACAAAAGACTTATCTGTTTCGAGTCTACTGCCAGTCTTCGTTATCGTGGCTTGAACTAAAACACCACTGAGTTCCAGTTAAGGCAAGATTGGAACATAAGAAATCCATTCAGTTCGGGATTTATGTACAACATAAAATACAGAATACATGTCTAAACCAGTTAGACAATTATCACTGTTTGGAAAAAACGAGTTTCGTTTTTTTTTACCAATTTTGTATACATTTTGCATATATTTTTTCATTAATCCATATAAAAATTACGATGCTTACTTACTTTACATAATCTACCGAAAGAATTTTTCCACAACATGAATCGCAACGTTTTTATTTTTTTATTTCCCTGAATTAGTAAGCATTGTTTGAGTGCAATTATTCAAATTAATTGCACAATTCAATTTGACGGACAACACTACGCAATGATATAATTTATCTCCCCTGTTCACACATCTTGATATCTTCCTAAAAATTGTACGAAATGCTTTTTTCAGCAATATGGCTGTAGAGATTTAAGGGAATTTTTCAAGCTAAAAGCATTAACTTAAATATTTAAAAGTTTTAAACTGTTTATTTATATAAACTATTTTCTGTAGTTAAGAAGCCATTATGCCGAAAATGCTAATTACAGTGAACTACAGCTTAGATAGAATTATTCAAGTGACATTTTTAGGTACTGCAAAATTCTAGCTTAAAAGTTTCAAAAATTAAACCATAAAAAGTAAAAAAATATAAAATTAGATTACATCCAAAAAGGAAGATACAAAATGTTGCCACCAATGCTACTTCAAATTTTCAAAGGTCCTAATAAGAAATTTAAAACCGATAAAAAAAGACAATAAGGGCTGTCTTCCATACTGCTGCTTTTGGCGAAATGTTAAATAGAACAGATTTAACGTTTTCAAAATATCAGGTAGCTTGTCAAACACGCGGGCAACTGTGACCTGAAAAGATATACCTAGCAAGCAGTCCACATGGGAATAATTAATTGATTACTACGAGTGGTGCGAGTGAATGATAACGACTTAACCAGAAACTGTTGGCATTGGTTTCCGTAGACTTTTTAAAACAGCAAATGACATCGGATGTTGATTTAATAAAAACCATAAAATTGTTTTGAAAACGGTTGAATAGGTGAAACACGATTAAATCGAAACAAAAAGCGCAAAGCAGAATTAGAAGCAATTGTTAGTTTTTCCTATATTATTTTGCAGTCCCAGCATATACAGGGTGATTCATTCATTGAATTGTCTCATTTCATTAAAATATGTCCATCTACGTCCATGCCCGAAAAGGTTTGAAAATTGTCGGATTGGTTGTCGGATGGTATTCTTGTAAAATTGCTATTTTCTGAACCAGCGGTAGAAACAAAGGCCCTGTTATTTACTACAAGTTCTGTATACTTGCAGTTAAAATACAGCAATGTTTTGAATCTGTTCGTAGCATGCTAAGTTGTGAACCAGTAGTTGGAAGATAGCCCCACCTCTTACCTTTTCAAAATTACCTAAACGAAATCCAGAGGTTTTACCATTTCAAAGTTATTTTTTGACTGCAATGCAAAATATTTTTGTGTTAATTTACAAAAACAAAAAAGGGTGCTGTTATTTTGCTTCCAAAAAATAAATAGCAAATTTTTGCATTTCAGCAAAAAAAATCTTAACTTTGGAAAGGTAGGATCTTTTTACCGACAAAACACACGAAGACAAACTGAAACACTTACGTATAGATAGCGTCCTATCACTGAGATAAGAGGAAATTAAACGACAGGCACTGGTTTCAAACCCGTTTAACAGAAAAAGTTTGTTAATCAAGAAACCGTGATAAACTCTGCCAAACGCCTTCTGCAAATCAAGGGATATAAGGGCACTTAGACGCTGATTCTAAAATTTACTCTCAACTCATCAGTTAAGCCAGCTAACAATGTAAAAGGTCATAAAAAAAACTGGCACATACGAACGCAAAACCCTTTGAGGGTTTTAATATACTGACCTAGTACCATCACCCTGACTTGGAATTTCTCACCCCCCAGATTGGCTGTTGTACTGTGTAATTGCCGCTTTAAAAAGGGCTTGATTGTGTTGATACGATCCAATTTTTTCTTAATTGGAGTTATTTTCGAGCATTTTCATTGTACGGGAAATACCTACTTCATTTCAACAATGTTTACAAGATCCAAAATCTTCCTACAATGTAGGGAAAAATTACGAGGGTTGCTATTTATATTTCGGGTCCTGACAATACTAGTGTTCCCAGATGCAAACTGGAACTTCCATTGGAAACTTTGGCATATTTAAGCATATCTTTACTTAGAACGTTATGTCATTGAAGGGCGAATTATTTTGTTAACAGTGCGTTGAAAAATTCATCTGAGTCAAAAAAAATGAATTATATCGTGAACATTTTCGTGCGATAACTTTTAACGATTTTCAGCGTGGGTTATCGAGACAAGAGTGTTTAAATCAACTTGTTTCGACTTTTGGCGATGAAGCACCATCACAAACCACTGTTAATCGCTGTTACCAAGAGTTCAGTCTCGGACGCTGTTCGCTCCAGGATGAATTTCGTGAAGGACGTCCAACTTCGGTAACTTTGCCAGAAACCATCGATCCTGTGTGTCCACTGATTGTTCGGGGAAAAAGCACATAAGAAATGAGGAAAGACACATCAGCTGCAACGATGAGCTATTTGACCACTCAATACGATAGGCCATCCACTGTACATCCCTGATATGACACCCAATGAATTCTTCTTATTGCCTAGCATCAAGAAAAAAATGCGTGGTCATTTTGAAGCCTGTTGAAGCCTTCAAAATCAGGTGTCTCAATCGGAGTGGAAAAAGTGCTTCGAAAATTAATTTGTGCACATGCAAAAGTGTATTTATCTTAAAGGAGACTATTTCGAAAAGCAATATAACCATTGCCAATGTCAAATTATTTTTATTTACGTCCTGCTCTTGAAAACAGACATGAGATGTGGTTTCTGAAGGACGCAGCCACAGACCGAGACACAATGGCACTTTTAAGTCAAATTATTGGAGAGCGAATAATTTCCAGAAATTTTTTGGTCAGCACGATCGCCATAATTGTCAGCAACCGACATTTTCTTTGGGGTTTTTTGAAGAAGCGAGTGAATGTGAACAAGCCCGAGACAATCTTTCAACTCAAGGCCAACATTGTTGCCGAAATTCGAACGCTACAGCCACAATTTTGAAAGATTTTATGTTCATAATAAGTGTTAAAAAATGTCCATTTTGTATATTAAGAGGGCGACCGCAAAAGTAACTGGCCTAACATAAAAAGCACCGTTTTTTTGGAATTATTATTATTTATTTTTCATCAATCTCCTTCCAACTCAATGCACTTCATCAAACGTTTTTCAAGTTTTTTAATTCCATCCGAAAAATAAGATTTTTCAAGACCTTCAAAATATGACTCAGTTTCAGCAATAACCTCGCTATTGGACGAAAATTTTTTGCCACCGAGAATTTTTTTTTAAATTTGGAAACAAGAAATAATCAGAAGGACCTAAATCTGGACTATATGGTGGATGCGGAGCAATTTCAAATCGTAATTCGGCCAGTTTTTGTTGAGTTAAAAATGCAGTGTGTGAAGGAGCATTATCTTGATGAAAAAGGACTTTTTTTCTAAATGCGGTCGTTTTATCTTGATTTCTTCACTATACCGATCCAATAATGCACAATAATATTCACTATTTATAGTTTTTCCTTTCTCAAGATAATCAATAAATATTATACCCCTTGCATCCCAAAATACTGTGGCCATTACTTTTCCTGCTGACTTAACAGTTTTCGCCTTCTTGGGACCACTTTTACCAGCTTCTATCCATTGTTTTGACTGATCTTTGCATTCTGGGATGTAGTGATGGATCCATGTTTCGTCAACAGTTATGAATCGGCGCAAGAACTCTATTGGATTACGCTGATAAATCGCTAAAAGCTCCTCGGAATTGGTCCAACGGACGGTTTTTTGGGGCAAAGTCAACAAACGCGGCACCTTTTTCGCGGATAGCTTTTTCATGTGGAGTTCATCATGTAAAATACTCCAAACTTGTTTTTCGTGTATTTTAACAATAACAGCAAGTTCTCTGAGCTTTATTCGTCTATCTTTAGTCACTTCATTAAATATTTTTCTAATGTTTTCAATAGTAGTAGCAGTTTTCGGTCTTCCAGAGCGTTGTTCATCTTCCGTACTTGAACGACCCATTTTAAATTGTTGAACCCAGGATTTCACGGTGGAGTATGATGGTGCATTATCACCATGAACAGAATCCAATTCATCTTTGATTAATTGTGGCGTATAGCCTTTCATATAAAAGTGTTTAATTACCGCACGAAACTCTTTATTTTCCATTTTTAAAAAATTTTAAAACTTGTTTACTTCAATCACCTGTAACAAAGAAAATAATCATTAAATATTTCGGAAATTTTGACAGATGGCTTACAAAAGATTGCTTTTAAAAAACAAAAAAGTTGCTAGTAAAACAGAAAATGTGCCAGGCCAGTTAGTTTTGCGGTCGCCCTCGTATAAAATGTGAGACGAAAAATAAAAAAAATTATAAACGAAAAAGTTATTAAAGTTTTTAACCCCATGATAACTTTTGGCCCAGCCTGTATATCAACCGTAAAGGCTGGAGACCTTTAAATTTATTAAAGATGTAGGCTTATTACGTTAAATGAGTAAGGGTTTTCCGGAATTGTTTATAGTGCTGAGCACTGTAATCCGCGTTTCTATTTTAAAAACAAGTGTACCCAAGTGCTAAATGGGTAGTCTTCTTTTCTTTTGATAAATAAAATTGAAACAACATCAAGCTAATTTAAATTTAAGTACGTCATTTTCTATCTTTTAGAAAATCATATTCAATTAGAGTAAGGTTGGCATAAACATTGTGCCTAAATAAAAAGCGATATAAATTTTGTTTACTTACATAAATCGGGTAATGCCAATTTTAGACATAACGTACGAAGCAAGCTTTTCGTTACATTGAATACACTACGAGTATAGATAAAATCCCTAACTATCCGATTCGAAAACTTTAAAATAATGGAGCTTCCTAAACGTTGTAAGATCCTTTGGTAGATGTAGAACGAATCAAGAAAAAGCGACTCGCACATTTCCAAATGTAAAAAAAAATTATTTTTCTTTGATGATCTACAAAGCAGTCGTGAGCATACATTTGTGGCGCGCAGTTCATTTGAAGGTCAGTAGGTTTCGAATTATCATTCACTTTGAATTAGTTTTTGTTTACACTAAACAAGCAAACATCTCATCATAATTCGTTTTTGGTTCCCCCTGATAAGACGACCGTTTCTATTATGTAACCCTTTAACTTATTGTCGTTGTAATCATTTCGTTTCATAAGTACGAGTACATTCGCATAATAGTTTTGCTAAATGCAATGCCTTGTTTGTTGACTTAATTAATAACGGCGAATAATAATAAAATAATTAAATATGCCTTTTATTTAACCTACTCGTAGCGGAGAATATAAATGAGCCAATTTTATACAATACAACACACCCACATTTAAAATGACGCAAAACGCTGAGTTTAAAAGGAAACTCCAAATATTAGAACACACCTTTACAATGGCAGATAACCGTAGGCAGGGCGGGGGGGTTCTTGCAGCACAAATGACTTTGGGTATGATAACACGTACATTTTTAAGTGGATAATAAATCCTCTAGGCGCGCCTGTTTAGAAATTAGGGCAAATTATTTTGCCCGATGACGTTACACTTACTTAACTCCCTTAACATCCCATTGAAAAGCAAATGAAGAACTTGAGTGTGCGGAGCACGAGAAAACTCCTTATTTACAGACCAAAATCCTATGATTTTTTACATAACGCTGGAAACGATACAGTACGTTCATTATGATTTTGGATTTTTAGTAGGAGAGCTCCAGAATCGGGGTACAATTGGCAGCAAAAAACAACATTATTCAAAAAAAAAATGATTTCTTTTGGATGTAACTTCCACAATTTTTATTCGATGTTTATAAATTTAAATTTTTATGAAAGATGCATTTCTTACGCAATAATACGGGGTGTTGCTATTATATTTCGGGTCCTGGCAATACTAGTGTTCCTAGATGCAAACTGTACTTCCATTAAAAACTTTGACATTTTTTAGCATATCTTCACTCAGAACGTTTTGTCAATTGAGGGCGAATTGTTTTGTTTACATTTGATTTCATCTCAAAAAATGGAATTATAAGTATCCCGTAAACATTTTTGTGCGATGATTTTTAATGACTTTCGGCGTGGGTTATCGAGACAAGAGTGTTTAAATTAACTTGTTTCGACATTTAATTTAATTTAATTTATTTACATTTTCCGTAATTAAGAAGCCTTTCGGCCGATAAAGCTAATTACAGTAAACTACAGCTTAGAAGCACCAACAAAAAACCACTGTAAATCGCTGGCTCCAAGAGTTCAGTCTCGGACGCCATTCGTTCCAGGATGAATTTCGTGAAGGACGTCTAACTTCGGTCACTTTGCCAGAAACCATCGATGCTGTGAATGAACTGAAAAAAAGACCGACATGTGACATACCATGAGATTGAGGCATCTTTGGGCATTAGTATGACAAGCATCAATAAGATATTGCATGTTCATTTGGCCGTGAAAAAAATGTTTCTGTTGGATCCCACATAATTTGACGAATGCTCAAAAAAGACTCGTATGGATTGGTGCAAAGACATGTTTAAAAAGTATAACTGCGGTAGCTCGAAGGCAGTGTATAACATTGTTACAGGTGACGAATCATGAATCTATGCATATGAACCCGAAACAAAACAGCAATCGTCCGTATGGGTCTTTCAAGACGAGCCAAATCCAATAAAAGTTGTTCGTGGAAGAAGTACATCGAAGCCAATGATTGCGTTTTTTAAGGTATAACTGGCTATGTTGCTACAGTGCCTTTAGTCGAACGTAGGACGGTCAATTCTGAGTGGTATACAACCATCAGTTTGCCAACAGTTTTCGAAGAAATGAGCCAAGATAATAAGAGAAGTCAGATCATTTTGCATCACGACAATGCGAGCTCTCACACATCATTTGAAACGATGAGCTATTTGACCACTCAAGATGTCGAATTAATGGGTCATTAACCGTGCAGCCCTGATTTGGCACCCAATGACTTCTTCTTATTCCCTAGCATCAAGAATAAAATGCGTGGTCAACGTTTTTCATCACCTGAAACAGCTGTTGAAGCGTTCAAAAATCATGTTTTGTAGGTGTCTCAATCGGAGTGGAAAAAGTGCTTCGAAAATTGGTTTGTGCGCATGCAGAAGTGTGTTGAACTTAAAGGAGAAAATTTTGAAAAACAATAAAACCATTTCCAATGATAAATAATTGTGTTTTTATTGCCGAACCCGAAATATAAATAGCAACCCTCGTAGAAAAATAATTCGTTGTTGATTTATCGTTATATACCATACCAAATTTGAACGAAACATAAACTAAATACTCCGTTGCAATACTTTGACGAGAAAAGTTCTTTTTAATACTAGTATTTAGTTCCCACACTAATATTTTACTCTGTGATTATTTTTATTATTCTTCAATTGTAATGTAAAGTCCCGTTTTTTAAAATATTATAAATAATTATAATATGTTAAATTAGTCGCTTTTCAAAAAATAATTTCCTGCTGGAAAAAAGCGGGCGAAACGTCGAGAAACAAAGATGAAATAGATTACTTTTATTTACATCGAGCAAAAACTGACCACAATTACCACAATTGGTGGTAAACAAAACAGAGAATCAGAAATTAATTTGGGTTTTCTAGAGCGACACATTTTTAACTCACTATAATATACAATGGTTGCGATTAATCGTAATAAACTGTGTCAAATTTTATCAAGACAGAGTTGAGTATGCCGCTTTAGAGCTAAACACATACGGGCGGTTCGAAAACTTCTTAGCCTAGCACAAAAAGCGCGGTATAAAAAGAAAAAAGTTAAGTGTTTTGGAAACTTCCATCTCTGCTATGAACACATGTTAAATTTTGTTTCGATCTGGCAACTCCTTCATATAGAAACAGGTGTTCACAAAAGACGCATCCGCGATTTTTTTACAATGGAAAAATTAGAAATGCGTGGTGTCATTAAATATTTACATAAAAAAGGTTTATCGGGACAAGAAATTCATAATGATATGGTGAATGTGTTAGGTGAAAGTGCTCCTTCATATGCAACAGTAAAAAATTGGGTTGCTGAATTTAAACGTGGTCGTACAAGCATTGAAGATGAACCACGTAGTGGACGTCCAAAAACAGCAACAACAACAGAAATTGTAGCCAAAGTGCATGATATGGTATTAAATGATCGACGAATAAAAGTGCGTGAAATAGCCCATATCATGGGCATCTCAAATGATCGAGTCCATTTAATTTTGCATGAAGAACTACAGATGAAAAAGCTTTCTGCAAGATGGGTGCCGCACTTGTTAACAGTCGACCAAAAACGCATAAGAATGAACATTTCTCAAGCTTGTTTGGATCGTTTTCAGCGAAATAAAATGGATTTTAAGCGTCGTTTCATAACTGTTGATGAGACATGGATCCACCACTATACTCCAGAGACAAAAAAAACAATCCAAACAATGGACTGAAGCTGGAGGAAGTGCCCCAAAGAAGGCAAAAACAATTCAATCGGCTGGTAAGGTTATGGCAACGGTTTTTTGGGACTTCAAAGGTATTTTATTGATTGACTATCTGCAAAAGGGTAAAACAATAAATTCAGAGTACTATTGCAACCTTTTAGATCAATTTAATGTACAAATTCGAGAAAAACGTCCTGGCTTACAACACAAAAAAATAACTTATCATCAAGACAACGCACCAGCGCACAAGAGTGTTTTAACAATGGCTAAAATCAACGAATTAAAGTACGAGTTGCTTGACCTTATTCTCCTGATTTAGCTCCCAGTGACTTTTACCTGTTCCCAAATCTAAAAAAATTCCTTGCTGGCAAGCGTTTTACCTCAAATGAAGATGCAATTACAGTTGTAAACCACTATTTTGTCGAATGTGGAAATGGTCGAGTTTATTTTACAGGACGATGAAAGCGAAAATGATGGTACAGACTTCAGTGACTCCGGGTTCAATAATTCTCCATCAGATGACGTAAATCAGCTCACTGGGGAAGAAAATGTAACTGACTCAAGCGATGAGAACAGTGAATTCGGTGATGATTTTGCCCCTAATGCCTTTTTTGCACTTGGTCCTGACTGCAGATGCTGCTGTTGCCGTATGAACTTGTATGTGGTCTAAAACATTACATTTGTACCTAAATATACTATGCCCGCGGACAGAGATGCAGAGGTGTTATTGGATTTGATGCCTTCAAGAATTTTTTCCCCAAGGGTTTGTACATTCGCATTGCCGAATGTACTAATCAGAGGCTAACGAAGCTAAATAGGGTGAAGAGTTCGAAACGCAATTTGACGGATGAATTCGTTACTATGACTTTCATATGAGTGTCATTAATTATGCACTATAACCATGTTGCGGCTATAGCTGATTATTTGAGCAAGAACCCTTCTTTGGGGAATGAATCTATCAAAAAGAGCATGTCGCGCAATCGATACATTCACCTATCGTCGAAGATATGTATTTCAATGCTGTAGAAAAGCCGAATGGAACTCCAAAAGTCTTCTACTTGTCTGAACTTGTAACTTGATAAGTTAGATGTGTGCATGACGAAATTCACGGGTCGTTCCGTCCTAAAGCAGTACATGCCAATGAAGCCTATATAACGTGGAGTGAAAATGTGGATGCGCTGTTATGCTAAGACCGAGTATACTTATGACTTAAAAAATTACACCGGAAAGGAAACCAACTCTGAGATCATCGGCACTCTTGGGGAAAGAGTCATCCTCTGTTTGACTTCTACGATTCGCAATAACGACGTTGCTGTTATATTCGACAGATTTTTCACATCAGTCTCTTTGCTAAAGAAAAATTCCATTTCCAACGTATATAAGAAATCGGAGAGAAACATCAGTTTTCGTGGGACGCTTGGATCGCAGGCACAGTCAAATTCAAGTGAATGCAGATGGTTTATCAGCTGCAAGATGGATGGACTCTAAGGAAGTACTGAAAATGTCAAATTGCCACAGAGACCCCTGTGGCAAGGATCGGCGAGATCGACCAAAAACAGCTGGTTATAACATGAACAGAAAGTCCAGAAAGTGGTGGAAGAACGTATTTTTTAAAATCCTAATGCTTTGTGTTGTAAACGCGTGGATCATATATATGAAGCATCAACACAGTAAGCTACCCTATAGTTCCATTAGCTGAAGCGCTTATAGCAGAGAGAGTGAAACACAAAGAACTAAAAACACGCCAGACAGGCGGATGGCCTTCTAAGCGGACTAAGAAGGAGACTTTGAATATTGGCGATCATTTACCCATTGAAGGCACCTTGCGACGTCGTTGCTTTCGATACATTCCCATAAAGAAATAGAAAAGAACCAAATTTGTGTGCTCAGTGTCCCCCCTGTTTCGCACCATTTCATAAATAAAACAATGTCCGCAAAACTAACTGGCCTGGCACATTTACTGTTTTACTAGCAACTTTTTTGTTTTGTTTTTTAAAAGCAATCTTTTATAAGCCATCAGTCAAAATTTCCGAAATATTTAATAATTATTTTCTTTGTTACAGGTGATTGAAGTAAACAAGTTTTATAATTTTTGAAAAATGGAAAATAAAGTTTTGTGCGGTAATTAAACACTTTTATATGAAAGGTTATTCGCCACAATTAATCAAAGATGAATTGGATTCTGTTCATGGTGATAATGCACCATCATACTCCACCGTGAAATCCTGGGTTCAACAATTTAAAATGGGTCGTTCAAGTACGGAAGATGAACAACGCTCTCGAAGACCGAAAACTGCTACTACTATTGAAAACATTAGAAAAATATTTAATGAAGTGTCTAAAGATAGACGAATAAAGCTCAGAGAACTTGCTGATATTGTTAAAATACACGAAAAACAAGTGTGGAGTATTTTACATGATAAACTCCACATGAGAAAGCTATCCGCAAGATGGGTGCCGCGTTTGTTGACTTTGCCCCAATAAATCGTCGTTGGACCAATTCCGAGGAGCTTTTAGCGATATATCAGCGTAATCCAATAGAGTTCTTGCGCCGATTCATAACTGTTGATGAAACATGGATCCATCACTACATCCCAGAATGCAAAGAACAGTCAAAACAATGGATATAAGCTGGTAAAAGTGGTACCAAGAAGGCGAAAACTGTTAAGTCAGGAGGAAAAGTAATGGCCACAGTATTTTGGGATGCAAGGAGTATAATATTTATTGATTATCTTGAGAAAGGAAAAACTATAAATAGTGAATATTATTGTGCATTATTGGATCGGTTGTGTGAAGAAATCAAGATAAAACGACCGCATTTAGAAAAAAAAAGTTATTTTTCATCAAGATAAAGCTCCTTCACACACTGCATTTTTAACTCCACAAAAACTGGCCGAATTACGATCTGAAATTGCTCCGCATCAACCATATAGTCCAGATTTAGCTTCTTCTGATTATTTCTTGTTTCCAAATTTAAAAAAAATTCTCGGTGTCAAAAAATTTTCGTCCAATAGCGAGGTTATTGCTGAAACTGATGCATATTTTGAAGGTCTTGAAAAATCTTATTTTTCGAATGGAATTAAAAAACATGAAAAACGTTTGATGAAGTGTACTGAGTTGGAAGGAGATTATGTTGAAAAATAAATAATAATAATTCCAAAAAAAACGGTTCTTTTTATGTTAGGCCAGTTACTTTTGCGGTCGCCCTCGTATATGATATGAATTTGCTAAGTTTCATTGTTTTCTTTTTAATATTCCTTTATATTTGTTAGCTTTAAATTTTCAATTTTCCGCTGTTTTTTACATAATAACAATATAATAAAAAGAAAAATTTAAATTGATAAAAGAAATTTTTGTTATTGTAAGGGGTGTTTTTTATTGGGGTATAGACCATTAAGTTGGCATCACTTTTTTAACTGGCGGCCATTTTGTCAGCTGTCAAGTGATTAATATTTAGTTTGTTTTGCCATTTCATCATGAACAGGTTGACATAAGAACAACGCTTGCAAATCGTGCAAATTTATTTCGAAAGTAATGGTTCAGTTCGCGAAGTTCACCGCAAGCTCCGTCCATTTTATGGTCGACATAATCGTCCATCAGAGCAATTAATTCGGTTAACCATGGATCGGTTAACATGGACCAATGGATTATTTTCTTTGGGGATATGTGAAGTCGCTCGTCTACGCCAACAAACCAGAAACACGTTTGGGGACTTGGAAGCCAACATTCGTGGCGTTATTGCCAACATACGGCCCCATATGCTCGAAAAAGTGGTTGAAAATTGGACCTGTAGAATTGGCTTTATTCGAGCCAGCCGCGGAGGCCACATGCCCGAAATCATATTTAAACATTAATGGCATAAAATTATCCTTCCAATAAAGCCAAATTGATGGACATTAAAACGATTTTCTTGTGTTTTATTTCAATTCGAAGTTCTATACCTCAATAAAAAAAACCCTTTAGCTTTATTGGGACATAATTATAATTAAATATCCCAGGACAACGGCAAGGATCTTCAACTTCTCATGTATCCCTAACATCTTAGATATTATCCTTATAACTATATTTGCCGTCAAAATTTAAATAAACCACCGCAACTGCAAGCTGTAGTTTCGTAACAAGCTTAGATGAACGGAAATACGGAATCGACTAATGTTTCTGAGTCAATCGGTACACTTAATAGTGGGTCTAGTTCACTTTTGTTAATTAAAAAAATTGCCGTGTAACTAACTTATAAAGGGCGGTCTAACCATAATGCACGATGTTAATTGTGAGTCACACCTTAACGTCAAGTTTTGTGCCCAACTTAATTTGCAGTTCTTTGCTATAGTGTTTAACAACTTCGACCATGGAGATGTAAACAATTGAGCAGCGCGCTAAGATTGTTAAAGCCTTCTACGAAACTGGGCGTTCAAATCAAAATGCATTTCGTGCACTTAGTGATTTTTTTGGTTAGCATAACCAAGCAAATTTGTCCACACTTGGGAGAACTGTCCGAAAATGTCAGCAAACCGGGTCTCTAGGTAATATCAAAACATCTTTGCATGCTCGCTCGGTTCGGTCTGCGGAAAACATTGATGTTGTTCGCGATAGTCTGTCGTGCCCAACAATTGAACTTCTCGCGAACACCACTGATGCGAATTTTGAATAAGATTTGAAGTTACATGCTTACAAAGTTTAATTGACTCAAGGGCTAAAGTCTACTTACCATTTTAAGCGTACTTAATACGCCAAATGGTTGGTTGAACGGACAGAAGTGAATGGTGATGGTGACTACAAAGAAAATCGGCTTCAGCGACGAGGCACACTTTCACCTCAGTGAATTTGTTAGCAATCAGAATTGTCGCATTTTGGCAAATGAGAATCCACGAGTGATTATTGAATGAATGTTTGGTGCGGTTTATGGGCTGGCGGCATAATCGGGACGTATTTTTTCCAAAATGAGGCCGGTCAGGCAGTTACTGTGAATGGTGTTCTCTATCGTGAGATGATAACGAACTTTTTATGGCCCGAATTGGAAGATATGGATGTGGACGATATGTGGTTTCAACAGGACGGTGCCACTTGCCACACAGCTAACGAAACAAGGACTATTTAGCGCGAGAAAATCAATGGCCGTGTTGTCTTACGTTGTGGAGATGTTAATTGATCGCTGCGATCATGTGATTTGACACCGTTGGACTTCTTTCTTTGGGTATATTTAAAAGAAAAAGTGTACGTAAATAAGCCAAGAACAATTCAAGAGCACAAGGATAAGGTAATTCGCACATTTACTCCATTGAACCTCCATTATGTGTCAAAGTCATAGAAAATATAGTCCATCGGATAGAGGTTTGCCACCGAATTCGTGGCGAATATTTGACCGATATTTTGTTTCACACACAATTGTCATAGAACCTTTTGTCATAATGAAAAATATTAAGATTATTCTATAAAAACATGTTGTTTTAAAAACAATTATCAGTGTGTGTATTAGTTGGACCACCCTTTACTTAACTGTTCCATAGAGTAGTGTAGGGTAGAAAAACCTTCGTTTTTGCCATTTTTGTAACTGGATGATGTCTTACTCTCTCTCTCTCTTACCTTTAGTCATCAGAATCCTTTTAATAAAAACACCATTTCTCAATTTCAGCTAAAAGCCGTTCAATTGAATAACAAACTTGAGGTCATCGTTACTGCAGAGGTACAATTCGATACCGATCTACCGGAATTTCGAACGACGGGCGGTGCCAATGCCGGATCCAGAAAGAATGAGTAAGCTTAGACAATGCGAAGAAATATGTGTCTTTAACTCTTCTACACTCTCGTCCATACATGCAGATACTTTGTCCAACCTGTGATGTGGGTTAAGGCCATAGACATTGTTATGGATCGCTTGGTAATGGAGGGTGCCGACCTGAGTACAGTCGTCGCCATTGGCGGCTCAGCACAACAGCATGGCTCCCTGTATTGGTCTCGCCATGGCATACAAACATTGAAGAATCTTGATCCTGATAAATTTTTGCATTTACAAATTGATGACTCAGCATTTGTGCTGACCCGTACACCCATTTGGATGGACGGTTCGGCGGAGAATCAGTGCCTTGAAATGGAAACAGCCATAGGCGGTCGCAGCGAGATGGTCAGTCTGACGGGCAGTAAATGTTATCCACGCTTCACGGGACCGCAGATACGCAAAGTCTATCAGCAGCGTACGCATGCCTATGAAGACTCCAAACGCATTTCTTTGGTTAGCAGTTTTCTAGCTTCCATGTTTCTGGGAGATGTGGCTCCTATTGACTACGCCGACGCCTCCGGAATGAATTTATTTGATATTGCCTCTAAGACATGGTCGAAAGCCTGTCTAAATGCCTGTGCTCCCGATTTGGAGGAACGTCTGGGTGAGCCGGTGAAAACAAACTCCATTCTGGGCAATGTTTGTGATTTCTTTGTGCAGCGTTTTGGCATGCCGGCTACGTGTAAGGTGGCCGCTTTTACCGGTGATAATCCTTCGGCTCTATCGGGCATGTTGGTGGCCAGGGATTGGCTGGTCATGTCATTGGGTACCAGTGATACGTTAATGATGAACTTAGAACAACCTCCACAGCTAGAGGAAGGACATGTTTTGTGCCATCCCACCGAAGAGGAACAATTCATGGGGCTCTTGTGGTAAGTGGCAAGCTTTTTTTTTTGAAAATAACTTTAAATTCTTTAAAATATGTTTATGAAATCCTAGCTTCCGCAATGGTTCTTTAGTCCGAGATGCTATGAAACGTTCTGAAGCTCAAAATGATTGGCAAACGTTCAGCGCATTATTGGACGCAACGCCTCGGGGCAATTATGGTAACATGGCTTTACATTTCCATACGATGGAAATAATACCCAATGCAAAGGGTCTGTTGCGTTGGAATAAAAGCCATACATCCTCTTCTCCAGACGCCGCCAAAGGTGTTAGCAAGTGAGTAGCTTCATTCTGTTTGTTTTAAAATTAATTTTTAAGCATGAGATCAAAGTGTGGTGTGCAGGATTTTATAAATGTTGTGTTTAGCATTTGTCAGACACTTTTCGGTATGATTTTCGCTATAACTCCTCCTACTTTAAAAACAATTTGTGGAAAACTTTTATATTTCATAATCAGCCCTATTTCTGGTGTCATAGTCAACGGTCATGTCTACGTCGACCATCAACAATTTGGTATTCCATAAGGACGAAGCGTGGACCACGCCTGTTTATCGAAAATGTAAAGAAACACAACTCAGACAGTTGCATCAACTGATTCCTTAGTTTTGGTATTTTAGACGAGAAATTGCTTAATTTTTACTGCGAATCCTCACAAGTACTGAAAAAAAACGTGAATGATGTTCTAGAAGGTGTTTGAAACTATTTCTTCAATAGGTTTATTAGTGATTTTCGACAGCCTTTGCGCATGTGCAGTGCCTGGAACAACACCACCGTACTTTAAAAGCGACAATCAAATTGGCTGCTAGCTTGAAATTTTATTCGTAGAGATCGATCGTACCCAGGGTTAAGGTTCAGAAATTTGAAAAAGTGCAACAAAAAGTCGTTTTTTAAAGAAAAAGTTGCACAAAAAATTATTTTTTTAAATAAAAGTCGCAAATATATTTTCGACGTTGTTTATTAAAAAAACGTGTATGTAATTTTAAAAAACAGAAGTGTTTACGAGGGCTGCTATATATATTTCTGGTCTAATAATGAAAATGCGAATATTTGTTTAGCTTGTTTGTTTTATTTCGGTCTGTTGCTTTTACACATTGAACAGGGATTAACCGGATCAAGACCTCTTGCTTCTATATTTAAATAGAAGACAAGTTTTTAACAAAATGGCAAAGTGACATTGATTTTCGTGGCTGCACACTGCTTTTATCATGGTTTCGGGTCCGTGACAACCCTCTTCAGAAAGCTTTGCTGCAATTGTTGAAAGTAAAACCGAACTCTATAAGGCCAGGCTCTCCCCAAACGAATGAGAACTACTGTTGTAAACAGTAATTTTCAAGTTTTCTTACACAATTGCCCACGAAAATACAACTCACTTTTGCCACCTCTAAAGAGACTCCACATCGAGAGCCATCAATAGATTTCTTTTACAACGTGTGTGTGTTGTAAAAAGATCAAAAATGGTTTTATTGTTTTTCAAAGTATTCTCCAGCATGATTTATACACTTTTACATGCGCTCAAACCAATTGTTGAAGCAATTTTTCCACTCCGATTGAGACACCTCCAAAACATGGTTTTTGAATGCTTCAACAGCATCTTCTGTCGACGAAAATCGTTGACCACGCATGTTTTTTCTTGATGTGCGGGAATGACAAGAAGTCATTGGGTGCCAAGTCAGAGCTGTACGGCGGATGATCCATCAATTCGATGTTTTAGCCAGTCAAAAAGGCGCTGGTTTGAGCCGATGAGTGAGAGCTCGCATTGTCATGGTGCACAATGATTCGTCTTCTCTTATTCGTTTTTCGAATTTCTCCGAAGACTTCAGGCAAACAAATTGTGGTGTCCACTCAGAACGAACCGTCCTACTTTGCTCAAACGGAACAGTCGCCACATGACCAGTTTTCTCGACGAAACAGGCGACCATTTGCTTTGAAGTGCTTCTTCCACGAACAACTTTCGTTGGATTTGCTCGTCCTCGAAGACCCACACGGTTGATTTCTGTTTTGTTTCGGGCTCATACGCATAGATCCATGATTCGTCACCTGTGACGATCCTATAAACGTCTTTTGAAGCACCAATCGACACGATCCTTTTTTGAGCGATTGTCAAATTGTGCGGGATCCAACAAGAACAAACCTTTTTTTGGCCAGGTGTTCATGCAATATCGAATGTATGCTAATGGAAGAAATGCCCAAGGATGCCTCCTTCTCACGGTATGTCACATGATGATCTTGCATTATCATTTCACGCACGGCATCAATGTTCTCTGGCACAACGGCCGTTTTTAGACGACCTTCAGGACCTTCGTCTTTGAGCGAGCGTCGACCACGATTGATTTCATTAAAACTGTTTTTCACAGTGCTATAGGATGGTGCTTCAAATGCTACAAAGATTTAAGTTCATCGATGCACTCTTGTCGCTATAGTCCACGTCGAAAGTTTGTGAAAAATGATCGCACGAAAATGTTTACGAGTTAATTACATTTTTTTTGACAAATTGATTTCTTCAAGTCACTATAAACAACACAAATGATGGCCGAAAGTCAAAAAGTTCTGAGTACGTTTATGCTAAAAAATGTCAAACTTTCCAATGGAAATGTTAGATGGCGCCAGGCTACACTTAGTGTTGCCTAGGCCAGAAATGTATAGTTATATAGCAACTCTTGTACAAAATAAATCTCTGGCTAGGGGAGTAAGGAATTCTAATGGGTGATGATGTCTGTTGTATAATGAACGCTGCACACTGTAACATTTCCAAAACAGAATTTTAGCAAAGTATAATTTAGCTGAAGATAGCTATTGAATTAAAGTTCACTTGATTAAAAAAAATATTTGTTTATACACCATTAAGTCGTTGTCATAGCATGAATTATTTTTTTTGGGGCGATGAATTAAGACATGCGTTTACGCTAGACGATTTTACTTATATACAAGTTAACTTATTTTAAACCGATTATCTTTTTTTCTCATAGATTTACCTCTCCCGAAGCCGAAATACGAGCCTTAATCGAAGGACAAATGTTGCACAGGCGGGCTGTTGCATCCGACATGGGTTTCCATTTTGGCGAAGAAACGAAAATTATTGCTACCGGTGGAGCTTCTGTAAATAAGTCAATTTTACAAGTTATTGCAGATGTCTTCAATGCTGCAGTTTACATACAGGTAAGGCAGCGGAATTCCTTAGAACTCTTTGCAAAACTTTAATTTCCTTTATTTAATGTTCTCCTTTTAAACATTTTTTACAGAAAGGCAGTGAGGCTGCTTTGTTGGGAGCAGCATACCGTGCCAAATACTCGGAATATTTGCAAGCGATCAAAGAAGAGAACTCAAATGCCGAAGACAGCACCAGCAGCATATTAAGTTACCACGATTTCATACTACCGTATGTACCCAATCATGTGGAGCTGGTGTGCGAACCCAACAAAGATAGCGAAACCATTTACACGCCCATGCTGGATCGTTACCGTGCCATGGCCTACACATTGCAATGAAGCAACCGATGATATTTATAGCGAAACTTAAGGAAACTATCTCAAAACAAACAAAAAAAAGACTTGATTCGAGAATCTTCTTGGGAAATTACACATTCCTCTGTTTACGTGTCTTGTTTTAGGAAATTGCGTTGCGCAAACTATAGCGATATTTTATTAACAAAAAAAAGAAAGTGCAATCGTTTTTTATTCAAAATAAAACTAAAACTCTTTTTCGTTTGAAAAAAAAAACAAAACAAAATGTTGACGTCATTGTTGAGTTTTATTATTGTGTCACAATAACTAATCGATCTTTAAAATGCGCATTATAAATGGATCTACTTTTTGCGACCGCCACGTTCTTTGATTTGCAAGTGGACAGTGGCACCACTTAGTAAATTGTAGAAAGCCATGCTGTTGCTATCCTTGAAGAACATACCCTGAAATGAGAAAGAAAATGGAAAATGTGTTAAAGAGGTTTGCTGCAAAGTGATATTATATTATTTGAGTTGATAAGAACGGGGCTAGGCGATTGAAGTGTTACCAACTTCAGGTTGGCAAACCGATTATGCCAGCAATTTTATTTTTTTGTCTTTGGCAGGAACGATATACGTAAATAGCCAGAGGTTTCCAGTATGTGGCCAAGGCATGTCAATGCCCTCTGCTGATTACAGAACAGGAATGCCAGAGTTCCTGGCGTTTTGTCCGATGGGTTTTGGGAAAAGCCTACTTCCCTCGTTTAATCGTCTAAGAGATAAGTTGTGTGTTCAAATGAAATGATTTCTAGATCGAAAGACCCGCCTCTCTTATGAAAGCTGGTTATTGTGAAAATACTTTTAATTATCGATTCTTAAAAATATCATGAAGATTCGAAAAAATATTAAAAAAGTTATAATTGAGGCGAAATGAATTGTGCAGTGAAATATACTTATAAAAGTACAGTGCTCTGCCACAATACAATTCATATTTCTAACCTGTTTCAAAAGATGACACGCATTTAAACTATCAGTGTCGATTACCAAATTCTCTACCCCATCCTCTGACGCAACAGCAACCGCCTTTTTCAAAGCTACAAGCTCATCTACTCGTCTGAAGGTTAATAACGGAAAACCCTATACCGCGATCTGCAAGAGATGCATCAGTCGCATACGAGGGTTCCTATATATATTTCCGGCCTAGGCAGCACTAAGTGTTGTCTGGCGCCATCTGACATTTCCATTGGAAAGTTTGAAATTTATTAGCATAAACGTACTCAGAACGTTTTGACGTACGACCATCAATTGTGTTGTTTACAGTGACTTGAAAAAATCAATTTGGCAAAAAAATGGAATTAACTAGTGAACATTTTCGTGCGATCATTTTTCACATCTTTCGACGTGGATTATCACGAGTGCATCGATGAACTTAAATCTTTTTATGGCGATGAAGCACCATCCTATAGCACTGTGAAAAACTGCTTTAATGAATTCAATAGTGGCCGATGCTCGCTCAATGACGATGGTCGTAAAGGTCGTCCAAAAACGGCCGTTGTGCCAGAGAACATTGATGCCGTGCGTGAACTGATAATGCAAGATCGTCATGTGACATGCCGTGAGATAGAGGAATCATTGTGAATTTCTTCCACCAGCATACATTCAATATTGCATGAACACCTGGCCGTGACACGCATTTAAAAAAGGTCAAAAAAGGCTCGTGTCGATTCGTGCAAAGAAATTTTGAAAAAATACGCGGTGCTTCGAAAGACGTTTATAAGATCGTCACAGGTGACGAATCATGGATCTATGAATATGAGCCCGAAACAAAACAGCAATCGACCGAAGACGAGCCAAATCCAACGAATGTTGTTCGTGGAAGAAGCACTTCGAAGCAAATGTTCGCCTGTTTCTTCGGCAAGACTGGTCATGTGGCGACTGTTCCGCTTGAGTAACGTAGGACGGTCAATTCTGAGTGGTACACCACAATTTGTTTGCCTAAAGTCTTCGGAAAAATTCGAAAAACGAAAAAGAGAAGACAAACAATGCGAGCTCCATAACAATGCGAGCTCTCACACATCGGCCAAACCAGCGCCTTTTTGAACAGCCAAAACGTCGAATTGATGGGTCATCCGCCGTACAGCCCCGACTTGGCACCCAATGACTTATTCCCGCACATCAAGAAAAAAATGCGTGGTCCACGATTTTCGTCGCCAGTAGATGCTGTTGAAGCGTTCAAAAACCATGTTTTGGAGGTGTCTCAATCGGACTGGAAAAAGTGCATCGACAATTGGTATGAGCGCATGCGAAAGTGTATAAATCATGCTGGAGAATACTTTGAAAAACAAAACCATTTTTGATGGTAAATATTCGCATTTTCATTATTAGGCCTGGAATATATATAGCAGGCCTTGTATACAGTAAAATGTCTTTGCCTACAAGATTCAACAGACTCAGCATTAAATTCCCCAAAGACCGTAGTCGAAACTTCAGGCCTTTTCCCAAAAGGGGACTTAACAAATACCGAAAGCTTTTCTGATAGCTTGTGAGGAGCAATAAAGGATACTTAAAGATTTTTTTTTTAAAATATCTTATTTTCAAAATATTGGTTAAAATACATGGAAGGATATTGAGTGTTTCATCATTCGAAATATAAATGATTAAGGTCAAACTCAACTTTTAATTGAAATTGGAAGATCTTAAAATTGTGTTTGCAATGCGTTACAGGACAAAAATAATTTATTTTAATCGCAAAAAATAAACAGCTAAAGAGGCTTACCCCATTAAGGCTATTGTCATATCGAAACGCGTTTAAGTCGTTGGAGTTAAAACTAAGCTAAAATTTCCATTAGAACTGTGAGACGCTGATTAGAAGAAAACATTAAATTCGTCAGATCATTTTGAAAAGTTCTAGAGAGACCCACAAAAGCGACAAAACCGCATATTATACGAAATTACTTATATAAATTGCGTACGCCCTATAAAACATATTCATTATGTAAGTGATCTTCGACGCTAGCCCGACCATTACGCAACCTTTCTTATATTGCGGAAGTCTTCCCAGTGTGTTGGAAGATTGCGAACGTCGGTTGCGACGATCCCTAAAAAAGGTAAAGCCAATAATTCTGCGAGTTATCGGTTTCGTGTTTAACCACCATCTTAAGAGGTATCTGGAGTCCAACGGCCTGCTTAGTGATCGACAGTATGGCTTCCGTAGAAATCGCTCAATGGGAGACCTGATCCACTAGTTTGGTGAGAGTAAGGTCGTGGCTCTTAATATCTCCAAGGCATTTGATAGAGTCTGGCACTGTGCAATCTTATCAAAGCTGATCGCGTTTGGTGTCGGTGATACATTTGCTCGATTTATATCGAGCTTTCTCAGAGATCGCACTATACGAGTTGTTGTAGATGAGTTCTCATCCAATAAATATAGGCTGGCCGCAGGTGTACCACAGGCACTGTCCTTTATCCCTCTTTAGTTCTTATTTTCATTAAAGATCTTTTGAGTCAGAATCCAATCTATTCTCTCTGCCATTCATATTCATTCGGCCATAGGCCGAGTCTTCGAAAGATTGAAAACATAAGGCGAATTATGGATGAGACTCTTGAACGGGATTTACTGGCCCTTTCCGAACGGGGTCGAGTGAAAAGAGTAGATTGGAATGCACGTAAGACACAGTTCGGCTTGTTGTCTCACATGCGATTCATTGACCCAACAGTGTCGTCATTATATATCGATGGTATCGAACAATCAGTTGCTCTTAATGTTCGGGTTATGAAGGTATAATGTGACGCTCGTTGGGCGAGGCATACATTCGAACTGTCAAAAGAAGCACTCAAGTGTTCCTAAAGCGGTGCAGGAAATATTACACTCCCTCTGATCTTTTCGATATCTATACAAAGTACATCAGGCCAAAGATGGAATACAACTCCCATAAAAGGGCAACTGCTCCAATCATCCCTGGAGCTACTTGATCGTGTTCAGAGGAGAGCGATGGTGCTAATAGGTGACAGAAGGGTATCCAACTCTATTGTCTCCCTGGAGCATCGTCGAAATGTGGGTTATGTGTCGCTGTTCTATTGTTACTTTCATGGTTTGTCTTCTTCAGACATTCGTGGTCTTATTCCAGACCTGGGGATGTTGGGCAGGGATACACGAATTTCCAGGAATCAACACCCAATTATTATGTATTGGGCGGTTGACCGAACTTTACACTACAGAGCGAATTCGTCCACATAGGAAAATAACTTCAAATGACGCTATTTTTTTTGTTCTAACTCTATATGCTTATTTTTATGTTCAAATGTTGTTTACTAACCTCATAAGATATTTTCTGTTTGGCCGGCGGCATGCCAGTCTCCTCCTGTATTTTACCTTTCAATAAAGTTACCACATCGGTTAAGGCAAGCGAAACGGCTATTGTTTGACCATTCAGCTTCCATTCCGATTTATCAATAACATTTGGAATTTGCACTTGTATAGTAATGGGACTCTATAAAGGGAAATAAAAATGAAAATGTATGTGACCTTCTGTTTAGACTCCGTAGCGTTCCTACCTTGTGCAAGGCTATAAATTCTGCTTCTGGTACTAGATTATCCTCTGAACGCAACTTCTTACTGGGTGGTTCATCATCTACCGGTATAGATTGAGCTAAGGGTATGATGGCTTGATCTATAACTGCCGGAGCTGGTGTTATTTGTGGCGGACCGCCAGCTGGTATTGGAGCCATATAACCGGGTACGGGGAAGGGTGGTGCTGAAATGGTGCAAATTTAAACGTAATAATTTTTATAAAATTAAAGTTTATTGGATGGGAACGGAGTAGAATCAAAAAGGACAATATATTGATTAAATGATTTTTTTTTTTATCGATTTTTAACATATCGGGTATGTAAGTTGAATAAATTTGTGCAAACAAATTGAAATGTCCTTAGTAGATCTCTGCAAGAAACGTGGAATAGTGTAAGGCTAACTTCAAAATGTCTTTCTAGTTAAAGTATGCAAGTACAAAAACAAAAAAGATTGAAAAAAGAACTTGGATTATACTGCTCAAAAATTATAAACTTCTCCGCGAGAAATATAACTTAAGAGATAAGTCCTTTAGTCCAAATTGTGAAGTGTGGGAGACGACGTAGCTAAACGGACAAATGCAGACGTAGTTGATTTCTAACCTATTCTATTCAATTCATTAGTCGTTTGGAGCCGGTTTCTAACAAAAGATACTGATAAGACGAAAAAATACACACCTTTCTGACTCCCCTCCCCTTATTATTGATATGCCCCTTATACTTATTTACTGGATCTCAAGAAAATAAGTTTTATTTTAGCAAAAATAAATATAACTGATTGAAAAACTAGGAATTTATATAATATTCAATTAATGCGAGGAAGTGTCTGCTAAAATAAAAGATAAGCACAACGGACCAGGTCGCCGTTGACCGATACATACAAAGACAGCCTTTTTACACAAACTCCGAAAGAATAGGAGACATTTTGGTTCGAATTTTTCTTACGACACAAGAGTTCATTGAAAAAGATTACGAAGTGGGAAGGAGAAATTATAGAGCCTTGAGGTTTTCCTGCGGTAAGCTTATGTAATTTCGATGTGAGGCCATTTATAAAAACACGATTAAAAGTACGATAGCTTAGAAATGTCGATATGAATCGGAGACGTTTTTATTAGGACTACTATTGGTTCATCGTAACACCATATTTGATCGATATCAAAATTAATATGGCTGTTCTTTTCTTTATACTTGGACTGTCTGTAACAAGCATAGACTGATATATCCGATTTTCACCTGAACTGGGTACAAGCCTGTACAAGCCGACAAAGAAACCTGGTTGACCTCATACACAGCTATAGGTCGGTCTGTAGCAAACTACGGAGCGCCTGTATGGTGTATGGACTTGCCAGAATGCCGCCCTCAGAACATCAACAGGGTGTCTTCTTATGTCTTCTAAGGACCATGTACATGAGGAGACGAAGGTCCTTACCGTGCGCAGACACAATTTAATGCTGTCTAAGCCATACCTGCTAGGGTGTTTTCGCCGCAGTCATCCTAACCACCATCTCTTGGACAGGATGCCTCCGCCCTGGAAGATCAGGTACGATCTTCATGATCTAGAGAGAGAGGTCCAGCGGTATAAGAGATAACCTTTAGATCATCAAAACTATCAGGCAGGTCTGAACAACGTTCACGCCGATGAAGTCGCAGCAGCAGTATCCAGCTACCATGTGAATGTAGTGCTAAGGGAGCATCCCCCCGGATATTTCCCCTGAGGAGAAGGTACTACCTCGGCAGACGCGCGTGGTTCTGGCGCAGCTGAGATCTGGATGGTGCAGCCGCCTCAATTCCTATTGGGCACGAATTGATGCTCACGTTCCGGACATCTGTTCCGCCATCCATCAGGGACCACATGATGTGCTGCACCTCTTCAATTGTCTGGCCAAGCCCACTCAGCTGACCCCCAGGTCTCTGTGGACGCATCCAGTTCAAATGGCGCGTTTCCTCCACCAGGATATCGAAGCAGATCCCCCATAGACGAACAAGACTTCAAAATAAATATATTGTTGTTACGAGTACAACAACAACAAGCCTGTTGTTTCATTCAAGTCAAATCACTTAATCTTGTGATTCCTAGTCGATTGGTATACTTAATTGTGTGTCTAGCACAAATACTTTTGGCCAAATATATAGAAAAACTTACGCATCATGGGTGGTGGACGCACTTGCATCATCATTACCGGCGGCTGTGACTGTATAGCATGTTGCTGCTGATGTGGCGGCTGATGCTGCTGTTGTTGTTGATAGTGCGATTGGTGTTGCTGCTGTTGAGGTATATGTCCAGATTTGCCTTGATTTTGATGTTGTTGACCACCTGATTTATTGCCCACTGGCTTGGGGCCAATTTTTTCTTTCTCTTCGTCGGGCAAGAGGCCTTTAACCTGAAACGTAAAAAACATAGTGAGTGAAATTTTCCCATTAATTAATTTTACTTTTTTTTGACATCCAATTGACAAACAAACGGGGAACTTCTATCCAGCCAGCGTTGAGAGAAGTTCGTCAATTGACAAACAAACGGGGAACTTCTCTCACACTAGCAACTGTTTGCTTCATAATGGGATGTTGGGGAAATTAAGTGCAATTGCCTAACCTTGTGTATCTGATGTATTTGATCCTCCAAAGTTATATTGGCTCTTGCTGCTCTCGTAGCCGCCTCCACACTTGAGGTATGTCCGTCCCATGTTACACGATCATCTTTCTTAGTTTCTTCTTCGCCCAATTTTTTACCAATCACGGTTTCCTCATCACCCACACCGAAAATATCCGTACGACGTTCAGCCAATTGCTTAAGACTGGATTCGATGGCAGTGCCGGCTGCATAGACATTTTCTTGATTGATTTTCTCCACGGTATGTTTGTCGCGCTGCTCCACCCAGCGTGGATCCAGCAGACCAATGCGCATATGTTCCGCAACTTTAGAAGCGGGTATCTTCTCACCAGTAATGGGTGATATGAGAAACTCATCCGCTGTCGCCGGCTTGGCAGGCTTGACTTGAGCTGCTTTGGGATCGTATTTTTTGACCACCACTTTGTCATGCGTTGGCGGCATGAGCGGAGCAACTGGTGGTTGCATTTTGCCAGTCGACTGTGACTCTTCGTCGCTAGAGGCTTCGTCCATGTCTTGGACCTGTGTATTGTCTTTTTTGGAGGCTTGACTTTGATATGTAATATCTTTCATGTGAATGCCAATGCGGTTTTCCATTTGAGATAATTTAACGGCACCTCCGGATGAGGGAACATCCTGACTGTCCTCATCGTCAGATTCAATTTGCATTTCTATGTCGCCATCATCCTCTTGCAAACGTTCTTCCATCAAAACCCGTGCGCCCACTTCTTCGGGCGTTGTGGGCGGTGGAAAGTTCCCCGTCTCAAATGGTTGATAGTCAACTGTTTCCACTACCACAAAGTCATGCCAATCAATTTGAGCATAAGCCACTGAAATGGGAATTGGGAAAAAATGTGTTTTTAATAATTTGTCATTACTTTACACGGTATAAATAATAGTCGCGCAAACTTATTGCTGAGGATCAACATTTTATGCAAGAAATCAAGTTGATAACTTACGCTTCGACACTTAAATCTGAATTCATTTACCTCGTTCCTTTTCGACCTTTTCTTCTTCGCGCCGTCTTTGCACCTCCTGATGCCTTTGCCAGTTGGCTCGGTATTTTACCTGATCCAGAACGATGTTCATACTAGTACGATTGTGTCCACTTTCGGCACGAAGTTTGCCCAGCAAGTCCTTTGGTGGAATCAAGATTTTCGTATATTGCTCCAGAAGTTTTGTGAAATATTGGAAGAGGGAGTGTTGAGGTCGTAGAAAATCAAATTGAAAATTGCGTTGTTCCCGATTCATAAGATTTGTTAAGAATTGACGACCATTACGGGCCACAAATTGAGCTGTTAACTTAACAATGTCTCTGGAAAATAAGAAAATAAACAATGATGAAAAAAGTAAAGGGCTCTTCGATTTTCATCTTTATGGACATACAAATCTAGAGCCGAAATTGAGGGAGGGTCTGCTATAAATTCAAATTCTGCTGGAGGATCCTTGGGTACGAACTGCTGTTCGGCAACTTGTTTCAACAGCTCTTGTTGTTTCAGCTGGGCCGCACTGGTCACCGCAAGTTGTTTTAGGCCAGTCAATGCACTAGGCGCCGAGGCATCTGAAAATATAAAATGTCTGAATGTTATGGAACTTTTCTAAAATAATGTTATCACTTACCCTTTCCTTCTCGAAATTCGTTGACTTTATGCCGGTAATAAGCGTGGTATGGATCTCCTGAATTTAAGAAATTAAATTTCGGGTTGCCCAATTCATTTTGCCGGATACGCGCCTCAAACTCCGGTCCATTACGAGCAACAAAACTGGCGGTTTTATCAACAATATCTATATTTTATTAGAATGAAAACTGAGTATGGAAAGCTATAAACTAGGAAAGAAAAAACACTTGGAATTTGTTGTTTGGTAAAGGATACTTCTAACCTCGGGAGGAGGATAGATTATGCCTATAATAGGCCCAGACATTGGTTTCGACTGCTGATTGCTTTCAATCGGCGTTTCGACTTCTAACGACGGCATGTTTGTTGGTTGTTTTGTACTAAACTATTGTTATTTTTCTTTAAAATTGTTAAAATTAATGGAAAAGCAATTTTTTTTATCAAAATGTTGTCCACTCGCTGACAACGCTGAGGTACAAAAACACACAGTTGTACAAACGACGAGTGTTGCCAAACATTCGGAATGTGTGTGCACCGGCAACTTCATTGAAACAACTGACATAAAGCGCTAAAAGTATAAAAGCACTTTGTAGATTTTATTATAGATTTTTGGATACTGAATTCCCACACATTTTTTTATACGAGAGTAAATTTGCTTTTAAGGCCATTTAGACAAGATGGTTTTTTCATACAATATCGTCAAATATTGGGCATATCTTATTTTTACGAGCAAGGAAACTACCTTCTGTCGAGAAAAAAAAAATGCGAGCTTCCGCATGGCACTGACTAGTTTTGTCAGTATGAAAAGGCTAGTAGTTACGGTCCGTTTACACTGGCGAAAACAAGTAGTCTGCCAGGTCGTCTTTCCGTACAAATGTTACGAATGATTGACTAATGTACATAAAAATCAAACATGATATGCTTTGTTTACCGGTTGACGAAAATATTAGTTTTGCATACAAATCCGACAAATGATTGGCAACTTAATATTTTGACACAAAAAATTTATGTACGAAAACTACTACTTAAGTGTGTAGTAGTTTTCGTACATATATTTTTTGAATATATATTTTGCTTAGTATTCACCTAGAACGAAATTTTCGCTTAGTAATTTTGCAGTTACCTCTACACGATAGAATTGCAGTGTAGAGCTGTGTAGAGAAAACATCCGTTATTCATATTCAAAAAAAATTATGTTAATCATATTTATTTAAATACCCTCAAAAACGACTTCACAACATTTGTTAATTTATTTTTGTAAAGTTCAAAAATTCCTTGACCAAACAATTATCAGGACATTAATTTTCGTTTGGAGATTGTGAAAAAAGTCTACACTGCTCTTATAAACTTCCCTGTAACAGTGCAAATTCCGCCACCTTTTCGTTTTAGCTGAGTACCACCAAACGAAAACAGCTAAACGGAATTAACCAATGGTAAATTCCGTTTGCTTTGCTTCATGTATTTCTTATGGGAACGAGAATTTCGTTTTAGGTGAATACTAGGCTTTATCATACAAACCACATCGCGAAAAATTTCGTTTTGATCGAAAGCATTGTTGTTATAAATTTCATTTAAAATAAAGCAAGCGCTTGCATTTTCTGTAATATTGGGGCTGGTTTTGTCAGTCTGAAAAGGTTGTTGCATTTTGTTCACTAGAAGAACTCGTGTTTTTGATTTAACATTTATTTAATGGAACGCAGTGAAACGATACGAAAAGAAACAAATCTGCGGTCAAAAATAGCAGTGCCAGATTTTGAAAATTTTTGACAAAAAAAGAAATTTTCTGTAAGTGTTTAATTTTTTCTGATTTTTTTTTATTCTTTTTTTACAACTTCTTTAAATGGGAACTAAAAAATTCTAAATGTTGAGATCTAGTCTCGGGAAGTGTTTATATTAGAAATAAGGCCGGTTAAAAAAAAAACGTTTCTTATAGAAATTGTCAAAAGTTGAATCCTCATATGGGCGAAAAACTAATTAAATCT
Source organism: Hydrotaea diabolus (assembly GCA_963513945.1). Taxonomy (NCBI): domain Eukaryota; kingdom Metazoa; phylum Arthropoda; class Insecta; order Diptera; family Muscidae; genus Hydrotaea; species Hydrotaea diabolus. The sequence goes on from OY740716.1 coordinate 210,629,236, forward strand.
GTAGTATAGTGGGGACAACCATCCAATCGATAAATTTCCGAACATCCCCACGTCAGGAATAAGACGAAGGATGTTTAATGAACACACACCGTGAAAGTAATAATAGAACATTCAAGTAACGACAAGACGCAAAGACCATAGGGTTGTAAGAGTTAAACTAATATATGCGCTTCTTCACATCGGCGTTTCGATAAATTACCTAGTTTAGAAATAAAAAGAAAAGCAAGTTGTGGAAAACGAATTTTGTTATTTCGAATAGTTTCTTGTTTTGTTAACATTTTATTGACAAATTTAATTTCGTTGGTAGGTATTTCTTTTTCGCTGGGAACATTCAAACTCGTCCCTTCTGGCTTTGTAGCAAGCCAACAGGATCAATGTCTCGTCCCTGGTCCATAATTTTCGTTTAGACACTTTTAAAATAATATAGCTACATCGAAATTTCTCTAAATCTTAACAATAACCATATTCACTTACCGTTTTTGCATAATTGTAATATGTATATGGAAATGGTTTTATCGCGCTTTTTCTATTTTCTTTCTGTTTAAAAAAAAAACAAAAAAAACATTTGATTTTGTCATAGAAGCCGGGTGTGCCATAATATTTTTTTTGTTGAAAAACAAGTCAGGTGACTCTAACTTGTTTCGTTACCGAGCAACAGCCAACTCGCTTGCTTATCGAGTAACTTCCATACAAATGCTTGTTTAGTAACCTGAAAAGAACACGGCTATTGCTTGTCACATCACGGGTTTCTGCCACGCATTTGCGCTTTTATATTAGTTTTTATTTAAGTGACATTATTTTTCATATTTAGAGTAAAATAAATACATCTGAGAGAAAAAATAATAAACAAATAAAATGTTATTAACGTTTTTAACCCCTTATTATCTCTTGGCCCCCCTGTATAAAAAATCTTGAACAAGAAAAAGCACTGAGGAACACTATGAAAACACGCTTAATACCCGTTAAAAAGAAATCGCATACTTTTTTTAATGTGCGAAACAAGCAACACTTAAATTAAAGATGAGTTCGTTGTTGATCGTTTGTTGTAGTTCGCCCTTTTTAAAATCGATTGTTATCGATTTTTGTCTCCGATAAGACCATGCCACATTGTACGAGTTATCCAACCGATTTGTTAAATCATAGTGGCGGACAATATATTTTCAAATGATCGTGGCTTTTAATAGTGATATTTGTATTATTTTATTGAATTATATTTAAACAAGGTTAGTATTCAATACATATACAATTCAACAAATAAAGTTAATTAATTTATTATTTCAGCAATGTTCTTTGCATTGGCGTCCCTTTTAGCAAAGAAGTCAAACTGAAATCGAGTTCATCCCTGTTATTTTACTCAGAAATATAGCTGCGTTTTTGGTTAAGCCGAGAAGTATGGATAGCAAAATCGGGAAGTCAATTGTTAACAATTTGCTCAAATTTTGTTCGTGTCTAAAGCAATAGTCCAGATGTACTGGACTATAACGTTTTACTCGTACATCTATCAAAAAAATTAGGTTAGGTTAGAAGGCCTCGTACCGGTGTCTAACCTTGAAAAGCTGATACGCGGTTGTGATTGTTCTTTGTTTATGATAAAAATTACGCTATAAGTTGTGTAGGAAGCTGCCCTCTTTCCACGCCAAGCCGTTTATAAAACTAAGCAGATCTAACAGAAAGATAAATCTTCCACTTCTAGAAGAAAGTACTTTACCTGGTAATGTCGCCAACTTTTGTAAATCCGATAACATACACGGCAGTATTCAACCATTCCCACCTGTCATTCTCTTGTCATCTCTCTAATGTTACAATGTCTCGACAGGACATCATGATCACTTTTTTTTTTCCAGCAGTGTTTTGGTTCTGTTCTTGTCTACTTAGGCTAAAGAGCACTAGCAACCTAACATTTGTCGGCCCTAGTCCATTCTAGGTTATCCTTTGTATGAATATGTAAAGGGTGATCCATCTAGAGGATCAGAACAAAAAAAATATAAAAATTCAAATCAAGTGTGGAATCTTTATTGGTAATTTGAAAGGACATTTTATGGCATTTATTTTTTGAATATAGTTTCTTTCAAATATTGCCCGCCTCAGGGTTTCCATTCTGAGGGTCCAATTTTGAATGACTCCTTCGAGCATTTCGACCGGTATGGCTTTAATGACAGGCGTAATGTTGGCTTCCAAAACCTGAATCGTAACTGGTTTGTCAGCATAGACTGGGCTTTACGTAACCCCCAAAGAAAAATGTCTAAAGGTTTGATATCACTCGATCTAGGCGGCCAACTCAGCTGTCCAAAACGTGAAATTAGCTGCTTTTCGAAATGACCTCTCAATAGATCCATTGTTTGATCAGCTGTATGGCAAGTGACACCGTCCTGTTGAAACCAAGTGCTTCAAATTCAGGTAGCATAAAGATAGATATCATGGCGCGAAAGCGAGCAACATTCACGGTTACGTTCCGGCCATCACCATTTTTGGAAAATATGCACCGATGATTCCACCAGCTTATAAACCGTACCAAACCGTGGTTTCTTCTGGGTATAATGGCACCTTCTTGTTGCTCTTCAGCCCAATTGCGGCAATTTTGTTTATTGACTTTGCCCTTGAGCCAGAAATGGGCCTCATCACAGATCAAAATTTTGGTCGAAACAGCTCATTTCCATAATACAGTTGCCAACATTTAAAGGTAATTATTTTCAAAAAATAAATGCCATAAAATGTCCTTTCAAATTTTAAATTAAGAGTACACTTGTTTTGAATTTTTATATTTTTTTGTTCTGAAAAATACCCCTAGATGGATCACCCTATATATGCAATAGCCTGTTAATGGGCTTCTGCAAAGTTGTCAGCATCTGAAGCATTGTTAGACGAGCCAACGCGTGCCAGTTCCATCAACAATACTGTGGAATCCAGCATCCGGCAATCCGGATTAGGTGTCCGAACGGTCGGTTTTTTAAAATAGCTGAAACCCGACATGTCTTTGGCAGTCGGGTTTGTTAGTTTTTGTTGTTGCATGTAAAAGTAAATGAAATTCATAATTTCGACTAAGAAAAAGATAGTAATAAATCGATGTTATGATTTATTACTATGGAGAAACAAATAATTTTGGATTCAAGCCCTTTCATTGGTTTACTCCTTATACAAATGGTGGTCTGTGGGAACAAAAAACAACCAACCTTAAATCATATAAGTCCATTTTTGAGTAATGTTTATTGTCAATTATTTTCATGCCCAAAACGTCAAAAGCACCTGATGTTCTTAAAGAGCGATCTTTAAGAAAGCTCGAAAAAAATTGGGCAAAGTTTTGACATGGGTGCCCCGTGTCAGACTCTATCAAAGGCCTTTGAGTTATCCAGAGCTACGACCTTACTCTTACTAAACTTGTGGATAGAACGACTCCAACGCTCCGACTGTCGGTGACTTGGCAGGTCGTTGGTCTCTAAATACCTCACAAGGTGGTTCACCATGCTTTCTCTCAATCTCAATTGGCCGATAATTCGCAGGATTATTGGCTTCACCCTTTTTGGGGATCGACTGGATGTTCGCAACCTTGCACCATGCTGGGAAGACCCCCTTACGGTAAGCAAGGTTGCGTAATGAACAGGCTAGCGTCAAAGATCACTTGCATAGGACAAGTACCGAAAAAGCACCCGGGCCCGGGGATTTATTTACATACGTCTGAATGGGAAAATATTTTACATTCTTAGGTAAAAGTCTAAAACCGGAATGCTGGTACTGATGGTTTCGTTTTTCTAAAAACAAACCCGACCGCAGGGTTTTTTAAAACACTGTTTATAAAAAAACCTGAAATGGCGGTTTTTTGACACTACATTGAGTTAATATATTTTTTATTCGGTTAGTTAATATGTTAAAAATTTGTGCTGCTTTGTCTATAGCCAGTATCTCGGCCCGAAAAACATTACAACTTTCGTTCAGTTGATATGACTCGCGCATTTTCCTTTATATAAAAACCAGACCTGGTGCCTACTTTCGTTTTTACGCATCGGTCTAGTTTAAGATGTCTGGAAGTTGTTTCCACAAATCTTCCAAATGAAGTGGAATTGTGTTCAGGCAAAAATCATGCATTCCGAAATTAATTAATAAAGTTCGTATCTAAAGGGTGTTTATTGTAAATAAAAAAAATTGTTTGCAGAGAATTATCCTAATAGTTTTTCTTATCATAAAAGGATCTATGACAATTATGTGGTAAACAAAATATCGGCCAAATAAAGCCACGGCTTCGGAGACAGACCTATAACAGATGGTCCATATTTACAATGACTGGGACATAATGGAGGTTCAATGTCGTTAATGTAACGAATTTTCTCATCATTTAGGAATTGAACTGAATTTTTCTTGGCTTATTGACTTTCATTTAATTATACCTAAAGAAAGAAGTGCAACGGTGTCAAATCACATGATCGTGACGGCCAATAATAAAGACGAGATAACACGGTCATTGAACATCTCGCCAAAAGGCCCATTGTTTCGTTGGTTGTGTGGCAAGTGGCACCAACCTGTTGGACCCAAATATCGATCAGGTCTAGGTTAAATTTCCTACATTGACCAAATGTTTGTCCACTGTGGACACATTTGTTCAATTATGCTGGCAAAAAAAAATCACGAAGTGCACAAAAAGCATTTGATTTGAACGCCAATTTTCGTAAAAGGCTTCAAGAATTGCTAAAAATTCGTCAAATACTAAAACTGTCTAATATAAATTCAATTCATTTCCATTCATTTTAGTCGTTTCTCGCACCAAGGGAAATCATTGGTTTTGATATCAACTTGGGTCGAGTTCAATATTTGGATACAATAAAAACAAGTCTTTGGACATGTTTATGTTGAAAAATACATATTTGCAAAACTCCACTGCACACCTCTTCATTTGAACTCGGATAGAAACAGTCATGTTGGTCCGATGGCAAATTTGACTATGTCCTTAGTCGTAGATGTGAAATTGGCTTACGTTTACGCAACGCTAAAAGTATTAGCACATTGTAATTTTGAAAGGTTTCCTTCTCACAATTTATATTAATGCACTACACCACTCGTTAGAAAAGGTTGTAATAAGTTAGTCTCATGCTAATGGGTCGAAAAATCGGTTACTTACAAAAATGGTTTCACGGATTAACATACCACAAAAATTGCGCACGACTTCTTATGTTGGCTGGAACCAATAAACATTTAAAAAAATAACTCAAGTGACGAAAATATGAAACTTCAAACAAATATTCTTTTATTCCTAAATCAATTCATATTTCTACTAAGTAGGGACATAAATACTGTTACACACGTTTTTTTTTGGACCAAATATTTTTTAATATATTTATTGATGTATAATGTATCCAAAAAGAATCTACTTATTCGAAATGTCCGCCTTTTGCATTTACAGACGCCTTAAGTCGCACTGGCCAATCGTCAATAGCTGCACGAACCCCGTCCATTGGAAAATTGGTCACAGCTCGAACCAAAGCAGTCTTAAGAGATCCAATGTTGGGTTATCTTTTGTGACAAACCTTGTCCTCTAAAAACGTCCACAATTTGTAATCCAATGGGTTCAAATCTGGACTGCCTGAGGGCCATTCTTCAGAGGAAATGAAAGCTGGCAAATTGTTTCGAAGCCAGGCCTAGGACGTTGGCTGGTTTTGGAACAGGGAATCGTTAAGAGGCTTCACAACAGCTTCCAAAACGGTTTCTTGGTAAACTTTGGCCGATGTTTTGACTCCTTGTTCGCAGAAATGCAGGTCAGTGACCCCATCGTAAGAGACACCAAACCATGATTGAAGCTGGGTGATGACCAGTTTCCACCCTTGGGATCAGTTCAGATGCTTCCGTAGATGACAGCGCATACACTCTAACATTTTGCTTGTAAAATTTTTCCTGGACGGTAAAATTTTTTCATCGGTGAACAACATTTTTTTGTGGAAGTTATCAGCGTGCTTCACCAAAAGACGTTTGCATTTTTCAAACCTATTTTTTTTAAAGCTGCAGTCAATAAATATCCGGTACGTCATTTGAAAGCCCCAAGTTCCAAGTCTTTTTTAATCATGGACATTTGCGTGATATTCATCTCACGGGCCATGATTTTCTGTTTTCGGAGCGGATTTCTGTGAATTCTTGATTTAACGGCTTTGATGACATGCGGTGTTCGAACAGAGCGTGGGCGGCCCGACCGGTGGCGGTCTTTTACATCTCCAGTCTCCTCAAACAGTTTTATGCATCTAACAGTGGGTTTTGATGGTGCTTCATCGCTAAAAGTCGAAACAAGTTGATTTAAACACTCTTGTCTCGATAACCCACACCGAAAATCGTAAAAAATCGTCGCACGAAAGTGTTCACGGGATAATTCCATTTTTTGACTAAGATGAATTCTTCAACACACCGCAAAACAAAACAATTCGCCTTAAATGACAAAACCTTCTGAGAGAAGTTATGCCAAAAAGTGTCAAAGTTTCCAATGGAAGTTCCAGTTTGCATCTGGGAACACTAGTATTGTCAGGACCTAAAATATAAATAGCAATACTCGTATTTTCACTTAATGTCGATGTTTGTTATCCCTAAACAGAGGGCAGATAGGCCCAATGTATATTTATCAATTGAGAACCAATAAGCCGCTCAATTATAATTGAGCGGCTCGATTTCATAAAGCGGTGTATGCGTCCATTCGCCTGTTCATCTACAGGCTTGGGCCAAGGATAAGGCCTACTAAGATTGGTTCATATCGTTTCATGTCATTGTATACTTCGAAGGTCTTTTTCGATTTCATAACCTGCAGCTCTAGAAACCTCAACATATTACAATTTCTTATAAATGGTGGTTAAATTTTAAGGGCCGATGTTTAATGCGAACCACATCTAAACGTCCAGTTTTTTTCTGCATTTCATTTGATAGACAGACTAACTCAATTAGAACCATGGAAAGATACACAAGCGAGCAACGCGATAAAGTTATTCAGGCTTATTATGAGAATAAAAATCAATTTTCGAAGAAAATCATCTTCAGTGATGAGGCACATTTTCACCTCAGTGGATTCGTCAATAAGCGGAATTGCCACATTTGGACGAATTATAATCCAAGAGTGATTGTCGAAAAAACAATGCACCCACAAAGAGTGCCTGTTTGGTGCGGTTTATGGGCTGGCGTCAACATCGGGTCGTATTTTTTCTAAAATGATTTCTTCCGGATGGATGTAATCCGATCTTGCGCGTAGTGCTTTTTTAAAGATCTATAACGAAGCCTGGTAAACTTGGTTCAAATCGGTCCTTACTTTCGTATAGCCTTTATACCAAGGTCCGTCCTGATTTGAGTTTCTGACGTTCTAGAAGCCACAAATTAAGTCCGATATTGCTCAAATTACGAGAGACTACTAATCTAGTAAATTCTGATTGACATGCAGTTATATTAGAGAAGATCTCTATTCTACATAGGGTGCACAATAGTATCATCCCACCTACGCAGATGTCATGGACTTTATGAGGTGGACTGAACGAACTCTGACTGCTCCCTTTGCTAGTATAGGAAAAAAATCGGCAATGTTGGGATCGGTGGTGAACGAGGACAAAACAAAGTTGCTGTTTGCATCGACAAAAACGATTTCAAGACAACACCACCAAGGCAATGTAAATGATGACTGGAAACAAATCAAAACGGAGAATCATTAGATAACAGGTGCTATTTTTGGATTTGCAAACAGCTAAATATTAAAGCCCTCTCTCGGCAAACAATAATCAACAACACGCTTATAGTACCCATGTTTATACATGGCAGAGACGTGGGTACATGCTTAAGTGGATGAAGAGATTTTGGGAATTTTCGAGATACAATTTCATTGTAGAATTTATGGACCCCTTTGCTTAAACAGTGAATACGAGTATTGACGGCGAATGAACAGTGTGCTTTATGCCGACATCGACGTTGTCGGTCCCAACAAACTACAATGTCTGCAATAGCTGGAACACGTTGCGCGAATTGATGTTAATGCTTTACCACTGATGGTCACCAGCGCAGGATCGAAGCGTGCGGAATTAAGGTCTTATCGTGTCGGAATTTATATCTAATCGTTTTATTAAAAGGATGTAATAACCTATTAAAAATATTTCTACAGCCCAAAATAAACACAACATTATCACGTCAACCTAAGGATTTTTTTAAGTGCAGCTGCCTGCATGATAGCCGCTGTATTGATAAAAACTGACTGACTGACTGAAGCTGGAACACGACCATTTAGTACTTAACACAAGGAGATCTTCAAAGCCAACAGGGAAATGCTGTCAATGCGGATTGTCAACTTGAAATGACCACAAACTTCACCATAGAAATAACCCTATAATACAATTGCAATGGACAAAGGTACCTCGAAGTTCTATAGTCTGCGTGGAATATTGGATTTTCTTGCAATGGCTTCTCTACAATACTTATATTATTCAACGGTAAAGTTTATAAAGAGATATTTACTATAAATTTACTTATATTTAATTAACAAGAAATCTGAAATGCAACAGCAGAATTTAAAAAATTATACTGATACCCGAATCACGTACAATGCATGTACGGGAGTATTTCAAACGTGTTTGCTTAGAACGCGTCGTTTTGCCCTAATGCAGTGGAGATCGTAATGATGACAATGGAGGTGGAGATTATGATGACTGACGCAAAAAAAATGTATTCTCTCCTATCCAATGGTTCGATTCTATTTCTGAGTATTTTTTTGCATTATCAGAATTCAATTTAACATGAATTTTTCAATGCACATTGTCTATTTATTTGTCCAGTATACAAAACAGAGATACGCAAAATTTCAAATACATAGCCGGTCAAAACTGACTTTAATATACTCTATACCATCGGGAGATTTTGGAAATCGAATAAACACATATTGTAGATATTTGCATTTTTTGAACACACATGGGAAGAACTTAATGAAAACCCAGGTGAAGGTTTAGTACTCTACAGTATGCATTGCGTTCCAATATGGATTTGACAATGTTGGGAAATATGGTTGTTAGTGGGGTAGTTTATCCAAACCCTTTTTAGCAAATAAGTCCTTAATAAGTTAAGAGGACATATAGGTACTGAAATTAAGGTTTTTTTTTGTAGATAATCTTAATTTTGAACTATTCTTCAAATGGACCCTAGCGACCCAAAAAACCGGTTCTCCAGATCAAAACATATACGATCATAGACGGTTTTACTTGGTCATAATGACAGAATGTAGCAAACGATGAAAATTTTTTACAGTGGGTCGAGATGGTTTTTGTATGCCTTTATCTGACAAAAACGAGGTGGATTTTTTTATTTGGTTAACGAACGTTCCCGACGCCTCTCAAACTTGCGAGAGGTCCACACTCCCATGACTTAGGGACAACGTAAACAATATGGACTGATCCATAATGGAGAGATGACTAGAAACGCCATATATTTAAGTTAGCTACAAAAAATTATCAACAGCCAATCCGTACCAACAATTATAATAATTACAAGAAAATATGCCAGAAGGCAACAGAAGGCAGTGCGAGAGATTTTTATTGTGTTTACTTTGTTCGGCGAAATACTCAGCTGCCGGCAGTTTCTCATTGAATTGAAATCTGCCTGTACTTAAGTGTATAGCATTTGACCATTGTAAAAATTTGAAATTCAGAAAACTAGAGGTAAACAATTAGCAAATAAGTATGAAAATTTAGAATTTTTATGAAGACAATGAATTTAAATAAAACATAATTATACTCGTAGATTAAAATGCATCAAAAATTTAGGAGAAGTCAATTAAATGATATAAAGAGCTTAAATCAGAATACATTCTACGAAATGGATCACCACATGCATAATTGTACCTTTGGAAATCCAATTGTAAAAACTAATAGTATCTAGAAGGTCTAAATGGGAGGTTAATAGAAATGTTTGATATTACAAATTTAGAAGCCACAACACCACGGATAATTTTATATACCATCATCGTATCCATCATAGTTCGCCCATTGTTTAATGATGACAGTTTATTAAGATTTAACCTGCTACGTGCTATATATATTTCTGGCCTAATAATGATAATGCGAATATTTATTATAAAAAATGGTTTTTATTGTTTTTCAAAGTATTCTCCAACTTGATTTATACACTTTTGCATGCGCTCAAACTGAATTGTCGAAGCACTTTTTCCACTCCGATTGAGACATCTCCAAACCATGGGTTTTTAACGCTTCAACAGCATCTTCTGGCGACGAAAATCGTTGACCACCCATTTTTTCTTCATGTGCGGGAATAAAAATAAGTTATTGGGTGCCAAGTCCGGGATGTACGGCGGATGACCCATCAATTCGACGTTTTGGCCGGTCAAAGCTGGAGCTGGTTTGAGTCGATGTGTCAGAGCTCGCATTGTCATGGTGCACAATGATTCTTTTCTTATTCGTCTTTCGAATTTCATCGAAGACTTCAGGCAAACAAATTGTGGTGTACCACTCAGAATTGACTGTTCTACGTTGTTCAAGCGGAACAGTCGCCACATGACCAGTTTTGCTTCGAAGTGCTTCTTCCACGAACAACTTACATGGCCGATTGCTGCTTTGTTACGCATAGATACATGATTCATCACCTGTGACTATCTTATAAACGCCTTTTGAAGCACCGCGATCGTATTTTTTTTTTAAAATTTCTTTGCACCAACCGACACGATCCTTTTTTGATCGATTGTCAAATTGTGCGGGATTCAACGAGAACAAACCATTTTTACGGACAGGTGTTCATGGAATATCGAATGTATGCTGGTAGAAGAAATGCCCATTATCAGTTCACGCACGTCATTAATGTTCTCTGGCACAACGGCAGTTTTTGGACGACCTTCATCTTTGAGCAAGCGTCGGCCAAGATTAAATTCATTCAACCAGTTTTACGCAGTGCTATAGGCTGGTGCTTCATCGCCTTACAAAGATTTAAGTTCATCGATGCACTCTTGTCGTGATAATCCACGACGAAAGTTGTGAAAAATGATCGCACGAAAATGTTCACTTAATTCCATTTTTTTGCCAAATTGATTTTTTCAAGTCACTGTAAACAACGCAAATGATGGCCTTACGTCAAAACGTTCTGAGCACGTTTATGCAACACTTAGTGTTGCCTAGGCCAGAAGTATATATTGCAACTCTCGTAAGAAAAAAACCATTCTATGCCTTCTGCAACCAAAGTATCTTAGAGTAAATAACAGATTTGGGCAAGTCGTTAATGAATAAAAAAATATAACACCGTTCAACACGCTTTTGCACACATGAAGAAGACCTATATATTCGGAATCTACGTCGAAAAATAAACTACCCGTGTGTCCCAGTTTTTCTAGATCAATTCGTATTTTCGCGAAAAATGTGAATATATATTTGGTTAAAAACCACTTATATAGACATATTTTGTATTAACATACAAGTCCATATCCATAAATTTTTTGCAAAATATACGAATTGATGCAGAAAAAGTGGGATACACGTGTATTTTATTTTTTCCCCCTCTTTCAGAATATACTAATTTTTTTCATGTGTGCAACCAAAAGCTTAAATTTGTCATACAGTGTAATAGGTCCAAGGTGGAACACCAGAGGATATGAGAATTGTTCTAGAGAGACTTCTCTCAAATAATAATACTCAATTTTTTATTTAAATCTTCTACGTTTCACTAACGTGAAGTGTAAACATTATCTAGTTTTTAAAGAGTTTTGAGACTTAATAGGCTATTTGGGTAACTTCTTTAATTTCTTTGTACAAACTCCTTAACTAAGGCCATATCTGGCCAAAATTCAGGGTCAACGACCTTAGAGAATATATCTGCTGATGCATTTATCTTAAACGAAGATAAATGATTAGAAAAAGATTTAAATTTTTTAATATTAAAGTCGACGTCATCTTTTTACTTTGACTTAATATACTGTTGAATTTTGTCAATTGTTCTGTCTGGGGCAAACCGAGAAATAAAAACTTTCTGGAATGACAGTCGATTTCTTCTGTCCGCTATTAAGTGCAAACAGTCTTAACGTCAGTAAACATTTGAAATTTTAAATTAATACCCTTTTAATACACAAATTTGATTTGTCAAAATTAAATGCACCTACAGTAGGCCAAACTTAACCTAATTAGATTCTTACCGAAATTTTGTTTTTTTGTGTGTTTCCGTTTTTATTTTTGAATCAACATGTTTTTCAACAACGTGGGTCTAAAGGCTTGAGTACCTCAATATGGGACCATACTCCAGTAGATCAGTTCTCCAAAATGTCTTTGTTGCTGAGTTCTTTTATTTTAATAGTTATTGGGGCAAAGATTCGAAATACCTTAGGGCCCGTGCTCCAGGAATATCATCATAACCGGTGCATACTTTTTTAGTTCTATGTTTGAAATGATCTACTTTAAAATATATCGGCAAACCGAAGATCATGCGAACGAATACCTCAAACACCTTCACTCTTAGTATCGACCACATTGTACCGACAACAGCCTAGTTTCTGTTACCTTAGACGCAAATAAACATTATTCGGTGGCCCTTCAGTCAATTTGTTAGGCCTATAAGGCAAGCTGTTCACATACTTAGTACCCGAACGTGTGAGATAAAAAATACGATTGTATGTAGGCTGCATAATTACATCAGAAATGAAAAAATAATATTTACAAAGAATGGGCATAAAGATAAAGGCACAGTCGAAAGGAAAATGAGTCAAACGACACAAAGCAGGGGCATAAAGTTACAAGCCACAGTCAGGAGGATCGTGAGTCACAAGATATCCATATCAGCGGCCTTTACACCTTTACAACGAACAACTAATATGCACACACGTTTGTTGTAGGTGCAATACTGAAGAATGCACATGTACACAGGGTGTTACATTCTGCCGTGATAATTTATGTTTGGCAATTTGTTATGAAGGTAACGAGAACATTTAAGAAATTTATATAAAATTCTGTAGGTGGTATATTATCAGGGCAGTCATCTCTTATTATATCATAAGTAGAGCATTCTGATAATTATGAATTTGTCTCTGGATGGAATCTGTATACACCTCGTATTCTGTTTCGCTGTGAAGCAGTTCTGTGGAATAACTCCAATGTTTGTTATTAATGATTTTAAAGAATTTTTTTTTTTATTTATTAGCATTTTATTTAAATGACATTTGGCGGATTTATGCCATACTGGCATATGATAAAATCGGTCTCATGGCACACTCGTTTAACATATTTTTATTCGCATAGTTTAGAATTGAGAGCCGGTTCATTAAAGGCCACAGTGCTCGAAAGGACTTCATAGCAAGCTGCCTCGATATGGGATAATTTTTTTTTCAAATTTGACACCAATATATTTTACTTGGTTTACGATATTAATAACGTTGTTGTGTTGGGAAAGGATTGTTTGTGTTTTACGAGGGCAGATCAGCAATTCCGTGACTATTCGAATAAAAAAGTTTTTTTTTTGCAAAAAAAAAAATAATTTTCAACATAATCTCCATTTAGCTCAATACACTACTGCGTCCAACGTTTCTTCAATTTTTGTTTCCCTTTCAGGAAATAGGATTTTTCGAGGTCCATAAAATAGACTTTTGTTTGATCAATATTTTTATCGTTGTAGCTATATCTATTTCCACCGAGCCTTTTCTTTACGTTTGGAAATAGTCTCTGGGGCTGGATTGGAAAAATATGGCGGCTGAGGCACCATTTCGTAACCCAATTCTTGAAATTTTGCCATTGAGAATGCACACGTGTATTATCTTGATGAAATGATTATCGCGGCACGCATCTGCTGACAGCTATCTTAAACCAACTAATCATATAAAATCGAAACCTCATTGCCATATGATGCGTATGGCATAGAACGGCACACTCTTACTCTTTGATCGGCCAACACCATATCGGGGACTTTTTCGACATTTTCAAATGTATTGACCTCAATTCACCGTTCAGAACTTTCAGCGTCATTTGTACTTGTGCGACCACAACGAAAGTCAGTAAACCACTTTTTAACATTGAAATGGATGCTGAGGAGTCCCAATAGAATTTATCAAGCTTTTCCTTGGTTTAATTGACGGGTTTTCCGCAAAAAATAATGTTCATTTTTAATAAAACCCACAAGGTTGTATGTTTTGAAAAGCTATTAAACACAAACAAAATGACAGAACTCTCAAAATTTGACAGTAGTCTATTAACAGAAGGTACTTGATGGGAGAATTTTATATAACGACGAGGGAAGTTGGAAAAGTCACGGAATTATTGATCTGCCCTCGTATCAGATGCAAAGAATTTGATGCAAATGCAAGACTTCTTTCTATTTTTGTCCAAAGAGCACTTGTAAGCTTGCTCGAGGTCAGAAGTGCAGTATCATCTGCATATAGCATATTATGCTATTATATATCCATTGTTTTTGAACCTTGTTTTGTAACCGGATGTATGAAAGGCGTACAGGAGGGGAGAAAGAACAGAACTTTGATGAAGGCCCGACAGAATAATTTTGGAGAAGGGCAGTACGTTCTCTACTGATACACTGAAGCTTCAATTGTCAATTTGTCCACTTGTTATCAATAACTATATTTAAGGGGTAAGCAAATTCTAAATCTAATTAAAGATTCGAAAGTTTTGATTTCAATAGTCCGGTAATTGTAATTTATTTGTTAGTGTATAAGTATATAAAGGGTGTCCCAAGAAGAACGCAATTTTTAAATCTGGCAACATTCGAAGTGTCATTGTTTGACATTTGAACAATTGTTATTGTTTGTTAGTAGAAGGTACGAGGTTAGTAAAAATGGAGCGCTACACGAAAGGGAGTTCGTTAATTGGGTATTGGAGAGACAACATGAAAATGCTGATTTTGCCGATAAAATCATCTTCAGTGACGAGGCCCATTTTCATCTTGATGGCTTCGTCAATAGGCAGAATTGTCGCATTTGGGGTGAGGAAAATCCTCGAGTGATTCACGAGAAGCAAATGCATCCTCAACGTGTCACTGTGTGGTTTTTGGGCTGGAGGAATCATTGGACCTTTTTTTATGAAAATGAGGCAGGTCAAGCGCAAACAGTCAATGGTGTTTGGTATCGTGAAATGATAACCAGTTTTTTCTTGCCTAGAATTGAAGAAATGAATGTGGAGGGCATGTGGTTCCAACAAGACGGCGCCACATGTCAGAGCCAGAGAAACAATTCAATTGCTGCATCAGTAATTTCCAGGTCGTGTTATTTCGCGTTTTGGAGATCAGAATTGGCCGTCTAGATCGTGCGATTTAACACCATTAGATTTTTTTCTTTGGGGTTTTTTGTCGATGGTTTACGCGAATAAGCCGACGACGACTCAAGCTTTAAAAGACGAAATTGGACGCTGCATTAATGAAATACCGCAGCATTCATGCAAAACGGTCATTGAAAATTTCATTAAAAGATCGCGTGCATGCCAGCAAAGCCGCGGCGGCCATCTGCACGATATATTGTTCCATACATAACCTCATTCTGTCTACTTTACGATATAATAAAGTTTCACGATTTTTTCTTAAATATCTGTGTTTTATTTAAAATTTAAAAATTGCGCTCTTCTTAGGACACCCTTTATATCAGGAATACATTTAAAATCTAACAAAGCGAATGTTTGGTAACAACTCAGTTAGTTGATATCAGTTTTTTTCACATTTTCAAAATAGGAACTTATAATCATTTCTCGGAATTTGTAAATTAAAATATTTTGAAAACTGTTTCTTTAGTTCTTCAATACGACGGTTGCTATACACTAAGTGTCGCCTGGCGCCATCTGACATTTCCATTGGCAAGTTTGACATTATTTAGCATAAACGTACTTAGAACGTTTTGACGTACGACCATCATTTGTGTTGTTTACAGTGACTTGGAAAGAACAATTTGGCAAAAAAAAATAGAATTAACTCTTGAACATTTTCGTGCGATTATCACGAAAAGAGTGCATCGATGAACTTAAATCTTTGTATGGCGATATAGCACCATCCTATAGTACTGTGAAAATCTGGTTTAATGAATGTAATCGTGGTCGACACTCGCTCAAAGACGAAGGTCGTGAAGGTCGTCCAAAAACGGCCATTGTGCCAGAGAACATTGATGCCGTGCGTGAACTGATAATGCATGATCGTCATGTGACATACCGTGAGATAAGCGCATGCTTGGCATACATTCGATATTGCTTGAACACCTGGCCCGCCTTTTTGACCGGCCAAAACGTCGAATTGATGGGTCATCCGCCGTACAGCCCTGGCTTGGCACCCAAGGACTTCCTTTAATTCCCGCACATCAAGAAAAAATGCGTGGTCAACGATTTTTGTCGCCAGAAGATGCAGTTGAAGCGTTCAAAAACCATGTTTTGGAGGTGTCTCAATCGGAATGGAAAAAGTGCTTCGACAATTGGTTTAAGCGCTTGCAAAAGTGTATAAATTATGCTGGATGGAATACTTTGAAAAACAATAAAACCATTTTTGATGATAAATATTCGCATTTTCATTATTAGGCCAGAAATATATATAGCAGCCCTCGTATATACATAGTTAGAAACTGAGCATATTTATAAAAAGGAAATTGTTCAGATAAACATGACACCTCCATACAATACTCTGTTTTCAAGTAAAAACTATAACACTGCGTATCTTGAAAACCATCAGAGCAGCATATTTACGGAATTTCAGCAAACATTCTTCCAATCAAAAAAATTTTTATTTTCTGGTACGCTTGACATGATTTTCTTGATATGTTTGGATGTGTTTTATATTGTATGTGCCATGTCTTAGTAATTATGGGTATAATTTTTTTTTAAAAACTAAGCTTATTTTTCCTCTGTGAGATAAATTTGAGTTTCTCACACAAAAATACGGGCGTTGGTATTGGAAGCTATAATTTAGAAAGGGAAACTGAAAAAAAAATAATTTTAGGCCTTTCATTGAAAACGAAAGTTGATATATCAAAAGTCAAAGGGTGAGCGCACAAAAAAATACACACCAATTAACTAGGGGAGTGCGTGTCAGTCATTTTTACATACTCGATGTCGCGTATGCAAAAATGTGTTTGGAAGACGTTACTTTTAAGCTTTGTTTTTTGGTAGTGGTGTAAACTTATAAGGTACATACGAAATGTGTTTAAACCTGAAACTTAGTTGATTTACCACTGAAAAATTGCACCTTTTTATTTAATTTGCCAAATTGGCATTCTTGTTTTGTAAATCACGGTAAATAAAAACGGCACTAATACAAGGTGAGCCAAAAGTTACCATGGGTAAAAAACTTTAATAATTTTTTCGTTTATTAATTTTTTTTATATTTTTTCTCAGATTATATAATATACAAAATGGACATTTTTTACACAAGTATGAAAAAGAAATGACTCCCGTTTTCAGCTTCGCAATGATAAGCTTGTTTTAGAGCATTTGCCATAAGATCTTTCAAAATGTATGGCTGTAGCGTTCGAATTTCTGCAACAATGTTGGTCTTGAGTTAAAGGATTGTCTCGGGCTTGTTCGCATATACTCGCTTCTTCAAATAGACCCAGAGAAAATATTCGGGTGCGACAAATGGCGATCGCGCTGAACAAATAATTTCCGATATTCTGAATGCTATTCATTCGCTCTCCAAAAATATGACTAAAAATTCCCATTGTGTCTCAAGCAGTGTGGGCAGTGGCTTCATCCTGCTGAAACCACATCTCAGGCCTGTTTTCAAGAGCAGGGTAGAGCATTCCTGATTTTCGTCCAAAGGAAATTTAGGCGGCAGCTTGGCGTAACTCCATTCCATTATAAGGCAGGTAAAGATTTTTGCCGAATCTGAAAGCATCGCACAAAGACCGTACCATCGAGATCCCTATGTTCGGGTTCAAGACACCTACGCGGTTGTAGCATCTTCAATTCAGGCAAATCAAGCGTTTCGATTCGAAACTTATCGGCGCCAATTGCATTTAGCAGACGGTCATTACAAAGGATAATTTATAATGACTTAAACTTGTCCAAATTACATGCAAGTTAAACCGTCTGGATTTGCCTACTCGAATCGAATTTTGCCAAAAAATTATTAAAATGGCCGAAGACGACAGCAGCTTGATAAATTTCTAGTTTATGTCCGATGAGGACCATTTTGATCTAAAAGGCAATATAAACAAGGCATCGGTTCCAGCAAGATGGATAAACTGCAATAAACTGACTGCACCAGACTTGTTTTATTATAACTAGGCATATAAAATTAAATTACGTTTTTTATACATTAAATAAAAATAAATGAAATACATACATTGATTAAAAAAATGATTTGAATTTCTTGTTATATCACAATTGGCGTGCCACTTTTTACAACAATTTGACCAATTCCACGCAAAGATTTCCTCTACTTCGTGCAAGTGTCTTAAAACTTGTGCTTGTATTCCCATCGTAATTCTTTTGCTATTTTACTTAGTTTTTCGTAGAAAATTACTGTTTTATGCTGATGAATCTACGTTTTAATACTTAATTGGCACATCTCCGAAATGTGTTGTCACCACTTTTAGAATCTGGCGATTGTTCACGCAAAGAGATGCCACTGTTTACTTTAGTTTGACGCGTAAAATTTAATGTACCCAGTAGGGTCATAAACACTTACAACATTGAACACACCCATTTCAATAGTAGAACTGAACATACCCCGTTAATGTCATATGGGTTTTGAAAGCTAACCTCAGTAGCGTTTGTCTGTAACGGTGTTTTAAAATTGTTTCAACTTTCATCATGGAGTGGTCAGATAATGAGAACCGTATCGCTGTAATAGAGCTTTTCAAGTGTGAAATGAAAAAAGCGATATTTTCAAAAGGCACCGGCCACTAGGGATTAGCCGCATGTTCGTCTACCGATGCATAAAACTGTTTGAGGAGAATGGGGATGTAAAAGACCGCCACCGGTCAGGCCGCCCACGCTCTGTTCGAACACCGCATGTTCTCAAAGCCGTTAAATGAAGAATTCACAGAAATCCGCTCGGAAAACAGAAAATCATGGCCCGTGGGGTAAATATCACACAAAAGTCCATTAGTCGAATCATTAAAAAAGACTTGGGACTTGGGGCTTTTAAATGACGTACCGGACATTTATTGACTGCAGCTTTACAAAAAATAAGATTGAAAAATTCAAAAGTCTTTTGTAGAAGCACGCTGATAACTTGGACAGATACTTTTGTTCACTGATTAAAAAAAAAATTACCGTCCAAGAAAAATTTATCAAGAAAAATGATAGAGTGTATGCGCTGTCATCGAAGGAAGCATCTGAACTGATCCCAAGGGCGGAAAAGGGTCATCACCCAGCTTCAGTCATGGTTTGTTGGGGTGTCTCTTACGATGGGGTTACTGACCTGCATTTCTGCTGTTCCAAAACCAGCCATGGACTTTCCACCAGGATTCTGCGCCGGCCCATAAGGCTAAAACGTCCCAGGCGTGGCTTCGAAACAATTTGTCAGCGTTCATTTCCTCTGAAGAATGGCCCTCAGGCAGTCCAGATTTAAACCCATTGGATTACAAATTGTGGACGGTTTTAGAGGACAAGGTTTGTCACAAAAGATACTCCAACATTGGATCTCTTAAGACTGCTTTGGTTCGAGCTGTGGCCAATTTTCCAATGGACGAGGTTCGTTCAGCTGTTGACGATTGGCCAGTGCGACTTAAGGCGTGTGTAAAGGCAAAAGGCGGACATTTCGAATAAGTAGATGCTTTTGGATACAACATACATAAATAAATATATTAAAAAATATTTGGTTCAAAAACATTCAGTACTTTTTATTTTACAGCATAAAACGTGTGTAACAGCATTTATGCCCCTACCAAGTATTTTCATAAAATGCGATTTTTTTACGTTGTTGGAATCTGTTCTAGTCTAATTACACCGGTCAACACTAATTTGCGACATAAGGTTTGATAGTCACCTTTAGTTGGTTGGCTTCTGATCACGAATCTGGGCTTCGTTTTGCCAGATTCGCTCTATGTTAGCAGATATTCACATAAATCGTGATAGCACTTTAATTCCGGATAAAAATTGTTGAAGATATAGGCAAAATTCTACAGAAATTTCGAATTTTCGTTGTAAAAAAAATAATCTGAGCTGCCTAAATTTTATGGATTCTTTGCCAGTGTTGTATTTTCGTTATATCGTATTAAAACCCACGTCCAACAAGCTAATACACTCTACAATGCGATTCAATTTGACCGAGTTTTGTTGCCTAGTGAAATTGATGAGTTTTGCATTATAACTTTTTATGTTGGTGTTCAATTTATTTTGAAGCTCACTGTACGCTACGCTTTACACAAATCTAAAATTCTATCATGCTAAAACCTCATTCATACATGCATACATACATATTTTATTGAAAACAAAAAAATGCATTGTGCATGTTAATTTCTTCTCATCGTCAGCACATCATTAGCGGCCGGCCATCGAATCGGATTGATAGATCACAGTAGTAATTATCGAAGCTCAGTAAACGGCCGTAAGTCGCGTTTAAACAAACGGACCCGCAGTCACATTTATGTACATACATAAATACCGACTACGTGAATATTCTGTTGTTTTCTGCTCAATTGTTGCCAGATAACAGATTCGATCGCTCGAACGCAATCAGCCAGATACGGCTTAGGTGTGCTGTACGTACACCTCGCATATGTAACAGGCTTCAGGAAACAAAGAAAGAAGAAGAAGATCCCATTTGTCGGCCATCGTTGACGGTGCAAAATAATCTTTGCTGAAAAAAAACGCAACGCAAAAGTTGTATTTAAAAAAACAAAGCATTTCTTTGTCATCCAAAAACAACCGAACGGAGAGCAGATAGACAGTGTCCGAAACAAGCCACCACCACTCGCTAGTTACAAATAAATACCGCTTCGCCTCCAAATCCATTCAATTGGAAAACATACATAAATTTAAATTGATTAGTGTTGTGACAAGTGATAAATGTTTAAAATGACAACAATATTTAAAATTAACGTCTACATCATGATGATGATGATGATGCTGATGGTTTTTGCGCGCGGTGTTCTAGTGTCAGGTCTTGTAAATTTCAAATACGGTAAAAGTGAAGTCATCGAAGTTAATCACTTACGGGAATACTGATAAGCTTTGTTCGTTTCTGTATTCTAGATCCCATAGTTATCTCTAAAGCCGAATCGGATGCTGTTCGATCCATAACGCCGAGTGATTGGCTGGACTTTACGCGACGCGGTATTGAATCGGACAATCAGGAGAAAAGGTACATTTATCGTCTATTTACATCTGTAGGTTAAAATGCGCCAAGGTCAAGGGGAGGACAAAACTTTGTGTTATCAAGAGCTATTTGTAACCGTTAGTGATCTAAACGATTATTCGGATTAAGAAAACAAGTTAAGATTGGGATCATGTTTGCATTAATAATGGGGGACATAATTTTTTAATTTGTTTGGGAAACGATCGAAATATGAAGTGCGTTTTCAAAACCTCGAAATAAAAAACCTTAAAAATAAAAGTTGAAAAAAAGTCAAAAAATGAAAATTTGGGCGCCTCGAAAAAGATTTTTTTTGATATATCGTAGTGGGGAATTTTTTATGCTAAAAGATATCGAAAACCGATAGCAAAGTGTCGATTGCTAAATCGACCCTAGTGTATGTAGGGTGGGCGATTTAACATTTTTAACTTGAATCGGCTGTAAAAAACAAAATACTGATAATTTGTTCAAATTCGTGGTTTATTTGGAAATGTTGAACCATTCGATGCGTTCGGATGGAGATGGAGAATTGTACCGAAACATCATATTTTCAGATGAACCTAATTTTAACTCGGTGGCTATGTCAATAAGCAAATTTTGTGCATGTGGGGTCAGAGAACTATTGAGAAGCCAATGCATCCACATCAAGTCATTGTTGGTGTGGACTTTGGGCTGGCGGAATTTTCTTCGAAAATGAGCAAGAAGCTGACGTTACCGCGCCATGATCGAAAAATTTTTGTTTTCAAAAATATAAGAGAATTATATTCAACAGGACGAGGCCACATGTCACACAGCCACCTGAACCATCGATATTTAACGCACTGTTTTTGAAAATCGAATAATCAGCCGAAATTGTGATGTCAATTGGCCGCCTCGGAGCCCTTTAGATTATTTTCTGTAGGGAGCCATTAAGGATAAAAGCTACGCGAAGCATCCTGAGACAATTGAACGTTGAAATATAAAATCGAAGTTGCCATTGAAGAGATTCGACCCGAAACAACCAAAGATGTACTGAAAAATAGATCCAAGTATACTCATAGATCCAAGTATGAAGAGTTTTTTTTTTATTTGGCCTTTCCGAATTTAAAGACATTTTTACTTGGTTTTATTTTGTCATTGATTCAATATCAGTATCTGATTCCACTGAGCCGTGTCAGTCTGTACGTCCATTTATTGTTCTATTCAAAGTACAAGTCGCAAATATGAATCGATTTTGACGAATAATAAAACATTGATCAATATTGGGCCAAGTACGAGCCCTTTTTGAAATTGCTTTTTATCGGTTAATTTTTTGTTATGATAATTTTTTAAACATTTAGAGCTGTCAATATTCAACTCTGCTAAAATTTGACCAATTTATCTGAAAGCCACCACACAAACGAAAGGGACGTTTTAAGTTTCTGCCGCTGTAGATACCACAAATTAAATCTGTTCGTGCTTAAATTTTTCATGGTACGTAATACGTGGGCAGTTGTTACCTCTAGTAAAATTGGACAGTTTCTGCACAATTTAAGTATATACTTAGTAGGGACATAAATACTGTTACAACATTGAACACACCCAATAGTAGAACTGAACGTACCCCGTTAATGTCATAGGGTTTTAAAAGCTAACCTCAATAGCGTTAGTCTGTAACGGGATTTTAAAATTGTTTCAATTTTCATCATGGAGTGGTCAGATAATGAGAACCGTATCGCTGAAATAGCGCTTTTCAAGTGTGAAATGAAAAAATCGATATTTTCAAAACGCTCCGGCTACTTGGGATTAGCCGCATGTTTGTCTAGCGATGCATAAAACTGTTTGAGGAGACTGGAGATGTAAAAGACCGACACTGGTTAGGCCGCCCACGCTCTGTTCGAACACCGCATGTCATCAAAGCCGTTAAATCAATAATTCACGGAAATCCGCTCCGAAAACAGAAAATCATGGGCCGTGAAATGAATATCACGCAAAAGTCCATTAGTCGAATCATTACAAAAGACTTGGGGCTTTCTAACGACGTACCGGACATTTATTGACTGCAGCTTTAAAAAAAATAGGATTGATAAATGCAAACGTCTTTTGGCGAAGCACGTTGATAACTTGCACAAAAAAATGTTGTTCACCGATGAAAACACTGTTACCGTTTAGGAAAAATTTAACAAGCAAAATGATAGAATGTATCCGCGGTCATCTAAGGAAGCATCTGAACTGATCCCAAGGGTGGAAAAGGGTCATCACCCAGCTTTAGTCATGGTTTAGTGGGGTGTCTCTTACGATGGGGTCACTGACCTGCATTTCTGCGCCGGCCCATAAGGCTAAAACGTCCTAGGCCTGGCTGCGAAACAATTTGCCAGCGTTCATTTCCTCTGAAGAATGGCCCTCTGGCAGTCTAGATTTGAACTCATTGGATTACAAATTCTGGACGGTTTAGAGGACAAGGTTTGTCACAAAAGATACCCCAACATTGGATCTCTTAAGACTGGTTTGGCTCGAGCTGTGCCCAATTTTCCAATGGACAAGGACGATTGGCCAGTGCGACTTAAGGCGTGTGTAAAGGCACAAGGCAGACATTTTCAATAAGTAGATACAGTATACATCAATAAATATATTAAAAAATATTTGGTCCAAAAACATTCAGTACTCTTTATTTTACAGCTTAAAACGTGTGTAACAGTATTTATGTCCCTACTAAGTAGTATAGTGAGTAACCAAAGACCTTGCTGAAATAAGAACATTCCAGCAGTCAATGATTTTTTTTTGCCAATCTCCCAATTTGCGGCCTGACCTTGCTCAGTAGATGATTTATTTTCAATCTTGATAATATTAAACCATATCCGTCAACTTTTTAATATGGGTCATTTTAACTATATCGCTGCATGTTTTCAGGTGTCCCTTATACAAAGGTCGCTCCCGGTTATAGGCCTTGACCTATTACCAATTAAGTTAATTTTTGTTTTTAGTTCTCGTGCAAATGTCCTTTCGATTTAAGTTACTGGGCAATTGAACTAATACCGTTGTATTAGTCCATTAAGTCAGATCTCGCAACGCTTTTATCAATTGTGCTCTGTTGTCTAAGCCATGTAAATGGAGTAGCCGTTCGAAGACGAAGACATAGGTCCCGGTCAGAGAGTATAAGAATTATATCGTGCACAGCGTTCTGAGATAGATGTTGAGAGACTTCAGCAGGAGTAGATTCGAATATATACTCGTAGTTGGAAAACACCACCCCGTATTGGCGATTATTAAAAAACATAAAATTTTTAATTTTATACAACCTATATTTTAGATTAGAATTAAACCTGGTCAACGCCAACGTCATCGTTCAAAATGGTACAATATCACATGTCCAGCTATTGGATACTCTGCCAAATGATGAAGCACAGCGTGATAGTGAAGTGGCCGACAAAATACTCAAATCTGCACTCTACATTTACAATGCCAAGTGTGCAGCTCAGGGCGTGGCCGGTGAGCGTTGTGAGACGATACTAAGCGACTGTGAACTACCACTCAACAGCGAATTACGCGCAGAATGTGAAAGTGTCGTAGAAAACAGACATAATAGCCATCATCCGTTTAGGAGGCTATTGCCACGTCATTACGCGGATGGTTTTTATCGGGTAAGTGGAACTCCTAAGTTTGGTATTACCGCTTGTAACTTGCAATTAATGTTTCTCTTCCAGATGTTTTCGGATAACCTACCCGCTCCTTTGGGCATAAGTAGCGAACTTTGTGCAGATCGAGTTCAAAAGGAATTTGTGGGAGATAACCAAAGAAACTTGGCGGTGGTCCAATGGGCACAATTTATAGCAAATGATCTTAGTAAAACGGTCGTAACAACTATGAGTAAGTTCTGTTAACTTTTCTAATGACTTAAAAAGGGTGGCTTGAATTTATACTGGATTAGTGTGCTTAATATCACTGTTCTCATTTGGGTTTGTGGTTCGATAATGAATAGATTAGTGCCAGAACAAACCTTAAAAAAACGCGCAGTACTCATTAAAGTACTTATGTCATCAATAGTAACTACAATTCATGCTGAGGTTAGCGAACTTTGTAATGCAAATGGTAATAAGTTGGGCTGAATGAGTTTTTATAAGACCACATGCGACATTTACTATGAATACAATTTTTCGCTGAATTGTCGGGTAATTTTTCCTGATTTCATCGGAGATAAAAATGGCAACTAAAATCGTGTGTAAAGTTACATTGTAGGGAATCTTATAATGTTTCGCATCTTTATGTCAAATATTAGCGGTGGTTTTCCCAGATAGCGTCTTAACATAGAAGATTGATTACGATTTGACCTGACCAGTTTGGTATTTAAAAAAAAGCAAGACGAGTGCGAAATATGGGATCAGCGTTTGCTAAATTATACGAAAAATTTAATTAATAGATATTTTTGAAAATAAGAATTCCGAAGAAGTTTCTTAAAATGTTGCAAAAGAAAATAAGGTAAAAGAGTTAAAGAGAAAGGTCTGGAGCAAAGTCTATGGTCCCGAAAAAATTGGCGTCAAGCAATTAACTAAAGGGTGGTCCAACCATAATGCACAATGTTAATTGTGGGTCATACCTTAACGCCAATTTTTTGCCTAACTTAATTTGACATTTCTTAATTACAATGTTGAAAAATTCAACCATGGAGATGTACACAATTGAGAAGCGTGAAAAGATTGTGGAAGCCTTTTATGAAAATGGGAGTCAGCATAATCGATGTCCACAGTTGATTCGTTCACAAGCAGAATTTCCGCATTTGGCCAAATGGGAATCCACGAGTGATTGTTAAAAAGCCGATGCATCCACGAATAGTGACTGTTTGGTGCGGTTTATTGGCTGGCGGTGTCATCGGGCCTCACTTCTTCTAAAAACAAGGTCGGCCAAACAGTTAGCATGAGTGGTGTTTGCTATTGCGAGATGATAACGAACTTCTTGTGGCCAGAATGGTGGCACTTGCCAACAGGATGGTGACACTTGCCAACAGGATGGTGACACTTGCCAACAGGATGGTGGCACTTGCCAACAGGATGGTGGCACTTGCCAACAGGATGGTGGCATTTGCCAACAGGATGGTGGTACTTTCCACACAGCCAACTAAACAATGGCTCTTTTGCGCGAGAAATTCAATGGTCGTGTCTGTCATGTCGTGGCAATGTTAATAAACGATCATGTGATTGGACACCGTTGGTCTTCTTTCTTTGGGGATATTTAAAAGAAAATGTTTTCGTCAATAAGCAAAGAACAATTCAAGAACTGACAGATGAGATAATTCGGCAAATTAACGACATTGAACCTTCATTATATCCCAGAATCATTGAAAATATGGACCATCGGATAGAGGTATGTCACCGATGTAGTGGAGAGCATTTGACCGATTTTTTGTGTCACACATAACTGTCATAGATCCTTCTATAATAATAAAAAATATTAAGATAATTCTGTGAAAGCTTGTCATAGATTCTTCTACGTATCATAATAAAAAATATTAAGATAATCGTGAGTTTTTGTTGGACCACCCTTTATGAAGTCTATTTTGTGGCATTCGAATTTGAAAGCATTATTCTGGCAAACCAATCATAGAAAGTAAGCAATGGATCGGTTTTTAAAGATTGGGGTCTTACGACAATCTAGTTGACTTTAGAAGAACCAGCATATTTAGGGTTCGTTACAGTGAGTATATAGGCCGCCGTAAAAGCATCTCTGTACAACTCATAAGCTGTTCGGAGTCATTAACTGAAAGTCCCGGTCAGTGAGTACACAAATAATATCGTGAACAGCTCTTTGATTAAAGAGAAGTTGCCCGTTTGTGGGATATTTTAAAAAATATATTTTTAGAGTATGTCAAGAAATAGTTTTGACAACTAAAAATTCAAATTTTATATATTCTTTTTTATGAATTGAATTTTTTTCCATTATTTATGGATTATAATTATTATTATTATCTAAAAATTATAATTATTATTATTATATAAAAACAACAAGAATACAGGAAACACAAAAACCAACCCTAAATGTGTTAAGAAAGTGTTTTTATAACTCCTTTTTGCAAGGATTTTCCTATTTTTTGTAAATATTCCGTTAGGTATATATTCGTCAATTTCAAAGTGACCTGTATAGATTTGATATGTAAATGCAACTGAAGCGTGACATAATTGATATTTTGAGGTGGCTGGTAAAAGAACATCCCATATTGGTAAAAGTGACCAGAAGTTGTCTGTAATGTTTTCTTTAACCAGAGAGACTATATAAACAATTATAAGTCAGGCCGAAATCGTGGAACAACTGCGTTCGAAATAAGCAATTGGTCGTCTGTGGAGCAAACGGAGTGCATTTTGCTGAGAAAAGTTTAAAGAAAGCCACAAGTTTTGACCGGAACCTTAGAAAATAAACTTAAAGAAGGGTGTGGAGTTATTGTTTCGCAGGAGACTGTAAGAAAAGTCATTACCGATTCCACGACAGCCGGTTCTTCAGCCATGGGATGTCACCCCGCTACGGTATGCCGCTACAATAGCAATAAGTCATGAGAAAAAAAAACCGTACATACGCAGAGTTGATCGAAAAAAAGCGTAAAATACAAATATTAAAAAACGTTTGTCTTTTGCCAAATTATATAAAGGAAACCCGAATAAGTTTCTGAACAATGTTATATTCTTGTATGAAACTAAAATACATTTATTACAGCGAATAACTAAGTAGAGTGTGGCATTTAAGGCCATTTAAGGCGTTAGAAACCCGCGATATTAACTCTACAACTAAATTTGCAAAGCTTCACCTAATTTTGAGGTGCTGTTTTCAACTTAAGGGGTTTGTGATTTGATATTTATGGAAATCACAATAGATGAACAACAAATATCTCAGTATTCTTAAGAACCATTAAATAAATAGTGTAAACAAATTTTGGTTTTGAATCTTCGGAACATATTGTCAAGATATGGCTTCTTTTTAACTGCAGCAAATTGTTGAGTACACTTGCCTTAAGTCCGGAGCATAACCACTGAGAAAATGTGTGGACATACTTGAAGAATTTAGTGGGCAAAAGCCATCCAAAAAGCAAAATAGGGCTAAATTCCGCAATACTGGAATCCGGCTGATAAGTATATAAAAAATAAAATATTGTTAAAAAAAAGACTTCAAACTCTGGTGGTTATGATTGCAAGGCACTAAGTACTCCAGGTCAACATACTTTCTTGACATGGTAATTTTTAAGTTTATTTTGTTCTTGTTGTTGTAAAGCTATAACTGTGTGCCGGGGTGACTGCCCTTGGCCGTAGAATTGCTCCTCGGGTCAATCCGGTCCATAGAACCGACTGTCTTGGGGTTTGTTTTTGGGTTTTTTTAGTTTTTATTTTTCGTTTTGCATTATTTTTTTGTTTTTTCCTACTTCGTTAAAAACGGAGTAAAAATGTTTATATTTGACAGAAAAATCTCTGATTTGTGATTTTTTTTTCAATTGTCAAAACACTTTCTTAACATACTGTATGTATAGAGCTTAAAGGTGATATGTTTACAAATGCATTAGGTTTTCTTGACAAGGGCGATTATATATATTTCGGCTTGCCTTTATGAAAATACTCTGGTTTCTAATTTTTATTTTATTATTTTTATCCATTTTAGCAAATGGTGCTCCTATAGAGTGTTGCAATACACAAAACTACAAGCTTCAGCCACGACACTACCATCCGGCTTGCGCACCCTTAACCATTAAGAATGCAACAGATCGTTATGGTCTTACGACATGCCTGAATTATGTGCGCAGTGCTTTGGCAGTGGGAAATAGATGTACTTTCGCGGCACCAGAGCAGGTAAGAAATATCCTGCACCGTCCTATTTACGTATATGCTCTTTACAATAGAAGGATGTGGTATTCTAAACAACGCCTTACATAATGATGGAAAAACATTTTTTTATAAAAGACACACGATATTTTAATTTTGATGATAAGCAACGATCAACGGAAAGAAAAACCAATGGGTTCCCCAGCATCAGCGATAATTGCATACATTAAAATGGAAGAATAACGCATCAATTAAGAAAATGGCAGTAAAGCCCAGACTATTGAGCAAATACGAAGACGGAGAATACTCTAAAGGTATTAAACTCGTCCAACAAACAGGTTCAATTTACTATTGAAAGGACAACAAACCATACTTAGACGCGATAGTTCATCGACAAAGAAATCTTCTGTAATAAGACTGGTATCAGAAAGAGACAGCATTAGGAAGACTAATCAACTTTCATTCTAAATCCCCGACGAATTAAAATCACCACTGCTTAGCATCATCAATAGAGTTTTTAAAATCAGCGACATACATTTTCATAATGCGAATAGTCGGAAGATACGAAACATTCTAAGAAAAAAAGGCTTTACCAATAAAACAAATAATTAGACACGTAAAATGCAAACCACTAGATGACATAAAAAAAGACTTTGAAGATATAGAAATCAACCACATATGGGCCAGGTTTTTCCGAGAGATTCAACCATTCCGATTTACGAAGGAATATCAATAACTCATGACACAGTTTTTATTTCCAATAAAATGTTTTTCAGCATAATCTCCTTTTAGCTTAATACACTTAGTCCAACGTTTCTCCAATTTGTGTATCCCTTCCAAAAAATAGAATTTTAGAGGTCCATAAAATAGGTTTTTGTTTTATCAATAATTTCATCGTTGTAGCTGAATCGATTTCCACCGAGCATTTTCTTTAAGTTTGGAAATAGTCCCTGGGGCTAAATCGGAAAAATATGGCGGATGAGGCACCAATTCGTAACCCAATGCATGGAATTTGGCCATTTAGAAAGCACACGTGTGCACCCGTGAATTTACTTGATGAAAAATAACTTTTATTATCATTTATTGCTTTTTCATTTTAAATGTAATTGATGTGAATTATCCCGCGAGCATTCCAAAAAACTGTTGCCTTATTGGCCGACAAAGTCTCATTGGCCTTCTTCGGAGCCGGTTTACCGGAGAAACCCATTGTTTAGACTGCAGCTTAGTCTCCAGAGTATTGTAACTTACGTTTATGGTCAACGCGGCACCTATCTTGCAGATATCTATCTTAAACCCAACTCATGTAAAATCGAAACCACACTGCCATATGAAATGCGTATGGCATTAACAAACTCACGCACTTTCGGGTGTATTGCGTCATTTGTACTTGTGCGACCACAACGAAAGTAACTAAAACACTTTTTTACCATTGAAATGGATAATACGGAGTTCCCATAGTATTTATCAAGCTTTTCCTTGGTTTGATTGACGGGTTTTTTCCGCAAAAAATAAAGTTTAATGAGCACTCGAAATTCACTTTTTCCATTTTTAACAAAATCCACGAGGTTGTATGTTTTGAACAGCTGTTAAACAAAAACTAACTGACGGAACTCTGAAAATTTGACAGTAGTCTATTAACAGATGGTACTTTATAGGAACAGTGTTGAATTTCATAAAACTACGTGGAAAAATCACGGAGTTATTGATATGTCCTCGTATATCACAAAGAAAAGTATCAACTATCATTCAAGAGCAGCAATACGCTGAACAAATTTCACAGCAAGATCAAATCGAAGATAGACAAAGGGGACAAATCTAACGTAATTTATAGGATAAAATGTAATGGTGACAAGTCTTACATATGCCAGAAGGTGAACATCGGCACTAAAAAGATAAAATTTAAAACAAGACTGTCTGCACACAAAACCAAAAAGCGATGAGAGCCTTAAGATCAAAAAACAGCTTTAGCGGCTTACTGTACACTGACTGGGCATAAGCCAAACTTCAACGAAGTAAACATATTGACACAGGAAAATAAATATCGGAGGAAATAAACTCTGAAAATGTTGCATTTTACGAGGATTGCTATTTATATTTCGGGTCCTGGTAGTACTAGTGTTCCCAGATGCAAACTGGAACTTTTACCTTTGACATTTTTTTAGCATAACTTCACTCAGAACGTTTTGTCATTGAGGGCGAATTGTTTTGTTTACAGTGTGTTGAAAAATTCATCTCAGTCAAAAATTGGAATTATCCCGTAAACATTTTTACGATTTTTGGTTATCGATACAAGAGTGTTTAAATCAACTTGTTTCGACTTTTGTCCATGATGCACCATCAAAAACCACTGTTAATCGCTGGTACCAAGAGTTCAGTCTCGGACGCCGTCGCTCCAGGATGAATCTCGTGAAGTACGTCCAACTCACGACGTCACTTTGCCAGAAACCATCGATGCTGTGCGTGAACTGATTAAGCAAGACCGACATGTGACATTCTGTGGGATTGAGGCATCCTTGGGCATTAGTATGACAATCATCAATAAGATATTGCAAATTCATTTGGCCTTAAAAAAAATTTGTTCTCGTTGGATCCTACATAATTTGACGAATGCTCAAAAAAGGCTCGTATGGATTGGTGCAAAGAGATGTTGAAAAAGTATAACTGCGGTAACTCAAAGGCAGTATATAACATTGTCGCAGCTGACGGATCATGGATCCATGCATTTGAACCCGAAACAAAACAGCAATCGACCGGATGGGTTTTTCAAGACGAGCCAAATCCAACAAAAGTTGTTCGTAGAAGAAGTAAATCGAAGCAAATGATTGCGTTTTCTTTCGGTATAACCGGCCATGTTGCCACAGTGCCTTTAGCGGAACGTAGGACGGTCAATTCTGAGTGGTATACAACCATCTGTTTGCTAACAGTGTTCGAAGAAATTAGGAAAGATAATAAGAGAAGAGGGATGATTTTGCATCACGACAATGCGACTTCTCATACATCAGCTAAATCGATGAGCTATTTGACCACTCAAGATGTCGAATTGATGAACCATCCACCGTACTGCCCTGATTTGCACCCAATGACTTCTTCTTATTCCCTAGCGTCAAGAATAAATGCATGGTCAACGTTTTTAATCGCCCGAAGCAGCTGTTGACGCGTTCAAATATCATGGTTTGGAGGTGTCTCAATCGGAGTGGAAAAGTGCTTCGAAAATTGGTTGCGCATGCAAAAGTTGATCTAAAAGAAGAATATTTTAAAAAACATAAAACCATTTTCAAAGATAAATTGTTGTGTTTTTTTTTTTGCCGGACCCGGAATATAAATAGTAATCTTCGTATTAATGTTACTACTATTGGCGAGAGAATTAACTATTAAACCGACACCGACCAAATTACTAGCACACATTTACAGAAATATTGTTTCCAAACATGCACATAAAAATTAGATTTCAGTCGCATATAATATTCAGGCTTTCCGGTTCTCTTTTTTATTAGTTTAACGTAATTATTATTAAAAAAAATTCGTGTTTAGTTGTGTTTTAATATTGTTCGTCGAAGGCGATCGAAATATTGGAAAACAAATATAACAAATATGCTTGGAAATTTAGGATGACCTTCCCCCGGTTTCATGTATAATAGCTACGCTTAATAGCTATACCTTCACACATTTAGCCATTACTTTATTATTGCATTTTCCTTAATATTCCACATCCTTCCTCCGACAAACAAAACTTCGATAAATTTGTAATTGACACATATTTTTTTCTTATCTTTTAGCTAAATCAAGCAACAGCCGACCTGGATTTGTCTCCTCTTTATGGCTTTACCGAAGTTGCTCGCCATCGCATGCGTGCCTATAAGGATGGATTTCTGAAATCGACCGAAACTGGCAGATTGGAAGATGCTCTCCTGCCACTGGTGACCAAAGACTCACACGTCTTTTGTGCTCTAAAGACAGAGCAGAATGTTGACAATTTGGCAACGTGTTTTATGGCTGGCGATTCGAGAGTTAACAGCAATCCATTTGCCATCGTCATCTATACGATTTTCATGCGTAATC
This sequence comes from Hydrotaea diabolus, assembly GCA_963513945.1. Lineage (NCBI taxonomy): Eukaryota > Metazoa > Arthropoda > Insecta > Diptera > Muscidae > Hydrotaea > Hydrotaea diabolus. The sequence goes on from OY740716.1 coordinate 210,662,235, forward strand.
ACAATCGCCTGGCCAGAGAACTAAAACAGAAACATCCCCAGTGGGCAGATGAACAACTGTTTCAGAGAGCCAAAACGATCAATACAGATATGTATCTAAAAGTTGTATTCGATGAATGGCTACCCATGGTATTGGGCAAGACGATGACTGATGAAATCAAGTCCCAAAGAGGCCAGACATCAACGAGCCGAGTAGCAACGCAACAGCAGGTGTCCAACGAATATGCTGTGGCTGCAGCTAGATTTTACTTGTCAATGATGCCAAATGTCTTGCATAGTTTTTCCCAGGAAATGAATGTGGCCACCGAATCTCCTGCAAGTGTGGGTACTACTGTCATACCCAATACCGATATTTTCACCTTGAAATATCAACTTTACAATACAAATATTACGTACACGTCAACGAAACTGGATGATATCCTCAATGCTCTACTTCAGCAACGTGCCATGAAAATGGATGCCTCCTATGTGGAAAGTGTAAGTTGTCAGTGTGAGCTTTTCTGGTCAAAATACAGCGCACGTATTGTAATTAATGAATTCAATTCATATTGGTATTTTAGTTGATTTCCGATTTTATGGGCAGCAAACGTCCAACGCATAGTGATGTCTTGGCCTTTGATATACAACGTGGCCGTGACCATGGTCTTCAGCCTTACTACAAATACTTGGAAATTTGCAATGATGTTCAAATTCATAATTGGAATGATTTAAAGAAATTCATAGCGTCGGAGGTATGTATTTATGCTAAGTAGTATTTGAGTATTTGATTTGCATAATTTTGTTTTACATTTTCGCGCAGAGCAACTAAGCTTAATAGTTAGTGTTGAAGTCAATACTTCAATAGGTTGGGTAAGAAATTGTTATTAACAGCAAATTATTATTAAACAGTCTAAGAGAGGGGGAGGACTTGTTGTGTTTCTTTAGGCCGAAGTCTAAAGATTTCGACAGCACAATAACGAATTTAAATGTTGCCGGAAATGTTTTATATAATAACACCTTACACCACTCCATGGAGCAAGATTTATTATAACATACAATGTTTGCAACACCTAAACAGAAATAATATAAATCCCAAATTTATTATACAGAATAATTCCGAACCACAATTGGATTATATTGAGCGATGGATGGTTGTGGTGTTTGGGGGACCAGCTGTTTTTATAGTCCACCCGCAGATCGCTTACGATTTGAGGTCCTGCCACTCTATGGGCCACAAATTAAATCCGATCTAGCGTTACTTCCTCATGATATGTTATTAGCGATCAACTTTTTAGTCTGGTAAAATTGAACCTAATCAAATTATGTTTTTAAATAGCCGACCATAAAAGCTACTACCGATTCTACTACTTCCTGGAGAATGTCGACCGTATCGGTCTGTGTTTTTCTGTAGCCTCTATGCAAACCACCTTTCCGATTTGCGGACCAGCATTTTTGCAAGCCACTTTTTTTTACACTTAATTTGTCGGATTTGTCATTCCGTTTGCAGCACTACGATATATTGATCGGAGAAAAATTCAATCCAATCTAGCTTACATTTAGTATAGCATTTCATAAGATGTCTAAAGAACAAATCTGGCGAAAGTCGTTCTATGTTTTTCTGTAGCCCCTATGCAAAGCTCCTACCCGATTTGAAGACCAGCATTTATACCCTCAACGGAAGGGTGGATGGTATACTCAATTTATCATTCCGTTTGCAACACCACGGAATATTGATCGGAGACCCTATAAAGTGTATATAGAAATTCTAAGACGATCTAGCCATGTCCGTCCGTCTGACCATTCGTATTTTAAATAAATCATCCTAGGATCCTGAGAATTTGCAAGATGATGGTTTATGGTCATAAGCTGTTTGGAATTCTAAATAAGCAAAAACGGCCTACGGGGAAAAAAGCTTCTTCATAAAGCACTTAAAGTACTTCGAAAAAAAGTACGCTCATTTTGAGTCGCTTCGCGTGTCGCTTCAATATGGGCGTGTGAAACTTATGCAAATTTTAATACCAATACAAATATAGAATAATTTTAAAGTTTCGACCGAAAGGGTCCAAAAAACTAATATTTTTTGCTAAAGTAGTGTAGGTATGGTGGAGGGCAAATAAGGTTCGGCCTGGTCGAACTTAACGACTTTTTAACTTTTTAAATATGCTCTTGCTCTAATTTAGCATATTACGATAAAAGTGACCAATAATTTCCCTTTAATAAAATTGGACTTATTCGCTCTGTGCTTTAAAAGGTCCCCCGATTTAGGCATCTGCTATTAAGAAACCATATTTGAATCGAACATTCTTAAATATATCATACTACTAAATGAGTGGTCTAAAACCAACTCGGATTAGTTGCTCTAAATCGGTCCATGTTTTTGTGTAGACCTAATTTTAAGGTCCCTCCCGATGTTTTTTTATGATCTCGTCATACGCGTAGCCCTCATACAAAGATCCCTCCAAATTTGAAGATCTGTCGTCCTGAAGCTACATATCAAATCCGATCTTGCTTAAACTAAGCGTAGTGCGTCTTGAGCAACACATAGCCAACCCTAGCGAATATCCACCATAAAGGTTCATGTTGTGATATAGAACACTTTCCAATTTGGGGTTCTGTTGCTCCACAGGCCGCATTTTAAGTTCGAACAATTTTGAATTAATTGATTTCTGTTTTTGTGAATCATTTACAAGAAGAGAAGTGCCAAATTTACATTTTATATAAATTTAGTTTATCTCAAATCAGTTTAATAATTATTTTATTTTTTTTCTCATTAGGATGTTGCCAAATTACAGAAAATTTATGGAAATTGGCAAGATGTCGACTTAATCGTTGGTGGAATTTCTGAAACTCCTGCCAGAGATGCAGCTTTTGGACCGACATTCCAGTGCATTTTGGGTAAGTGTAAAAATATTTATACGAAAGAACTTGCACAATAATATCTGCGAGTTCACAAACATTTAACTTCCCTTCTCTTTAAAACTAAACTAAAAATAAAATTTCAACATAATCCAAATATCAAATATTTTATGAGTAAGAATATAAAAATATAAAATTATGATCTCCCAGAAAGAAGCGTTCAAATGTTGCACACATCTATATCTATAGTAATAAATATGTTCGACACTGTCTGTCAGTCTGTCTGCACTCGTCCGTTGCATGTGCAACAATTCTACAAGTGTCTAATAAAATGCCAAACATCTAGAGAATGACATTAGATTTTTAATAAAAACGAGACTAAGTAATCTAATAATCCACGTTTGCATCTGTATATATTTACTACTCGTACGTATGTTTATGTATGGGGTATGACATCCATCGAATTATGAAAAATTAATGAGCCAAATACATATTTAGCTATTAGCAAAAAGTGTAACAACACCGCCAGACAGACATTCAGAAATCGACAGAGACAACTGGCATTCATCCATTTGTGGTATGAATTCGGAGCATGAGTGCAGACAATAATTTACCAAAGACGAATGACGACGTTCTGTTAAGCTGCATACAGTTGTCCGTCCTACTGACGTACAACATAAAAAGTTTCGTGGAATTATGACGATCATAAAAAAATGTGGAAAACAAAAATGAAATCTATGTTTTTTATGTTGGCTATTCGTTCCATTTTGACGAAATGCGTATTTATGTTTTTTTTTTCTCTGAATTTTATGTTTATTCTATAATTAAAGAGCACTTTGTACAATTACAAGGCACAGTGTTTCTAAATCAAAACTGAAAATTTGCACGGAACAAAAATTATGATCAATGTCAACTAAAAACAAGTAATAAAAGGTTAAAGAGGACTGATATTTAGAGGCGTGATATATAGACTACTTTTCTCTGCCCGGAATTTGAGCAAGTTCAGACTTAACGCATAGCTTCTTGAGCAAGACAATCATATTTCATGAGGTATATACTTATAGGAAAATAAAGACTGATCCCACCATGCTTTATTTGAGCTAGATCAAATTGTATGCAGGAAAACATTATTAAAAATTGACAAGATTGGACCTTGCTTTGATATGGCCTCCATACGAGTATAAATGTTTCTTTGCCCTAAGACTAGAGAAATTGATCAGATTTTTTAAAAAAGATGTGTTACATTTGACCGCTCTCAGGACGTAGACTTAATGTCTTCTCTTGTTTGGACTTTTTTTTCATAAAAGTAAGTAATTTAAATTTGTTCCTTCTGTCTGCGATTTATAGTTAGCATGTGTATTGCGGTAAAGTTATTAATCATAAACCCTCTTATTCATAAAAACATATAAATGGTTTACAGAATTTTTAAAAAAAAAACGAAAGTAAAACCTCCCATTTATGGATATGAGCTAAAATATTTATTTGAACAAAAAACAAAAATATTTGAAGCTAATACTAATATATGTGACGCGCAAAATAGAAAGGGACCTAAGGGTAAAAACCAGTTTTGTTCAGGAGAGGCATTTTAAAGATTTATATATGTGTATCTTTGGTGTAGAATCGTCGACTTCACTTTCATTAAACGCGCATATCTCTGGGAGGGAACACTTTTGGGGCATGGAATCGGTCTCATTCGATGCTCAGATGTTGTCCACATCAAAAAAAGAAAAAAAAAATGAAAATTGATTTTTTTTACCCTTAGGTCCCTTTCTCTATGTGCTGTCACATATATTTTGCGAAATCGAATATTTCAAAATTGCTTTTTGTAAATGCGAATGTTCTATATGATGTGAATATTTAGCATTCGCATCTCGGTCCACGTTTTGATAAGTCCCAATACAATGTTGGCAGTCCGAAACCAGGGGTACTAAACAACAAAGAAATGTTCTAAAAAATTCAAGTGTGACATTATTTTTAATATCTGGTAACTTCAGAAAAATCCCAAAAACCTTTTTCAATTTGCTTATCTGCACATTCTGAAGTGCAGTGTAAAATATATGAGGTCGCCGTCATCTTCCGAGTCATCTTTAGCTTTTTTTTACTAGTTTTTCACTTCAAATATTTTGAAACTCGTAGCAAAAGTATTACCCCCAAAAATTGAGTGTTAAATTCTACCTAATTTTTTATGAATATGTCCCTTAAAGTTTAATATTAATGATGGTCGAGGCGATCAATTAACATCGCCACTACGTGAGATAACACGGGCATTGCATTTTTCGCGCAAAAGAGCTATTGTTTCGTTTGTTGTGTGGCAAGAGGCACCATCCAGTTGGACCCACATATCGTCCAGGGGCATATCCTCAATTTATGGCCACAAGAAGTCCGTTATCATACCGGTATAGCGAACACAATTCACATTAACTGCTAGGCCGACCACATTTTCGAAGAACAGTCACTCTTTGTGGATGAATCGGCATTTCAACAATCAATTGTGGATTTTTCGTACAGACCCGGTTTGCTGAAATTTGCGCACAATTCTCCCAAATGTGGACACATTTAGTCGATTATGCTGACCAAAATAACCACGATGTGCATTAAATGCATTTTGATTTGAACGCCCATTTTCGTAAAAGGCAAGAGTGCATCGAAGCATCATTCTATATCACTGTGAAAAGCTGGTTTAATGAATTCAATCGTGGTTGACGCTCGCTCAAAGACAAAGGTCGTGAAGGAAGTCCAAAAACGGCCGTTGTGCCAGAGAACAATGATGCTGTGCGTGAAGTGATAATGCAAGATCGTCATGTGACATACCGTGAGATAGAGGCATCCTTGAGCATTTCTTCCACCAGCATACATTCGTATTGCATGAACACCTGTCCGTAAAAAAGGTTTGTTCTCGTTGGATCCCGCACAATTTGACAATCGCTCAAAAAAAAGCTCGTGTCGATTGGGGCAAAGAAATTTAAAAAAAATACGATTGCGGTGCTTCAAAAGACGTTTATAAGATCGTCACAGGTGGCGAATCATGGATCTATGCGTATGAGCCCGAAACAAAACAGCAATCGACCGTGTGGGTCTTCGAAGACGAGCCAAATCCAACGAAAGTAGTTCGTGAAAGAAGCACTTCGAAGCAAATGGTCGCCTGTTTCTTCGGCAAAACTGGTCATGTGGCGACTGTTCCGCTTGAGCAACGTAGGAGGTCAATTCTGAGAGGTACACAACAATTTGTTTGCCTGAAGTCTTGGGAGAAATTCGAAAAACGAACAAGAGAAGACTCAAACCAGGCGACTTTTTGACCGGCCAAAACGTCGAATTGATGGGCCATCCGTCGTACAGTCCCGACTTGGCGCCCAATGACTTTTTTTATTCCCGCACATGAAGAAAAAAATGCGTGGTCAACGAATTCGTCGCAAGAAGATGCTGTTGAAGCGTTCTAAAACCGTGTTATGGAGTTGTCTCAATCGGAGTGAAAAAGTGCTTCGACAATTGTTTTAAGCGCATGCAAAAGTGTATAAATACTTTGAAAAACAATAGATTTTTGATGATAAATATTCGCATTTTCATTGTTAGGCCAGATATATATATATATATATAGCAGCCCTTGTACAAAGTTAAATATGAAATTGTAGAAGATTATATATTCAAGTAAAATTATTCCCTGAGGAAGTTGGGAAAATCCAACGAAACGTCGAATAGGAAATAATGGAATAATAATCTTTAATTTGCCTTAAATTAACCTTGAAGGCCTGACTATAAGTTACATATAGAAAAAGAAGAAAAGAATAAAATTTGAAAATAAGGTCGATACTAAAATTTGAATTATAAAAAGAAAAATGTTTAGCTTTTTTGATAACGACATTAAATATTCGGGTTAGTAGTGTTTTAACTGAATCTTTACGCTTGTTAAATAAAACACGCCCATTATGTTGAATAATTAACAAATCATTTTATACAGTGAGCAGCAAAAGTCATGGTACCCCAGTCAAAATAAAAAATATCCGTAAATTTCTGAAAATGTACGTAAGAATAAATGTGACATTTATTTTTATTTTGTGTATTTACTTGTATACTACAACAAAGCAAAAAAATATTTCACTTATTTAACTAAATAAATTAAAATAAAATTTTAAACCAAAAAATCTCCATATTTGTGCACAGCATAAGTCTTGGTACCCCTGATCGAAAATGGTATTAAAGTTAATATACCCGATAAAATCTGCTTTTAAAACCGTTGGTAACCCTTTAGACTTTAGTTAGCTCCCTTTTGAAGAATATAACGGTACTTTCCCAATTTTCAATAAGCAGAAGAAGCATTTGTTTATTGCAAGAAGTTAAGTCAAGTAATTTGTTAAGATGTCGAGAAAAGAGCTATCAATAGAAGAAAGGAAAATAATAATTAATAGCCACGAAATCGGTAGATCATACTCCGAAATTGCTAAAATTATAAATAGGAGTAAATCAACAGTGCAAAAAGTTATAAATCGCTTCAAAATAGAAAATATAATCGAAAATAAACCGCGAACAGGCCGCCCACCAAAGCTCAATAATAGAGAAGAGCGAAAAATTGAAGCCATTATTAAAAAAGATCCGTTTACAAGTGCACCTAAAATAGCTACAGAATTAAAGGAATCATTTGGGAAAAATGTTTCTGCAGACACGGTACGTAGATGCATAAAGAAAGCCGGGTACAATGCTCGCACTGCACGCAGAAACCGCACGTTAGCGAAACAAACAGAAAAAAGCGGACGGACTTCGCAACAGAATATAAAAATAAAACAAATGAGTTTTGGGAAAAGGTAATATTCTCAGACGAATCAAAATTTAATATTTTTGGAACGGACGGACGCGTATTGGTGTGGCGTAAAAAGTGCGAAGAGCTAAACCCAAAGAATACTCGAAAAACTGTCAAGCATGGAGGAGGTGGAGTAATGGTATGGGGCTGCATGTCAGCAGCCGGTGTTGGCAATTTGGTGTTCATTGAGGAGATAATGAACAAAACAGTATACATGAACATACGGAAAGAAAATTTGAACCAAAGTGCTGACAAACTGATGATTACTACTTTCAACAGGACAATGATCCCAAGCACACTGCTGCTGACGTAAAGATGTGGATTGCATACAATACACCACATATGCTAAAAACCCCTCCTCAAAGTCCGGATTTGAACCCAATTGAGCACTTGTGGGATCATTTAGAAAAACGCATCCGAAATCACACAATTTCTAGTAAAACTCAGCTCAAAGAAATAATTTTGACCGAATGGGGTCAAATTTCCGGAGATTACACAAAAAAGCTTGTGCACTCAATGCCGAGCAGATTAAATGAAGTTCTACGACTTAAGGGCTATCCTAATAAGTATTAGGTAAAGCAATTTAGTTCGAAAATTTTAAAATTTACTTAAATTTTTGTTTCTTTTCCAGGGGTACCAAGACTTATGCTGTGCAAATATATGGAGATTTTTTGGTTTAAAATTTTATTTTAATTTATTTAGTTAAATAAGTGAAATATTTTTTTGATTTGTTGTAGTATACAAGTAAATACACAAAATAAAAATAAATGTCACATTTATTCTTACGTACATTTTCAGAAATTTACGGATATTTTTTATTTTGACTGGGGTACCATGACTTTTGCTGCTCACTGTATTTGAAAAGTTCATGTTATAAGACCATATTATTCAACTTTGAAACACCATATGTATGTAAAGAACCTGCTCAGAACCGAAGATGGGACAAATATGTTAAGAAAATAACCCAAATAGAAATGTCGGCGTGCCACGCCAATTTATCTCGTACAGAATAATGAACCAATCGTTAAATATGTTTAATAGTATGAAATTTCTAATCCGAAAAATGTTGTAGGCTGTATGATTAGCAAAAGGGTGTGGCATTTTAATAATTTAATGCCTTCTTGGCATTCGGGCCGGACGAATTCGGTTTGTTTAACATCTAGCGTGGAAATACGTCTCTTTTCTTCAAAATCATCACCGTGCTAAAGTAATTCGCAATGCCTCCGAATGTGGACTTTTTATTTTGTGTCATCACAGATAATGGGAGTTGTTGCTGCGATTCCAAACAACAGCTTAGTTAGCTAACGTCTATTTATGCTAGATTGGAAGTAACCAGAAGCAAAAATGGCATTCTATGTTAAATTGTCATCAATATGACTGATAACTATGATGCGTTGACAGTTTATTTCGGCAGAAGCAAATTACACATTGAGGCCACCTACTTTCAAGCATAGGAGAATAATTGACATATTTCGAAATACTGTGCAATGTGTGTGTGACTGCAATTGAATGAATTTTGTATACAAAATATGTTTGTTTTTTTCTGAAAGAAAACGACGAATGCTATAGTACACTTGTGGCAATTACCGCACAAATGAAATAAATTGTTTGGTTGACATCGGCGGTTGGCGGTTTGTTGCTTTATCAAAACCAACCGCAGATATTGAATAGTGAAGAGCAAAGCCAGAGCATAACGCAACAACAACAACACTAAGTTAGACAGCAATACCGCTGTGCTACAGGTGGCATGTGGGTAAAGGCAACCCGGCGGCCTCTTACACACAACGTCACAGCAGTCACGAAACCCAGACGACAATGCGTCAAATTGTCAGTTTATTGGACAAAACAACAACAGCGACAGCATACATACATACAAACAAATATTATATATTGTTCGATTCGACCATTTTAAAATGTATTTGTGTCTGTACTCGTATGTGCACTGTGAAAAACAGATGAATACAGAATGGCCACAAAGTTAGTAAACAATTTTTAAATGAAACACTTATTAATAACTTCCACCATGGGATGGGCACTGTTTAAACCCTAGTTATAATATGTGATCCATCTAGATGTATTTTTTCAAAACAAAAAAAATATAAAAATTCATATCAAGTGTGGAATCTTTATTGATAATTTGAAAGAATATTTTATGACATTTATTTTTTGAATATATAAGTAATTTCCTTCAAATGTTGGCCGCAACTATGCCTCAGAGTTTCCATTCTGAGGGTCCAATTTTGGATGACACGTTCGAGCATTTCGACCGGTATAGCTTTAATGACAAGCGTAATGTTGGCTTCTAAAACCTGAATCGTAGCTGATTTGTCAGCATAGACTTTGGACTTTACGTAACCCCAAAGAATAATGTCTAAAGGTGTCATGTCACTCGATCTAGGCGGCCAATCCACCTGTCCAAAACGTAAAATTAGCTCCTCTTCAAAATTACGTTTCGTTCCGGCCATCATAATTTTTTAAAAAATATGGACCGACATCGGCAGATAAACCGCACCAAATCGTGTTTTTTTATGGGTATAATGGCACCTCTTGAACCTCTTCTTGTTGCTCTTCAGCCCAAATGCGTCAATTTTGCGGCAAATTGACTATGCCGTTGAGCCAGAAATGGGCCTCATCACTGAAAAAAATTTTGGTCGAAAACAGCGAAAATTCCAGTTTCTCAGAACGCTCATTTCCATAATACAGTTGCCAATATTTGAAGGTAATTATTTTCAAAAAATTAATGCCATAAAATGTCCTTTCAAATTACCAATAAAGATTCCACACACTACGGACCTAATTCGTTACTACAGGATGGCGCACCAACTGTGCTACAATAAGAAATTCAAATAACTTTTTTTTAATCAATGTATTTCATTTAATTATTTTTTATTGTAAAGAAAATTCAATTACATTTTTATAAATAATTGTGTTTGAAGATGATAGACCGTCATTGCGACCTGGAGTGTTGAGGGTGTTTGTTACGAACTTTACGCAATAATAGTACTTTTTATGTGTAAATAAAAATTTTCAAAACAACCTGCTTCAGATTTTAAGAAATTAACATTTTTTTAATAAATAAAAAACGTTTTTTTCTATTGTTTTATAAATGACTTCAATACTAATAAATATCCCATTATCGTAAAATGGGATCATATTATTGTTATAGGGATCATAAAATGATTGAGTGCAAATCGTACTGTGGTTTTGGGGAACTTACTATGGTTGTATGTGAAACCGGTTATGTAAAAAAATGAAAACGGGGGTTTTGAAAAACTGATTTTTCGATTTCAATCAAAAATGACCAGTTTGTGGACACTTCATGGACAGGCAATATAAAATTATACCAAAAATTAGTATACCTTCCTCGAAATATCTTTTAATTTGAAGCTTTTACAACTGCGGGATCTTAAATCTGGAAAGACTTTTAGTAAAAGTGCAATTTTACTTGAGGTTATTATAACGTTTCGTGCGAGATTTTGTCAGAATTAACTAAATTGATTCGTGCTACACAGAAGACACGTTTCTTCTGTTAAAAAACTTAGCAAGATGAAGGCTATATCAAATGATGTTGGTAAATAGTCTGTCAGAATAACCTCATATACTTAGTAGGGGCATAAATACTGTTACACACGTTTTATGCTGTAAAATAAAAAGTACTGAATGTTTTTGGACAAAATATTTTTTAATATATTTATTGATGTGTATTGTATCCAAAAAGAATCTACTTATTCGAAATGTCCGCCTTTTGCCTTTACACTCGCCTTAAGTCGCACTGCCCAATCGTCAATAGCTGCACGAACCTCGTCCATTGGAAAATTGGCCACAACTCGAACCAAAGCAGTCTTAAGAGATCCAATGTTGGGGTATCTTTTGTGACAAACCTTGTCCTCTGAAACCTTCCACAATTTGTAATCCAATGGGTTTAAATCTGGACTGCCTGAGGGCCATTCTTCAGAGGAAATGAACGCTGGCAAATTATTTCGCAGCCAGGCCTAGGACGTTTAAGCCTTATGGGCCGGCGCAGAATCCTGCTGAAAAGTCCATGGCTGGTTTTGGAACAGGGAATTGTTAAGAGGCTTCACAACAGCATTCAAAACGGTTTCTTGATAAACTTCGGCCGATGTTTTGACTCCTTGTTGGCAGAAATGCAGGTCAGTGACCCCATCGTAAGAGACACCCCACCAAACCATGACTGAAGCTGGGTGATGACCCTTTTCCACCATTGGGATCAGTTCAGATGCTTCCTTAGATGACCGCGCATACACTTTATCGTTTTGCTTGTTAAATTTTTTGTGAACGGTAAAAATTTGTTCATCGGTGAACAAAATTTTTCTGTGCAAGTTATCAACGTGCTTCACCAAAATCCTATTTTTTTTTAAAGCTGCAGTCAATAAATGTCCAGTACGACGTTTGAAAGCCCCAAGTCCCAAGTCTTTTTTAATGATTCGACTCATGGACTTTTGCGTGATATTCATCTCACGGGCCATGATTTTCTGTTTTCGGAGCGGATTTCTGTTAATTCTTGATTAAACGGCTTTGATGACATGCAGTGTTCGAACAGAGCGTGGGCGGCCCGACCGGTGGCGGTCTTTAACATCTCCAGTCTCATCAAACAGTTTTATGCATCGGTAGACGAACATGCGGCTAATCCCTAGTGGCCGGAGCGTTTTGAAAATATCGCGTTTTTTATTTCACACTTGAAAAGCGCTATTACAGCGATACGGTTCTCATTATCTGACCACTCCATGAAGCAATTTTAAAATCCCGTTACAGACTAACGCTATTGAGCTTAGCTTTCAAAACCCATATGACATTAACGGGGTATGTTCAGTTCTACTATTGAAATGGGTGTGCTCAATGTTGTAACAGTATTTATGTCCCTACTAAGTACATGCGACGAAGATCGGCATTTCGGGCGGTAGGGCCTCAAATCGGGAGGGATCTTTGTAGAAGGACTACATCAAAATTTTATTGCTACTAAGTACATGCGACGAATATCGGCATTTCGGGCGGTAGGGCCTCAAATCGGGAGGGATCTTTGTAGAAGGACTACATCAAAATTTTATTGCTACTAAGTACATGCGACGAAGATCGGCATTTCGGGCGGTAGGGCCTCAAATCGGGAGGGATCTTTGTAGAAGGACTACATCAAAATTTTATTGCTACTAAGTACATGCGACGAATATCGGCATTTCGGGCGGTAGGGCCTCAAATCGGGAGGGATCTTTGTAGAAGGACTACATCAAAATTTTATTGCTACTAAGTACATGCGACGAATATCGGCATTTTGGGCGGTAGGGCCTCAAATCGGGAGGGACCTTTGTAGAAGGACTACGTCAAAATTTTATTGCTACTAAGTACATGCGACGAATATCGGCATTTTGGGCGGTAGGGCCTCAAATCGGGAGGGATCTTTGTAGAAGGACTACATCAAAATTTGATTGCTAACCGAATTATTAAGGTTGCATGCACCTAGAGTATTCTTTTAGTACAACCGAATGTTACTTGGTGCTTTGTAACGTTCAGTAATTGCAACTAAGGTATCGGTAGAAAATACGAAGTATCCATATCTACAAATATTAATTTTTTTTATCAAAAAGTCCACATGCTGCAGTTATTTATGGAACACATTTAAAATTTTCAGTAGAGGCATGAAACTGTTTCCATATATACTTGAAGAACTCTTAAGCATGAAGGAGGGTCATGTCGGGGAAAAAATGGCGGAAGATTTTTACTGAATAAATTAGATTAAACGATTTGCTTAAAGCAGTAATAATAGGATTATTTTCGCTTTTAGCGATGATCAAATTTATCATCTTCTGGTATGTCGAACCGAATATCCATTACGATTATAAACATATGGTGATTACAACCGAAATTCTTTTTTTGCAACATTTTTTTTTTAGTTCCAATCGATTTTTGAGAAATTTTTTTTCTGTGTGCAGGAAAAATTGTCTTCTACTTAAAAAGACATTGATCCGGTATAATAAATGACACAACACAATACATATTCCATTAAATTAGATTGGAATCTTTATAGCCTACCACACAAAAATTATTCCTTTAAAAAAAAGTTTTAGTTCTGTTTGGTCCATCCTGTAAGATGTTTATATCTACACAAATATAATTGTACAATTGTACATATTAGGCAGCTTTGGGGTGCTGTTGTTGCATGTGTGGTTTTGTTGCCGATACATTTCATTTGTGTCTGCTTTTAACAGTCCGCCGCTTATTGATCTAAACAGGGCCGCATAAAATATTCGTTATAAAAAGCCAATAGCAATTTTTATGTCAACATTGTTATATTTAAAGTCAACATTGTTAGTGCTATCGTTTAAATCTATAGATGCTATAGCATGATCTCTGCACCGCGTCATTAAAACTAGAACTCTCGGCTGAGCTATTTGAACGATATCACTTCAATAAAACGATAATCGAGGAATTCGATATATAACAGATAGAGTTTGATATCTCTCTGGCAAAGAATGATATCTCACTGTGAAACCGAGCCAATATTATTGACGGCGGCGCCTTAATTATCAGCATAAGAAGAACGCTTCCAAATTTGAAGCAATCCACAAATCGATCCAATTATTGGTATCTTAATTTGATCTAATAACGGGACTAATGTTTTGCGGTAGGGGCAATTTATAGTGCTGATAAAAGCTGTGTACAGGGTGGAGGTGGGGTGGATGGATTATGAATCTTAGAAAAATTTATTTTATATTTTAATTATATTAAACAGTAAGGGAATTTTTAAATCACATGGTTTTAAATAGTCTAACTGAAAATGTCGACCTTCGCTATTCACACACTGCTGCATACGTTTTCAGAAGTTTTCATGAACTCTTACAAGCATGTCGACTGGTATTCTGCCAACTGTATCATAGTTCGTTCGTAGTTCACAGTTACGGCAAGACGGTTATCCTGGAAAAAAGTAAGTGCCAATGATGCCTACTCGTGACATGGCGCACTACACAGTGACGCGGTCCGAATGCAGAGGTCTCTAGTGAAGTTTACACATCCACTGAGGTGAAAATGTGCCTCATTGAACAATACGCTTTAACACAAAATGACCTCTCCTCACTCACGTGTTCAATGAATGATGACAACTGAAAGGCAGACGTATACAAATTTCCCGTGAGCCACGCACACTCTCCACTCTTATGGTGTGACTCACAATTAACATCGTGCATTACGGATAGACCACCCTTTATATGGGGTGATGCATCTAGAGGTATTTTTTCAGAACAAAAAAAATATTAAAATTCAAATCAAGTGTGGAATATTTATTGGTAATTTGAAAGGACATTTTATGGCATTTATTTTTTGAATATAATTTCCTTTAAATTGAGGGTCCAATTTTGGATGACTCGTTCGAGCATTTCGACCGGTATGGCTTTAATGCCACGCGTAATGTTGCCTTCAAAAACCAGAATCGTAGCTGGTTTGTTAGCATAGACTTTGGACTTTACGTAGCCCCAAAGAAAAATGTCTAAAGGTGTGATATCACTCGATCTAGGTGGCCAACTCACCTGTCTAAAACGTGAAATTAGCTGCTTTTCGAAATTACCTCTCAACAGATTCATTGTTTGAGCAGCTGCATGGCAAGTGGCACAGTCCTGTTGAAATAAAATATCGTCAAGAATACGGCCTTCAATTTTAGGTAGAAAAAAGTCCGATATGATAGAGCAGTAGCGAGCTCCATTTAAGGTAACGTTCCGGGCATCATCATTACAACTATAGAACAGAGCGAAAAAAACGAACGCTATAAAATACGCTGGGATCCCACATGTGCTACCTTATTGCGCTGAAGTGTGAGTACTTGAAAAAGTAAAAAGTAGACAGCTGTATAAGATCTGCAGCCATAATGTATCTACTTTCGAATTTAGATAGAGCTCTTACCGATCACAGTTCAGCGACTGCGCTGACACTACAAATTGACGAAGACCTTGGACTTGGTGTTGGCCGCATAAATAAACCAGGACCTCCATCTAGAAAAGTGTTTTTAGTTAATTCAACATATTACCACTTTATTTTGTTTCCATTTTGTATCAACTAGGCATCTGGTAAATTGATGTAATGTCTATGTTGAATTAATTAAATCAAAGTTGTTCCCATGTTGAAACAACATTGTACGATGTTAAAACAACACTGTTCCCTATAAAAACAACATGGAAATCTTTGTGAATCAATATGATTTCCATGTTAAAATAACATGCTTCAATATTAAATCCAAATGACTTACATGTTTAAATCTCCCACCTTTGAATTAATAATATCAAGTTTTGTTACATTTCATTTATTTTATATATATTTATACTCATATTTATATGTATGTATGTATGTATATACACTATAAGTTTGTACTTACATTTATACAGGGTGATACATTCCCGACTGGACAAATTTTACTGGCGTATTCCTTGGCTAATTTCTTTAAAATATGTCCATCTACGACCACAACCGAACGAAATGGCAGCGGTTTGAAAATTTTTAGATTGGTGGTCGGAGGATACTAGGAAAACATTGATAAGTTCTGACCCAGCGGTCGTATTTATTTTGTTTTTTTTTCTCTTAAAATATAGCCCTACTTCTTACCTTTCCAAAACTAAACGAAGCCCGTAGAAGTGATTTGATTCGAAGTAATCGTTGCCAAAGACTGCTGAAGAAAAACCTTGGTGGGTTAAGAAACAGCTGTACAGTTTGCCTGGCAACCTAGTCAATACATTTTACCAATTTTAACGTTGATTCTGAAAAAGAAACAACAAGGGGTTCAAACCAGAATAAAAACTGTTCAAGTCATAGTAATTTTTAAAGACCGAATAAATGTAAACAAAAAAACATATTAAATAATTTTAATGATTCTGGTTTTTTTTTGAGTAACATATGTTTTGTCTTTGTAAACTGTTGCACAAAATGTTATTTTGTAATAAAATACAACATCAGTTAATTAATTTTTCAGCAAGCAAACATATGATTCATATTACAAATAGGTTTAATTATATTCGTAGTACTTAGTTCAAGAGCGTCAGGAATCCCATTTCCATAGTCACATGCAATTTTGCAAAACTTAAACCTGCTTTTGGGCAAAGTGTTAGTGGCACAATCATTTTAGAGTTTAAATTATTGCAATATTTTTTTGTGTCCTTGTGTTTTGCTTCAAATCTTCAACTCCACCAATTTTGTATTTGTAATTTCAGTTTCTATAAATGTAATTTCAGCATTTTTATTTTTTAATGGTATTTATTTAAATATTTATTAATTTAAAATTATAATAAACTAAGTTAATGGGCACTAGCATCGAATACTACCGGCCGAGGTTTAGACTAAGTCAATTAAAATTTAGACTGTTTTGTACAACAAAATAACATAAATATATTTGATTACATATTATAGTTTGTTGTGCAAATTTATATATTTAAGAAAAGAATTTATCTTATGAATGTTCTCTGTTGTTGGTTCCTTTAATAGTTCGAATGCTTCTGATGTTTTGAAGATCTTTCTGCGAATGGGTGGAAGTGCTGGACATACCAGCTTTTTTAAAAAAGGGCTTTTAAGCTAAACAATTTATTATATAATTGTATTATTACTTACTTTTGAAATAAGGCTTTACTTTTATTATTATTGATTAAAATTGCATTCGATGTAAATATCAACTACGTTAAATGTAAAAACTATGTGAACATAATTTGAGATAACATTTACATGATTAAATGTTATTTTAATATGATCCATTTTAACATTGACAAATTTTATATCTACGTGTTTTCATGTTAATTTAACATTTTCCACTTTAATAATGCGCAATGTTAATTCAATATGAAACAAGATTAAAACAACAAGGAACAAAAAGACGTCCACAAATTGCATTATTTTTCTGTGTTTAGACGAATAAGAAGACAAAGGAAACCATACGATCCAGTGGAAGGAGACTACAAAATTCATGGCATTAAGAACTAAAGTAACCACAAGACCAAAAATCATTTCTTATGCAGGCCAAGACCTACGACAATTTGTAGTGCCAACCTAGTAAAGGTTTCGCAAGAACGAGTGTCATGTTAAAGCGTTCTTTTTAAAAACAGTAGACTCACAGACTCGAATTCAAGAAGAAGTTCCCAGTCAGTATGTTTAACAAGTATTTCCTGCACGGCTCAATAGTTTGAGATTTCTCCTTTTGTGTTGTTCACTTAAACGGGCCCCATGTACAATGCCCGGTGATTGTGGAATACGGCACTGACTACTTGCTTTAATGTCTGTATGTATGTGGCATCAGTAGTACAAATGTGCAGTGTTTTTCATCATATCCGTGATTCAGTTCTGGCGGTGTTCATAAACTTTTAGACGACACTTGTACTGATCTTATTTACAAAACATTTCTGTATTCGAATAAATAACAGAAATTAACATGTTTTCCACTTCGATTGAGATTTTCAATAAATTATACGAAAAACGAACCAATGGATTCATATACATTCTCATTATACCCTACCTACCGTTAAAGTTTAAATAGTCTTCATACATTATTCCCCCACCTGAAAAATTAGTATTGTTAAATATAATACTTGAACATTATGGCGTATTATGATTTCCTTTTAACCCAAAAATATTCTAAGCGTAATATTTAAAAAAAAGTTTTCAACAAATGAAAGTTTTTCCTGTGTTATCCTACATGAAATATTTCGTAAGTAGAATGTTTAAAAATCAAACTGCTAACGAAAAACTAGTTTTCAAATATAGCTTTGTGTGGAAAAGCAATTTGGAATCTGGCAACTGATGTGTCATTTGTGCTGAGGATCTAAAAGAACATTTTTGCAGTTTATTAGGGATTTAAGACATTGCCGATGACTATCGTAGGGAAGAGATCCAAATAAACATTTAAAAACTATAATACTAATAGTTGTGTTTTAAGTAAGGCGTCGACAACTTAGACTGGATAGCAAAACTGCAATAACTTAGTCTTTCGTTAACAGAAGTGTTAATTTTTTAACATGACATTAAAAAAAGTTCTAATGTTCTAAAACAGTGCTGCACATAAAATGCTACTGCTCGTGTGCGGTTTTTGAAGTTTTTCTCGAAACTAACGTAACCCCACTTGGGT
The DNA here is from genome assembly GCA_963513945.1 of Hydrotaea diabolus. Taxonomy (NCBI): domain Eukaryota; kingdom Metazoa; phylum Arthropoda; class Insecta; order Diptera; family Muscidae; genus Hydrotaea; species Hydrotaea diabolus. Next base: position 210,680,962 of record OY740716.1, read on the forward strand.
TTGCTAGTTAAGCTGCTGCTCGAATCTATGTTTATTTTGACAAAAAGCTTATTTTTCCGAAGAACATGCAATCTTCTCACTGCAATATAGCTTAAACTAATTGGAATTTTTTTCCTGTCTTTGGCACAATTGTAGCCATACACGAAGAGAAAAAGGGTTTAAAACAAACTGACCAGAAAAAAACTGCATCTACTTATATTACTTCAAAATTGCTAAAATGTAATTTTTTTCAACATTTTTGCCCCATATCTGAAGGAAAATCATTTAGGTCATCTTAAGAAAAACTATTTCTTATTATATAATTCTTAACCCTTTGGATGCCTACGCCCTCGTTGATAACTTAAGCTATTTGCTACAGAGAATTGGAATTGACAGCTAAAGATGTGGCAACAACCTTGAACACGCATCTCAGATGCACACAACATGCCTATGAAAAGAAAAACACTTTTTTAAGAATTAAAAAAAAAAACTTTTTTTTTAATCCGAATTATAATTATGCTCTCGATCTTGTGATCATCTGAATTGAACTCCGCTTAAAAGAAGAATTTAACTAAGTGGAAAAATAATTTTTGTATCACTGCATTTAATAGGCGTGTTTTATTTGACAAGCCAACATACTGCTAATGCTTTTAAAGATTTTTTTTATTTGAAGCAATTTAAATTGGCTTTTAATGCACGTATTTTTTTATTAATATCATTTAAATTTCTGAATAACGAGGGCTGCTATATATATTTCTGGCCTAATAATGAAAATGCAAATGTTTATCATCAAAAATGGTTTTATTGTTTTTCAAAGTATTCTCCAGCATGATTTATACACTTTTGCATGCGCTCAAACAAATTGTCGAAGCACTTTTTCACTCCGATTGAAACATGGTTTTCACTTCAACAGCATCTTTTGGCGACGAAAATCGTTGACCACGCATTTTTTTCTTGGTGTTCGCAAATAAAAAGAAGTCATTTGGTGCCAAGTCAGGGCTGTACGGCGGATGACCCATCAATTCGATGTTTTGGCCGGTCAAAAAGGCGCTGGTTTGAGCCGATGTGTGAGAGCTCGCATTGTCATGGTGCAAAATAATTCGTCTTCTATTGTTCGTTTTTCGAATTTCTCCGAAGACTTGAGGCAAACAAATTGTGGTGTACCACTCAGAATTGACCGTCCTACGTTGCTCAAGCGGAACAGTCGCCACATGACCAGTTTTGCCGAAGAAACAGGCGGCCATTTCTTCAAAGTGCTTCTTCCACGAACAACTATTGTTAGATTTGGCTCGTCTTCGAAGACCCACACGGTCGATTGCTGTTTGGTTTCGGGCTCATACGCATAGATCCATGATTCGTCACCTGTGACGATCTTATAAACATCTTTTGAAGCACCGCGATCTTTTTTTTCAAAATTTCTTTGCACCAATCAACACGAGCTTTTTTTTGAGCGATTGTCAAATTGTGCGGGATCCAACAAGAACAAATCTTATTTACGGCCAGGTGATCGTGCAATATCAAATGTAGGCTGGTGGAAGAAATGTCCAAGGATGCCTCTTTCTCACAATATGTCACATGACGATCTTGCATTATCAGTTCACGCACGGCATCATTGTTCTCTGGCACAACGGCAGTTTTTGAACGACCTTCGTCTTTAAGCGAGCGTCGGCCACGATTGAATTCATTAAACCAGTTTTTCACAGTGCTATAGAATGGTGCTTTACGAGTTGATTCAATTTTTTGCCAAATTGATTTTTTCAAGTCACTGTAAACAACACAAATGACGGTCGTACGTCAAAACGTTCTAGTACGTTTATGCTAAAAAATGTCAAACTTTCGAATGGAAATGTCAGATGGCAAATGGAATGTTCAGATGGAAGTGTTCCATTTCCAATGGAAATGGCAACACTTGGTGTTGCCTAAGCCAGAAATAATTAAAGCAACCCTCGTGTGTGCCGTTAGTTTTGTATTTTAATATAAATTTCATAAAATATAAGTTTAAATTTAACTTTTTGGTTTTTTTTCTTCACAAAAACCTACAAAATTTAAACAATTAGCAATTTGACAGATAAGCTTAAGTGATGCCAAATTAAAAAAAGTCTTGGTGTTGACTAGGCCTAAAGCGACTTTTGGATATTATTTAAAATTTCTGGGTGTAGATATAGGGGTTTGTTGGTACTAAGTTCGCCTCTTTCTCTTAAAAAATATTTTGTGAACTTGAGTAAAAACTAAATAAAATAGAGCACGTTATTTTTAACACTATTATTTCTCTGAAAAAAAAAAATTAAACCAAAATCGAGTAGTTTTTTAGATTTTTATGGGATTTTTTTTATGGGAATCAACGAGAACGATTTATGTTTTTTACGTAAACAAACGTAAAACCAGACTTTAGATGGGATATTATATTAAGGATAGATTTTTTAACAATCTCACATTTTTTGTACGATTTTTATTCGTACAAAACTTAGAATGCAATTAATATTGTTTTTCATTACAGGAGTGATTCCATGTCAAACCGATTCAAAAAATATTTAATTCAATTGTCTGAAAATTTCATTATATATCCCTACTACGCCCCTTTTTGTACCTCCTACACAGATGACCCAGTTTCAGGGCAGATTAGAACCCACATAACTTGTCTCCTAGTACATAAAATTCGTTTAATTTGTATATATTCCGGTGTTTACAATATAAAATATTTTATATGTTACGAACTAAGTTTATAAATTTTATAAAATTTTCATTTAGTTTATTACGCTTTCATTCATATTAAATTCTATAAACCTAGTTTTTTACATACATACTTGCATTAGGAAAATCAGTTCGCTTGGCGATTTTGTTTTTTATTTTAATAGTCATTATTCTTTTACTGTAGGGTAGCGCATGTCTACACCCGACCGAATTTAAAATGTGTTTGCCCATTTGATTTTTAAAATAAAAAAATTTGCTTTGATTTCTAACGTAATGCAAGAACAGAATCATGCTCATTAATATGTATGAGTTGCTTTCAAATTACATTAAATGGAAAACGTTCGCATATCCTCCTAGCTATTGTGGACAATTTCCATATACGTATGCACATCTGGCCGATTTTGTAATAGAATTAAAGATTATATTTTTAACTCAGTATATTTGAACTGAACAAGCGAAAAAAGAGGGATTCCCCAAAAACAACCAACGCTTAACAGCATTTCCGTTTCGTTTTTATCGTGTGGTCCATTCTGCAAAGGATCTCCTAGATATTTTATTAACATTAAAAAAAATAATATTTTTTAAACTGATGAGGTTCTTTTAAAGTTTTACTTATTTTATTTTTTATTATTTTGGGAGATATGCCTGGTAAATATGGTTTTTAGAAAATAGAAATTATGATTTAATAAAACTGAAATGAATTTTTTACCCTTTTTAATACTACAAATAAATCAACACTTTTATTAAAATTTATATTAAATTTACACTTTTATTTCAATTTTCAGCTGAACAATTTTCTCAATTGCAACATTGGCAGCAACGAGATATCAGTGACTATAACGAAACAGCTGGCGACATGATTAAATATAAATCGACGACAGCAGCTGATGTACTTTGCATGAACTCTAATCTGAAATATGTGCCACATAATATTTTCCAAATACCTTCGACAAAGTAAGTTTACCAAAATTTCAATTTCACAATAGACAAGAAAAGAGCACAAAATTAATGCTACCAATTCACAAAATGCGACAATACACTTGTTCTAATCGTAACTCGGAGGTCGCTAACGCGATAACTTTACACCATTGCGCAAAATTTAAAAAAATGTTTATAGAAAACTAATGGGTGATCTATCTAGAAGTATTTTTTCAGAACAAAAAAATATAAAAATTCAAATCAAGTATGTAATATTTATTGGTAATTTGAAAAGACATTTTATCCCATTTATTTTTTGAATATAATTTCCTTCAAATGTTGGCCGCAACTACGCCTCAAGGTTTCCATACTGAGGGTCCAATTTTGGATGACTCGTTCGAGCATTTCGACCGGTATGGCTTTAATGACACGCGTAATGTTGGCTTCCAAAACATAAATCGTAGCTGGTTTGTCAGCATAGACTTTGGACTTTACGTAACCCCAAGGAAAAATGTCTAAAGGTGTGATATCACTCGATCTAGGCGGTCAACTTACCTGTAAATCATCATTTTAAAAAAGAATTGCACCGATGATTCCACCAGCTTAAAAACCGCACCAAACCGTGGTTTTCTCTGGGTATAATGGCACCTCTTGAACCTCTTCTTGTTGCTCTTCAGCCCAAATGCGGCAATTTTATTTATTGACTTTGCCGTTGAGTCAGAAATGGGCCTCATCACTGAACAACATTTTGGTCGAAAATCTTTGCTTACCAAACGTTAATTTCCATAATGCAGTTGCATGAATTGGAAACGTTGTTGCGGTGGAAGTCTTTCCATGATGAAATGGCAATCAATACTGTAAAGAAACAAAAATAAAGTTTAACACAAGTTACGCGTAATCAGTAAAAAAAACACTATTGAAAAAAATACCTCTAGATTTATCACCCGTTATCTCTTAAATAACCTTTTTTTAGAAGTTATCCTTAGCGGCCACTTACTCGTTTAATAAACGAATAGCAATAGAACACGCCTAATACTTAACACAAAGCTTGGCCATTTTAAATTTCGAAATATGTTTACCATATTTGTTTTAGAAAAATGTTTACGAGTTACCATTTTTTTTGAATTAAAAACAAACTATAAAACATTTTTAAATGTGTACGATTTAAGCGGGTTGATCCATAAGATTTCAAACTTGTTTTTAGTATTTCTGAGACAATTAAGAGTGTGAGTTCCATATTAGATAGACATAAAAAAATCTGACCTCGATTTACACAAAAGAAAAAGTTCCAATTGCGGGATGGTTCTTTGGCTTTGGGTAGTGAGTTTTGACCCGAGATTTTGCTTATATTGTGAACATTTGCGAATTTTATACCGACCGACAAAAAATCACTTTCTGAGTTGTTGAAGACATATTCGTTTCTCTATCTATTCAAGGAAACGAACCAGAAATTCCTCTAGATGTTAATAAAATTTGCCACGTGAAATGTTTAATGTAGAAAAACAATGGACAACAGATAGACTCTGAACTAAGGGGTGGGCCATTAAACATTTTAAATTTAAATCGGCTGTAAAAAAGGACTGATAGTTTTTTTCAATTTCCTGTTTTAATTGGAAAATTTTGAACTTTGAATATCATTCATATGACTACCACAACCGGCTTGGCAGAACCCATCTGATCAACCCAATTTTTTCAGTACATTTCTGATTGTTTCGGGTCGAATCTCTTCAATGGCAATTCGATTTCATGTTCCATCGCTTCAATTGTCTCTGGATGCTTTGCGTAACATTTATCCTTAAAGGCTTCACAAAACAAATGGTGCAAAAGGGCTCAAATCACAGCTCCAAGGCGGTCAATTGACATCACAATTTCGGCTGTTTATTCGATATTGCGATATTGTTGCGTTGGCTGTGTGACATGTAGCCCCGTCTTGTTGAAATCAAATCTCGTCGATGTCATTCTCTTGAATTTTTGCAAACAAAAATTCGTTGAGCATGTCGCGGTAACGCTCACCGTTGACGGAAACAGCGGCTCATAACTCATTTTCGCCAGCCCAAAATTCACAGCAAACAGTGACTCGTTGTAGATGCATTGGCTTCTCATCAGTCACATGTGGGTTTTCTTAACCACACATGCGACAATTTTACTTATTAACATAGCCACTGGGCATCGGATGGTCATGAGGCTAAAGTTCTTGTCTTTATGCACAATTCTTTTAAAAGAAGTTTGAGAAATGTTCGCTTCCTGAGGACGATAATGAGTTGGATGCTCTTGGACTTTTTCAGCCGCAATGTTTTGAACATTTTCGAGTGACGACTTTTTACGATTTTCGGCGTGGGTTATCGAGATAAGAGTGTTTAAATCAACTTGTTTCGACTTTTGGCGATGAAGCACCATCAAAAACCACTGTTAATCGCTGGTACCAAGAGTTCAGTCTCAGACGCCATTCGTTCCAGGATGACTTTCGTGAAGGACGTCTAACTTTGGTCTCTTTGCCAGAAACCATCGATGCTGTGCGTGAACGGATTAAGCATGACCGACATGTGACATACCGTGAGATTGAGGCATCCTTGGGCATTAGTATGACAAGCATCAATAAGACATTGCATGTTGATTTGGCCGTGAAAAAAAAATTGTTCTCGTTAGATCCCACGAACGAATGCTCAAAAAAAGGCTCGTATGGATTGGTGCAAAGAGATGTTGAAAAAGTATAACTGCGTTATCTCAAAGGCAGTTTATAACATTGTAACAGGTGACGAATCATGGATCTATGCATATGAACACAAAGCAAAACAGCAATCGACCGTATGGGTCTTTCAAGACGAGCCAAATCCAACATAAGTTGTTCGTAGAAGAAGTACATTGAAGCAAATGATTGCGTTTTTTTCGGTATAACCGGTCATATTGCCACAGTGCCTTTAAAAGAAAGCAGGACGGTCAATTCTGAGTGGTATACAACCATATGTTTGCCAACAGTGTTCGAGGAAATGAGGAAAGATAATAAGAGAAGACGGATCATTTTGCATCACGACAATGCGAGCTGAAACGATGAGCTATATGACCACTCAAGATGTCGAATTGATGGGTCATCCACCGTACAGCCCAGATTTGGCACCCAATGACTTCTTCTTATTCCCTAGCATCAAAAAAAAATGCGTGATCAACGTTTTTCATCGCCCGAAGCAGCTGTTTAAAAAATCGTGTTTTAAAGGTGTCCCAATCGGGGTGGAATAAGTGTTTCAAAAATTGGTTCGTGCGCATGCAAAAGTGTATTGATCTTAAAGGAGAATATTTTGAAAAACAATAAAACCATTTCCAAACAAACCACTTATTGCCGGACCCGTAATATAAATAGCAACCCTCGTAGAGTCCCATTTTGCTAATGTCAAACATAAACCCGGAAATACAAATGAATGTTATTCAACCTTTCAAAGTCAAAGTAATCGGTAGTTAAAAATTAAAATTTTAATAGGGCTTCCGATCAATATTTCGTGGTGTTGCAAACGAAATGACAATTTCCGTTGTAACAACTTCTATTTAGATGACTGCGGGATTTGGGCAAGTTCGATCTTAGATTGTGACTTCTAGGTATACAAAGGGGTTAGTGGGGAAGAGTGAGTTTCCATTTTATTTTCAAAAAATAAATGCCATAAAATGTCCTTTCAAACTATCAATTAAGATTCCACACTTGATTTGCATTTTTATATTTTTTTGTTCTGAAAAAATACCTTTAGATGGATCACATAGGGAAGAAAGAGAAGGTACGGTTATATTGGTTTTAATTTTGACTGGTATTCCTTATTGTTATTAGCTGGTTCGTGAATTTCATCAAAGGTTATTAAAGAATCTACTGCCTAGGCAAGGCAGTATTCTTGCACAGCAAATGCTTAACAAATTTAATTTATTATTAACTTATAATCAGTTTTAATTTATAAAGCCGATATATGACCTCAAAAAAACAGACTTTTAAGTACACACTAATTTTGTTATGTATTCTTTTCTTCAGAAACCCGGTGCTTTCTTGTGCGGATCTTGTAAGGAAATTGCAACCCAATATATAGACATGGAAATATCATATGTCTGTATATAAACACTACATTTTCCTTTTATTTTTAAATTAATAGACAAGAAATAAAAAAATAAGTAAAAACTTAAAATATCTATAGATAAACAAAAAGCTAATCCATGTTATGCCATATACGTACGAAATATATTTTTTATATAAGTTTTTAAAATTTCATAATAAAAACAAACAAACTTCTGTAATTTGTAACCGATTTTTTGTCCTCTCTTTTTGTTTTTTTGGACACCCCGTCATCACCTGTAGACAATTTGTTTGAATTTAAACGATTGTCAGTCAGCATGAAGCCTCAAACTCGCATCTGACTTCACATCTGTGACTTCAAAGTCATTCTTTAAGAAAACTTCTAAATTAGATTCTCTTGGACTTTTTTTGCAGACATTTTTTATTTGAACAACAACAACATGTCAATAATAAATCAAATGCTATTTGGTTCAAACACACGCACAGTTTTAAACATTATACATACTCGTACATATGTACATAAATAAATTTTTATTTATATGAACTGCAAGTTCCGACGTTAAACTAAAATAATGGTCGATTTTTGCCTTTCATGGAAGGCCTCCTATAAAACTATCCACATAGAAGGCATACCTGCATCCGAAGCAACCGTAGTCGCCTGCCTCAATATGAAAAAGCCCACAAAACATATTCACACTTCAAATCGAGTCTAGAGAACTGGGTTATTAACTTAGCATTGAATACCACTGAATGCCGTTAACACCCGCGGCACTCTCGGTGCGCAGACACTCATTCTTTCATTCATTCAATCCATCCGTCCATTCCATCCATTCATTCGGCCCATACCCAATTATCCACATAAAGTTTTGTTTTTATTTTTCTCTTTTCTTGGCTGGTTACGTCGTCGTTTTAGCCGCTTTTTCTGTTCGTTTTTAAATTTGTGTAGAAACACAAAAAAAATTGAAATTGTTATTATGGCGTAATATTGCGCCGCGTCTGATATAACTTGAATTCTCAGTGTATACGATATATGGAGGGTCGGATACATGGATGGACGGACGGACTGTCGGTAAGAAAATTGAAATACGGCAAGAAAATGTAAAGGAAAATCCAAACATGCAAATCTTAATAAATTCGTTAAAGGTTATTCATATGACCAGAAATAATGCAAAGGTACATACGCCGTAGGTATGAGATTTCTTTTATATTCAGATATACAACATTTACAACATTCAAAATTTAAATATAAATTCTATACAAAATTCATTCACATATGAACGTTTTTTCTCTCAAAAATTCTAAAGACAATAGTTATATAGAAGGCAGACGGCCTATGAAAGTTGACTATTATAGATGCCACTTTGTTATAGAAAGAAAATTAATTCATACAGCCCGAATGACAGTTCCCTGGGAATTTTTTTTCTATTCCCTGTTCCCTTATTCTAAAAAAAATCTCCCCGTGGATTTTTTTTCTTTTCCGTTTCTAAATGAACTTCGAAAATGGGAAACAATTTCAGGGAAAAAGTAGAAGAACGTTTTGACAATTTTTGGGAATAATTCCGCCAAAAAAATACAAACGAGTTGTGCCAAAAATGTAAGTATTTAATATTTCTTTCATGAAAAATGGAAAAAATACCAGTTATTTTTACTTTCAGGTCCAAAATAACAAACAAACAGCAGTTAGACGTTCTGATAAACTCAATGCAATTGCATTCTGATGTTGCGCGAGGTTGGGTTAAGGGGAGTAAAGATGAGCTAATCCAGGTATAGCGCAATAACCATCAAAAAGTGTTGCCGAGCGGAAGAAGGTATGTACAACAAAATTTCATTTATACGAAATACATTTTTCACAACTTCCGACGTGGATTATCACGACAAGAGTGCATCAATGAACTTAAATCTTTGTATGGCGATGAAGCACCATCCTATAGCACTGTGAACAACTGGTTTAATGAATTCAATCGTGGCCGACGCTCGCTCAAAGATGAAGGTCGCCCAAAAACGGCGGTTGTGCCAGAGAACATTGATGCCGTGCGTGAACTGATAATGCAAGATCGTCATGTGACATACCGTGAGATAGAGGCATCCTTGGGCATTTCTTTCACCAGCATACATTCGATATTGCATGAACACCTGGCCGTAAAAAAGGTTTGTTCTCGTTGGATCCCGCACAATTGGACAATCGCTCCAAGAAAGGTTCGTGTCGATTGGTGCAAAGAAATTTTGAAAAATACGATCGCGGTGGTCCAAAAAGATTGTCACAGGTGACGAATCATGGATCTATGTATATGAGCCCGAAACAAAACAGCAATCGACCGTGTGGGTCTTCGAAGACGAGCCAAATCCGACGAAAGTTGTTCGTGGAAGAAGCACTTCGAATCAAATGGTCGTCTGTTTCATTAAGGAGTCCGTGGAAGGTGTGGCCAACACGTTTGGGTTAGGCTCTTTAACTTTCACAAGACAGAACCCAGAAAGCTTTACACCTCCATTTCTGGAGTTGCTAGAAGTAGATGATGAGGGGGCTAAAAGTACTGCGGTAGACAGTGATAGAGATGCACTCCAAAAACCAAAAAAATCAAAATAAGTGGGTAATAAGTGCACAGTTTGTTGTTGTTGTAGCGGCATATAGTGACAGCCATTGGCCGAAGAATTCCTGCTTCGGTTCGATCCGGTACATAGTAGCGGCTGTCGTGGGATCGGAGTGCGCAGGTCTCCTCGCGACGTATTTTTAGAAGAGATTAAAAAAATTAATTGTTTTTTGTAGTCTATTTTTTCATTATATTCTCTTGAATCACTTTGTACATATATAACTTTATAAAATTAATTGCCAAACAAAAAAACTGACTTCGAAAAATCAAAAATCTCTCTCCCTTATTACTTTTCTTCCCTTTTGTTTAGAATAGGAGGATTTAGTTCTCTGGAAAAATAAATTCCACGAGAATTATCTCCCGGGTAGTATTCATAATCTGAATCTGACTGACAGTACGCATAATTCGCGTACTCTCTTAAAGAATCTACATGTGACTAACGCCGTCAGCCCTTTATATATCCCACAATTAAGCGCATCAAAAGACAACGATTGCGCCGGCTCCAGCCTACCACGGAACACGCGTTCAGGGAAGACCAACACTCCGATGAAGAGAACAAGAGCAGGAGGAAGCGAGAATTTTTGGAAACGTGCCTTGTGCCTTGAAATTATTTATTGAGCAGTAGAGCGCCCATAAAAACATAGAAAAATGGAAGTGTTATTCTTTCCGCTCCCGCTCATTTTCTCGTATGTTGGGCATCAAAAATAATATCCGTGTACAATTTTTTTCAATCGGATTGAAACCGGCCAGTCCGTCACGACATTAAGCCCTAAAAATGGAGTAAAACTAGTTTTTTTCAAACGTTTATAAATAAAATTACTAATTTACGTTTCAAAAAAATGTTGACTCAAATTTTAAGTTTGACATCTGAAAACTCCATGAAGGGTCATAGCTAGGTCAAAAATTGTACAAGAGAAAAATGTTTGCCTGTATATTTGCAACACAAATGCTTAGGGTGTGTTTTACGAAAGTCGAGTTATAGCTCATCAAAGCTTGCAACTAGTTTTACTCCATTTTTATGGCTAAAAATTGCGACGGACGGCCGGTTTCCATCTGATTGAAAATTTTTTTGCACGGATATTATTTTTGTTCCCAAATATACTAGCAAATGGGTGGGGAGCGGAAAAAATAATTCTTTTTGTGCGATGTGCGCTCTAATGTTTACCGACATTAATGGTAGTTAAGCGCATCAAAATACAGCGATTACGCTGGTTCCATCCTACCACGGAACACGAGTACAGGGAAGACCAAGAATCAGATGGAGAGACCAAGTGAAGGAGCGTGTGGAACAAGTGTAGAGGGAAACCCAAGACTCCGATGGAGAGACCAAGTGGAGAAGGGTGCGAGAATTCTTGGAAACGGGAGAAAGCACGCCCAAGACCGAAGTTCCTTGAAATCATTTATAGAGCAGCCCGGACCACAACTATATGTGGAGTCAGTCCAAGTAAGTACAAACAGAGCATACAAATCAATTTTAATTCGTTTCAAACTACAGAAATTCGGTTGAATGGACACACTAACAGGGAAGAGTAAGACGCGGAACAGGGAACACCAAGACTCCAAAGGAGAGACCAAGCGGAGAAGGATGTGAGAATTCTTGGAAACGGGAGAAAGCACGCCCTAGACCGAAGTGCCTTGAAATCATTTATTGAGCAGCCCGGACCAACAACAGTATGTGGAGTCTGCCCAAGTAAGTACAAACAGAGAATACAAATCAATTTTAATTTGTTTCGAAATACAGAAATTCGGTTGAATGGACATACTTACAGGGAAGACTAAGACGCGGAACACGCGAACAGGACTCCGATGAACAGACCAAGCGGAGAAGGATGCGAGAATTCTTGGAAACGGGGGGGGGGGGGCACGCCCAAAGTGGCTTGAAATTATTTATTGAGCAGGCCCGGACCAACAACAGGATGTGGAGTCAGTCCAAGTAAGTACAAACAAAAAGAAAAACCAAATATAATTCGGTCCGAACTACAAAAATTCGGTTGGATGAACATGATTGTTGTTGTAATCACCAACTTTCCATGGTATTGGAGGTTACATGGTTGGACATACCATAATACAACAAATAAATTGGTTATACCAACCGAGTTAAGTAAATCGGTTGGTTGTCACAACCGGCGGTTATGAAAACCTACCAATTATGAAGTACATGATATGAAGGTACTAATAACACAGTGATACAAAATCGAACTTTCCGAATGCGTATGGGAGACCAATTGCAAACGAAAGTTGACATTATCCATAACAAAACCTTCAAGGTTTTTCTTTTAAGTTCAGTGCGAGATTTATTTTACACCCATTGGAAGTTGGTGATTTTAAAACGCTGTCGAATAATAAAGTTGAAATCATTGAAAATTTGATAAAATAATGCTGATTTATTGTTATTATCCTGGAAATTTTTGGTATCTTACTGTTTTTAGGGTCGAGAAATTCTTTTTCGATATTTATTTTTACCTAAAACTCACGCTAGATGGCGCTGTCATACAAATAATGCTATTTCTTGTAGATTTTCATAGAAAAAACGGTGTATTGCAGTTTAACGTATTTGAGAACATGAAAATATACAAACAAAAGACATAAACAACAAAAAACGGTAGGATAATAAATTAACTGGTGCTTTAGACATAATATTTGATACAATATTAACATTCATCGATCCGCAGCCTACTACTTCCGGTGCTTTTGCTAGCTGCACCAAACATTTAAATTGACAAATAAGATGTAATAATAATACTTTTAGATAAAAAAGTTGTTTTTGTAATAAAAAAAAATTGTTTCTAATAAAAAAACACAAATTTCCGGTTGAAGGTTTTTGCTATGAAGGTTTTGTTATGGATAATGTCAACTTTCATTAGTACGAGTGCGACCGCAAAAGTAACTGGCCTAACATAAAAAGAACCGTTTTTTTGGAATTATTATTATTTATTTTTCAACATAATCTCCTTCCAACTCAATACACTTCATCAAACGTTTTTCAAGTTTTTTAATTCCATCCGAAAAATAAGATTAAAAAATAATATATAAAAGTTTTGAATAATCTATCTATATACATATTTAAGAATTTAGCACCTTTTTCCCAATTGTATTTAAATGTTTCTAAATTTTTTAAAAAAAACTGCTCATTATTCAAATAACAGAATTAATATTTTAATATAGGAAGTCAGGTAATCGAATACATAAAACTTATTGGTTGATCCAGTTTACAAATATTTGTGGTAATTTTAACCGAATTTAAAAAACACTTTAATCCCACAATCTATAATAAGCAATACATGTACAAATTCAGTTTCAATAATCATCTGTATAAGTAAGGGCTGCCGATACATTGTCCGTCCGTGTCTGTTGAAAGCACGATAGCGGTCAAACGAATCAAAAAAGTTTTTTTTATGATGCAAAAAATTAATTGAGATCAAATCGAAAAGTATTGCCCGACAAAAAATCAAAACGAAAAACAATTGTATTTAAAAAAACTATAAAGAGAACAAATACTTAGACCCTAATAAACAAGTTTTCTTAAATGTCATAAAAGTATAATTGACAAATATTCGTTAACGATTTTTCTATTGCTGAGATTTTTAGATCTTGTAGAACTAGAAAACTCTCTATACTAACATCTTTCTCTTGGGCCTATTTGATGCAAGAAATGGCATTGGTTTCCACTCGTAAGACCTTAGGCATATTGGTCAACTACGTGGATTTAAAATGCATTAGAAAATTCAGTTAGGATAGCCGGTGGTTTGAATTAGCGAGACTTCACTGTACTTCGTATACTCACTGGCCGTCAAATGTCGGCTCTGAACGGCTGGAGCATTTCAGAGAGAAGCATTTAAACGGCTCAGAGGTTATTCTTACTTCCTAAAAATGTTTTTAGATGTTCACTCCCCCCGGATTTCAACCTATGTTTACTTGTGCGTTAGTCGTGCACACGAATTATGACACCACGTCGGCGCTCTGTTTTTATCGGTCAGCTGCAACTATCAATCGAAAATTCAATTTTGAATTTCATTGTTGTTTCGCCCTATTGCAGTTTCCGATATACCGCAATAAAATGATCTATAAAATGTCTTAAATACTCGTATCAAAATTGAAATATTTCTGATCGTTCTCTTAACGAAAATGGCGTCACCGCATTGAACATTCCTGTCATGACTTGCCAGTCGAACCTAAAAGTAGACCAACCTTTCGGAAAAACTAGTCACGATTCCGGCTTCCATATGAATGTCGTATTTGACGATAAGAACTTTATTGATGTCATTTCCGAAACACTTTAAGGCGGTTTCTCTAGACAATCAGAGCCAGCCAAAAAAAATTGTATGTGTGTGTGTTCTATCGTACCATGAAATAATTAAAAACTGATTATAGATCCCAAAGGTAAAATTGTGCGTTTGGAATTGCTTGAAAATAATCATACATTTGTGCACGGTTTTTTATACATACCGACATTTACACACATCTGTACAAAGATTATTGGCACTTGGTGAGTTGAGGCCATGCTGTGGTTAAAAAAAGTCGTATTACTGGAAATGTTTTCTTGCGAAAAATTTATTCTTTGGAATTTGAATTATAGATTACATCAGAGTATCAGGTAGGATAAATTGATTTGGGAATATCAATGTATTTTTAATTGATTTTCCAGATAGAATAAAATCTATATAATCGTTAATGTAGATCTGAGACCTTACTACTCGTATGTACAGCCGAATTCGGTTTAGCGGAAACGAAAAAAGGACTTTTTTCTCTTTTGCAGGATTTTTAATAAGAAGTATTTCGAATAAGTAAAACTTTTTACGTTTTGGAATTTTGAGTAATTTTAATTTTTTTTATAAAACAAAGATAGAAACTTATGACGCAACTAATAAAATATGTACAATTCGATTTAGAATTTCTTATTTATTTAATCAAAGAAGAACTGTTCATAACTTCTTTTTCCGTGGACACTGTTCAAGTCAACCTGGTTTTCTTTACTGTCACCAACTCTAATGCGCTTTTTTGAAAGGTTTGTGTTTCGTTGTACGTAGGAGCATTACATTTTTTTGTAATTCTTCTGATTGTCGAAATGATTGTAAATTTTATTACGGGGAATTCCAGATTTCAGTTTGGTATAAAATTTATTTTTTTTAGAATTGTGCGAGAGGTGCTATATTTGTTTCCCAATCTCTTAAATAAACAACCTAAGATTATTTCAATATTTGCAAATTATGAGATTTTTGCAATAATAGAGACTAATTTATAAAAATATTATATACAAAATGTATGTACATTATTTAATCGGTAACATAAAGAAATTTTGAAATTATGCGGCACAACATTTTTTCACTCATCATTTTTTTCTTAAACGATGTTCGTATCATAAATGTTTGTGTCTTGCATTTAAAATGTGTTTCACATAAACGATTTTGCAATAAAGCGGATTTTCGTTTAAGCGGAGTACAGTGCATGGAAAATCATACAGATCAATCGATACTAAAACAGGGTGGCGCAAAACTACCGTTGTGGTTTGAATGTTTAATAACTTTTTTATTTATTGGTTAATTATTATTTTTTTTTGTTATATAGTATATTAATGGAAAATATTTTTGGCTTAAGTAAGCTGAACTTTATACGGGAACATGTGCAATGTGGTCAAAATTCTCTGAACGTACCTCCGCGATAGCCCCAGTTGTGCCGAACGTCTTCTTGTTGATATTCCTTGACTGTCCTGCACACTATTCACAACACGTTGGATATTTTCGTTCGAGTGGACCGTACTTGGTCTTCCGGTACATGAAAGGTGTCTTACTGTACCATGTTGTCGATAATTTCCAACCAAGCGGTTTATTGTTGGTTCTGAAATTCCAGTACGCACATTAATATAGCTACGATAAGCACGCGTCAAAACAATTGACTCGTTACAATAAAATTCTACAATTGCTGTTCGCTGTTCCGTTGTGTTGTGTTCCATTTCAAATTCCCCGAGTTTGCTTCGCAAAATTCTGAAATAAAAATAAAATTTATAAATAAATTTAAAAAGTTATTTCCGTATTTTTTTTCGTAAAGTGTTTGCTCCATTACTTTCTAATATTTTTATATAGGGTGCGCAATTTTTAACTTTTAAATTTGTATCGCCTGTAACAATCAAGTACCGATATTTTTTTCAAATTTCAATGAATTTCCAAAAGTCTATATGTTATATTGGTTTTAAAATACAAATACATTACATTTGGGAAGCCTGTGCCAAACCACCTTTTTCTTATGTGTGTATGTTTGTTTTCCGCTCCGTTTTAGCCCTTGAATTGCTACCAAAAATGTTTCCATTTTTTCGTTTAAAAAATCGTTTATTTGTTGCTATTGGTGTTCTTTCTTTTTCTGCGATAAGATATTGCACGGCAATGATTAGGTAGTAATTTATTGAAGAGACACTACACCGAAACATATATTGATAGCGGGCGATGTTGACACCCTACATATAATGTGTTTATTAAATTCTTTAGAACATTACATGATTGGAACCTCAGCGTACTATGACCAATGCACAAAAAGGAAACAAGTACGTTTCGTCTAACTAACGCAGGATAAGTCCCTTAGCCATCGCTTATATAGAGCGTCTTAGTAAAAGTGATTATTTAAATTCAGTGTCCTTCTTTTCTGCAAGTGGCAACTCCAAAATGTGGTAGCTTTTACACAAAGACAATAAACAGTACAAGAAGGCCGAAATGAGGTTTATCGAGAAATCTGAAAACAGCAGATGAGTTAAAATCATTTTGGGAATGCTATTTTAACGACTTTCTAGCGTTCTTCTGATTGTGTACAAACGAATGTGAAAAAAAGATTGGGGACTAAAGCTTTATCGAGAAATAGAAAAACTAATATTTTGGCAATAATTTATAAAACGGGCATATTTAACATCAACATTGTGGGGAGGCAGAATGAGATCAAACTGGAGCTTTTTTTAAAAATTGAGTTTCAGTCGTCAAAAACGGATCTTGTGCTCTCCTGAAGAGGCGTCGCAACGACGCTCAGTGTCTTGACTTCATATAAGAGGTTGCCAAAAATAGAAAGAGCCATCGCAGTTGAATGAAATTTTGCATAGGTCTTTTTTTACTTAGAGAGACAAAAGGCGATGTTTTGATAGATTGACCAAGGACACGCCTACCTCCCATATATCATTAATTTGAAAAATTGTATATTTTTTAATATTTTCTTCTACAAAGGTCGAAATTTGGCACAGTGTATCTCCAATTTGTAAGTAATTGCGGTGCTGAATTTTATAAAAATATCTCAAAAGAAACGACTACCTCCCATTTATCCTTTAAAGAAAACATCGAATATTTTTTGATTTTTTACCACTTACGTAAGTACCTATTACTTACGTACAATCAATCCTGCATCGTTTTCTTGGCTTGATTCTGACAAAAAAATTTCGTTGAACAAGTTTAGCAAGTGGATTTTGAGATTTAAAAATACTCTTCTGAAGCTTCGGATAGTAGGTATAGTACAGTTTCAATAACAAAAAATTGCAGAGCACCGACTACTGATAGAACACTCAAGGTGCATGTAAGCTCAATCTGTTCTCTGCATGTAGTCGATGTACTTTTTCCACGGACAACTTTTGTTGGATTTGGCTCGTCTTGAAAACACATACGGTCGATTGCTGTTTTGTTTCGGGCTCAAATGCATGGATCCATGATTCGTCACCTGTGACAATGTTATGCACTGCCTTTGAGCTACCGCAGTTATACTTTTTCATCATGTCTTTGAACCAATCCATACGAGCCTTTTTTTGAGCATTCGTCAAATTATGTGGGATCCAAAAAGAACAAATTTTTTTCACGGCCAAATGAACATGCAATATCTTATTGATGATTGCCATACTAATGCCAAAGGATGCCTCAATCTCACGGTATGTCACATGTCGGTCTTGCTTAATCAGTTCACGCACAACTTCGATGGCTTCTGGCAAAGTGACCGAAGTTGTATGTCCTTCACAAAATTCAACCCGGGGCGAACGGCGTCCGAGACAGAACTCTTTGTACCAGCGATTAACAGTGGTTTTTGATGGAGCTCCATCGCCAAAAGTCGAAACAAGTTAATTTAAACACTCTTGTCTCGATAACCCACGCCGAAAATCGTAAAAAATCATCGCACGAAAATGTTCACGGGAGAATTCCATTTGATGACTGAGATGAATTTTTCAACACACTAAACAAAACAATTCGCCCTCAAATGACAAAACGTTCTGAGTGAAGTTATGCTAAAAAATGTCAAAGCTTCCAATAGACGTTCCAGTTTGCATCTGGGAACACTAGTATTGTCAGGACCCGAAATATAAATAGCAACCCTCGTAGATGGCCTGCGTCTCAACGCTTCTTCAAGGAACACTTCTTGTGCTCTTTGAACGGGACCAACTGTTAAAATTCGGCTTCTACTGCCTAAAACCGACTCAACACATTTTTTTTAAGATGAATCGACCATCTTAAATGCATTTTTGGTCTGTAGTATGTTTTCCACATATGGATATAACTAGATCGTAAAAGATTTATTTATTTGCGACACTAAAGAATAAACAGTCGAACGCGGTTACAACGAACTCGAAGGGACCGTGTAATTAATTTAGTTCGTAATAACACTAATTCGTTAAGACGTCGTAAAAAATTAATTTAGTTATTTCAAAATAGTAATACATTTTATTGTTAGCTTTTCATTTATTGATTTGCATTTTTGTTTCTATCGAAAGACAATTTCTTTTCATTTTCTTTTTGTTACACATTTTCTATTCTGTTCAAACTATGGAAAAGGAAATATGACAAATACTTATTGTTTGTTTGCTTAAATAAAATAGCTGCTAACAAAAAAAATGCCATGAGTTGTTAAAAAAATTAAGGGCACATTTGAGTTGGTAATAAACATAGAAAATTTAGTGACATTTCGCAAAAGGGGGTTTCGAATTTGTCCTATATAAAAAAGTTCGCTATATTCATGAGTTCGATATAGCCATAGTAGTTCGTATGAAAAATCGAGGCAAAAGCATTGGGAAAGCTGCAAACCCTTCGCTATTAACATAGTTCGTTATAACCATTGTTCGCTTTGAATGTATCCGACTGTATTTACTTTGTCGAGTCTCAGATTCAAATTTTAAGGCATTGCCAACGGAATGACAAAGACAATATGAACTTCATTCTCTAATAGAATGTATAAAAACTTGGCTATGCTCCGAAATACGTCAATATACTTTAGATCTTAATTACCTAAAAAAAGTTTTACAAAATCCAATGATTCAGAATGAAACAAACACAGCTGTTTTAAAGAAACCAATAATACAGAACATTTAAATTTTCAATGTTCGTGTTTGAAAAACTGAAACAAAGCAAAGTATTATGCGGGTTTTATTTAAAAATGAAAATATCTACTTTAACCCATTCATGGCCGCCGTGCCAATTTCCGAACACTTAGATATTGAGGGCGTAGACAAGAGTATTGATATTAATTTAAAAATGTATGCATAAACCATTGCTGAAAAAATCCACGGTTAAACATAATACTGAACCAATACACTAGAGTAATCTTCGTGTCATAAAATTCTAATTTATTTCGTCAAAACACAAATGTGGATTCGGTTAACTGTAACGAATTATACAAAATCATTTATAAAAAAGCGCTACTCCTCCTTCATCAAATATTGTAGGTATACAACTTGACAGCGTCGTCGTCTCGTCTGCCATAACAGGATCCGCTAAATTGGCCAAAAACGCAAGAAAAATTTTTGCATTGAGAAAGGGTGCTTTTCAAAATTTCACTCATACGTGACAATTTCGGAACATCCCTTTTTGTACCAAAAAAAATTCTACCTTTTTTTGGTTCTACATAAAAAAAATGTGTACGATTTGTCTGTCATTTTTGTTAAGCTTTACATGCGTTAAACCACGCTAAAGGCCGTTATTCGTCTCAAGCAGAATTTTCGCTTGGGAGTTTTATGTAAATGTCTCTATGCGCAAAAATTGCAGTAGCGCAGATGTTTTTTTGTTAATAAATATTAAAATGGTTGTCTTGTCAAAAGAACAGGTTACAAATTATATCGAGTAAAACTTAAATAAAAGTATTAAAACGATTAATGCATATGACTGTGGCCATGTCTTGTTTGCCTTTTCGTGTAATATTCTTACCATGCGTTAATATACATACATATCTGGGCGGTGTACCAGTTTTCGGCTAATTGAATGAATTGAATTAATTTTTTTTAATTTAAATATCCTCGAGATTGTCTTCACAATTTTTATTATTTCTTTTGCTAATGTCAAAAATTCCTTGACCAATTTCGTTGCTGGTAGCAAACAAAAAGTTTCTAATGCTACTGATAAACGTCACTTAAACAGCTGCAAAGTTTTGTAGCAAAATTTCGTTTGTCATTGTTAGAATAGAATTCATAACGAAATTTTCGCTTGGAAGTGTTAAGGTTAGTTTTCACCTCAACTGAAATTTTCGCTTAGGAGCTGTTAAATTAATTTTACACGAAAAATAGTCGTGTAGACCAGTGTCGAAAGAAACCGGTGTGTTTAATTTTTAAGTCAAGTTTACACCTCAATCGGAATTTTCGGAATTTCTCAACAAAAACCAAAATTTTTTGACTTCTTTTGGCAGTAACTTCCACAATTTTTATTCGATTTTTATAAATTATGATTTGAATCCGATAAGCATTGTCAAGGTCTAAGGCAAATTAAGGAAAAAATCATTTTCACGATAACACGAACCTTTACTTGATTCGGCAAAACGGACACTTAATTCGGATTCAGCATATCATTTTACATAACGATCAGTTGGTTTCTTCCTTAGGAGAATTTTGTTGCAAAACAGTGTTATTGACGAATGCAATTGGCAGAAGAGTTTTTCCGACTCTTTCCTAGAGAAACGACATAAATGTCTTTATGTTTTAGTTAACTTGAAGTATATAAATAATAAGGCGATAGAGGAAT
Organism: Hydrotaea diabolus; assembly: GCA_963513945.1. Classification (NCBI taxonomy): domain Eukaryota; kingdom Metazoa; phylum Arthropoda; class Insecta; order Diptera; family Muscidae; genus Hydrotaea; species Hydrotaea diabolus. The sequence continues at coordinate 210,702,138 of OY740716.1, forward strand.
ATTAATATACAATTATGGAGGTTTCAATACTTCGTCAATTCTACCGATACTTCCAGTTCTACTTGGCGGCCCAAATAAGACCAAGGGGTTCACCAAAAATGTTACGAACAAATTCCATTGTGGCTCCTGCTGTATCCACAGTGGCTTCATCTAGCTGGAATCAAATGTTAGGACTAATCTCAACTTGCGGGTGCAAAAAATTTTAAATCATAGTCCTATAGAGTGCCCCGTTAATGGTTTCTGGTTGACCATCCTCATTTTCATAAAATATGCATCGGTAATTTTATCACCCATAAAAAAGCAGCAAACAGGAGGGGTGCAGTTGTCGCTGAGATAATGCCCTAGGACCTGATACTGATCCCTGTTCCTCAAAACGAGAGACTACGTTCCTAATCATGTAATTACTGGGTGCTGTTCTGACATTAAAATGACGACGATAACTTCGTGAGTTGAGATAATAGACTTGCCGAATTTTTTGCCAATCGAATGTTAGTGGTTGCATGCACTATCCATGTTTTATCATTACAACCGAATGTTGATTGGGTACACGGCAATTTCCAGTAGAGGGAACTGACACTATCGATTAAAGAGACAAAATATCGGATAAAGATAATTACTGTTTTGGTTGTTCTTACAGATTATTGTTTATAAGTTCTCTTTGAACTCGGTTCTGAATCCCAATTTAGACGAAGGGAACACCCCTTCTAGCATAACAATTTAATTTTTATCGGCGATACAATTCTTTTCCAACCTTAATTGATTTAAAGCAGTTAATAAAATTGCTTCGTTTGACCTCATTTATTCCAAGTTTTTGATTTGATTATTTTGTGTTTATGATTTCCGGTGATATCATTTGATCTTATCTTTTGACAATTTTCCAGTAGCTATAAGTAGATAATCAATACATTTCAATACAAGCTGTAAAAGATTTCCGGCCAAAATTCAGAAATTTTTAAAAAAAAAAATTTATGTGAATGTAACTTTGCCATTTGGTAAAAAACTTGTCATCTATTAATATGTAGATGCAAGATGTCTGAGCCGTTTAATCCCAGTTCAAAACTTGAGAAACTCAAATTTGGAAAAGAGATTTGAAAAACCGGTTAATTATTATGGATTATATTCGGATGTTGGGATAACCAATTATATGTTACAACAGTGAACTAAACGGAATTTAGTTACTACAAAGAACTTATCTTTTGTCACAACCAATTATTGGTACTAAAATAATATGTATTTCATAATTGGTTGGTTACTTTAACCTCCAGCTGTTGGTATAACCGATTTATGTATCATATAATATTTTAAACCATGTATCCATTAACACCATGGAATGTTGGTGATTGCAACAGAAAGTGTGTTATTTTCAAACCGATTTTTTGTAGCTCGGATCGATTTCCAAATGATTTTTTCTCTGTGTGCAGAAAATAATAGACTTGTTGCTGTACATCATATGTAGCCATCATATATAAGTATCTCCATAAAAACTATATAACCCGCAAAAAAGAAAAGGAAGAATTATAAACAAAATAGTTATGAATATTTTTAACCCTTCAGTCTTATTTGGGTTATCCTGAATCTACTCAAAATTGCAGTGCATCAAACAAAATTCGGCCGGTTGGCTAGTTTATACCTTTCAGTCTTTTTTGGGTTATCCTGAATCTACTCAAAATTGCAGTGCATCAACCAAAATTCGGCCGGTTGGCTAGTTTATAGTTCATGCAACCTCAATTGTAAGTGATGTCAACAAAACTCGGTTGTATCAACAAATCTGTTTTATGTGTGCGGGACAACACTACTCACCGATAATAGAGTATTTTCATGTATGTCTCAAATGGGATGTTGAGGGACTTAACTCGGCAATGGAAAGTCGACGACGAGTTCGAGGAAACATGCAAAATGGGCTGACCAACTGGAACGCAAGGATTTGTATCTATATCTGCATATGATATGAGTTAGTAAAGAGGTATCTTATGACTCCTACGAGTATATATTTTATAAGAATTTCATGAATTCGATTTTACGACGTTAGTTTCGATTTGACGTTTTCTTTTATTGCCGTGAGATCGTCTCTCTGTATGTAGGCTATTTCAAATTCGTTACATACCATTTATTTTGGTATTTATCATATCGCTTGATAACGTTTTTTTTCGCATTTCGATAAGAATACACCTGCTGCTTCCATTTCGCTTAAGCAATCATGAAAAATATCGACATCAGTTCGATTTTTGACAGCGACGGTCTCAGAATCATTTCAAAACGAAAGCGTGTGTATTCCAATTGTTCAATTTAAATATTAGACGTACATACTCGTACATATAAACAAAAACAAACTACAGAAAAAAGATACAATAGCTTCCTAGCTGGTAAAACAGTCTACCTATGTACTTACCAACATATGTATTTGAATAATGAAAAAAATAATAAACTACAGTCTGAAACATTTTTAATTAATTACTTCATTGTTTAAGAATTCGTTTTCGGGACACTAAGAACGTAATAAAGATAAAGCTAGCGACATTTATATTAACGCAACACAAATTGAGTGAAAAAAATAACTAAAAAACACAAAACTAACCACCGTCGTTTTATCTAATCTACAGTTTTCAAGAATAAAATAAAATATACGATAATTTATTTATAAAACTAAAAAAAAACCTCTGACCAAGCCTTAATGGAAATTTAATAAAAAATAATAAAAAAAAGGATTGCAATGAAAAAGAGCACACACGTGTCTAGGTGATTGCCATCCTCAACCAATTTTTGTCATGTCGGTTTTCTTTAATTGAAGAGATTTGAAATAAAAAAGATAACCAAAAAATATAGAAGACTTTATTAGATAAGAACACAATGTAGGATACATCTTTTAGTCGAATCTGATAAGATGGGATACCTAAAATAGCAGCGTATCACTGTACCTAAACGCATAAAAATCCTTATTTATAAATTCCAATTATGCCGAATCACACTATGATGAAATATTTATATGATATTTATGACCTTCTTTCTACTTTCTTTAAAACCCCATTACTCGTAAGTAAAAAACGGGGAACTTTTAACAAATTACTGAGATGTGTTCGATCTAATTTTTATACTCCTTGGCCGATAACACTCCTTAAAGCCGGCTCCGAACGGCTAAAGGTTTTACGTTATTTCGGGATCAAACTTTTACTCGGAAAGTCGCCGACATTTATTAGGTGGAAACCCCAACCGCAAAATAATGTCAGCTGGCCCCGATTGGATTGGAACTTGGGTTACTTGTGGGATAATCGCGTACACAAACTATAACAAGGAATTAAAAGGGCCTTCTCGACCTTGTTGATTCCGAGAGCAGTGTCCAAAATAATTCTTCGACTAAGCGCTAATTCTTTTAAGATCCATTTTTTGCTCGCAAAGTCGTCGTCATTTATAAGTTGAAACAAGAGAAGCATTTAAATTAAGTGTGACCATGCCGATGTTTATATACCCCCCATCATGATCTACGGTTAAATATGAAAATATTGTCAATGGGGTGTAGCATCGGCCTCTTTTTTTATCAGGCTGTGTTTCTTTCATACCAACATCATACGAGTATCGTATATACCAACTACTATTGTAAAATCAGTATTAGTACATAAGATATTGTCTTTTGAAGTTCAGGATTGTGTGGGCAGTTCCCCTTGTCCAAGTTTTCCCATAACATGGAAAATAAAACTACTTAGTAGACATAAATACTGTTACAACATTGAACACACCCATTTCAATAGTAGAACTGAACATACCTCGTTAATGTCATATGGGTTTTGAAAGCTAACCTCAAAAGCGTTAGTCTGTAACGGGATTCTAAAAATGTTTCAACTTTTATCATGGAGTGGTCAGATAATGAGAACCGTATCGCTGTAAAAGCGCTTTTTAAGTGTGAAATGAAAAAAGCGATATTTTCAAAACGCTCCGGCCACTAGGGATTAGCCGCATGTTCGTCTACCGATGCATAAAACTGTTTGTGGATGCTGGAGATGTAAAAGACCGCTACCGGTCGGGCCGCCCACGCTCTGTTCGAACACCGCATGCCATCAAAGCCGTTAAATCAAAAAAAAACATGGCCCGTGAGATGAATATCACGCAAAAGTCCATGAGTCGAATCATTAAAAAGAATTGGGACTTGGGGCTTTCAAACGTCGTACCGGACATTTATTGACTGCAGGTTTAAAAAAAATAGGATTGAAAAATGCAAACGTCTTTTGGTGAAGCACGCTGATAACTTGCACAGATGAAAAAATTTTTACCGTTCAGGAAAAATTTAACAAGAAAAATGATAGAGTGTATGCGCGGTCATCTAAGGAAGCATCTAAACTGTGTCATCACCCAGCTTCAGTCATGGTTTGTTGGGGTGTCTCTTACGATGGGGTCACTGACCTGCATTTCTGCGAACAAGGAGTCAAAACATCGGCCAAAGTTTACCAAGAAACCGTTTTGGAAGCTGTTGTGAAGCCTCTTAACAATTCCCTGTTCCAAAACCAGCCATGGACTTTCCAGCAGGATTCTGCGCCGGCCCATTTGGCTAAAACATCACAGGCCTGGCTTCGAAACAATTTGCCAGCGTTCATTTCCTCTGAAGAATGGCCCTTAGGCAGTCCAGATTTGAACCCATAGGATTACAAATTGTGGACGGTTTTAGAGGACAAGGTTTGTCACCCCAACATTGGATCTCTTAAGACTGCTTTGGTTCGAGCTGTGGCCAATTTTCCAATGGGCGAGGTTCGTGCAGCTATTGACGACTGGTCAGTGCGACTTAAGGCGTGTGTAAAGGCAAAAGGCGGACATTTCGAATACGAAGATTCTTTTTGGATACAATATACATCAATAAATATATTAAAAAATATTTGGTCCAAAAGCATTCAGCACTTTTTATTGTACAGCATAAAACGTGTGTAACAGTATTTATGTCCCTACTAAGTAAATAATTATTTCAATTTTTTCTCGACGTTTCTTCGGCTTTTTTCCGACATCCCCAGAAGAATTTATTTTTTTATTAATACGATTCGTTTACATTTCGTTTCAATTACTTAAGATTATTAAAAAAACTGGACAACACGACACAATTAAATAATAATATAAATAATAAAACCATATAAAATATCACAGGTTTAATTAAAACAATGAACTTTGCTGTTTAAAATATTGCAACTAATCAGCCCATTTATATTGACCATAATCTGCCCATTAAAAACAAAAAAAGTAAACAACAAATTGGTCGTTAACAAATTACACAGCATTAAAAAGTAATAGTTTTCAAGTGAATGCCGTTTAATTTTAAACCCTTTGGTCTATTTCTTGGGCCATAAGTGCGATTTTTAAAAAGGGAGTGGCATAGCTCTATTTTCCTCCTGGATGTGTTTCGATCCATGCCAACATCTTATGTTGCAAATACGATACTATTGTCGTATCTCTAATACGAAGTTCATGAGAAGTAGTGTTTTTATGTTCAGGGTTGTTGACTTTTCCAAAAGGGGAAATATTTTACCTCTTGCCCAATATGTGTCTTAACAAATGCTTCCGCAAAATTCAACCACCAAGCTTCAACAGTATAACCTGTAGTAAACAAGCAAACAGACAGACAGAAAAGGCTAGATCATCTTAGAATTTTACAACCATGTAGAAAATATAAATTTTATGGAATCTCCGGTCAGTATTTCGGAGTGCTGCAAACGGAATGGCAAAGTGAGTGTACCAACGTGGGTTTTTATACCCCACGTTCAAAAATATTCGATTTTCCTTCCCGGTTTTGGACTCAAATTAGTTTTTTGATAGTCACTTGCTACGTACGCCACAAGGATGTAAAATAGACCACGAATTTATTATGCCGATCGTTCCCTAATTGCTTTCAATGCTTCTACCCGATTTTAAGTCAGGGTATTCTATACAATTAAAATCCAATTTGGCACAAAAATAATATATTGCAACTTAAATGGACCCTATTGGCTACTGTTTTGATAAAGTCCCATGGACCAACAATTAATTGTGTCAAATTTTAACAAATCCTACTTGATATCTTGTCTCTCTAGAAAACAGCATGACGCGCAATGTTGTTTAAATTAAATTTTTTAGTGTAAAGTCAATGTAGGTAGGTTCGAAGCATACTTGAAATAATCGTGGAATATCTAACCGGCTGCTCCGAATAAGGTTTTTATAGCTGACGGGTTTGCGAGCTGAATTTTGGGGAACCAATCAGGCCTAGTGTGAACAGATCAGTGAATTACCAACTAGAAAAAAAAACCCCGGATATTAAGACTTTCAAATTTTTTTTGTGATCCGTTATACTGGAATAGTCTTAAGAAGTGGACAAATTAAGCTCGATCGGGCTGAAGATAACATACCCGCCATCGTGGATTTTAATCCATAGTACCATAGTCGGCATACATACCAATCTTATTCAAAATTATTAGCGCCACGCCCTTTTGTTGATGATGACATAATACAAAGTTTCACAAATTTTGAATCTAGAATTGCAAGCACTCAAAAATATATAAGGATTGGTCCCTTATATATAAAGGGTGTCCTAAGAAGCACGCAATTTTTAAATCTGGCAACATTCGAAGTGTCATTGTTTGACATTTGAACAATTGTTATTGTTTGTTAGTAGAAGGTACGAGGTTAGTAAAAATGGAGCGCTACACGAAAGGGAGTTCGTTAATTGGGTATTGGAGAGACAACATGAAAATGCTGATTTTGCCGATCAAATCATCTTAAGTGACGAGGCCCATTTTCATCTTGATGGCTTCGTCAATAGGCAGAATTGTCGCATTTGGGGTGCGGAAAATCCTCGAGTGATTCACGAGAAGCAAATGCATCCTCAACGTGTCACTGTGTGGTGTGGTTTTTGGGCTGGAGGAATCATTGGACCTTTTTTTATGAAAATGAGGCAGGTCAAGCGCAAACAGTCAATGGTGTTTGGTATCGTGAAATGATAACCAGTTTTTTCTTGCCTAGAATTGAAGAAATGAATGTGGAGGGCATGTGGTTCCAACAAGACGGCGCCACATGTCATACAGCCAGAGAAACAACTCAATTGCTGCATCAGTCATTTCCCGGTCGTGTTATTTCGCGTTTTGGAGATCAGAATTGGCCGTCTAGATCGTGCGATTTAACACCATTAGATTTTTTTCTTTGGGGTTTTTTGAAGTCGATGGTTTACGCGAATAAGCCGACGACGACTCAAGCCTTAAAAGACGAAATTGGACGCTGCATTAATGAAATACCGCAGCATTCATGCAAAACGGCCATTGAAAATTTCATTAAAAGATCGCGTGCATGCCAGCAAAGCCGCGACGGCCATCTGCACGATATATTGTTCCATACATAACCTCATTCTGTCAACTTTACGATATAATAAAGTTTCACGATTTTTTCTTAAATATCTGTGTTTTATTTAAAATTTAAAAATTGCGCTCTTCTTAGGACACCCTTTATAAGGATTGGTCCCATCACCATCTTACTAATGGACGCAGGTAGCACCGCCCACATTCTACAACAACATTATTAATAGTGGTTCAAAGCGAAACGTTTTAATTATAAAAAAAACCAAACATTTTTTTCGGTATAAAGGTTTATTATTGGAACACAATTTTATTCATGTGGCTGCCTGGTTGGTTTCGAAGCAGGGCATCCTGGCTTTCCAATTCCCCAAGAACGTAAAACGCTTCTGACCCGTTTTGTCAAAACCGAATGTCATGCATTGTATTCTCTTGAATTTTTGGAAACAAAAATTGGTTAAGCATGGCGCGGTAACGCTGACCGGTGCCGGTAACGGCAGCTCCTTGTTCTTTTTCGAAGAAAAATGGTTCAATGATGCCGCCAGCCGAAAATCCACACCAAACAGTAACTCGTTGGGGATGTATTGACTTTTTAATAGTCACTTGTGGGTTCTCTGAACCCCATATGTGGTAATTTTGCTTATTGTAGACATAGCCACCGAGATGAAAAAAGCTTCACCAGAAAACACGATTTTTCAGTAAAATTCTTCATCTAATGCCAAAAATCTTTAGCCCATTGGGCGAAGCGAAAACTAAAATCCCATAACAGTTATGTTACCTAAAAAACTCCCCCTATTATACACGCAAATATATGTAAGTAAGCGTCTAAAATTGTGTATCTGTGACTCATTAGGTACATTTTTGTGTGTTGAAAGTATTTCACGGAAAACCAATATGTTGTTGACTTAGAAAAAGGTGATAAACAGTATCTAAATTTCAAAGTACATAATGGGTACTCGTAGAAGTAATCTTTTGTTATACCAAAATCCCATAACATGGTTGTTACTTTTCGATAGAAAAGTTTTGCTTATACCAATAAAAAAGAGTATCGAATTTGGAATGTTGGGATATTCTTCCGAAGGAAAAAAACGAAAAAGGTTTTGAATTCTGCCAAATCTTATATAGCACATTAATGCTGGTATCTTTTTGTCCAGTAGCCACGTAGAAATATTTTGGGGATGTAAAATTAAACTTGTATAAAATATTTTTTGTGAAACTTTGAACATTTCTCATATGAAACTTGCCATATTTTACAATAGTAAGTGGAACACTCGCTTAGAAAGTTCAAAATTGTCAGTTTAAACATCAGAAGAAGCATTTATTATTTTTTGTATTTAAGACTTAAAGTAAAACGCTTCGAAAATGCATTTAAGAACCGACATGCGTTTCAATAAAATCCACAACTTTTAAAGTCATTTGAGCCATGTCCGCCTGGTTTGCCATATAACTCTCGAATAGAGCTATCAATTGTTATTAAATTTTGCATGTCGTTAATTCTTTCAATATTTGTTATGAAATTGAAAATGGGCCATGCCACGCGCTATTGTAGCAACTCCCAACGAAACGACCCTCTACGAGATTTGATTAAAATCGCTACCTACCCTTCAGGCAGTAGAAGTGAAAATGAGTGGTTATTGATATTAATGTCCGAATAAATGAATGGAGGAATATTTAAAATCCATCGATGGGTGGGGGGAATATGCAAGTCAGATTAACCGACAGAAATTTGCTTACTTTTTTTTAACATTTTGTGAATGATTATGTACCAATTGTTTTAAAAAACTCTAAAAAAAACAATAAAGGGAAAAATCAAATGAGTTGTCGCTCGTTGACAAATGTCAAATATACGGGTTGCTATATATATTTCTAGGCAATACTAAGTGAAAAACTGGTTTAATAAATTCAATCGTGGCCGACGCTCGCCCAAGGACGAAGGTCGTTCAAAAACGGCCGTTGTGCCAAAGAACATTGATGACGTGAGTGAACTCATAATGCAAGATCATCATGTGATATACCGTGAGATAGAGGCATCCTTGAGCATTTCTTGCACCAGCATACATTTGATATTACATAAACACCTGGCCGTAAAAAAGGTTTGTTCTCGTTGGATCCCGCACAATTTGACAATCGCTCAAAAAAGGCTTGTGTCGATTGGTACACAGAAATTTTGAAAAAATACGATCGCTGTGCTTCAAAAGACGTTTTTAAAATCGTCACAGGTGACGAATCATGGATCTATGCGTATGAGCCCGAAACAAAACAGCAATCGACCGTGTGGGTCTTCGAAGACGAGCCAAATCCAACGAAAGTTGTTCGTGGAAGAATCACTTCGAAGCAAATAGATCGCCTGTTTCTTCGGCAAAACTGGTCATGTGGCGACTGTTCCTTCCGCTTGAGCAACAGTTGCTTTGGCCATAAAAAACGTTGACCACGCATTTTTTTTCTTGATGCTATGGAGTAAAAAGATGTCATTGGGCGTCTAATCAGGGTTGTACGGTGGAAGGCCCATCAATTCGACACCTTGAGAGGTCAAATAGCTCATTGTTTTAGCTGATGTGTGATAAATCACACATTGTCGTGATGAAAAATATTCCGTCTTCTCTTATTATCTTTCCTCATTTCTTTGAACACTGTTGGCAAACAAATGGTTGTATACCACTCAGAATTGACCGTCCTACGTTCCACTAAAGGCACTGTGGCAACATGGCCGGTTGTACCGAAAAAAACGCAATCATTTGCTTCGATGTACTTCTTCCACGAACAACTTTTGTTGGATTTGGCTCGTCTTAAAAGACCCATACGGTCGATTGATGTTTTGTTTCGGGTTCATATGCATAGATCCATGACAATGTTATAATACACTGCCTTTGAGCTACCGCAGTTATACTTTTTCAACAACTCTTTGCACCAATCCATACGAGCCTTTTTGGAGATTCGTCAAATTATGTGGGATCCAACGAGCATAAATTCTTTTCACGGCCAAATGAACATGGAATTTCTTATTGATGCTTGTCATACGTATGCCCAAGATGCCTCAATCTCACGGTATGACACATGTCGGTCTTGCTTTATCAGTTCACGCACAGCATCGATGATTTCTGGCAAAGTGGCCGAAGTTGGACCTCCTTCACGAAATTCATCCTGTAGTAAACGGCGTCCGAGACTGAACTCTTGGTACTTGAACTCGAATAACAGTGGTTTCTTGACATTGCTTCATAAAAAAAATCATCGCACGAAAATGTTCACGGGATAATTCTATTTTTTGACTGAGATGAATTTTTCAACACACTGTAAATCAAACAATTCGCCTTCAAATGACAAAACGTTCTGAGTGAAGCTATGCTAAAAAATGTCAAAGTTTTCAATGGAAGTTCCAGTTTGTATCTGGGAACATTAGTATTGTCAGCTCCCGAAATATAAATAGCAACCCTCGTAATCTGCACTGAAACAAGGCCATTTGAGTAGGAGGTACCAGAAGGGACGTGGCTAGGAGCTACATTTTTTGTCACCGAGTATGCCTCATAATTTGTGCGTATGTATTGCTTTTCAGACAGATTGTGTTAAAAGTATTATTTATATTACAAAAATATGGGAAATGGTACTTTTGTGGGTGTACCAGAAGCGGTTTGGCAAATATAGACAGTAGTTTTGGTGCTAAATTTAACTGCGATTGTTAACTGCTCTCGAAAGCTATCGAGCGAACCAGTCACACTGACGGACATGTGGGTATTGCTTAAATAACTTAATAAGTGATGGAACGGATTTGGTCAAACATATGAGGATCTAAGCTGCTTTTTTTTAGTGACGAAAAATAATTGTTTATCGATTTTATTTTTTTAAATTTTTGACTTAGATATCACACGGGGCAATCTTTACATAAGTACTTATACAAAGCTCACAAATCTTCTTATTTTTGAACAAAGTGTGTTTTATTTTAATTGTATGAAGACTCTCTGTTTATACAAGATATTTCTGAAAGTAATCTCGACGCACCTATATAAAATGTAGTTTTTTAATGTCGCACGGGACACGAGCATATACAATAATAAAAAAGCAAGAACTTACGGGCTTTGACATTTGGGCTAGTTTTCCGATTGTTACGTAATAGTTTAAAATAATCCTTAAGTCCTTGACTGCAATTGTCTCTTTACTGAAATCAAAAATGTTTAATAAATCAAAAGATAGACTTTTGGCCAATGGAAATTTATTCTGGACAACAGTGCCATACCGAATAATGGGTTGTCTATCTAGCCTATCATTCCCGCTCAATATTTTAACAAAAAAAGTCAATATCATAAGCCAATGCTAGAAATAAAACATCCACTGCGCCTGCTGTACGCAAGTCAGTGCAAAAAGTTTGTGAGACTGGCTTGCTACTGGACAAAATTCACGGTTTCCGTCGTCGTACAAAGGGGAATGGAGTTATCCTAGACGAGAGTGTGGGCCTCATCGACTCGCCACCGATCTCAACATCAAGCCACAGTCCAATCCACAAAACTACGTTTTTCTACGAGAAGCCATAAATAAATATTAAAATATCGTACCATAGTAAAATTAAAAAATAATTAAAATATCCTACCATTTCTCATCCCCACAGTTGATGTATTAACCAGTTATTATGGTCCAGAACGGCTACTCGAATGGCAGCAACATGTCAAACGGTCATCATTATACTATAGAAATTAAACCCACCTATGCCCTCGACCATTTGGGCACTTTCAAGCTGAAGAATGATGCTGAAATCAGCAAGCCCAAAGATAAACTTAAGACCCTTATGGAATTGGATAAGATCGGCGGAGTATGGCCGATGAAAATGTACATGTGCTTCAGTGGCCAATGGCTCGTCATGCTGGATAGTAACATGAAAGAAATCGAAAACTTTCCCGGCTCGTTGATCACCGAGCCAACGGCATTTATCAGTGAAGATCCCATGGAAGTCTACAACAATATTTTGATATTTACCGTGCCGGGCATAACATTGGGCAACACTGAAATGCACATATTCCAGGTATTCGAAAAAAGTAGACATTTGTCGTCCACTTTAATAATTGGTTTGTTTTCTTATAGGTAAGCGATGTATCCGCTGTTCACATGGTGGAGGACTTAAAACATTTGGCCAGTGGCCAAGTGGTCAGCGTCGATCGCAACAAGACGCCGATTCTACTGCCCAAATCGGAGAGGCCCATGCAGCAGGGCAAAGATCAGTATGGCATAGCCTTGGCTGCCGCTGAAGCTGCAGCAGAGAAAAATGCTCATGATCAAGAACAAACGGCCAAAGACATTCAAGTGTTGAATCACTGCTTCGAAGACATTGAACGTTTTGTTACCCGCTTGCAGTTTGCCGCTGAGGCATTGCGTGAGTTGGAAGTGCGAAAATATGAGCACAGCTCCCATGGAGAAGGCCTTCTATTAAATCGCTCACGCCCACCAACCGAAGCCGAATTCCAAGACATTTTCGCCAAACACAAGTTGTCCTTCAACTACGTGGTCAAGCTGCAAAACCACTTCCAAGATTCCACTGAGCCCATACACAATTCATTTGTGTCGTTGCAAGCAATTTACGGTGTGTGCAACGACGTGTATGTCGGCATGAATTTGGCCGAAAATGTTGTCGATCCTCTGCTGAGACGCGACACAATAGCATTTCTGAAGACTTGCCTCAACGACAAGGAAACGGACTTCTGGCACACGCTCGGCCCCAATTGGCTGCATGCGAAGGATCAGTTTAAAGATCACAAAGGCTCATATCGGCCAACATTCTATGACGAATGGTCACCCGACTGGGTGGTGGATGAAGAAGTGCCACATCAGCCGCCCGCCCCGGTGCACCAACAGAAATCGGAACAGGCAAATGGTTCACCAGCTCTGAATTACAACTCCATCTGGCTGACACGTTTGCAGTCGAGAAACGTTAAAATAGCCGAAGTCATGTACAACAAGATTGCGAACAATGATCGTGAGCTGAGTGTCACCAAGGGCGAGCACCTGGAGGTAAGTTGCGGCGAGTCAGTGACATATTCGAGGATTTTAATCAACTCTAATTTTTGATTTTGCTAATTTCCAGATTATCGATGATTCGCGCAACTGGTGGAAGGCACGCAATTCGGCCGGCAATATCGGTTATGTTCCTCACACTCTACTGGCACCCTACAACTTCGATGTGAACTCAAATTATTCGGGCAGAGATACGGATTCGATATGTTCATCGACCGCAGAGACTATTACCAATGGTAAGAACATAGTTTTAATTGTATATACAGGGTGTGCAGCGGGAAGGTATACTACTTTGTTTTGCGGCCATTTTGGTAAACATAAGTCTTGACAGTTCATATTTGGCAGTCGTGAAGTTGAAACGTGACAAATTTATTACGGAAAAATATTCGATAAACCAACGTATTTTAATAACATTTAATCAAAATCAATCATCGATTACTGTGAAGATGAGAAAGGTACGAGAACTTTTTTGGGAGAAACAACAAAACGCACTGTTTATCGTGTAGTGAATGGTTCCGAAGAAAGAGGGTCTGTAGCTGATAGGCCCAAGCATGGACCACAACGTACTGCAAGATCGACTAAAAACTTTACTGCTGCTCAAGAAAGTGTTAAAAACAACCCATCAACCTCATTTCGACATCGCTTGGTCTTCAAAGAACCACTTTGGCCACAATTTTGCACAAGGATTTGCATTTGTATCCATTTAAGATTCAGTTGACACAAGAGCTTGTTTCACAAGACTATTTACGCCGCCGTACATATGACAATAGGATGTTACAGCTCGCCTATGACAACCCCGATTTTCATAAAAAAAAATCGTAATGAGTCACGAAGAACATTTTCATTTGAATGGATATGTGAATAAACAAAATAGTCGGTTCTGGGCAATGAAAAACCCTCAAATTATTCATCAGTCACCTTTGCATCCATTAAAAGTGTCAGCCTGGTGTGCCATTTGGTCAGAAGGAGTCATTGGACCTTACTTCTATGAAAATAAAAACGGCGTAACGGTAACTGCCAATGGGGAGCGATACAAGTATCGTGATATGATTGAAAACTTTTTAACGCCAGAACTGCATGCTTTGGGCTTGATTAATATGTGGTATCAACAAGACGGTGCCACATCGCATACAGCCAGGATTACAATGGAATTACTGCGAGACCTCTTTCCACAACAAGTTATTCCAAGAAATGGTCAAGTTGATTGGCATCCACGGCGCCTGATATGACTGCTCCGGACTTCTTTTTGAGGGGATATCTGAAAAGCTAGGTTTATGCAAACAAACCAGAAACGCTTGAGCAACTCAAACAAAATATTCGTGATGAAATTAATGAAATACCGCGTGAAATGTGTGAGAATGTAATGAAAAATGTGCTCAAAAGGGCTAGCATTTGTGAGACTTACAAAGGCGGACATTTATCTAATATTGTATTCCATACATAATTGCCGACATTAAATAAAGCATTTCTCAATATTAGATCCATTCTCTTTCATTTAATCAAAAATTATAAACAAAAAAAGTAGTATACCTATCCGACAGACACCCTGTTCTTGTAGACAGGTAGGTACTCGGTGACCCATGGGATCAACAGTGGTTTACTTAAATTATTTGGATGATTGAATTGTATGTAAACAGTGGGCGGTAGCAGTATGCGGTGCAGATTTTTAAAATTGTCGACTTCCTCAGATCAAATTCAATTTAATGTGTTACGGTTGGCCCATAGCATAAGCATCACTACGAGACGAGCCGATCCAAAATTACAAAAGTTTTTAGTCCTATGTTAAGTTTCATAAATAGCCGTAACCAGCTTTGTGGGCCGTCGTGGTGCGATGGTAGTGTGCTCAGCTACCGTACCAGTCAACCCAGGTTTAACTCCGGTTAAGAACATCTAAATTGTTTGTTTCAATGCGGGGGATTACAACCTCGTGAATGCCGTCGACTTTACAAGTAAGAGATTTATCTTTAAGCCATGTATAAACTTATCAGTATAATGAATGCATTAGCCATTCGAAGCCGGAGTTAAGCAGTTGCTCCCGGTTAGCGTGTATCAGAACTTTATCGTGCACAGCTCACTAATTTGAAAGAAGTTTCACCCAGTTCCTTAATGGGATGTTGTAGGATTTAAGTCAGTTATAGCCAGCATATGGTATTCTGATATGTAATGGGTGATCAATTTAAAGGTATTTTTCAAAATAAAAAATAAATAAAAAAAATCAAATAAAATGTGGAATATTTGTGGTTCTTTCGAAAGGACATTTTATGCCATTTATTTTTCAATATAATTTCCTTTAAATGTTGGCCGCAACCAGGCTTCAGGGTGTCCATTCTGGGGGTCCAATTTTGGATGACTTGTTCGAGCATTTTGACCGGTATGGCTTCAATGACACGTGTAATGTTGGCTTCCAAAACCTGAATCGTAGCTGGTTTGTCAGCATAGAATTTAGACGTTGCGTAGCCCAAAAGAAAAAAGTATATAGCTGTGATTTTACACGATCTAGGCTGCCAACTCACCGGTCCAAAACGTGAAATTGGCTGCTCTTCGTAATGACCTCTTAATAGATCCATTGCTTGAGCAGCTGTATGGCAAGTGGAGCCGTCCTGTTAAATCCAAATGTCGTCAAGATTACGGGCTTCAATTTCAGAAAGCAAAAACTCCGATATCGAGTCGCGACAGCAAGCTCTATTTCTGGTTACGTTCCGACCATCATCATTTTTGAAAATTATGGATCGATTATTCAACCAGCCCATAAACCTTACCAGACCGTGGTTTTCTCTGGGTATAATGGCACCTCTTGAACCTATTATGGTTGCTCTTCAGCCCAAATGCGGCAGTTATGTTTATTGCCGTTGAGCACAAATGTGTCTCACCACTGAACAAAATTGTGGTCGAAAGCAGTTTCTTACCGAACGCTCATTTCCATTATACAGTTGCACAATTTTGAGACGTTGTTTCGGTGTAAGTCTTTCCATGATGAAATGGCAAAAAATACTGAAAAGAAAAAATAAATAATGTTGAACACAAATTACGCGAAATCTGTGAAAAAAGGCTATTGAAAAAAATACCTCCGATGGATCATATATATGGGATATATGGGTTGAGTACAAACCTCAAATGTATTAAATCCCTGCCAGAGTACTTCAATCGACGACTTCTTACTAAATCGACGACTTCTTAAAAAAATAAAAGTTATGACTGCCAAAAAAGCGACCAGCGGCGGAATCCGTTTGGCGACATCGAAGAATAGTACTTTGAGCAGAAAATATCTAAAATTAGTAGTAAAACTATGTTGGACTTTGATCATGCCGCGACAACTTTGTTTGCGGTTTAGGTTAGATCATTGCTGGAGAAGCAATATTGGTCACCTTCCTCAATCGTAATCATTTTCCCTACAACAAATGATTTCCGATTTAATGGAAAAACTCACTGAAAATAAAATAAGCTATAATAAAATGAAAGCACTTCGCTGTGGTCACACGATGCAACACGCAACTTGGGCGCAATGCACACACGTAAAGTAGATGTGTGATATTTTTTATCTTACCTTACATCTATGTCTACGAGGGTTGCTATTTATATTTCGGGTCCTGACAATACTAGTGTTCCCAGATGCAAACTGGAACTTCCATTGGAAACTTTGACATTTTTAGCAAAACTTCACTCAGAACGTTTGGTGATTTGAGGGCGAATTGTTTTGTGTACAGTGAATTGAAAAATTCATCTCAGTCAAATAATGGAATTATTCCGTGAACATTTTCGTGCGATGATTTTTTACCATGTTCGGCGTGGGTTATCAAGACAACAGTGTTTCAATCAACATGTTTCAACTTTTGGCGATGAAGCACCATTAAAAACCACTGTTAATCGCTGGTACCAAGAGTTCAGTCTCGGACTTCGTTAGCTCCAGGATGAATTTCGTAAAGAACGTCCTACTTCGGTCACTTTGCCAGAAACGATCGGCAAGACCGACATGTGACATACCGTGAGATTGAGGCATACTTGGGCATAAGTATGACAAGCATCTATTAGATATTGCATGTTCATTTAGGCGTGAAAAAAATTGTTCTCGTTGACAATAATTTGACGAATGCTCAAAAAAAGGCTCGCATGGATTGGTGCAAAGACATGTTGAAAAAGTATAACTGCGGTAGCTCAAAGGCAATGTATAGCGTTGTCACAGGTGATGAATCATGGATCTATGCATATGAATCCGAAACAAAACAGCAATCGACCGTATGGGTCTTTCAAGACGAGCCAAATCCAACAAAAGTTGTTCGTGGAAGAAGTACATCGATTGGGGTTTTTTCGGTATAACCGGCCATGTTGCCACAGTGCCTTTAGTGGATTGTAGGACCGTCAATTCTGAGTGGTATACAGCCATCTGTTTGCCAACAGTGGTCGAAGAAATGAGGAAAGATAATAAGAGGAGACGGATCATTTTGCATCACGACAATGCGAGCTCTCACACATCAGCTGAAACGATGAGCTATTTGACCACTCAAGATGTGGAAATGATGAGCCATCCACCGTACAGGCCTGATTTGGCACCCAATGACTTCTTCTTATTCCCTAGCATCAAGAAAAAAATGCGAGGTCATCGATTTTCGTCGCCAGAAGAAGCTGTTGAAGCGTTCGAAAACCATGTTTTGGAGGTGTCTCAATCGGAGTGAAAAAAGTGTTTCGGCAATTGGTTTAAGCGCATGCAAAAGTGTATAAATCATGCGGGAGAATACTTTGAAAAACAATAAAAACCATTTTTAATGATAAATATTCGCATTTAAATTATTAGCCCAGAAATATATATAGCAGCTCTTGTAGTGTCCCAGTTATTCATTTTTGTTAAAACTCAAATTGAATCTGCAAAATGAAAAAAACTAACCAGATTTATTTAATAGGAGAGCCATTTTAAAGATCAGGTCCCTTTTTATTTGCGCTTAGAATCGTCGACTTCATTTTCATAAAACGCGCAAATTTCTGGGAGGGAACACTTTTGGGGCATGGGATCGGTCTCATTCGATGCTCAGATGTTTTCCACATCAATATAGAAAAAAGTTATTACATTTTTTTGGTAGCGACTTTCATCAGCCACCCTGTATGCACTTTATAGGGTCTCCGACCAGTATTTTGAGGTGTTGCAAACGTAATAACAAAGTGAATATACCCTCTTTCCTTTGGGTATAATATAAGGGTATACTAATTTAATGACATTTGTTACAAAACTAATGAAACTGTTCTTAGAAACAATGAAATTATTCATTAATTTTATGCAACTATTGAAAATTGTGGTCCAACAATAGCTTAAGAATACGCTCTGCACTAAGGCCAATTATGATTAACATTTCCTATTCACCCCTTTTATGTTTTGCAGAACCACCAATTCAACGAAATGTAAACCAACGCAAGACCTTAACAATGTTTATACCTCCAACGGCAGAAGAACTGAAGGCAGCACAGCTGCAACAGACTAATGCCAGAACATCGATCCCTCGGTCGATTAGTATGCCCAATGTACCGATACCGCCACCAATGCCACCGCAAACTGATAATGAAACACCGTCCGGCACCATAAAACGTAATCTGGCCATGAACGGCAGTATGGCAGGTAAGTCGGTTCATTTATAGCATGCCTTTTTATTGATTTTCTACTCGGTTCTAGCCATGCGGGCCCGTAACGATTTCGAAGACGAAGGTGAGGCTCTGATGCTGCAAAACACCGTCAATGATGAACTCAAACTTATTCTGATGCAGCGAGAACGACGTCGTGACTTGGAAATTCTTACAACACCTCAAATATACATAAGCCAGCAATCGGGCCCCAAGGAGGTGGAGGAATGGTTGCGGGGCAAAGGTTTCAACGATATTATTGTCAAGAAGCTGCGAGGCTTGAACGGCGAAGAACTGTTCGCTCTGTCACCGCACGTCATTGAGGGCTATTTTGGCCATAAAGAAAGTCGCCGCCTGATATCACAAATCGTACTGCAGAAAAATATTTGCGAGGTACGGCTTGAAAGTTTTACAGTAGATAACGGATATAAGAAACTCAACTCATTCTTTTCTCTTATAAGCAATTGAAAACAGTTATAATTAATTGCATAGTGCTGCAAAAATTTCTTATATGCATTTTTTTCTTATAAAATATGTTCTTATATTCGTTCCTTATTGTACTGCCATAAATGCATTTCTAAAATGTTTCCTAATTCAATTTTTTTCAGTACAAAACGGTTCGCTCCTCGGAATTGAATGCTAAGTTAGCCAGAGCCAGACAAAAAATCGAAACAAAAAATTATGATCCAAATGAAGTGTTCTAATAAATATTATCATTGTCGATGCCTTTTGTTTTACTGGGCATGCATAATTTGGAAATATTTTATATGAAATTTGAATATATGCATTTTTAATTTAATAAATTTAAAATGTTAATTAATGATAAAAAAAAATAAAAAAAAATCCAAAAACTGGGTACTTAGATGCCGAATTTATTTACGTATCATTGATTTAATTTAATTATGCCGATAACACGAGCTTGGCGAGTCATATTTTGACTGTCGAGTCATATTTGACAATCGTATATAAGTACAACTGTGCGTGACAGGTGTATGTGCTGCGGGTATAAACAAACAATTTAACCCGAGTACTTGAAATCAGCATGCGATTTGGCATTGCTTTATAATAGGATGGAGGGTATATTTGTTTTGATTGCATTAGTCCCATATAAAAGTTTCCTTTTTAGTTATGATTAGTAAACCCTTTATGTAATTCCGAATTTTAGTGTAATTAAATAAAATTTAAAGTATATTCGTTTATGAACCCAATAATAAAAATTTAAATATTATTTCAAATATACAATTAAGGCGACAACAAAATTCATCATAAAGGGTGGTTAAATTTAATCAAATTATTTAGGAAATTATTGCCATTTCTTTTTATTATGATAATATTGGTAGGCTTTCTGAAGAGGGTTGTCACGGACCCGAAATCATGATAAAAGTAGTGTGCAGCCACGAAAATCAATGTCACTTTGCCATTTTGTTAAAAACTTGTCTTCTATTCAAATATAGAAGCAAGAGGTCTTGAGCCGGTTTAATCCCCGTTCAATATTGGTAAAGTTCAATTTGTATGAAACAAAATATCGGCCAAATGACCTCCATCCAATGGTCCAAATTTTCGATTACGCTGAGGCACAATTGAGGTTCCTTGCCGTTAATGTGCCGAATTATCTCATTGAGTTGTTGAATTGTTGCTGGCTTATCGACGTACACCTTTTCTTTCAAATAACCCCAATGAAAGAAGTCCAACGTGGTGGCCAATTAACATCGCCACGACGTGAGATAACACGGCCATTGAATTTGTCGCCCAAAAGAGCCATTGTTTCGTTAGCTGTGTGACAAGTGGGGATTGAGGTTCCATGCCGTTAATGTGCCGAATTATCTCATCCTTGAGCTCTTGAATTGTTGCTGGCTTATCGACGTACACTTTTTCTTTCAAATAACCCCAAAGAAAGAAGCCCAACGATGTCAAATCACATGATCGTGGCGGCCAATTAACATCGCCACGACATGAGATAACATGACCATTGAATTTGTCGCGCAAAAAAAAACATTGTTTCGTTAGCTGCGTGGCAAGTGGCACCGTCCAGTTAAAACCAAATATCGTCCACATCCACATCTACAAATTCGGGACATAAAAAGTTCGTTATCATCTCACGATAGCGAGCACCATTCACAGTAACTGCCTGACCGGGCTCATTTTGGAAAAAATACGGCACGATGATGCCGCCAGCCCATAAACCTCACCCAAACAGTCACTCTTTGTGGGTGCATTGTTTTTTCGACAATCACTCTTGGATTATCATTTGCCCAAATGCGGCAAATCCACTGAGGTGAAATGTGCCTTATCACTAAAGATGATTTTCTTCGAAAATTGATCATCCACTGTTTAAGATCGGTTTATGAGTCTTTAAATTCAGGGTTGTTGATTTTTTTCAGAGGTTGACTCAGTTCTTGTGAGGAAAATTTTTTACCTATTGACCGATCTAGCGCATTTTCAATACTCTATCAACGAATGTTTCTTAAAATTTCAGCTACCTAGCTTTAATAGTTCGAACAGACACATAAACGGACATCGCAAGATCGTCTAAGAATTTTAAGGGATCAATCATCCTTATTCTATTTGGCGTCGGCAATATCAACGGCAATTTCAAGGCAACAGCAACTCAAATCGAAGACAACATCAATTCTATGCTAATTTGGTATTCTGTAAGAGTATTACGACGCCGTTGCCTGTTTATCGAAAATGTCAATAACATACAGCACACATATCTAATGTTAGAGTCAGCTGATTCATTTTATTTCTTGTTTTTGATGAAATATATGTAAGTTATGTGCTATTTTCGTGGGAAAAAGTTTGTTTGTAAAAAAGTTTAAATAAAAATGCACCAGATCTAATTGGGGGTCCATGAGAATTTACCACAGTGGCAATACTCTCCCACTGTTCATTAAAATTATTAGGAACAGTGCCCTTGTGAAATCCTCTGGCTAGTGATGGATTCTTTTCAAGCTCTTCCACTAGCTTCTCGAACTGGCGCTTATTTGTTATTTTAATTTTTTCCATTTAATTTTCTAATGAAATCAAAATTAACGTAAACAATACATTGAAGGCAACACTAAAATGGCCGACGCCAAAATCAAAGCCAATTGAAAACAACGGCGTCGCCAATTTTTCTTACAGAATACCAAACTTAATTTAACAGTCATCGAAATACGGCAATATTGCCAACGGGAATACGAAATTGAAACAAAATACAAAAAACGACGTCGTCTTCTGTTGACTACGCCAAATAGAATAAGGGCGAATAATACAGGGTTTCCGCAGGGAAGGTATACTACTTTGTTTTGGTGCATTTTGGTTAACATTAGTCATGACAAATCATACTTGGCAGTCGTGAAGTAGAGAAAATATTCGGTAAACCAACGTATTTTAATCGTTAAAACAGTTTATCGAAATCAATCATCGATTACTGTGACGATGAGAAAATTACGTGAAATTTTTGGGAGAAACAACGTGTCAACAAAACGCATTATTTATCGTGTAGTGAATGGTTTCAAAGAGAATGACTCTGTAGCTGATAGGCCCAAGCATGCACCACAACGTACTGCAAGATCGGCTGAAAACATTACTGCTGCTTAAGAAAGTGTTCAAAACAATCCATCAACCTCAATTCGACGCCGTGCTCAGGAGCTTGGTCTCCAAAGAACAACTTTGGCCACAATTTTGCACCATGATTTGCATTTGTTTCCATTTAAGATTCAGTTGACACAAGAGCTTCTTCCACAAGACCGTTTACGCCGCCGTACTTATGCCATCAGGATGTTACAGCTCGCCCCTGACAACCCCGATTTTCATGAAAAAATCATAATGAGTGACAAGGCACATTTTCATTTAAATGGATATGTGAGTAAACAGAATAGTCGGTTCAGGGCAATGGAAAACCCTCATTCATCAGTCACCTTTGCATCCTTTAAAAGTGACAGTCTGCTGTGCAATTTGGTGAGGAGGAATCATTGGACCTTACTTCTATGAAAATAAAAACGGCGTAACGGTAACTGTCAAAGGGGAGCGATATCGTGATACGATTGAACACTTTTTAACGCCAGAACTGCATACTTTGGGCTCGATTAACATGTGGCGTCAACAAGGCGGTGCCACATCGCATACAGCCAGGATTATAATGGAATTACTGCGAGAACTCTTTCCATAACAAGTTATTTCAAGAAATGGTGATTCATTGGCCTTCACGGTCGCCTGATTTGACTGCTCCGGACTTCTTTTTGTGGGAATATCTGAAAATTAAGGTTGATGGAAACAAACCAGAAACGCTTGAGCACATCAAACAAAATACTCGTGATGAAATTAATAATATACCGCGTGAAATGTGTGTGATTGTAATGAAAATGGGCTCGCATTTGTGAGGCTAACAGAGGCGGACATTTATCTGATATTATATTCCATACATAATTGCCGACATTAAATAAAACAGTTATCAATATAAGATCAATTCTCATTCATTTAATCTAAAATTATAAACAAACAATGTAGTATACCTTCCCGACGGACACCCGTATATATGTTTTTGTTTACATTTATTCGGTCTTTTATCATTATTATGACCTGAACTGTTTTATCTCTTTTTTAAGAAAGTCCAAGGTTCTAACAAAAAAAAATACACCAATATTGACTCATAATAGAATGACCTTTAACGAGAACGAACGCGACTTCCTCAAAATCACATGAGCGAATCCTGCAACTGTTTTTTTGAAAGGTTAGATCGAATTGTCAAAGTTATATATGTGACAGCTCATAGAGAAAGGGACCTAAGGGTAAAAAAATAAATTTTCACTTTTTTTTGATGTGGACAACATCTGAGCATCGAATGAGACCGTTCTTATGCCCCAAAAATGTTCCCTCGCAGAGATATGCGCGTTTTATGAAAGTGATGGTACACCAAAGATACACGTATTTAAATCTTTAAAATGGCTCTCCTGAACAAAACTGGTTTTTACCCTTAGGTCCCTTTCTATTTAGCGCGTCACATATTGAAAATTTCTAATTCATTTTTATACTTTTCTTTGTTTTTTTCAATTAAAAGTAAGGTCTACGTTCAATTCCCCACCCTGTATAAACCCCATCCTGTGGTGGAGAGCATAAAAAAAGTAAACCATTGGATATCAGAGAAAAAAATATTTTTTTTAATATTCTCCTCCATAGGACCGAGGTTTATAAAATTTTGTCATTCCGTTTATAACAACTCGTAATACTTATCTGCGACCATATAAAGTATAAGTATATATACATATATTATTGGTCGTCATAAAGTGCAAAGACGATCCAGACATGTCCGTCTGTTGAAATCACGATTCAGTCCAAACGAAAAGAGCTAGTATTCATTCTTATTAAATACATGGCTTATAGTTGGCGATGGGTTGTTCTTGAAAATAGACCAAATCGGACAAATGGGGAAAAACTTTCCCTTTGAGGGACAAAAAAAATCCTAGTCAAGTTTTTAATTTCTTTTGACATTTTGTTGTGAAATTTGATAAACAGCAAACGAGCTAAACCGTGGTCATTTGACCGTCCCCTAATGTTCGGGGACGTATGTTTATCCAGAAACGGTGAAATCTTCTCATAAATCGAAATATGTACCTATATTTAAGATCCAGGGCCAAATGGGTTAACAAATAGGTATATAGACATATGAGTTTTATAATGCAATAAAATTCCGCCACGAAGCGGAGTATGTAATTAATTTTACGAGTAGTCGAAAATGACCAAAAAAATCGAACTCCTTGAACCATAGATATATGCGTATTTAAAAACGCAAAAAATTGAGGCCTTGGAATTGATTGATGGTAAGGTCCAAAGGGCCCCAAAAAATGTGTCCCTATAAGCATGTATATGGGTACTCAGAAACAGTGGAATTTAATAAAGAATCTATATATGAAAGTATTTTTACGAGTCGGTTGAATTGGGGGCCTTGACCTATGGGTGTGGTTTTTAAGCCCTGGGTCCTTAAAACCATCCACTAATGACCCAAAAAACCGGCCTGAGTGAACTATGGACAATGGGTATTAGAAAACAATACAATTTCCTTACGTAACTGAATATCACTCTAATTTTACGATTCGAAGAATTTTTAGGCCTTAACCTATGGGTAATTTCCTTATGGGAAATCAGTGGAACAGTGGAATTTTATGAAGATTTTGAATATGAAATTAATTTTACGATTCGGCTGAATTGGAAGCCTTGACCTATGGGCCCTGGGGCCTAAAACCCGTCGACTTATTTCCGGGGGCGTATGGGCATCCAGAAATAGTGACATTTTCTAACAAATCTAAATGTGTACCTATTTTTAAGATTTGTGCCAATTTGGACTTGGGACTGGCCCATATGGGGCCCAGAAATCGACCAACCTAAACTTTGTATACAGTATCGGCCAAAACCTAAGCACCCTCTCAGTACATTTTTTTTAAATGATAATTTTTTTAAGAAAACAAAGTTATTAAATTTTTGTTGGTTTATTTTTTATTTATTTTTGAAAAACAAACTTTATGAATTCAGAATTTAATAAAAAAAAGTTAAAATTCAAAAAGTATTTTAAGTCGCAAATATAAGCGGACTAAACTAAAGCACCCCCAATTTAAGGCACAAAAAAAACTATTAAAATCAATATTTCGTTGCGATTCTTTTATTCTGGATCCCACGCGCACATCTTATAGGCATAGAGGATATTAAGTTATTAATTATATCAGGTGATATCGCTTCCAAGGCTATTTTTGCGGCTTCAAATTTTCGTTGGTTTTGCAATTTTCTCGGTTGATTTTTAAGTAAACGATCTCCCACAAGATCTCGATTGGGTTAAGTTCGGGGGATTGGGCAGGCCAACGGAGAACTTCTATCAAATTGTTCTGGAACCACTCCTTAACCACTTTTGACGTATGTTTTGGGTCGTTATCTTGCTGGAATGTCCATTTAAGTGGCATCTCTTCTTCAGCATAAGGCAACATCACGTCTTATAATAAGTCACGATACATGAAACGATCCATAATTCCATCAATCTTATGAATTGGCCCAATCCCTTGTCCAGAGAAACAACCCCAGACCAATTTGTTGCCACCTCCATGCTTTACAGTACCTTTGCAATTAAGGATTCAACCGTTGTCCATTTGGTCTGCGTACACGCCTTATGCCATCTGAATTCTTTAAATTAAACTAAGATTCGTCAGAAAACACACAGTCCTCCATTTTTGGACACTCCAGTTGAGATGGGCATTGGCGAATTCCAGTCTGGCTTTTTTATTTTTTGACTATATGAAATGTTTTTTGCTGGTCGTCGACTGAATAATCCGGCCTCTACCGCCCTTCTGCGAATCGTTCTTTCACTAATTTATAAATCTTAGCGGTTTCGTATATGACTAGAAGATGCTGTAGGATCATTTTGGATTGTCCTTTTCCTCCAGAATGAGTGGGAGATGTGCGACCAGTCTGCAAAAACTTTTTAATTAGCCTAGAAATAATTGATCTGTTGATCGAATATTTTGCACTCAATTGATGTCTGGATAAGCCGGCTCTCCAATCATCAAGAATTCTAATTTTAAATTCACTTGAGTACTTATTGCGTGCCATTACTCTTATCTCAACGAAAACTTTAAAACAATGACAATTTTCGCATAAATTCTAACAAGTTCTTCTTCTTAACACTGCTGCTTAATAGTTGTTGCATTTTTGAAGTGTACCGTTAACCAATACAGGAATGTCGCAGTAGCGTAGTAAAATTTCCAAACACAATATTAGGGAGTGCTTTAGTTTAGTCCGCTTATATTTGCGACTTAAAATACTATTTGAATTTTAACTTTTTTTTATTAAATTCTGAATTCCTTAAGTTTGTGTTTCTCAAAAATAAAGATATAAATAAATAAAAAAATAAACAAAAAAAAATTTAATAATTTTGTTTTCTTAAAAAAATTATCATTTAAAAAAAATGTACTGAGGGGGTGCTTAGGATTTGGCCGATACTGTATATGTGACGCGCAAAATAGAAAGGGACCTAAGTTTAAAAACCAGTTTTGTTTGGAGATCCATTTTAAAGATTAGGTCCCTTTCTATTTGCGCTTAGAATCGTCGACTTCACTTTCATAAAACGCGCATATCTCTGGGAGGGAACACTTTTGGGGCATGGGATCGGTCTCATTCGATGCTCAGATGTTGTCCACATCAAAAAAAAGAAAAAAAATTTTAATTGATATTTTTACCCTTAGGTCCCTTTCTCTATACGCTGGTACATATATGGGTATTGAAAAACTATAAAATTTCGTCACGAATCAGAATATCACATTAATTTAACGATTCGAAGAATTTCGAGGCCTTGACCCATGGGGTAAAGTCAATAGGGCGAGGAAAAATTGGTCCCTTCAAACATTAACATATGGATACTCAGAATCAGAGGAATTTAATGACGAATCTGAATTGCACATCAGTTTTATGATTTGGCTCAATTGGAGGCCTTGAACTAAGGTCGTGGTCTATGTGCTCTAGGTTACTGGTTTTTGAGCCTATGTAATGTTCAGACACATATGAAATTATCTCACAACTCAAAATATGTACCTAGATTTAAGAGTAAGGCTAATTTTTCCTATTGGGTTCTTCATCTATGAGCATATGTGACGCGCAAAATAGAAAGGGATCTAAGGTTAAAACCAAGTTTTGTTTCATTTGTTTTGTAAAACGCGCATATCTCTGGGAGGGAACACTTTTGGGCATGGCCCAAAGGTCCCTAGAGTGCCGGATATTAGGCCCCTTCGAACATCGACAAATGTTTACTCAAAAAGAGAGGAATTTCCGCACTAATCTCAATCTCCTTTAATTTTTTCGTTATGTCTCAATTTAGGCCTGTGGGCGCCTCAGCAATGGACCCTTGGGCAATGCAATTTCTGAACTCAACAGGACAACGATTCATAGTACCCCGAAGATCAATTTTGGCCCTTGTGCCTCGCAGCAATAGACAGTTGGTTAATAAAATTTACGAATTTCAACCGGACAACGATTCATAGTTCCCCGAAAAAGTTGTTCTGTTAAACATGGACCTACCACCAACAACTACTTATACATCCTTCAACACTGTCAATGACATACGACTCTACTAAAAAACCGGCCTTAACCGACACTCTGGTTTTAGCCTTTTGTCTTAAATGGAAAATATTTTGCCAATCAAAAAATAAGGTAATTGCATAGTAAAAACCCGGAATGTCGGCTTTGGACACTCTAGATATAAGGCAGTCAAGAAATACAACAACAAGTTTCTTTTTTATATGTGACAGCGCATAGAGGAAGGAACCTAAGGGTAAAAAAATCAATTTTCACTTTTTTTTGATGTGGACAACAACTGAGCATCGAATGAGACCGATCCCATGCCCCAAAAGTGTTCCCTCCCAGAGATATGCGCGTTCTATGAAAGTGATGGTACACCAAAGATACACGTATTTAAATCTTTAAAATGGCTCTCCTGAACCAAACTGGTTTTTACCATTAGGACCCTTTTTATTTTGCGCGTCACATATGCGTTTTTTGTTTCTTTTATGCAAACTGTTTTTGCAAAAATTTCTTATATGAGGTTTTCCTTTAAAATTTCTTATATGAGGTTTTTCCTTTATTAGACATCGTTATTACGGCCAACCACTGCGACTCTATTCAATCAAATAAAAAAAATGTATTTCCGATGGGTAAAATCTATGCCATATGGCATAGTACGAAATAAAAAAAATCATACAGCCCTATTGAACAACTTTAGGGATCTATTTTTTTTTACACTTACTGAAGCGATAATTATCTACTAAATAACATAGATAAAGTTATAAAATAAAGTAATATTTGTAATAGAATATATAAAAGTATGATGTGATCTTTTTTTCAAAAATACGAAACTCGATGGGCCCGCTCGCTTTCTGAACCTTTACGATTTACTTGATCCTCTAACTGAAATTTTTTTTTATTAATTTGTACAAAAAACATCAAAGAAAAATATAAAAATACAAAAATAATAGTAATCATAAGTTTTTTTTACTTAAAATAGCCTCTGAAAAGCGACTATGCCATATGGCATAGAATAACCGAAAGGGTTAAGAGAAGATTTTACTATTCGTCTTACTAAATATAAGTACAAAATATCGACTTTGGCCTCTTTACGGTGGTGGTTGCTTGCATTGATGAACACTTTGCGCATCACTGAATAAATAAGTATAAAAAAACAGAGTTACAACATTTCCTTAAGATCGAGAGCAATGCAAAATGTTGCCTTAAATCTCTTGTTCCATAAAGTGCTACGATACGTGCAAATTCATGTTTTTTGCAAGTTGTACTTAATTTGCACAAGACAAATTGACACAAATTTGTCATGCAAGTCGAAAAATAAAACTTGTAACCGACCAACCTACTTAAAAGACTTGCAAACGTACCGACATTCGTACGTATTTAGAGCGTAAATGCTTGAAATGAATATATTTTGTGACCTTTTTAAATGGCGTTGACATCACATTAATTATTTGCATTTGGAAAAACTTGAGCTTGAGGGATTTGTTTCTTGCTACACTTAATTTACTTGTACGTTTGTATGTAGTATGGGACAATTGTTGAAGTTTAGGTACTTTTTTACCACCAGTTTGATAGAATGTTTAAAACTCGTACACTAATTATTATTAAATGACTTAAAACATTTTAACCGGTTTGTGGTTTTAGCTTTATTCAATTGTGGTGACAATTTACAATTTTCCTAAGCGGATGTGTTAAGTAGAGTTTCCACAGAACTGGGATTTTTAACAGTAGTCGGGTTTTTTTTAAATAAAAACCGACACTAACCGCCATTCCGGCTTAAGCCTCAGAATGGTAACTATTTTCCAAATCAGGATTTAAGTAATGGTGCCCTGGAACTGCTCTATATTTAACCAGTTTTAAAAATAAGGTCATATTTAAATTTGTGTTTTTGGTAGCCCTATGAGATTAATACTCGTATGGAACATGCCAGAGTAAATAAGTTGGTTTTGAATGCTAATAAAACTAAGTTAGTGAGATTTCGACCGTATCCCATTGGTAGTGATAGAGTGTTCAGCGTTTCTGTCGGTGGTGGGGATGTGCAAGAGCGCAGTTCATTGAAATACTTAAGGATACATTCGCAAGTTGATTTAACATGAAAGTTGCACATGCCAGACATAAGGTGTAAAATGTCTCAAACAATTGGAACACTTTATAAAATTAGAAACAAATTACACGAGAGGACCTACGAGGGCGAACGCAAAAGTAACTGGCCTAACATAACAAGAACCGTTTTTTTGGAATTATTATTATTTATTTTTCAACATAATCTCCTTCCAACTCAATACACTTCATCAAACGTTTTTCAAGTTTTTCAATTCCATCCGAAGAATAAGATTTTTCAAGACCTTCAAAATATGCCTCAGTTTCAGCAATAACCCCGCAATTGGACGAAAATTTTTTGCCACCGAGAAATTTTTTAAATTTGGAAACAAGAAATAATCAGATGGAGCTAAATCATGACAATATGGCGGATGCGAACAATTTCAAATCGTAATTCGGCCAGTTTTTGTTGAGTTAAAAATGCAGTGTGTGAAGGAGCATTATCTTGATGAAAAATAACTTTTTTTTCTAAATGCGATCGTTTTATCTTGATTTCTTCACTCAACCGTTCCAATAATGCACAATAATATTCACTATTTATAGTTTTTCCTTTCTCAAGATAATCAATAAATATTATACCCCTTGCATCCCAAAATACTGTGGCCATTACTTTTCCTGCTGACTTAACAGTTTCCGCCTTCTTGGGACCACTTTTACCAGCTTCTATCCATTGTTTTGACTGTTCTTTGCATTCTGGGATGTAGTGATGGATCCATGTTTCATCAACAGTTATGAATCGGCGCAAGAACTCTATTGGATTACGCTGATAAATCGCTAAAAGCTCCTCGGAATTGGTCCAACGGACGATTTTTTGGGGCAAAGTCAACAAACGCGGCAGCGTTCTTGCGGATAGCTTTTACATGTGGAGTTCATCATGTAAAATACTCCAAACTTGTTTTTCGTGTATTTTAACAATATCAGCAAGTTCTCTGAGCTTTATTCGTCTGTCTTTAGTCACTTCATTACATATTTTTCTAATGTTTTCAATAGTAGTAGCAGTTTTCGATCTTCCAGAGCGTTGTTCATCTTCCGTACTTGAACGACCCATTTTAAATTGTTGAGCCCAGGATTTCACGGTGGAGTATGATGGTGCATTATCACCAAGAACAGAATCCAATTCATCTTTGATTAATTGTGGCGTATAACCTTTCATATAAAAGTGTTTAATTACCGCACGAAATTCTTTATTTTCCATTTTTCAAAAATTATAAAACTTGTTTACTTCAATCACCTGTAAGAAAGAAAATAATCATTAAATATTTCGGAAATTTTGACAGATGGCTTATAAAAGATTGCTTTTAAAAAACAAAAAAAAAAGTTGCTAGTAAAACAGAAAATGTGCTAGGCCAGTTAGTTTTGCGGTCGCCCTCGTACGTCTTTCCCAAAATCGTCTTTGACCTCAGCGGTAATCTGGGTTGAAGTGGTTTTCAAATCAAATTTCACTTTTCGACTCATTCTCGATCTGTTAAAATTCGCGGACGACCTGAGCGCTTTTTGTTTTCTAAATTATCAACGCCTTTAAATCGAATTATGATGCTGCGAATGTTAAATCTACTCCTATCCATCATTTCACCAATCTCTGCATACGATTTACCTTGATTGTACAAATAAATGATAATTTTACACTGCGATTCTGTGGTTTCTTTAAGTTTTCGACCCATTTTAGTCTCAAATTATTTTTTACGCGAATGCTATCAAATTTTCTTGACAAAATCAACTTGGCTGTGTTAACGGCAAATAGACACTCCTGTTTTGCTTAAATATGTTGCCAGTTGGCAATATTTTTTAGAGGTTGCCATATAATTACATAAGTTTTGTGCGAATAGTTTTGTGCGCCGAAAATGTGACATTTTTTTTTATTAATACGAGTTAAAATAAAAAAAAATTAAATCATAAAAAAGCCAATTTAGCGGTTAAATTGTTTCATTTAAATCGAAATAAATTTTTTGTAATTTTTACACCAACGAAAAAATGTCAATATGGGTACCAATAAGAAAATGGCTGATATGCCAATACTTATGTGCGTCACTGTATGCTTAAAGGAAAATCACGGAGTTGAGATCATTACAGAGATTGCAAAATAGGGCGCTGAACATTGTTTACAAATTAGCACTGTTGTTAAACTCTATTGTAATAAATTAATTATTAATAAAAAGAAAAATTGGACAAACTTTCAGGCAAAGGGACCCTCACCCAAAATTAGCCAAACTGCAATAATAATTTTATTTTTATCAGGCATGTCACAGAACACAATTCCGATCGAAAGTGGTTTCAATTCCGTATTTTGCTTCTACAAAAAATTCCGAAATTCCGAAAGATTTGGTCGGAATGAAACCACTTTTGATTATGTGATCGGAATTGATATTTTTAGTTCCATAAACACAAAAAACGTTGATAAAAGTACTTTTTCTGAATAAAGATTATTGTAATCTTTAATTACGTTAACTTTGTTGCTTAGTTAACATTTATTTTTATAAATCTTTTATATTTTCAATAGTTCTAAGACAACAATACAAGCCAAATAATTGCATTGAACGAAATAAACTAAACCCAAAATAAAAAAAACGTTCGAAAATTAATTTGTAATGCTTGTGATCGGTTTTTATTGTGGCGTGTAATATTCTGGCTGACGAAAATAAAACAAATAAGAAATGTGAGTATTTTATATGTTTGTTCCCAATATTTTCATTTACAAATATGTAAATATTTCAGGGGAAAGCATAGAAACGTTGCTAAGATAAAATTTTTGTCGAGTTTATGGAGTGCCACAATGAATCGTTTGGTTGTAGAAGCGCTTTGGAAAGAATTAACTGAAAAATTGAATTCTTCAGGACCACCACGCAAAGATTGTCATGGATGGAAAAAACCTGGGCGGCCTGGAAAACATACGTGAAGAAGAAACTGTGTCACAACAAAAACGAAAATTGTAAAAGTAGGTGGTGGCCCATATAACAAATATGTTTTGTCCGAGGTTGAGGAAGCTCTGGTTAGTCTCCGGAATGCAGAAAAGTGTAGAAGGAGTTGCTGGCGCCAAAAGTTTTGAAGAAGCGGATCTGATCGCGTACGAATCTTGCAAAGAAAACGACGAAGATCTTGATTTTACTCCCTCAACATCTGCCAGTGCTAGGGAAAAAGAAAATTATTCTGCAAGAAAGCGAAGTGTAACACCATCAGCTTTTAAGATGCGTCTTTCCCGCACACCATCTCCTACTTCTAAGGCCACAGATCACGTACTCCACATGTATCCAACCCGGAATTGAGCAGCCTTGTAGTAGAAGAAAATAAAGACTTGGGGAAAATTGCTATGTTGCTGGAAGAGCAACGTGTCGACAACAAAGTGGAAAATATTGTCCACTTTATGGAAGAACAGCGCGATGAAATGCGAAAAAAAAATGAAAAATTAGATAGGCTGTGCAATATTTTGAAAGCCCATTAGAAAGTAATGGAAGTAAAATACCAAGCAAAAACGAACCTCGAAATAGACAAAGCGAAGGCAAAATGACGACATTGCATTTATTCCAAAATGTGATTTTTGTAAACTATTTTTTCTTAACTCCGTTTGTTTATTTTGTTTACTTAACACATATGTGACGCGCAAAATAGAAAGGGACCTAAGCGTAAAACCCAGTTTTGTTCAGGAGAGCCATTTTAAAGATTTAAATACGTGTATCTTTGGTGTACCATAACTTTCATAAAACACGCATATCTCTGGGAGGGAACACTTTTGGGACATGGGATCGGTCTCATTCGATGCTCAGCTGTTGTCCACATCAAAAAAAGGTGAAAATTGATTTTTTTACCCTTAGGCCCCTTTCTCTATGCGCTGTCACATATGGTTTTTATTTTCTTATATGCATAGAGTTGCCACAGCGAATTAGAATAACGAGGATTTTTAAAATTTTCGGAATTAAATCGAACGGAATCTGAAGAAGTTAAGACAAAACCATCATTCCGATCGATTTCTGTGACAGGACTGTATATAGTTAATATAAAGCCATATGTCCAACCATTTTTTTGGCGCCAGATAATTTTTACGGGGACTATATCAAAATATAAGCCTATATGACTCAATTGGGTCCAAAACTAGCTGTTTTTGTCAATCAAAATATACTATAAAATATTTGATTGAAATCGGAGCTAAAATTGTAAAATTAAGTCGAGCGGTACACCTAATGGTGGGTCTAGCTTAAATATTTTTGATATTTACGTATTTTATAGTTGAATATTATGAAAAATGTTCTTAATTTTTGGAAAACATATGTCGATGTTTTAATGGGACCGGATTTTTAGTCCTAACCAAACTAAATTACAAAAATAATTTCCGCAAGCAGCACAGCACATCAACTTCTTTACACGCCATCACCACACGTATAAGTTGCGGCCTTAACCAGAACAAGCTAAACGACAGGACGGTCCTCGTGGCTCTTGACCTAACAAAAGCCTTCGACACGGTCAATCATGCCACTATGTTCAAGGACAATTAAGAAACATCCCTTCCGTCAGTTTGAAACGTTGGGTCGTAAACTATATGTGTGGGCGCCAGTCATATGTAGAATTTAGAGTCAGGAAGTCGAAGCCCCGTAGAGTTAAACAAGGAGCTCCCCAGAGTGGACTGATATCCCCGGCTCTGTTGAACCTCTACCTCTCTAAAATTCCTGAACCACCAGACGGCGTTGAAATTGTGTCGTACGCTGATGATTGCACAATTCTGGCGTCAGGACCTAAAGTGGATGACATACGCGAGAAAATAAACTCTTACCTCACCGCCTCCAAATCATCAGCCACAGGGTTTACTGCATGGACCACAGAGGTGCCGTTGTCACTCAATGTGAAAGTCGATGACGTGAACCATCAGCCACAGTGTTTACTGCATGGACCACAGAGGTGCCGTTGTCACTCAACGTCAACATGCTGACTACAACTACCCCAAAAAGTTTGGGGTCCCATTGGACAGCCTTTTTCGATCCTCTGCACAGGCTACAGCTATCTGCAATAAACTCAAAAGTAGGAACAAGGTCCTCAAGTCACTTGCCGGCAGTACTTGGGGAGCCGACAAAGAAACCTTGTTGACCTCTTACAAACCGATAGGTCGGTCTGTAGCAAACTACGAAGCACCTGTATGGGAGAAGACGAGCCAAATCCAACGAAAGTTGTTCGTGGAAGAAGCACTTCGAAGCAAATGGTCGTCTGTTTCTTCGGCAAAACTGGTCATGTGGCGACTGTTCCGCTTGAGCAAAGTGGGACGGTCAATTCTGAGTGGTACACCACAATTTGTTTGCCTGAAGTCTTCGAAGAAATTCGAAAAACGAACAAGGGAAGACGAATGACAATGCGAGATCTCACACATCGGTTCAAACCAGCGCCTTTTTGACCGGGCAAAACGTCGAATAGATGGGTCATTCACCGTGCAGTCCTGACTTGGCACCCAATAACTTCTTTCTATTCCCGCAATTAAGAAACAAATTTGTGGTCAACGATTTTCGTCGCTGTTGAAGCGTTCAAAAACCATGTTTTGGAGGTGTCTCAATTGGAGTGGAAAAAGTGGTTTGACAATTGGTTTGAGCGCATGCAAAAGTGTATAAATCATGCTGGATGGAATACTTTGAAAAACAATAAAACCATTTTTAATGATAAATATTCGCATGTTCATTATAAGGCCAGAAAAATATATATAGCAGCCCTCGTATACTACAATAAGTTTGATCGAAATCGGAATTGATATGGTTATTTTAGAGGGGTAACAGATCTAAGCTAGTAACAGATCGATCGTTATGAACTGTGTCTAATAATATAAGGTTTTTATAGGGTAAAACATAAAATCGGATGAACCTATGTGTGGTTGCTATATCTAAATCTGAAATAATTTCTTCAATTTCAATTACATCCGTCTTTGGTTCCAAAAAATAACTCATGCAAACTGGACAACAATTGCGACCTCTGTTTTGATTAAAAGCTTTAGATGGAGGGACGGACAGAATGACATCGACAGACAAAAGAAATCGGCTGGCGATTATACGTCGATCGGTAAACCTTAAGGTAGGTGCAGCTCAAATATTTTTGGTGGTTACAAACATTTATCATTAAACTAACTTATAATACTCCGTACCGCGAGCTATAAGGGATTTGTGGTTTAGAAATGTAGTGAAATAAGGTTTATTTTGAGTTTCCTTACCCATGATTACTGTTTCGACTAAAGGGACGTTTTTATTTGCCCCCTAAAGTCTTATGTGCCCGATCCCAAAGAGGGTCACAAGAACCCAAATAACCATGTCTACGAGTATTTTAAATGCTCCTAAAATGTTGATATTTTAGGTAAATATTAAAACAATGTATTTTTTAGAGGTACTTTATTTTCTACGGTGACCCGTAGGGAATTGTTATTTTTTTGTATATTCGCGACTCACAGTAGCGCCTAAACGTAGCATATGACTAATTCCTAAACGCCTCCATTTGACTTTACAACTTTTTAATTTTCTCAGCTTAATAAGTATTTTAATCCATGAGGCAATTGAAACTTCTAGGTCTAGATGACAAATTCGTTGACGAATTATATTAGCAAACAGAAAATACAAACTGCTGGAAAATTGCTCACTGTCGAAGGAAAGACCTAGTCTCTAAAACTCGCTTACACTATCTGCGATTTCTGCTTATGAAGCAGTGTTAGTGTTTGAGAGAGATTCTAAGGCACTTGAAATATAAATCTGGTGTTTGTGAGAGCACGCGAATGGGGACGGCCCAGTGCGCGCAAAAAAATAAAAATTGTGCAATTTTATTTTAAACTAAATACAGGTACATGATTACCTAGCAGGAACATTGTGAATTTAATTGGATAATTGGGAATAATTGGATAATTCCTTAATAATATTACATTATATTAGACATTTTAAAGAATTGACGGTACCGCCGCCATGATATAATTTCACTTGACAATAATTACACGTTAATTACCTAGTATATTCCCTCATCTGCAGAACATCGAATATATTGTTTCTGCGTGTGACGATTTTTTTTTTTGATTCGGAATCCTGTTATCTGTCGCCGCCGCCATATTTAGAAACTACCTAAATAACTCACTTTGTGTTGCAACGCAGAAAATATTGATGATAATATAGGGTGATCCATCTAGAGGTATTTTTCAGAACAAAAAAATATACGAGTTCAAATCAAGTGTGGTGCCAGACCACCAATTCGGTTTCAGGGCTAGTTACGGAACTCCTGAACAATGCCATAGGATTGTCAAAGAAATAAGAGGTTGCTTAGAAAACAAACAGTATTGCTCGGCGGTGTTTTTGGATGTCAAACAAGCCTTTGACAGAGTATGGCATGAAGGATTATTGTTTAAGATTAAGAAAATGTCGCCAACTCCTTTTTATCTATTAATGAAATCTTACCTGCATGAAAGAAGTTTTTATGTAAACATAAATGATGATAGCTCTGAAGTATGTTACATAAAATCCGGTGTACCTCAAGGCAGGGTATTGGGACCAGTATTATACACGATCTTCACCTCTGACATGTCTATTACCAATAATGTAAAAATATCAACGTATGCAGATGATACGGCAGTGTTAGCTTCCAGCCATTCTCCTTTAGAAGCCTCCAATTCCGTTCAGGAACAACTCAATTTGATCGAAGTTTGGCTCAACATGTGGAACATTAAAGTAAATGCTGAGAAATCATCTCATGCAACGTATACTTTAAGGAAGGAGGACTGTCCGCCGGTTTTCTTTAGCGGTGTTAGAATTCCTGCTTTGAAGAGCGTTAAATATCTGGATCTACACTTAGACAGACGATTAACGTGGAAAGAGCACATCAAATCAAAAAGTAATCAACTCAAAATAAAAACGCAACGAATGTATTGGCTCTTGGGTCCTAAATCCGAACTTGCTCTAGAAAACAAAGTGCTACTTTACAAAACAATGTTAAAGCCTGTCTGGACTTATGGCATTGAACTATGGGGGACCGCCAGCAACTCCAATGTGGAAATCTTGCAGAGATATCAATCTAAAACGCTAAGATTAATTACTCAAGCTCCCTGGTTTATTAATAATAAAAATATACACAACGATCTCGGTGTTCCTGCTGTCAAAAATGAGATTTCCAAATGCAGCTCCAACTACCTGAATAGATTAAGTAATCATCCGAACATACTTGCAATTACTCTATTAGATGATACTGATGAAATACGGCGACTAAAGCGACTTCATATTTTAGATCTTCCCTTTCTTAAATAATAGCTGATAAAAATATACAAATTATGTAATTGTTAAACCCAATGGGCGTTAACAGAACTGCTATGTACTAAGTTTTTATGATATTTGCTTAATATTGTATTTTAAATAGATTGCAAATAAAGAAATCTGAAAAAAAATCAAGTGTGGAATCTTTATTGGTAATTTGAAAGGATATTTTATGGCATTTATTTTTTGAATATAATTTCCTTCAAATGTTGGCCGCAACTACTCAGGGTTTCCATTCTGAGGATCCAATTTTGGATGACTCGTTCGAGCATTTCGACCGGTACGGCTTTAATGACACGCGTAATGTTGGCTTCCAAAACCTGAATCGTAGCTGGTTTGTCAGCATAGACTTTGGACTTTACGTTAACCCAAAGAAAAAAGTCTAAAGGTGTGATATCACTCGATCTAGGCGGCCAACTCACCTGTCCAAAACGTGAAATTAGCAGCTATTCGAAATGATCTCTCAATAGAACCATTGTTTGAGCAGCTGTATGGCAAGCGGCACCGTCCTGTTGAAACCAAGTGTCGTCAAGATTACGGGCTTCAATTTTAGATAGCATAAAGATCGATATCATGGCGCTATAGCGAGCACCATCACGGTTACGTTCCGGCCATCCTCATTTTTTAAAAAATATGCACCGATGATTCCACCAGCTTATAACCCGCACCAAACCGTGGTTTTCTCTGTGTATAATGGCACCCATAGAACCTCTTCTTGTTGCCCTTCAGTCCAAATGCGGCAACTTTGTTTACTCACTTTGCAGTTGAGCCAGAAATGGGCCTCATCACTGAACAAAATTTTGGTCGAAAACAGGGGATCCTCCTGTTTCTCACCGAAAGCTCATTACCATAATACAGTTGCCAACATTTGAAGGTAATTATTTTCAAAAAATAAATGCCATAAAATGTCCTTTCAAATTATCAATAAAGATTCCAAACTTGATTTGAATTTTTAAATTTTTTGTTTGTTCTGAAAAAATACCTCTAGATGGATCATCCTTTATTGCTGCAGATGAAAATTCTATTTCCCAAGTACAATCTCATGTACGAGGTGACGAAAGTTTTGAAGTAAACATAAAAAAATGGGCAGTAAAATATAATGTTTCAATACAATGTTTCGATTATTTATTAAAAATGTGCCTAAAGTATATCACCTAAGAACTTAAGAAATTCTTCTGAAACTGAATATGTCGGTGGAATGCATTATGCCTTATTATAAGTACATAATTAACATAATGTATTATAAAGAATGAGTTATAGAATTCATTCTTAAAACATTGTCAAATAATGCATTAGAAATAACAAATTATACATGCATTCTCTGGACACATTAAAAGAATTATTCTTTTCCTCTGACATCTTACGTGTTAAAGATAATGCATTGTGGAATCAACATCTGGCCTAATGATGAAAATGCGAAAATTTATTATCAAAAATGGTTTTATTGTTTTTCAAAGTATTCTCCAGCATGATTTATACACTTTTGCATGCCGTCAAACCAATTGTCGAAACACTTTTTCCACTCCGATTGAGACAACATGGTTTTTGAACGCATCTTCTGGCGACGAAAATCGTTGACCACGCATCTTTTCCTGATGTGGGGGAATAAAAAGAAGTCATTGAGTGCCAAGCCAGGGCTGTACGGCTGATGACCCATCAGTTCGACGTTTTGGCCGGTCAAAAAGGCGCTGGTTTGAGCCGATGTGTGAGAGCTCACATTGTCATGGTGCACAATGATTCGTCTTCTCATGTTCGTTTTTCGAATTTCTCCGAAGACTGCAGGCAAACAAATTGTGGTGTACCATTCAGAATTGACCGTCCTACGTTGCTCAAGCGGAACATTCGCCACGTGACCAGGCGACGATTTGCTTCGAAGTGCTTCATCCACGATGAACTTTCGTTGGATATGGCTCGTCTTCGAAGACCCACACGGTCGATTGCTGTTTTTTCGGGTTCATACGCATAGATCCATGATTCGTCACCTGTGACGATCTTATAAACTTCTTTTAAAGCACCGCGATCGTATTTTTTTCAAAAATTATTTGCACCAATCGACACGAGCCTTTTTTTAAGCGATTGTCAAATTGTGCGGGATCCAACGAGAACAAACCTTTTTTACGGCCAGGTGTTTATGCAATATGCTGGAGGAAAAAATGCCCAAGGGTACCTCTATCTCACGGTATGTCACATGACCATCTTGCATTATCAGTTTACGCACGGCGTCAATGTTCTCTGGCACAACGGCCGTTTTTGGACGACCTTCACGACCTTTTTTAGACGACCTTTACGACCTTCGTCTTTGAGTGAACGTCGGTCACGATTGTGTTCATAAAACCAGTTTTTCACAGTGCTGTAGGTTGGTGCTTCATCGCCATACAAAGATTTAAGTTCATCGATGCACTCTTGTAGTGATAATCCACGTCGAAAGATGTGAAAAATGATCCCACGAAAATGTTCACGAGTTAATTCCATTTTTTTGCCAAATTGATTTTTTCAAGTCACTATAAACAACACAAATTATGGTCGTACGTCAAAAAGTTCTGAGTACGTTTA
Organism: Hydrotaea diabolus; assembly: GCA_963513945.1. NCBI lineage: Eukaryota > Metazoa > Arthropoda > Insecta > Diptera > Muscidae > Hydrotaea > Hydrotaea diabolus. The sequence continues at coordinate 210,742,954 of OY740716.1, forward strand.
TGCTAAAAAATGTCAAACTTTCCAATGGAAATGTCGGATGGCGCCAGGCAACACTTATTGTTGCCTAGGCCAGAAATATATATAGCAACCCTCGTACAAACTATGAATTACCTTTTCCAGGGGCGGAAATAAGAGCTTTGCAGGAATCAGGGGTTCTATTAATCCAAGTTCCATTCTTACTCTAAACAGAACCCAGAATACTATTTTCAGATACATCCGACGTCAACCAGTTCCATGCTAAATTATTATCTCTGTTAAAAGGCCTAGATATTCGTTACACTCAGAAAACTTTCCAAAAAAAAGAGTGGATGGTATATTAAATTTGTCATTTTGTTTGCAACACCACAAAATATTGATCGGAGACCTCATAAATTATATATTTTCCTGATCGTCATAAAATTCTAAAACGATCTAGCCAAGTCGTCTCATCTGTGTGTCTGTTGAAAGCACGATAGCGGCCAAATGAATCAAACTAGGATCCGGAAATTTTGCAAGATGATGGTTTATGGTCATAAGCTGTTTGGGATTGTAAATGGGCGAAATCGGCACAGGGAAATATAGTTTCCGTTTAAGGAACTAAAGGTACCTCGGTAAAAATCACACTTTTTTAAAATTTTCTTAACAGATCTATTTTTGTGTGTGTAAAGAATGGTTAAAAAGGGTACTGTTAGTCGGGACGAACTTAATGTTTAAAATAAACATAGTTGTCAAAAAACGTCCCGCATGTTCAAAACGTGCACTTAATAGTCTACGAGTATATGGACTGTTAGTCGCAAATTTTGCTACAAATCCAAATAACGTCATTTTGAAGTTTTCGCTGAGATACGTACGACATTTTTTGCGATTAAGTACCGCATTGAAGGTGAAGGGTACATATAGTTCGACCTGGCCGTACTTAACGAAGTATTTATTTGTTTTTTTGGGCATTACTCGTACAAAAATTCTTGATGTTCTGGATCGGATTTATCGATTTGTACGAACTTTGGGTCATACGAAAGAGAACAGTGCGATCTATATTATGTAGTCAAATTTAAATGTAAAGGGTGTTTTTTTAAACGTATGTTTTTCAAGAAGAAAAAAAACGCATATAACTTTACGTTATGGGCAAGAATTTAGCTTTATTATAAAGATAGGGGTTTGCCATTATGTTTTAAAAATGATTTCGGGTAAGTGGCCGCCGCTGCTGGCTCAAATATAAACCTGCCAAGAGGCCCAATTTTCGACCACGTTTTGCAGCATTTAGGGCCGTATGTCAGCAATAACGCTCCGAATATTTTCATCCAAGGCGTCAATCGTGTCACCGGGCTAATCTGCGTAGACCAGCGCAGATTATCCCGGTGTTAAATCGCACGATCTTGGAGGCCACAACACAGGCCCACGACGCGTGATAATGCCATACCAATTTTTTTCTTTTAAAAAGGGAAACAGCGGATCTTCCCGTTTTCATAATACATTGGCCAACATTTAAAGTTAATAATATTCAAAAATAAATGGCTTAAAATGTCATTTCGAATAAACAATAAAGATTCCACGCTTGGTTTGAATTTATGTATTTTTTATCATAGTCAAATTTAAATGTACATTTTATTGACGAATCCACTGAGGTGAAAATGTGCCTCATCACTGAAGATGATTTTCATCTTAAAATTGATCATCCAAGCCTGAATAACTTTAACGCGTTGCTCGCTTGTGTATCTTTCCATGGTTCAAATTGAATTAGTCTGAAATTGAGAAATATCAAATGAAATGCAGAAAAATCTTGACGTTTATAATTTTTTTTAAAAAAAAGTTATATTTTATTTTAAATTTAAATTTTAATGTTTAATGTTCGTAGTCGCCGATTTCTTTAAAAATGTTACAGAAGTCTAACGAATTTAGAACAGTAATTATATTTTTGGGTCCGCCATAATTGTTTAAGTTATAGGCAAACATTTTCGCAAACCGGTCAATACGTTTCAAAACAGCAATATTTTTAGAAAAGTATAAAATTGAATAGCAACACAACCAAAAAAAAAAACAAAATAAAAAAATTACAGCAGTCATTTAGATGATTATAAAGAAGGGTTACATAAACTATTTGAGCGAAAAATAAATTTAGGTACGTATGAAATATTCTGACCCCCATAATGCCTGTCAAAACCAGTCCCAATCTAACATTACACATCACATTTTTTTCAAAAGAATAAGAAGAAACCTCGCTATCCAAAAAAAGAAAACAAGTTATTGTCCCACCTCATGTCCTGCACACGCAGAGAAAAGTTAGTTACTGTATGGTCACGGCAACAATAGTATGTTCGCTGCAGTAAAAGTATGGTCGTCGCAACCATAGTATTGTTTTTTGAATTTAGTTTTGGCAATAGTATGATTGTGGCAATATTAATATTGTTAAAATATAACAATAGTATTGTTGCCAAATTTCAAAATGAAAATATGGTTGTAGCAACAATATAAATATGGGACAAAAGACTTGTTTTCATGGGTTTTAGTTTAACAATAACATGATTACGTCAATCATACCGGCAAAACCTTATTTTTTTTTAATTTGACAATGTTATTTTTAAGAATCTTACCCAATAATAGTAGTTATAATTAAATTTTTTCAAAAACAACTACGGATTAGTATAACTAAAATATAATTACTCATATTATTACATACTTACTTAATAAAATTATTTATTGTTGAAATACAACGTAATCCAGTCTTTACAAAAAATTTTGGGGATCATAATATGGTTGTGCGTTAGTCATACTATGGTTGTGAGGATCATACTATGGTGGAGGATCATAATATGGTTGTGGGGATCATTGTATGGTTGAATGTGAATAATAATATGGTTGTGGGGATCATAGTATGGTTGTGTGTGAATAATTATATTGTTGTGAGGACCATAAAATTGTTATGGGGATCATAAAATGGTTGTGTGTGAACCATACTATTGTTGTGATGATCATAATATTGTTGTACCACAACCATATAACCAACAATAGTATAATGCTCTTCGAATATTGTTACCCCAACCATACTTTTTTTCTGCGTGCAGGTTCCTTTACCATTACGAATTCATTGCCGCCTGGAGTCGCTGCACATTGTGCTTCGCAATGTTCAGCTGCAACAGACAATTTATTTTTCTAAAGTCAAAGGTTAGATCACCAACATGTCCTACATGAGAGTTCTTAGAAGTTCTGCAATTAGGCCCGATTCGAGATGCTATACTCAAAACCTCTGTTGTGCAATTATTCGTTGATATTCTGTATTCAGTAATTAAAAATTATGACTTCATTGATCGTCATTAATGCATGACCAAACATCTATGGGGTTAAGAAACACGATATCGCTTTATTTTCAAGTTCAAGAACCTCCAAAGTCGTGCCATAACGTTTAATTAGAAAGTGTTTTTATTGGGCCTGTTCCGCTTCTTAAATTATATGTATTTCAGGCCGAATTCGTTGTTCGGATTCATGCATTTTCGTTTACTTGCTTCGATTTGCTTTTGAAGCTTTTTTTCATTTATACTTTTTTGCAAAATATATATGCGTCTTTAACTTACGAGTCAATAGCTGTGTTCTTTTCAGGCTACCAAACAAGCATTTGTACTATAGAAGTTACCCGGTTAGCAAGCGCGTTGCCATCAACTAGCTAAAGAAACGAGTAAGAGTTTTCACACTTTTTTCCCAACAATAATTCAAACATGACACACCCTGTTATAAAAAAGCATAGTTTAGTTAAAAAAAGTAATCAAACAAAAAGAGTTCTGATCGGAAAATTCCTATTGGGTTCATTTGCACCAAATGGGATATGTAAAAGACATTTTTACAAAGCAAGATCGATGCAGTTGATTTATTAAATTTCATTGATTATAAACGGTGATCCATCTAGAGGTATTTTTCAGAACAAAAAGATATATAAGTATAATTTGCAAAAAAGTATAAACGAAGTAAAGCTACAAAAACAAATCGAAACAAGTAAACGAAAATGCATGAATCCGAACAACGAATTCGGCCTAAAATACATATAATTTAAGAAGCGGAACAGACCCAATAAAAAACACTTGCTAATTGTGGTTTAAAATCCCAATTAAACGTAATGGCACGACTTTGGAGGTTCTTGAACTTGAATAAAAGCGATATCGTGTTTCTCAAACCCATAGATGTTTGGTAATGCATTGACGACGATCAATGAAGTCATAATTCTTAATTACTGAATACAGAATATCAACGAATAATTGCACAGCAGCGGTTTTGGGTATAGCATCTCGAATCGGGCCTAATAGCAGAACATCTAAGAACTTTCATGTAAGGCATGTTGCTGATCTAACCTTTGACTATACTTTAGAAAAATACATTGTCTGCTGCGAACATTGGGAAGCACCATGTGTAGCGACTCCAGACGGCAATACATTCGTAATGGTATAAGAACCTGTAGGACATGAGATGGAACAATAATTTGTTTTTTTTGGTGAGCGAGGTTTATGGTCATTATTTTGGGCAAACGGAGATGTATGAAACGGGACTGGTTTTCACAGGCTTTAGGGTTAGAATATTAAATACGCACCTAATTTTTTCCGCTCAAATAGTTTATAAAACGCTGGATTCTAAAGCCTGAGTCGTAGCTGGTTTGTCAGCATAGATTTTACGTAGCCCCAAAAGAAAAAAAGTCTAAAGGTGTGATATCACACGATCTAGGTGGCCAACTCACCAGTCCAAAACATGAAATTAGCTGCTCTTCGAATGACCTCAATAGATCCATTGTTTGAGCAGCTGTTGAAACCAAGTGTCGTCAAGATTACGGCCTTCAATTTCAGGTAGCAAAAAGTTGAGAACGGTGCCAAATCGATTGCTTCACGTATACTCTCAGCTACTGCCGTTATGTTATCAATACTTCATGCTGGATGTGGTCTATTAGGCCGAGTATTATGGTATCGAATAGAGCATTCGGTAGGTCGATTATTTCGAGCATAACAAGTTCTATGCGCAGGAAAAAAGTTTCTCACCGAACGCTCATTTCCATAATACAGTTGCACAATATGGAGACCTAAGTCTTTCCATGATAAAATGGCAAACAATAGATCGAGTGATTTCACACCTTTAGACATTTTTCTTTGGGGTTACGTAAAGTCCAAAGTCTATGCTGACAAACCAGCTACGAATAAGGTTTTGGAAGCCAACATTACGCGTGTCATTAAAGCCATACCGGTCGAAATGCTCGAACGAGTCTTCCAAAATTGGCCGCAGTTGCTGCCAACATTTTAAGGAAATTATATTCAAAAATAAATGCCATAAAATGTCCTTTCAAATTACCAATAAAGATTCCACACTTAATTTGAATTTTTATATTTTTTTGTTATGAAAAAATACCTCAAGATGGATCACCCTATATTAAAATGTATATTCTTTTATTATCTGCTTTTGACGAACTCGCCGATGAAAACTCTTGTTGTTTGATTCCCTTTAAAATTTACAAAGAGAAACAATGTTGCCACATAACCATATTGCAAGCTAATATGTAACGAAGTTACCCCAGAAGAACACGGCTAGTATTTCTGAATTTTAATATACTAACAAGGTAAATAATTATTTTTATTAACCGACTTATTCATGTACTTACATCAGAATACCTATGCTCCAATGGAAAATCGACCTTTTACGAAATTATAGACGAGCAATTATTAGTCTTTTACCACTACTGAACTTCTTAAGTAAACACTTGAAAGATGTCAAAAACATAGTTAGCAAATCAAATCGTTGAGAATGATTTAAAGTCGATGCCAAACAAATGAAATGTATGTATTTATTTAATGAAAAGCAATCACATAATAAGCTCTTATTGGCGGAACATTTTTTTCAATTGAATTCTTCACTTTGTATTATTTGGAGAAGAGATTTTTTCCCTAGTGATGGATGCAAAATTATCGAAAGATCATAGGTAAAACCAAAGACGATGAACAAACAGTACAAGATGGACGAAATGAGCTTTTACGAGAATTTGAGAAACATAACAATCATTTTAAGGGCTGCTATATATATTTCTGACCTAATAATGAAAATGCGAATATTTATCATCAAAAATGGTTTGATTGTTTTTCAAAGTATTCTCCAGCATGATTTATACACTTTTGCATGTGCTTAAACAAATTGTCGAGTCACTTTTTCCACTCCGATTGAGACACCTCCAAAACATGGTTTTTGAACGATTCATCTTCTGGTGACGAAAATCATTGACCACGCATTTTTTCTTCATGTGCGGGAATAAAAATAAGTCATTGGGTGTCAAGTCAGAGCTGTACGGTGGATAGCCCATCAATTCGACGTTTTGGCCGGTTAAAAAGGCGCTGGTTTGAGCCGATGTGTGAGAGCTCGCATTGTCATGGTGCATGATTCGTATTCTCTTGTTCGTTTTTCGAATTTCTCCGAAGACTTCAGGCAAACAAATTGTGGTGTATCACTCAGAATTGACCGTCCTACGTTGCTCAAGCGGATTAGTCGCCACATGAACAGTTTTACCGAAAAAACAGGCGACCATTTGCTTCGAAGTGATTCTTCCACGAACAACTTTCGTTGGATTTGGCTCGTCTTCGAAGACCCACATGGTCGATTGCTGGTTTGTTTCGGGCTCATACTCATAGATCCATGATTCGTCACCTGTGACGATCTTATAAACGTCTTTTGAAGCACCGCGATGGTACTTTTCCTAATTTCTTTGCACCAATCGACACGAGCCTTGTTTTAGCGATTGTCAAACTGTGCGGGATCCAACGAGAACAAAACTTTTTTACGTCAGGTGGTCATGCAACATCGAATGTATGCAGGTGGAAGAAATGCCCAAGGATGCTTCTATCTCACGGTATATCACAAGACGATCTTGCTTTATAAGTTCACTCACGGCATTAATATTCGCTGGCACAAAGACCGGTTATGGACGACCTTTACGACCTTCGTCTTTAAGCGAGCGTCGGCCACGATTGAATTCATTAAACCAGTTTAAATGAATTCAATCGTGCTGTAGGATGGTGCTTCATCGCCATATAAAGATTTAAGTTCATCGATGCACTCTTGTGGTGATTATCCACGTTGAAAGTTGTAAAAAATGAGCGCACGAAAATGTTCACGAGTTAATTCCATTTTTTTGCCAAATTAATTTTTTCAAGTCACTGTAAACGACACAAATGATGATCGTACGTCAAAACGTTCTGAGTACGGTTATGCTAAAAAATGTCAAACTTTCCAATGGAAATGTAAGATGGCGCCAGGCAACACTTAGAGTTGCCTTGCCCAGAAATATATATACATATATAGCAATTTAGAGTTTTTTTTTTCAATTTTGCCTTCTTGGAGTTGTTGTGATCAAACGAAAGTGGATAAAAAACCGAAAATTATTGCTAACCGAGTGCTGTTTTTTTATGATAGGAGTAGTGCAAAGAAGAAGCATATCGCCCATCATCTACAATTAATCTCTTTGGTTGTACAGACCATACATCTGAGTTTTCACTTTTTTTTTACAATATTTGCAACGATGACGATATGTACACTAGGGGTGGGATAGTGCACGAGTTTTCGATTTTGATACGGCTAACCCCCTTATTTTGTGGGGTTTGGAAAAAAATGCATGGGCCAAAAAAATGGGGAGGTGGGATCGGGACAAGTGACAGCTAATCGAGGTCAAAGCTCGTAGGAAAATATTCACAAAAAGCCCCGCAACTACCTAGGAGTCGCACCTAGAGGGGTAAAATATATGGCCGACCCCCATTAATTTTTCCCTCACAATATTTTTTCCAAACATAACTACCCCCTATCTTCAGCCCCTAAGGGTGCTTCCCTACAAAAATTTTTTTTGTTAATTTTCGGCGACGACCTCTAGTATTATAAATTTGCACTTAAGATAATGAAAAATATTGTTACTTGAGATCGTCGCCGAAAGTCGGAAGAAATATCCATCACATGAAAAAATTAAATTAATTTGACTAACATTTTCGAACTATAAAAAGTTTCGAATTTTAAATACATTTTTTTTACTTTAAATAAAAACGAAAATAATTTATCTTCAATAATAACAGAATATTTGAACGAAAATATTATTTGGTGGGGAATTTTGTTTTGTTTGGTCGTTTTAAGTGCATTTTGCATTGAACTTTTCTTATGGGTTAGCGATAGAGGGTATTCATGACAAAAATTTGTATAGGAAATCCCTTAACGGTTGAAGTTAGAGGGTGGATTTGTTCTGAGAAACTGTTGGAATTGCAGAAATATTGAAAGTTGGTCTTACATTTAACTCCTCTAGGGGCACGTTTGGGGTAGTTGAAGCGGTGGTAGCAAAATTTATAAAAAATTAATTTTTTGTATGGTGAAGATAGGGTGTGTTATGTTTGCAATAAATATTGGGAGGGAAAAATTAATGGGGCTCGGTCATACATTTTACCCCTCTAAGCGCGACTCCTAGATACGATGGCGACCGCAAAAGTAACTGGCCTAACATAAAAAGAACCGTTTTTTTTGGAATTATTATTATTTATTTTTCAACATAATCTCCTTCCAACTCAATACACTTCATCAAACCTTTTTCAAGTTTTTTAATTCCATCCGAAAATAAGATTTGTCAAGACCTTCAAAATATGCCTCAGTTTCAGTAATAACCTCGCTATTGGACGAACATTTTTTGGCACTGAGAATTTTTTTTAAATTTGAAAACAAGAAATAATCAGAAGGAGCTACATCTGGACTATATGGTGGATGCGGAGCAATTTTAAATCGTAATTCGGCCAGCTTTTGTTGAGTTAAAAATGCAGTGTGTGAAGGAGCATTATCTTGATGAAAAAGAACTTTTTTTCTAAATGCGGTCGTTTTATCTTGATTTTTTCACTCAACTGATCCAATAATGCACAATAATATTCACTATTTATAGTTTTTCCTTTCTCAAGATAATCAATAAATATTATACCCCTTGCATCCCAAAATACTGTGGCCATTACTTTTCCTGCTGACTTAACAGTTTTCGCCTTCTTGGGCCCACTTTTACCAGCTTCTATCCATTGTTTTGACTGTTCTTTGCATTTTGGGATGTAGTGATGGATCCATGTTTCAACAACAGTTATGAATCGGCGCAAAAACTCTATTGGATAACGCTGATAAATCGCTAAAAGCTCCTCGGAATTGGTCCAACGGACGATTTTTGGGGGCAAAGTCAACAAACGCGGCACCCTTCTTGCGGATAGCTTTTTCATGTGGAGTTCATCATGTAAAATACTCCAAACTTGTTTTTCGTGTATTTTAACAATATCAGCAAGTTTTCTGAGCTTTATTCGTCTATCTTTAGTCACTTCATTAAATATTTTTCTAATGTTTTCAATAGTAGTACATAGCAGTTTTCGGTCTTCCAGAGCGTTGTTCATCTTCCGTACTTGAACGACCCATTTTAAATTGTTGAACCCAGGATTTCACGGTGGAGTATGATGGTGCATTGTCACCATGAACAGAATCCAATTCATCTTTGATTAATTGTGGCGTATAACCTTTCATATAAAAGTGTTTAATTACCGCACGAAACTCTTTATTTTCCATTTTTCAAAATTTATAAAACTTGTTTACTTCAATCACCTGTAACAAAGAAAATAATCATTAAATATTTCGGAAATTTTGACAGATGGCTTATAAAAGATTGCTTTTAAAAAACAAAAACAAAAAAAGTTGCTAGTAAAACAGAAAATGTGCCAGGCCAGTTAGTTTTGCGGTCGCCCTCGTACATCTGAGTTTCCCACTTTTTTGCAACGATGACGATATGTACACTAGGGGTGGGATAGTGCACGAGTTTTCGATTTTGATACGGCTCACCCCCTTATTTTGTGGGGTTTGGAAAAAATGCATGGGCCAAAAAATGGGGGAGGTGGGATCGGGGCAAGTGACAGCTCATCGAGGTCGTGAGAAAATATTCACAAAAAGCCCCGCAACTACCTAGGAGTCGCACCTAGAGGGGTAAAATATATGACCGACCCCCATTAATGTTTCCCACCTAATATTTTTTCCAAGCATAACTATCCCCTATCTTCACCCCCTAAGGGGGCTCCCCATAAAAAAATTATTTTTTTTCAAATTTTCGGCGACGACCTCAAGTAGTATAAATTTGCCCTTACGATAATGAAAAATATTGTTACTTGAGGTCGTCGCCGAAAGTCGGAAGAAATATCCATCACATGAAAAAATTAAATTAATTTGACTAACATTTTCGAACTATAAAAAGTTTCGAATTTTAAATACATTTTTTTTACTTTAAATAAAAACGAAAATAATTTATCTTCAATAATAACAGAAAATTTAAACGAAAATATAATTTGGTGGGGAATTTTGTTTTGTCGTTTTAAGTGCATTTTGAGTGCATTTAGCGATAGAGGGTATTCATGACAAAAATTTGTATGAGAATTCCCTTAACGGTTGAAGATAGAGGGTGGATTTGTTCTGAGAAACTGTTGGAATTGCAGAAATAGTGGGAGTTGGTCTCACATTTAACTCCTCTAAAGGCACTTTTGGTATAGTTGAAGCGGTGGGAGCAAAATTTATAAAAAAAAATAATTTTTTGTAGGGAAGTCCCCTAAGAAGATAGGGAGTAATTATGATTGGAAAAAATATTGAGAGGGAAAAATTAATGGGGCTCGGTCATACAATTTACCCCTCTAAGCGCGACTCCTAGATAGTTGCGGGGCTTTTTGTGAATATGTTTCCCCATTCCGCGACCTTTGACCTTGATGAGCTGTGACTTGCCCCGATCCCACCTCCCCCATTTTTTGGCCCACGCATTTTTTTTCCAAATCCCACAAATAAGGGGGTGAGTCTTACCCAAATCTTACTACTAAGAATCTCCATACAACACTATCCCACCCCTAATGTACACATATGCGTAATACTGGCATGGACTTTATTACGTTTAATTAACAGAGAAAAAAAACCAAACCGCAAACACCTTCCGAACAGCCACATGGTCTGAGATAGAGAGATACGAGTATTAAAGCAATTGTATTTTGTGCAGCACACGCATCCTATCTTCCGCAAAAATATAACAATTTTATTTTATTACTTCACGTATCGTACGAGCAAGAGTTTATATCGCAAAACAATGCTATCGCCGCGCATCAATTTACATTAATCATCATGGTCATTACCGGCACAAAAGTCATGGTGACATAAGAAATTTAAAATTTTTTTTTTCATAATTTCGTCTCTCAAGTTGACATTACATCGCGAAACATCACGTTTTGGAAAAACAGAGATATGAATGACGCTGATGTTGTTTGTACTCGATTCAAATAGGCTGTAATTAATTGCAAACATCATCGTACAAATAAAGAGTGAAAGAAACTTGAAAAAATAATGAAGACGTTGAAAACACATGTATGAAGCACCGGCATTGTGGAAAGTCGCAAAACTCCAAGAAAATGATAAGGAATCCGTCATGGGAAAACGAATCAAAAAAACTGATACGTCGCTGCTTTACTAAAAGCTTTTGCCCACCAAAAACAAGCAACGAAATGATGAATGAAATTTCCAAAGTTATCATTTGCAATGGTGATATTGTTTTTCTATTTTTGTTTTGTTTATGCACGCGAGTATGCACAGACGTCCGTGAAGTAACTCCATAAAGCTTTTTTCAACAGTGTGATGTGTACCACAAAAAAGGTACACTCGCAGCATACGCGAACATTACAATTTATTTGTCAATATAGAGCAGGGACTTGGTTAAGCTCATAATGCCACAAAAAAAAACGCTGCCACCAGCCGGTACAAAAAAGCCCCTATCACCATAAGTCCAACCCTCGTACAGTGGTATGTAAATACTTTTACGAAAATCGGAATTTTCGTTAATTTTCTTTTATTGTAAAGCCTAGTACTCACCTACAATGAAATTTTCGCCTAGGAGCTTTGCATCTCTACACAAAAGAATTGTAGTGAAGAGGAAGCAGCCGTTATTCATTTTCAAAAAAATGATTTTAATCATATTCATTTACTTAGTAGGGACATAAATGCTGTTACACACGTAAAAAGTTCTGAATGTTTTGGACCAAATATTTTTTAATATATTTATGGATGTATATTGTATCCAAAAAGAATCTACTTATTCGAAATGTCCGCCTTTTGCCTTTAAACACGCCTTAAGTCGCACTGACCATTTTTCAATAGCTGCACGAACCTCGTCCATTGGAAAATTGGCCACAGCTCGAGCCAAAGCATTCTTAAGAGATCCAATGTTGGGGTATCTTTTGTGACAAACGTTGCCTTCTAAAACCATTCACAATTTGTAATCCAATCAGTTCAAATCTGGACTGTCTGAGGGCCATTCTTCAGAGGAAGTGAACGCTGCGACGAGGCCGACGCAGAACACAACACAGAACACTTCACAACAGTTTCCAAAACGGTTTCTTGGTAAACTTTGGCCGAGACACCCCACCAAACCATGACTGAATCTGGATGATGACCCTTTTCCACCCTTGGGATCAGTTCAGTTCATTTCACACTTGAAAAGCGCTATTACAGCGATACGGTTCTCATTATCTGCCACTCGATGATGAAAGTTGAAACAATTTTAAAATCTCGTTACAGACTAACGCTATTCAGGTTAGCTTCCAAAACCCATATGACATTAACGGGGTTTGTTCAGTTCTACTTTTGAAATGGGTGTGTTCAATGTTGTAACAGTATTTGTGTCCCTACTAAGTAATAACCCTAAAAAACGACTTGACAACTTTGCTTTGTTTTTTGTAAAGCCTAGTATTCACCTTAAACGAAATTCTCACTCCCATAAGAAATACATGAAGTAACACAAACGATTTTTACCATTGGTTAATTCCTGCTCTACACTACAATTCTCAAAAAGACCAACTCCGAAAAAAGTGTGGCCAGATTGAAAACCACATGTCTTTAAAAACACCCTTCTTCTTGCTGAAACCAAATGTCGTCGATGTCATTCTCTTGAATTATTGGAAACAAAAATTCGTTGAGAAACGCTCACCATTGACGGTAAGGGCGGCTCCTTGCTCATTTTCGAAGAAAAATGGCCCAATGTTGCCGTCAGCCCAAAATCGACACCAACCCGTGAATCGTTGTGGATGCATTGACTTCTCAATAGTCCCGTGTGGGTTCTCTGAACCCCATATGCGGCAATTTTGCTTTTTGACATAGCCACCGGGTGAAAATGAGCTTTATCAGAATACACGATTTTTCGGTAAATTACTTTATCTACTGCCAAACAATCTTTAGCACATTGACAAACGACAAAGTTCAACCTTTCCAATAAAACCAGAAATTAAACAAAAAAATATTAGTACGTTTTTTACAGCCGATTCAAATTTAAAATTTTTAATGGCCCATATAGGAGGCTAAAATTTTGCAGAAATATGAGTCGATGGACTGACGTTTGAAACTAAAAAATGGGTGAGATCTCCATTAAAAAAAATAATATTAGACCGGAATTAATGATGGGGGTATGTAAGCTTCAGCCGGCCGAATTTAATTTAATTTTCATTTGTCACTGTCTACCCAGACAAAATCTTTAATTTTTTAAGTTATAATTCGTACATATACAGGGTGGCTGATGAAAGCCGCTACTAAAAAAAAATTAATAACTTTTTTTTCTATTTAATGAATCTATTTATTTTTTTATTTTGCAGATTGAATTTTAAATTTAACCAAAATGGATAACCGGGACACTGAAACAAGAATTTGGCTATCACGAACTGGAGTCCGTAGTTTCGATTCAAATAGGGTATAAGAGCGCGTTTGACGCCAATCCTGCGAGCAGATGGACCATAATAAGACTTGTTTAAAATTTTTCCGAGCATGGGACAGTCAACAGAAGATCTTACCCTTCAGTTCGGACGGAGGAAACAATCGTCGCACATTCGTCACCGAGCGTGGAGGTCATATAAAGTGTAGTTGTTTAAAAAAAACAGTTTAACGTTAGGCAAATATACATTTAATATTTTCCGATGTTTCTTAAGCTCCATGACAACTATCGATATCGATAACTTTAGTTTGAGCAGCAGCTAATGTCAAACTGTGTTGACAGTTTTGTTCAGTTAGTCTTGGCATTAATTTGTAATGCCAGAACAACCAATTAATCTATTCTCAAGGTGCATCGATGATTGTGTTTAGTATTGAAGCTTATTTCTGGTTATATACCAACCAAAGAAGATAAACTGTACAAGATGGGCGATATGCGTCTTCTTTGCAATATTGTAGAAAAACAGCACTCAGCAAAACACAAATTTTCGTTTTTTTCCACTTTTGTCTGATCACACATGTGTTCCATTACACAGTACAACACATGATTTCGGGACTTTCTGATAATTGTTTGTGAAAGTAGCTCCAAAAAGTAGAACTTCTGCAACATTCGTTTGGTCAAGGTACATCAAATAAAAATTTAATAATTAATTTAAAGTTAGTAAGTATCGTATAGGGGAATTTGTCACGTTTTAGGCTTTTTTGTTTGTCATAACTCGAGAACCACTGGTCCGAATAAGCTGAAACAAATTTAAAATTACAATTTCTTTAATCTGTTCATGCAACGTTTCGCTACAGGAGCAACAGTTTCGCAGTTATAAATAAATGTATGAAGAAAAAAAATATTTTTTGCCTAAAAAATTAAAGTTTTTTTTAATTAAAAAAAGTCTTATTACTTTCACGAAAAGTCACATAACCTATAAACAAAATGAGACATAGATCATGAAAATCGATTTAATCGTTTCGCTTTTATGCACAATTAAGTGAAGCGAATCTTTCACAAATATGCTTTCGAACCATTATAACCACCTATGTGCATGGGACGCATTGAAACAAGTCATCGAAGGCGTTTTAGGAAAGAACCGTGTACAGCCAGATGACATACAGACACGAGTGGACAACTTGCGGTATTATTTTGAAAAAATCAATGCATTCATGACGTTAAAATTACATTTCATTCCACCTTCAATTTCCACCTTGATACCTTTTTGGCACAATTACCTCAGGAATCGGACGAACAAGCAGAGAGGTTCCACCAGGTAACCATGCCAATGGAAAAGCGATTCAAAGGCAAAAAATTGGATGCATTGCTTGTGGAGGTTTGTTGGTGGGGTTCTAAAATCATGCAGTTTGAAGATGAAAGCACCGAAGATGAGGATGACACTGAAATGTGTAGACACACTGAACAAAACATGCCCTTGAATATTATGTTTATCTCGGTTGATGATGCAGACTCAGAACATGAATATGAACAACCTAAGAAGAAAATAAGGTCATCTGAACCACAAGCGTCAACTTCAACAAGGATGGATAGTGACAATAATTGAAAATGTTCTAAATTTTGTTTCCATGCATAGATAACATATAAAAATCTCATATTTTCTGTGTAAGAATAGCTGTAATATGAATCGGAATGTTTATTTTCATGCAAAATAAAGAATCAATAAAAAGTCATCAACGTTTTTTCCAAAGAATTTTGTGCATATCTCGAGCAAATTTCTAAAATGCATACCTTCACTTAATTGTGCATAAAAGCGAAACTCGTAAATCGTGACTTTACGTGAAAGTAATAGGACTTGACACTTTTTTCCGTTTTGTATTTTTTATGAATTAAAATAAAAACTTTAATTTTTTTCTTCATACATTTATTTGTAACTGCGTAACTGTTGCTTATGTAGCGAAACGTTGTATGAACAGAAATTGTAATTTTTAATTTTTTTAAACTTGTTTCGGCTTATTTGGACTAGTGGTTCTCGAGTTACGACAAACAAAAGAGCCTAAAATGTGACCAATTCCCCTATACGATACTTACTCACTTTAAATTAATTATTAAATTATTATTTGGTGTACCTTGACCAAACGAATGACGCAGAAGTTCTTCTTTTTGGGGCTACTGTCACAAACAATTATCAGAATTGAGTCCTGAATCAATCACCTGAAAAATGTTGTGCTGTGTTATTTAATGCCAAATTTCAACCTTTTCGGTAAAACCAGAAATTTAATAATATTATCAGTACTTTTTTTACAGTCGATTCAAATTTAAAATGTTAAATCGTCTACCCTATACAACGCAATCCAGCGTGGAGAGTATAAAGGATTCGACCGGCCGAACTTACGAATTGTCCACTTGTCACGTGTCAATGTTGACTCTCCCTGTTAATTGTCTCCTAAATATACAGGGGACTAATAAATTCAGCTGGCACTTAGTTCGATTGCCGCAACGAAACCGTTATCTGTGCATGATTTGAACATATGGCAACATTGTCAAAGTTTTCAAAAATGAATACTTTTAATGTACCTTAAAGCATTTTAGTTGGGAACCACTGTACCTCGATACCATCAGCTCGCCGATGCAGGCATTGGCAATACCGCAGTAAGCTCAATTCATTGATTGCTCCTGTTTGACAGAGAATAAGAAAACAAAGTCGTGCTGCGGTAGCCGTTCGCTGCGACGGATTGGCTGAGTTAGCCGGCACTTGTAGCCGTTAAGCTACGCTTGATATTTGTGCATGCGCCGCGGCCGCAGTCGCACACCATACACCGTTCGTTCGCTGGTTGTTGGTCTAAGTTCAGCAGCGAATATAAATACCAACAAATTCGAGCGCAGAAAGTTAGTCTGCCGCTATTACCATTTGAATTCACACAGCCTAGTCTGTCGCACAGATCAAAGCTACGCATAGCCGTGGTAACGTTTTATTTTGTTTAAATAAAATTTTAATAAAAAAATTTTTATAATTTTATAAAAAAAAAATCGAAAAAATTAACACTTGCAAAGTGAAATGTTGTTAATGCGAAAATTGTAATCATTGATTGCGTGGAATACTAACGAAACCTACTTGCAATAATTCCTTTGCGTTGTTATATTTTCGCTACATTTTCGTTTGTTTCTTTATTTAAAAGAAAAAAGTGTAACTACATTCAGCTTTTGTAGGTACGAAATTCACTACAAGGAAGTGTAAATTATAAATTTCATGTTGTATATTTTTTTTTTTTTTAAAAAAAGTCTAAAGTCGAGAAAAGCGAATAAGAAAACCCAAATCAACCAATGAACAAATAAAAAAATTATCAAATCAGTTTTTCGCTTTCCAAAACACTCTAATCAAATTCAAATTTAACAAATAATTATACAATAAAAATATTAAACAAAAAGAGGAAACGCCATTAGCAAAGACCACCGTTTCCAGATAGATTCACAAATAAAGGTAAGTGTTTCAGTATAACAAATCCGCCTGTTTTTCGAGTTAAACAACATAACGATTTATTTTTTTAAAATTGTATTATTTACGCTTCAAAGTTAATTTAATTAAATTATTTCGTGATTCGTGAAATATTTTTGCAATATGGAATTCAATCTGCAGAAAATATAATGCAATCGATTCGAAACGATTTTGACAAAAGAGAAGGAGGTCATTTTTCAACCGAAATTGTGTTTTTGATTAAGTCCTCCCCTTTAACACTCCCATACATTTTTAAGGTAGCGAAACCATTTTGGATATCTTTTTTTGTGGTGTTAATATAAAACATTTCAATTCTAATCGGATCTGCTCAATTGTTGGCAGTTTGTAGACATTTGAAATAAATATTAATTAATTTTGGAAACTTTTGTCCTACATTATTTGGTATCCGGGAACCAATTAACACTACGGCAATAAAGGCATATTACAATCAGTGTTTTAATTCATATTCCCAAAAAAGAGTCATTATTATTAGTGTCCCGGCCTATGAGAAGGTGGCTTATGACTCAAAAAAGAAATTGCGAGAAACAGCTGTTAAAGATAAACAATGCATTTCTTCAGTTTCTTAGTAGTTTTTCTTTTGCATTATGAACTGCAATAAAAAAATCAAGAAAACGTTAGGCCTCATCTTCAGAAGGAGATTCGAAAAAACGAGCAACTTCAAAGGTTTCAACAAGGATATCGACGAAGAAAACTACTTAATACTGCTAAATAAATATTTTTTGTGCAAACCAGCTTTTTTTTTGGTAAAATCGTTTGTGCAGCGTTCAATCCTGTTTTTAAATTTTTCAATTTCATTTATTATCTTGATTCTGTGTTTTTAATAAAATTCTGTTTTTCTTTCATTTGTGCTCTTCTTTCTCTACATTTTTAGTACACTTCTAAGCAAGTTAGTTTTCACCACGTGAAAGAGCGTCTCAAAAACTATCGAAACCAAAAAAAAAAAGTGGAAAATTTTTTTTTGAGTACAGTACAGTTTCAATCATTATTGATTTTTTTTGACTAGAATCTATTGAATTTTGTAAACGAAATGTGAGTGCTAGCAATTTCATTTTAATTGACCTCGCAGCCAGGGTCACCATAAAGACTTTTCGAAAAGGAGGACATTTGTGCCAAATAGGAGGACATTTACAGCGAGATTTTAGCAAATTCGGAGAACACAATTTTTAATTAAAAAATGACAGCAATTGGAAAAAATACAGACAACGTTGTCACCAATTCAATATTATTTCGATCAAGGATCAAGCCCTATTCACATGTGTATACAGTGTATGTGGATAAAAAGCAACAAATTAGACTGCTTTTGGCACAATTATAGCTATAGACGTGGAATAAAAGTGTGTGCTTCAAAATTGCTAAAATCCAATTTTTTTTTAATTTTTTCTACCTGTTTTCGGCTTTTTTATAAATATTGTTGAGCTCTGTAAAAAGCGAAATTATAGCCAAGTAGTCAAGAATTAATTTGAGCTTGACATTTAAAATCGGGCTTTGTTGTAGTAACAATTTTAAAAAACATCGATTTTGAAAAAATATGACTCGGAGCAACATAACTTTTTTTCTTTAAAAACCTTTAAAGTATGCAGTACCAGTTTTGGAAAGGCAAAAAAGTTCTCCTTTTTATGGGTGCAACATTTTTTTTCAAAAAATTATCAAGTCCTACTCACATGTGTATACAGTGTATATGGATAAAAAGAAAAAAGGAAAAAATTAGCCTGTCTTTGGCACAATGTATTAAGACAAAAAGGAGAAAAAGTGTGTTCTTGAAAATTGCTAAAATCCAATATTTTTAAATTTTTTCTATCTGTTTCGGCATTTTTGGTTCATAGCTGCCAAACTCAGGGAAATTCAGTAAAGCAATCATTAGATAAATAATTTCTTTATATACATATGGTTGATTCTGAGATTATGGGCCACTTTGTTGTCCTTGGTTGTTTTAAGCGGAAAAATAAAAAATATACTTTATTATTTACTATACAATAAATCTTTATAGGACCTTTAAAGTCTTTAAAATTGATTTTTAAAAAAATTATTTGTTCTTCAAAAAATTTCCTACCAAAGTGTGAAATTTTCTCAATTTTTTACAAAAATATTAATTATTTATTTAAAAAAAAACCAGTCTATAGTAAAAAATAATATTTAATTAATTGTGTTGCTATTAACGATTATAATTTTTTTTCAATTTATATTTTTATGGATGTTTATTTTCTGTCCCTGAAAATACACAGTATTCTCCTGTAAAATATAATATGCGCTAAAATTCATATTCCAAATCAATCCTGATTTCAAGCAACTCAAATATGATTGAACATTACTTGAAGTGGGAGCACATCTAATAGTTGTTTCGTCAACAGTCTTATTAAATTAAGTCGTGTTTTGTCACTCGTTACGAACGTTCACACTTAAGTGGGTCATTCCACTTTAGTGTGGATAATTAATACTTTTTATAATGTTGCAAGTGCTTTTTTATGTTTATTGCAAGTATAAACTTCCACCCCAAGTCAATTTTGTAAGGGTAAGTACTTAAATAAACATTTCAGGGGGGTTTGTAGAAATTCATCATTCCCCTGCCAAAATTTTTCACAGGGGAATGACGATTAACAGATTTGTTCTTTTATTATTTTTACAAAAGAGCTGAATTAAAATGAATTTGTTGATTTTAAGAAAAAATACTATATATTTTGTGTTCGTCATTTCACTGTTTAATGAGTCATTACCCTGGAGGTCATATTTTTAAATTGTTGCATATTCCGTTAAAAATTAAAATTTTGATCTGTACCTTTTAAAAATGACTAGTCTTTCTTAGAACTAAGACATCTACCTGAATTAAATATTAAATTCTGCAAAAAATCGAATTCCAAAAGTGATGTCGAAATTGGCCCATAATCTCAGAATCACCCATATAGGTCATAATCTTTTAGAACATTATGATGCTAATAAATATTTTTACACATTTTCCATTTGTTTCTAGGGCTTTTATGCGCTTGCAACAACGCCGTTCATGGGGAAAACTTTGCAAATTGCATTTTCTAGTATTATTATTTCCTAAAGAATTATGAATAATACTACAAGAAATACACTTATAAGTAGCAAAAAGAGGACGAATTTAATTTTTTTTGAACAGTGTTGAAAAAGGAGGAAATGTCCTCCGAAAGGAGTACTAATGGTTACCCTGCTAGAGCAGAGAGTTTTTCACTTTCCCCGAAGCTGAAATACATCATTACTCTGATTATATCAGTTTGTCTAGCTGGATGGTGAAACCTGTACGCGGCAAATATGTTTATGCCATTGATGACCTTCAAGTCCTTGTAAACACTTTGAAGGCGTTCGAATCATCCCATTTACCCCATAGGTGATGACGTACTCGCTTGACAGGTTGTGCAAGTTGTCGGCATAAAAAATATTGGTGTTTTATTAGGTTAAGCCTCGACAAATTAAATATTAAAAACCACGGTAATTAAGTTATTTGTTAACAAAAAGTGCCAAATCTGTTCTTGCCTTACGTCCACAAATACAATAGAGAGTAAGAGACTTCATGAACAGTATTCTAGGTATTTTACTTTTCTTAGCAAATTTCTTGATAAACAATACAAATCGAACATTGTATATAAAATTAATAATTACCTCAAATCAGGCCTTTTATTAAATCAAAAAATAATCGCAGAGATTTCCCATTTCTTAATTTAGTTGCATACGAGCAGGTTAATCTAGTTGCTAATTTCTTCAGATGCAACTTTCAACAATCCGACAATCAAGCAATCAATAATTTGTTGTTAGATGTCGTAATGTTTCTACTGTTATTGACATGGGCTATATCCAGTTTTCTGACAGTGAAGTACGTAGTGGTTTACTCAAATTTTGTACCAATCAGAGTTTATTAGCCTGTGCTATGCCTAAAAATCCCTAATAAATGTAGCAAGAGAACAGCCCACAGGTAGTACTACAATTCATTCACAAGTACAGCTTGACATTATATTGATGGAAAGACTACTGAATATTAATTTAATTCACATCAATGATTCATAAATTGATAGCTTTTTTTAAAGTTTTTAATACAATTACACTTGATAATTTGATTTCTTTTCCTCTTTCGGTGTAGGTACTCTATTAGGGATCCTTATTGTTCTCAACGGAAATGCTGTTAGTAGCTTTTCGAAACATTAGTGGCTTCTTTGAAAGATCCATCGTACCCACTTATGTGGCTGCCTGGGCTAGCACAATCCTATCAACCTAATTTCCAAGAGTTCTCTGATGGTTTCTGTCCCTATCTACTTGAAATTCCCCTTAAGGGCAGAATGGTTTATGGATTGTTGGCATAACATGGCCAATTGGACTCTGTAGGCGAATAATGCGAGGTCTTTTTGTAAAATTCGCACAAGGCTGGTGCATGGACTATGCAATTGTTGAGATCACCGATAACGAGTCGATTTCTAGGACAGCTCTTTTCTAGTGTTAGAGTTTGAAGCCGAATCAGCTGAAACAGTAAGCGCGCCGTTTGTTTTGCACTATACTCGTATTACTGTGAATGTTTTTTAAAGGGCACAGCAAAGGGAATAAAGTAAAGATATTGTTCCGATTTGACTGAAGCTTTCTTAGTGAAAGGAATGATAATATTCCCCCCATTCACACATGATTAGGTCGAATAGATATGGCGGTAGTGATAACTGCAATCCATAGATTATGCTGGGAGGTCCCACACATTCATAATCAGCTTACTTTCATTCGCACATTGTGTCATTCTGCAGCAGCAGACTTACTGCAGAGTTAAATCTCATGGGTATGCCCCGCATAGTTTAGACGGAATCACGTAGTATTACAACAGATGTATTCAAATTTAAATTTAATGCATGTAATTATTGCATCTCCATGGAGAAGAAAAAAAGCGAATCTAAACTCAAACACACACAGATCGCAGCATTAGAAAATAGCATTTAACCAAACGGTTGCAAAGGTAGCAGCTACACATCAGCATGTCTCCGAACGTACGAGTGTAACAGACACATTACCCTGAAAATTCACACGCTCCATGGCATTTGGCCAACGAAAGAGGCCATTGCAGAGAGACAAGTCACAGAGAAAAAAACACACACTTACCTAAAATGGGTCTTATCTTACCGCCACCCAATTTCATTTCAATAATAACAATTAAACACTTTTTAACAAAACGATTTTTGTCCAAAAAAAAGGGTGCGGTAGCTCGTCTTAATAATAGGGAATGCAACGGAAGAGTTTACACTTTGCCATAATGAATTCAAATCAATGTGTCTGGGTAGGACAAAGCTGGAGAAGGGGGGATTGGATTGAATCAGCTTTTAGCATTTGACCCTAGTAAAAAAATAAATATATAACTGCATATGTCCGTCCGTCTACACATACATTTATGTAGATTTTGTTAAAAACTTTCATTTTTCTTTATTTGTGAAAATGAAAGGCAGTTCGTCTTGTAGTACGTGTAAAGAAAACTTCCATCATCGTGCATACAATTTTGGGACAATGTTCAATTTGCTTTTTATATGTCACAACACATCAAATTAGTGGCATATACCGTGGAACAAGTCTTTAATTAAATCTGCATCTCAGCGATAGCAAATGGTTTAAACTGATACACAGTGGCTGTGAATAAGCAAAAAATGTTATTAATCATTTTTCAGTCCAACCGAATGTTCGGCTTTAGTGTAGACATAATATTCTGGCATAACTATTTCGTCAATATGTATACAAATTCATATGCATTAGAAAAATCAGGAACCCTCGCAATTCGAGGTCGTGCCACTCCACAAGCTACATTGTACTTCTGGTCTTGCTCAAATTAACTAATTAAGCGTTGTACATTTAGGATTTCTAAGGGTGTCCCAAGAAGAACGCAATTTTTAAATCTGGCAACATTCGAAGTGTCATTGTTTGACATTTGAACAATTGTTATTGTTTGTTAGTAGAAGGTACGAGGTTAGTAAAAATGGAGCGCTACACGAAAGGGAGTTCGTTAATTGGGTATTGGAGAGACAACATGAAAATGCTGATTTTGCCGATAAAATCATCTTCAGTGACGAGGCCCATTTTCATCTTGATGGCTTCGTCAATAGGCAGAATTGTCGCATTTGGGGTGCGGAAAATCCTCGAGTGATTCACGAGAAGCAAATGCATCCTCAACGTGTCACTGTGTGGTGTGGTTTTTGGGCTGGAGGAATCATTGGACAAATGAGGCAGGTCAAGCGCAAACAGTCAATGGTGTTAGGTATCGTGAAATGAAAACCAGTTTTTTCTTGCCTAGAATTGAAGAAATGAATGTGGAGGGCATGTGGTTCCAACAAGACGGCGTCATACAGCCAGAGAAACAATTCAATTGCTGCATCAGTCAGTTAAAAATTGCGCTCTTCTTAGGACACCCTTTATAATAAAGCCACACAAAGGACCCTCCAGATTTGAGGTCCCGCCTCTTTAGAAGGCACATATTAAATAAATTTTGCTTACCTAGTGGAAGGGCAAAATTTGGCCCCTTAGCAAGCTACATGTTACATGCTATCTATCTTAAATGTACCTAGTACTTTAAGAGACAACTAAGGGTGTTTTTTTAGACGTGTGGTTTTCAATCTGACCACACTTTTTTTGGAGTTGGTCCTTTCAACTGCTGTCACTTGATTTATGCTCGGTTTGGTTTACCATTTTATAATGAATAGACTTACTCCGGTACAACATTTGCAAATCGTGGTGAAGGGGACTAAAACGAGATAGCCACTGAACCTGTTTTTCTCAAAAAAATGTTGTTCAGCGATAAAGCTCACTTTTGGTTAAATAGGTACGTTTATAACCAAAATTGTCGCATTTGGAATAATGAACATCCACTAGCCATTGTTGAGACGCCGTTGCATCTTCAAAAAGTCACTGTTTGGTGTGCTCTATGGGCAGAGGGAATCATTGGTCCATATTTCTTCAAAAAAGAAGCCAGCCATAATGTTACAGTCAATTGGGATCGCATAAAGCCATGATTAATGACTCTTTCGTGCCTGAATTGGAGGATGTTGATGTGGAGGACCTTTAGTTCCAACAAGACAGCGCTACGTGCCATACAGCCAACGAAACAATCAATTTATTGAAAGAAACTTTTAGTGAGCGCATTGTCTTCGATGTGGGCATGTGGCATGGCGTCCAAGATCGTGCGGTGTTAATCGCTGGACTATTTTTTTGCAGGCGTAATAACAGCGCACATTTATTTGTTTTTCTAAATTTTAGTAAACAAGTCATATCATTGGACCTCTGGGCTAAGTTTAGGTAATTTTGGAAAGGTAAGAAATTGGTCATGGTCGTAGATGGTCATATTTTCATGAAATGAGCCAAGGAACACGATAGTGAAATTTGTCCAGTCGTGAATGAATCGCCCTGTATATAGAATTATATAAATAAATTATGCATAAAGTTTGGACTTTATCAAAGCCAAAACAAGCCATGGTTTGTTATAATTGGATGAGAAATGGTAACGATCAAATCGGTAATAGCGTTTGGGAGTTATGGTCTAAAATGCTGAAACATCTCATGAAAAATCGTAAAAAAAAATCCAAAAATTCTCTCTTGAAAACTAATCACGGGAAATTTTTTTAAAATTCATTTTCGTCTTTAGGAGACCAAAATCTAGAGTAAAAAATATTCAGAACATTGCACTAGGAAATTCGCAGAATTAATAATATTAAAAAAATGATCCACATCTAGATCGTATTGTTATCTTTGGTATTTCTGTTTCTTGCATTCTTTGCATATTTTCAGCATAATATGCTGAATAGAGAAAGGGACCTAAGGGTAATCAATTTTCATTTTTTTTGTGGACAACATCTGAGCAACGAATGAGACCGATCCCATGCCCCAAAAGTGTTTCCTCCCAGAGATATGCGCGTTTTATGAAAGTGAAGTCGACGATTCTAAGCGCAAATAGAAAGGGACCTATTCTTTAAAATGGCTCTCCTGAACAAAACTGGTTTTTAACCTTAGGTCCCTTTCTTTTTTGCGCGTCACATATACATTTTATGCAAATTTGCAAAAAGAAATAAAAATATACGCCCTTTTTTAATTCCATTTTCAATGAAACGAAAGTCGGTCCACATAGAATTTTTTCTATCCATCTCCAATAAAAATATGCAAATAATAAAAAAATGCGAGGTCTACTGATTAGAGAGATGTTTCGTTAATAGGATTTTGTAGGAATTAAGCTCCTATCCATGTGCTTCAAATTTGATTCATAAGTCGTTCTTTTTGCCATTATATTTTTATTCGTGAGAACATTTTATTACGCAGTAATATTTTGTATTCCGCCTTTATTTTAAATTTTATTAAATAATTGATGCATGGCCTCGAGCTCGATGTATTAATTATTAAAACAAAAAGAACATTTTATAGTTGTTTTATTACCCTTAAGTCAAATGTATAAGTACCCGGCCTAGTAGGACCTAAATGTTTCAGCCCCAATTGTTACTTACAATAAAGTTTGTAATGAAACTTCATTGCTTTTTTTGAAAAAAAAACACGTCCCATTGTGCTAATAGGGTCAATAGCACATAGAAAACATATTCGATTCAATCAAACAAAAAATTCAATAGGAATTCTGTGATAAAAAGTTTCGCATATTAACTAAAATATTTGTACGTTGTTTATTAAAAATATTTCCAGGCGATAGGCAGATTAACACCAAAAATATTTTTCTTGTGAGGTGGTGGAAAATTCACATATTAACAACACAAATTTTAAGCCGTTTATCTTAAATATTTTTGTTTTAAGCGAGGAACATTTTATACATTTCAAAGTAACAATTATTCAAAAAAATTTAGGTTGCAAGGAGGAGTGACTGCAGAACGGTCAGCGTTACTTTCTTACCATGATCAGTAGCTATACTCTTAAGGGCAGACAGATTCTTATTTAATGAGAACTGCCTCCAGCAGAGTTTCCCACCAAACAAATTGAACACAATAAAAATCCCTCGCACTGCATACACACGAAAACACAGACGATACAGTATATGGTCGTTGTCCTTTTAAAAAACACAAGCAAGCGATTTCAGCCATATTTTATGAATTTTGTTCGCATTCGTTTAATATCATTGCGTCATTTGATAAATAGTTTGGCTTATTTACGAAATATTTAATTGAGTGGTAATCATATTCACATACCATTTTTTATATAAATTTAAAGGTTGTCTTTTTCTGTGCATGGATCCGGTATTTATATTTAGCTAATTTAAAATAACATTGTGTAGCCCGTGGCCCAGGGCCCCCCATATTTAGTACAATCTTAAAAATAGGGCAAAGTTTAAAAGCACTTATTTTATCGTCGCCCTAGGGACCCATTGGCTCAGGACTCAAAGCCTTCAAATTAGCCAAGCTAATATTTCGATTGGTGGAGAAATTTAATTGTTTTAGTACCCATAAATCCTAAGTTAAGGGGCTGATTTTTATGTCCAAAGTGTATGTAATGTAAGTAACTAAAGTGGTTTAACTGATAGCGAATATTAAAATAAATCAGGTATTAAAATTAAATTCAAAGATCGAACAAACAGGCAAACAAATATTTAATTGAATATTAAAGTATATTTTTTGCGGAAACAAAAGAAAATATTGATATATGCATTTTTCCTAAAATCTACTAAACTAGTGTATATTTGGATCTTTAAGGAAATTTCATTGATCCGAATTTTCATATATCCACGAACATAGGAGGCGGTTTTTGGGCCGCTAAGACCAATGACAGCAGTGGTTGTTGTTAATCATGCTGTGCAGTTCAACGCCCACTCTAAGTGTGGTCGTCAATCAAGTCATACTTCTTTCTTCCCTCATAAAGTACGAATATTTTCATAAAAATGCATATGCATTTTTGTACTTACATAAGTTTAGATTATATATACCTCCAAAAATCGCTAAATATAAGTCAATATGTTGCCAGTGGGCAAATAGACCGACAGACAGACTACACGCGCTGCCTTTCAAAACTAATAGAAAGCATAGTAATGATCAGCGCGGCGTTGGATACTCATATTAAATAAAACTACCATTACACACGCGGTACTTAAATGGCTAAAATCGCAAAAAAGAAATAATTTCGAAACAAAAACATTCAACATTTCTTAGAGTGAGTATCCGCCAGGCAATGCATGAGTTTGGCTTACTTTGAATAACCCAATCCCACACTAGCTAGATTCAACACCCACAGATAAAGTTGAATGAATGAAAAGCAAAGCTTCATCAAAATGACGTTACAAATAAAATTTTGAAATTTTTTATCTTTCTTCTCCGATATTTTGACAACACATATTAGATGGCGCATGCCTCCACCGGCCAGACAACCTTTGGAGAGCTCTACACATAACTTGAGCTCACATCACCCGGTGCATATGAAACCAACATAAGTTTAATGTGTTTTTGTTTTACAAAATTTCAAAGTGAAAGGATCGTTGCTTTTTATTATTAATGACAATAAAAACAAGAAAACAATAATCCGTAACAATTATACGCTTTAATGCATTGTGGCATAAGTTTATGTTGCGTCAATCAGTATCCGCAACTGACGACAATCACGATGACGATGATCGATTTGAAATTAAGTTTTGAATGTTATAAAACAGCTGATGGTGTTTGAATATTTGTAGGTACGCAACTACTGGTTTTTGTTTATGAACTTCAAAAGCAAGCGGGCAATGTGTTAGTAAAAAAATTAATGGAGTTCGGCCTGGTCGAATCTTTTATACCCCTCAACGTGCAGTAAATGACATTTACAGCACAGAGTGATATGGTTATAGGTTGCAAATAATAAATATTGAATAAGTTAGAGTATTTTTGTGCTCAAAAGATTTATAAACCATTTCTTTATAATTTTGACAGCGATAATCAGACGGACGACATTGTTTTGTTAATTGACAACCCCTGAAGATGATTGATGAAGTCAATCAAAATATTGGGATAAATAAAAATTAAACAACACATAGAACAACGAGTTTAAATAAATGACCTCAAGCCGAAAAATAATTTTATAAAATTTCTTTATTATCGTATGAATGGATGCTATCATTTCGTTTTTTTTGGTGGGATGTTGAAAAATTTAAAATGGCCGAAAAATTCATATTGCATTTTTGGGCTTTACGTATAATCTTGCTGTTCCGACCGATTTGAACGAAATTTGAAAATTAATAGAAATGTTTATGAAAATGTGCATATGGTACCAATCTGCGCTAGTATTTTGTCCACAACTTAAACATTTAAAAAAAATCAATAAAAAATATAAAATCTTTAAAAAAAAATGATATTTTAGACATTTTAATTTGTCTACACAATATCAAACCCAAAATAGGTTCAAAAAAAAGTTTAGGTGCTTATTAAATATTCTGAATCAATAAAAACAAAATCACGAAAGAGATTTTATTTAAAAACAGCGGATGTAATTGTCGTCAAAGTGATTGTAGGGTTCGTCGATTATCAATTATTCGACTAATAGATTTTTTGTTGCAAAAATTTAAAAATTTTTGATCGTCTTCTGTTTCCGATTTTATTCGAATGATCGACTTTTTGCTTTCAGCTAAAGTCCTCTAAAAAGTCTATAAGTGGACAGTCGACTTTAAGCATATCTTTTTTAAAAAAATGTGAGTTAAAAAGTCGACCTTCGTGATTGTATCCCTAATTGATTGTAAAATCTTCTGAGTGAGAACAATTTCCATTTCTTTTTGTACCAAAAATGACCAGATCATGAGGATACTTTTTTTATATTCTATTTTCTTGCTGCGATGGGAGACAAAAACGAGCACCCTCCATAATCTAAAAACCACTCACATAGCCGAGCCCTTTCGTGTTTACCGACCGACTACATGATACCCTCACCACCCGCTTTAGACTCCATCGTCCTAATATATGTTTTACTGTTAGCTTAATAAGGCCAAAAATCAAATTTCGTTTTTGTATGGACACTATAACAAGATTTTAACCAATCTAGTTCTGTTGGTTATTTTTGTGGGTTTATTTTGAACACAGGATAAACATTGCTGAAAATAACCACACAAACCAAATTTCGCTAAAATAGGATAAAATTTACCGCTGTTAGGCCTATAAGACCCCAAATCGGACATTTGTGTGGATATATATACTAAGGTTTGGACCGATCTGGTCTATTTTCAGCAAGTTTTTTCCTGTATGCAAAACAACGCCACAAATCAAATTTCGTTAATATCTATTGAAATTTACCGCTGTAAGATTGGTTAGACTCCAGATCGATAGGTTAATTTGTATAGGGGCTACATCAAAATTTGAACCTATCTGTTCTATTTTCTGCAATGTTTTCATGTATGCAATAAAAGCCAAAATTTCGTTAAAATCTTATAGACCAAAAATCGGGAGGTACCCACAAACTATATCAGAACGGGCAGAAGGACAAGTCTTAATCAACACAGAAGTAATGCTATGTCGATCGGTATTAAAAGTGTGGGTCTATCACATTTTTTTCTGGACGTTACAAACATAAAACCTCTTCCCTGTTCTACAGTGTTTTTGTGTGGGAGTATAAAGATGATCAAATGTATCCTTCCAAGTGAATAAAAGCTGAATATAGACTTAGCTTAATAGGGTTTGCATGTCCACATGTCAACAATCTTTGTAGTTTTCTTCCATTCCTCTTTGAACAATCTAGGACCACATTCTTTTTCACATTTCCACAATATAAATTAGCTTGTCTTGGAATCGTGGGTATATACGCACTAAACATCACATAAATGGGCGTGGTCATTAGGCCTAATATCTCCTTATATTCGGTTACATTTGAAAGCAGTGAAGTTTTCTTACAAGTTCAAATATGCTTCTATATCTTAATAGGGTTTGCATGTCAACATGTCAAAACAATTTTCGTAGTTTTCTTCAATTCCCCTTTAAAAAAGCTAGGACCACATTCTTTTTCACATTTCCACAATATAAATTAGCTTGTCTTGGAATCGTAGGTATATACGCACTAAACATCCCATAAATGGGCGTGGTCATTAGGCCTACTATCTCCTTATATTCGGTTACATTTGAAAGCAGTGAAGTTTTCTTACAAGTTCAAATATGTGCCAATTTGAAATAAGACCGGCCCATTTGGGCCTTTTTAACTTTGGACATACATATGTATGTATAACCAACAAATTTTGGCACGAATCCTAAATAAACATCAATTCTACTATTCGACTTAATAAAAGACCATGGGTCTTTGGTCGCTAGGGTGCCTAATATAATAATAAGTCCTTTCGAACATGGACAGATGGATACACAGAATAAAGTGGAATTTCCCCACTTATCTTAGAATGAACTTACTTTTAAGATTTGTCTGAAATTCGGCTCTGAATCTATGGCCCACAGGGATCTAAAAATCGGTCCCCCTTCACAATGGACACGTTCATACATACCTATTCTCCTCAACATTCCATTAAGGAACAAACGTGAAACTTTTCTCGAATCAGTGAGCTGTGTACGATGTAGCAATAGCATTGTTCTAAAAACCATATTTAAATTTAAATAAAAACAATACTTTTATCGCACCAACCATATGTTTGCAGTTGCTGCAACCATATTTTCATATTTAAAGTTGGCAACAATAATATTGTTACATTAAAATTGCCGCAATCATAATTCTGTCAACATTAAAAACAAAAAAACAATGCTATGGTTGCGAAAAAGAGCTTTTATTGCAGGGAACATATTATTGTTGCCGTGACCATGTACTAACCATATTTTTTCACTGCATGTGAGCGAGATTGATTGATAAATTAACACTCAAAAGGATACAAAATACTAATATTGAGCTGGTGACAATTTTGAGAATTTTATAATCTCAACATCTCATTAAAAAACAAGTGGCGAAATTCTCTTAAATCAATGACCTGTACCCGACAAAATTGTTTTACTAACTGACTGAGAACGGCTGAAGTCTTTTATAGAGGAGCACATGGCTTAGAAATAATTCCGTTACTCGCTGACATTTACGATGTGCTGAAAACTATTGTAAATGTCTGGCACAATGACATCACGGCGGCCCAATAACAATCGTATTATTAAAACATTTGCCCTATATCAGCCCCGTAATATACTCAGTAAGCGTGTTATTTACATGTGGCAAGCCGGCATTGATGCTTAATTTTCTGCCAATAAAAATTTCAAAAAATGCTAACTCGTCAAATAAAAAGAAGGTCAAATTTCTGATTAAGAAGTAATAAAATTAAACAATTGAAAGTTGTTAAATGAGTTCCCTCATAAAAATGGAATACAAAATGTAATCGAAGTAGGAAACAGAAAATAGGAATAGGAAATATAAAATTAGGATTTTGATTATAACGGCTCATTTGAATTAATTATGGCTGTTGTTTTAAAACTGCTTTGAAAGGTTCCCCCCCTCTCCCTCTAAATATGGACACCTGAGAATTTATGTTACGAAAATTAAGAATAACATGAATTGAGACACTTAATAAACCATACATAATTGTACTTTAAGCTTACACAGAAGTTAAATTTTAAATTCAATTAAAGCAAATATGCACATGACAATCGCCTCACCTCGAAACTGCTCTTATGTTCAATTAACGACAATGGTTAATTTCAATTAAATGCGAGTCAACACCATACAATGTTGTTGATTTTGCTGTCGCAGTTTCTTAATTAATAGTTGCACACAAAAATCCAGCTACAATGTTTGCGCCATTTTAAAAGTGTCACTAACTTTTCAACCAGTTTTGTTGTCATTTCATAGATCATAATCTATGACAATTTAAGAAACTATAAAAATGGCTTTTAATTCAAATGAATAGAGGTGCCAATGGTTTTTAACGATTTTCAGTTTAAACATAGTGTCAAAAACAAACGTTGTGGCTTTAAAACTCCTGAGTCTGGATTCCAAAGAAATCTTTACAATTTTAATAAGTCTTCAACCAAAAACAAGAAACGAAATTGCTTATTGTTTATGTTTTGTTTGGTCTGCAATAACAATGACCATAATGCCGGGGGTAATTACTTTCAAATTTTCACAAAGTCAAGGTCTAAGTCGTAGCAATAGCATACAAATGATCATAAGAGAAAAATAAACCAGCGAAGCCCTCAACATGAAACTATTGAAGTCGAAAAACTACAAAATGAAAATATGTACATGTACAGACAAACTCCAGCCACTAATTACAGTCACATTGTGATATTTCTGTATTTCTTACTCACATGTTATGAATAATGCGAATAAATGGAGTAAAATAAAATTTCAAATTTGCAATCATAAGACAATTTAAAAATAAAGTTACTTAAGTCATACTGAAGTATGTGTAGTATCTGTAGATGTAGCGTGTTATCTTATTACAAATTGCTTTAAATCTCTGACAATGACAATGACTACTACCGATAAAAGGTATTACCTAAGAATGACTTCATTGACAGACACATTATTACCAGAGGTTTTGGTTAAATCACACCAGCAAAAGAAACCACTCCGATCAAGTACACACGCCAAAATTTATAGCCTTTAAAAAAAGGGGAAATAACTATCGTTGATTGCCATAAATTATGGCAAACCGCAAAATACCAAAAAAAAAAGAAACCCGAAACGAACAAATGTTTTAAATTAAAAAATTTATGTATGTATGAATGTACCCAGGTTTGTGGTAGTATAATGAAAATATACCCATATTATGTAAGTTTGAATCTATCTACCAATAGTTACTCCTGGTGACCTTGCCATTTGGATGCTATGCCACTTCTAATATCACAGTTGATTTTCAAACAATAGCCTTTTGTTATTATTAACTAGTTTTCAGATGAAGTTTTTTTCTATTTTAAATCTTCGCGGATCTCACAAGCTTAGATTATTAAGGTGCTGATCACAAATGTTATACTTCCATTGTTCTTTCTCTTCCTTCCATTTTGGCAATCCATAATAATCGAAATGATTTACAACTGTGTACAAATAAAACTATCTGTGTAGAACTTCAAATAAAATTGAAAAAAACCGACACAAACATTTAACGCCCATTTCCATTCAATACAAAGCACACATTTAATAAACATGCGTTTAAGACAATAATGATGAACGTTTAAATATAGTTTATAATGCGTTACAAATCAAATTTTTAAATAACAAAAAGTCAATTTTTGGTAATTCCTGTACATAAAACAAAAGATTTAAGACAGAAACTCTCTTAACTCGTTTTCTCTATACCAGAGTATCAGGCCGATATATTTTGGCACCTGGCGGCGGCTTAAAAGTCAGCTAAATTTTTAAATCTGAAAAACATAAGTGTATTCAAAAATTGAGTAGGACATTTTAAATAATAAATTTGAGTCGGCTGTAAAAAAAAAGTACTGACAATTTTTTTCAAATTTCGGGTTTTATTGGAAAGGATGAACTTTGTCATTAAATAATGGAACACCATCCGATGCGTTTTCGCATCGCCCTGAAGCTGGGCTGAAGATTGTTTGGCAGGAGATAAAGAATTTTACCGGAAAATCGTGTTTTCAGATGAAGCTGATTTTCATCTCGGTGGCTATGTCATAAGCAAAATTGGTGTTCATAGAACCGAAAAGTGACTATTGAGAAGCCAATGTCAATAAGTGTGTTCGTTTACTTTCCCAGAAAAATTTGTCAAGTTTCTACTTTTGTGAGCGTAAGTCCAATTTTACTCTTCAAACATTTGAATTTTATAGTTTTAAGATTTGTAATTAAATAATGAGCCAAAGAAAACTTTTTTTCTTTATAATTTCATTGGTTAAAATACGTATTAAATCAAATAAAATAATATTCCAATATTTACTTACCTACTCTGTTGTAAATTTATTTTTACTTTTATTTGTTTACACAAAACAGCTGATTTCAAACATCTGTTCTAGCTTGCAAATTTTGGATGGCTAAAATTTCTCCAACCAAAATTTGCAACCTCTCAAACATCGAACTGTAAAAATTTCCTTTCTCTGGCTCTCATTTGCTGGACTTTTTGTGTAAACGAACACGATACAGTAAAAATTTGCACAAATTGGTACAAATTTGCAAGTAAACGAACACACTTAATGTTTGGTGTGGATTTTGGACTGGTAGCATCATCATTGGGCCATTTTTACGTCAACGGTGTGCGTTACCTCGACGAATTTCGTTTCCAAAAATTCAACAGAATGACATGGATGACATGTCACAAAGCCAACGCAACCATCGATATTTTACGTACTGTTTTTGAAAATCGAATAATCAACCGAAATTGTGATGTCAATTGGCCGCCTCGGAGCTGTGATTAGAGCCCTTTTGATTATTTTCTCCGGGAAGCATCCAGAGATAACTCAAGCGTTGAAACATAAAATTAAAGTTGCCGTTGAAGAGGTTTGACCCGAAACAATCGAAAACGTACTAACAAATTGGGTTGATCAGATGAGGTACTGCCGAGCCAGTTGTGGTAGTCATATGATAATGCGTTCCATTATTTAATGTCAAAGTTCAACTTTTCCAATAAAACCAGGAATTTGAAAAAACTATCAGTCCTTTTTTTACAGCCGATTAAAATTTAAAATGTTAAATCGCCTACCCTATACATATGAACCGAAAAATTAACAGAGATCTCTGTACTGACCTATTGACGTCAAATATTTTTATTTTTAACACATTTTCTCATTATATTATTATCTTAACAACGGCTCAACCGATATTAATGGCGGCTTTGAGACGCCGCTTTTGGCAGTTAAAATTGGCGGCGGCTGTTTGAGCCGATGCCGCGTCCAACTCTAGTCCCTATTCTATGTTTAAAGAGTTTGTGCCTGAAGTCTTTTGTTTTATATGCTACACAGTCGACTCTGGATAATTTGACACTCGTTTAGTTGAATCTCTTGATAATTTGATGTATTTTTTCGGTCCTTTAAAAAATACTCGATAAATTAGAAAAAATCAATGTGATTTAGTCCCCTTGTTAATTTAATGTTTCTTCTTAGCTCTAATCACTAAGGAAAATTTATTGAAGGCTGATAGATTAAATTCGCTCAGTTATGAGAGTTACAAACTTGTTTTCCTAAATGATGTTTTGTAAAATTCGCTACAATGGTGTGAAATAAAAATCTCAATTTAATCGGCAGCACCCAAGAACGGTGTTGTATTTGATTTATCCTTGCTGACTTACAACAGCAACAAATGTAATCCGCTCAGAATAATAAAAAAATTCCACTGTTCTGCGAAAATTAACTTATAAGCCCTTCTTATGACAAAACCAACTCATCTTTATGTAAAATAAGCTCCTGAATCCGTTTTACATCTCGTATAGTTTTGCGAAATAGATTTTTAGAAATAGATATAGATAGAAATAGATTTTTTTCTGACATTTGTCATTAATTTGCCTAAAACTTTGGCAATTCTTATCTGATTGAAAATGGGCAATATTAATTGGTAAGAAATGCACTCATTTTTATTATCACGATATCTCGTGATAGGGCAAAACGGAAACACAATTCGGATTCAGGAGATCATTTTACATAAAGATCAGCAGAACAGTTTATCGAAAGAAAGAACCGAAATTTCTCCCCTCAATCTGGGTTATTTGAAGTCTTTTTATTTTTAAACTCTCGGTATTTCGTATATTTTTCTCTAGTCCCTTGAGTTTAAAGTTATCGAAATTAGACTGCAGAAAGCGGATTGGAAATATCATTTAATACGTACCACTAAAGTATAAACAGGCACAACACTTTGTTATACTTGTCTGCACGAAATTTTAGCCAAGATCCCTAATTGTGCCCTAATTGTTTTTATGGATGGTAAATTAAAACATGTACTCAGTCGAATTTTCCAAACCTTGAACGTCAAGACCCTTGTATAAGTGATTTATGAAAAAATGGACTAATAGCTCAAATTTTGATAGGAGAATTTAATGCTAAATCACAATAAAATTTGGGGAACTTTATCAAGTTCCTTTAAATTAATGTCTGATTGAAGATATGATCAGCTTGAATGTAATTTGCGAGATGGCTGCCGCAGTTGCCCCTTTAGTAGGCAAGGAAACAAAAAATTCTAAAGACATTTTCTGAACTGAAGAAAGATTTGATAGCCAAAATCACAAAGTACATTTAGAACATTAACCGATTTCGCTTAATTTTAATGGCAACTGCAGTTAGCCGGATATCAGATAATATAAGATAGAATTTTAATTGCGAATAACACTTTAATTACAACAAAGTAGACTGTTTTAAATAAACTCAAAAATGAATAAATTAATCGGTCCAACACACCTTATTCTGTATTTAACTAGGATCATAATATGAAATTTATTTTCTATTTGCAAACTAAACATTTAATTGCAAGAATATAACAGGCGGACATCCAGAAAAAATTAGAATCGCCATTCCCTTATCAAACATACTTAATATTAACACACCTTAACAAAGGGACCATCTTATCTATTGGCATGGCCAAAATATATTTTTTGTTGGTTAGTTAATAAAAATATTGCTGCTTTTGTTTGTTTTAATATTTATGCATATTTTGATAATTTGTTTAAGCCAAAAACGCAAAGCTATTCCCAAACAATTAAAATTTTATTAACACATATTTTATAGAAACAGAAAAACCCCCATCCGTAGACAAAGAAAATAAACTAATTTAATTTTACTATAAAAAGGCAGCAACAACAACCACAAGATTAATGTGCGAAATACCAGACAGACAATGAGGGACAGATAAGAGATGATGTTAACCAATATAGTCGTATTTTGAAGATATTTAAAAAGAAATACCAACAATTGCATACGATAATTGTTACAAATTAACGTAATTCACTCAATTGTTCCACTCATTGTTCCATTCATCCATTTATTTCCATTACAATCTGACATTCATTGACTTGAATCGAGTGTTATGTCGGAACAAGTATCTCATGGCGGTGGCAGTGCTGCTACCAGACCAGCACAACGGCCCGCCAGTCGACGCTAGTTAGAGGTATGTCTGTGCAAAGTGGATGGCGTGGAGTTGGCTGACCACAGTCACAATACAGCCATCAGTATGACATCACAAACGTGTTGCATCCATCCAGCAAGACAATAATGCTGCAAAACGAATTGTCTAGTGACGATGCACAATGTGGCGATGATGGACAAAAGCAGTTGAAGAAAGTTCTTGTGTTAAAACCTGCTATAAAAAGTATAATTCATTTTAAACAAATAATAATTTTTTGAAACAGATAGGGTGGAATCTTTATAAACTATAGAATTTAAAGGTAAAATCTTTTTTTCATGATTTGGTCCACATTTAACACTAACTGATCTAAAACTATGTCATATATCCACACGAAAAATTCTACCCGATTTGAGGTCCTTTCCCTGTAGAAGCCAGGAATTACATCCGATTTTGAATAATATATTGCGAGAGAATTAAATCTAACACCGTCAAAGTTAAAGCTAATTGGTTGATGTTTTTAAATATCCTCCTCAAATAGGTCCACCGCGAGTTAAGGTTCAGAAGCTCTGAAAGTCATCCATTGAATCCGATTGTGCTTCGACTGTGCCCGCTTACAGCCATTTTTAATGAAGCTCGACCACATTGGACCAGCTTTTGGTATAACCCCCCATACATATATGACCTTTCAGATTTTTCTCAACACATGGTACTTAAAATTCCATCTAGCTTATCTGCGCGTTATCTTAATCCTATAACTATCCCAGGTGATATTGAACCATATCGGTCAATAGTACCCCTGTAAAGGACTAAAAAAAGGTAGATGAAACTGCACTTACCACTGAGTTCGGCGACGTTACGTGCACACAAAGAACAGATTCGTTGCCAAACCGATTTATTTGCCAACCTTATGATTGAGGTTGCATGCACCTTAAGTTTTCCTTCTGTACAACCGAATGTTAGTTGCTACTCTGTAATTTTCCGTAGGTGACGCTGAACTACCGGTGGAACACAAAATCTATTCGAATCTCAAGAAAAATATTTGTTTACAAATAACCACATGCCGTCAGGGCTGCCAACCGAACTACACAAAATCTTCTTTTACAAAACAAATCGTCAAAAACGTCAGTTTTGAAGATGTTTATAATTCATTGTAAAATCGTCGCATGCAAAAAACGGCAATATTTTCA
The DNA here is from genome assembly GCA_963513945.1 of Hydrotaea diabolus. Lineage (NCBI taxonomy): Eukaryota > Metazoa > Arthropoda > Insecta > Diptera > Muscidae > Hydrotaea > Hydrotaea diabolus. The sequence goes on from OY740716.1 coordinate 210,781,232, forward strand.
TTAAATATTTAGTTTAAATTATCGCCTTACTGAGATTGAAACAAACTTTCAGCGATAATCGCTATTTCAATTTCGACGTAAACATAACTTTAGGCGTTACACAGGCCAATTTGATTTCGTTTTTCATTACATCCAACGAAAAATTACAGTGTTGCAATAACTCTAGCACTAATAGCGCTTAAAATACAACATTTGTTCAACAACCAAAAATTTATATTTAATTTTTTTTGTTCCTTTCATGAGTCTGTCTGGAAATGTCCATCTTAGCCTTATTTATCTATCTTAAATTGATAGAAAACATGGAAACAACTACCTATGCCTTATTTCGAATTTTTCATCGAAAAAATTCAAAATTTTCTTCAGAAAAGTGCATACAAACTTGCAAGTCTATTGAACATAGGGACGAAAAATGGGAAAAGATGATGGATAGTATTTACTTGGAAAAATTAAGATTGACTTAAAGTCAACAATAAGAATTATTTTTTTTTAAAAATACCATGAAACAACCCTTTTATGGTTATGATGAAATTTTAGTTATCCTCACCAATAATTGGTTACAACAAAAAAATGTTTGCAAAACGATTGGTTGCCAAAACCACCAGTTGTGGCACCAAAATAAATTTTCCGGGTTTCCTCCTCAACAAATCTCCTCTTACGAACAAATGGCAACTCTTCTTGTAAGCAGATGTTTCATTTAGGTAAACAAACAAATACAAAGTCATATTTTCATAGTTTAACAGTTTATTTTCTAGTCTAATAGAAAAAATATAAGAAGAAATCGCCTATTGGCAAAAACCACAGTGCAAAACATTTGTAAAATTGAAGAAAAAAAACAAATTTAAAGCAAACAACAAATTAGAAACATTTTTTTATCCTAAAAGTTTTTTTATTACGTCCCTTCGAGACGTTTTAACTGTGTTCGGCTGTACCAACATTGTATTTTAATCTACAAGAGCATGAAGTTTTGAGATTGGATCCTAAAAATGCAATGCAGCGAAAAAAAAATTGTAAGTTATTTAGCCAAATCTATATAAATATTATACTTGATCTTGATGTTTGCAAAAACGCTTACAATAGGAGATAGACCCCAAGTTTATAATATCCACACAGAATGAATCCGTCATTTCATCTAAACGTTTTGAAATTTGTCGAAGTCTTCCGACTTCCGACCCAGCAGCTCTAGCCGCCACATTTCAAATACGTTTCCTATCAAATTTATTATATAGAATCGAATTAAATCAACTTACATGAATAGGCCCATGTTTACAAATAGCGCTAATCGGACGTCACTGCCGACATGATGTACTTCCGTCACAAATTAAACCCGATTTTACTAAATTAAAAAAATCCACATGGCACGTTACGAGAATTAACGTTGGCGAAACTTAACCAAATCGTTTTAATTCACATAAGTATGTCATTGCATCTCACTCAAATTCATTGAAGAGCGTTACAATTCTTCTAGAAGCAACACGCATACAATACAAGTGGACCAAGGTTCAAATTCGATAAAAAATATTTTTAATCTGCAGGTTTTTCATTTCGTAAATCCCGGCGACTTGGGGGTTAAGAAGATATTAATCTTTAAGACACGTTTAAGATTTTGTATAACATGAAATTATAATATTTACACAGAATCTCTCCTACAGTTCATCTAACTGGTCTAAACTGGTCCAAGTTCTTCCCGACTACAGACCTAGCAACTCTAACAGCCACATTTCAAATACGATTCTCATCAAATTTCGCGTAGAAGCTTATGTAATCAGAATCCAATTAAATCAACACTCCTGAATTGCACCATCTTTTCGAATAGCACTAGACGAACGTCACTGCTGACATGATATGCTTCCGCTATATAAGCCACAATTTAGATCTGATTTTGTAAAATTTCACATGATTATTTTAACAAATTGTCACAACGCACATTTGGCGTCGCATCTCGTTTAAATTTAACGAAGTGCATTACGATTCTTCTAGAAACATCGCTTGGCCTCTGTGGTGTGAAGTCTCGTATGCACGAATTTTATACAAGTGAACCATGGTTCAAATTTGAAAATAATATTTTGTATTGGCAGGTTATTTACTTCGTTAATACCGGCTACTTAACGATTAAGAAATAAAACCATGTTGACGCTTTTCTGTAATATAAATTACCCGCTTATAGCCGGTAGTAGGTCCCGGACAGTGAGCATAACAATCATGTTGTACATAGCTCACTGATTAGAGAGAGTAGTGTCTTGCTAGTTCCTTAAGGATGTTATTTTTTTTAACAGGCTTATCCTTCTATACGAAAGGTCTTTGGTAAAAACTTGTCAAATGTTATGCTGCTCTGTGTATTTGTTCGCAATCTCTTGAGCAGACACAATTTGTGTATTGTGATTCATTTTTTGCATAAGGCTTGATTTTACACTATATTTTTTAATTAGCTTTACCCTATTGTCCTTGCTAAAGATTTGCAGCTGTTGTATTTTATCGATTTTCCAGCTATTTCTATTACGAGTAACCAATTACCCTACCCGATCTTTAACATCCTGCGCTATAAAGGATTCACATCTAATATTCCCAAAAATGTCATCTAAAGAAGAAATTTCATAAAAGAGATGAAGAAATCGCTACTTGTGTAACTGATGTGTAACCATGTTCCAATAAAGAAACCTAAATACAATAGTTTAATTTGCTCTTTCATATTAATTTCTCAATATCTACTTATATATCTACTTATATGCTGCTCATTTTTCAATTTGGCTTTTCTCAATATCGATTTGTATTTTTCAATCTCAATATCAGTTTTTATCATCTCAATTCCAATTTACGTTTCTCAATTTAAATTTGCATTTTCTCAATTTTAATTAACGTTGCCCCATTTTAATTTTTTCTCACTTTCAATTTACGATTCTCGATCTCAATTTGTGTGAAGATATTTTGTAGAATCAATGATGTGGAGAATAGATAGCCTTTGTTGAAATTTAAATAATTGCTTTAGATTTAGATATACATTTTTAATTGACTTTCTAAACATCATTATAAAGTCTGGCACCCCTGAATTTAGCTTTTTTCTACTGGTTTTTTAATGTTTTCCGTCTGTTAAAAGTACGAAGTGATGTGAAGGTTAGTGTGCCGAGCTGTGAAGGTTAGTGTGCAAGGCAATCATACAAGTAAACCAAGCATGAGACCCGGTAACGAACATCAAACAATTTTTCAGCTGCAGCTGTTTGATCTCGTAAGTTCCGGTAACTTTTTAAGTAAGATGTTAATCTTGAAGCCATGCTGTTAACTTCTCTATAAAATGCATTAGCCGTTCGGTGCCGGCATTAAGCAGTAGGTTAAGAATTATATCATACACAAATTACGGATTCTTGTTTCTTAATGGGATATAGAGGGAATTAAGTAAGAAAGTAAGTAGAAGCACAATAGATCAGATGGGCCTAGCGACCCCAAAAACCTGTGTACGTTCCTGACAATACAGGCCTTTTTTAAGCAAATTTCAAAAAGATTTCAAATAATCATTTATTACGTGTAAAGATCTAATTTCCGACCACTCTTTTAAGGATCTCACTTCACTGTGCACTGGTGTTATTTGTTGGCGCTTATGGTTGTTAACATAATTATCCATCAGTTCACTACCATTGGCCGTAACCTCGACACTGTCCGAGAGACGACCGTCCGACCGACAGGTTGTTGTGCCTGCTTGAGGCACACCGTTTTTCTTCTGTTTTCTACCACCACCAATGGACAGCAAGATGTTAAGCGCGGAAAATACATATCTAAAGTGCATGTAATCTTGATCGAACAGTGCCGGGTAACTCCTTTTAACCTGTCGGCTAGCATTTAAAGTGTGTAGTGTTTTTTTTGTTTAAACTTTAACGGCCACCGGTCTGTCTGTCGATGATGATTAGGTGGAAAATCATGTTTTGTTTGAAGGCAAATGGATGCATGAAATGGGGATTGCTTTTCTCCCAGCATACACAAACCATCCACCAACAAAAAGAAAAAACAAAATCAACAACCGGCAGCCACCAAGACGAGTTGACTCAGGGCAAGTGCAAGATTATATTATTTATTCAAGTTGCTGCAGCATTTGTGGTTTATTACCGATTTAATCGTGTTATCGTCATCGTTATTGTCTGTGTATTTGTTATTACAATTGATTGGGGAAACACTTTCCATGGGCTGGTTGTTTGGTTGGATGGATGAATGGTTTGTTAGTTGGATGATGAATGCAATATTGGCTCGATGTTGTAGCAACTGTTTGCTTTTGAAAGGTGGTTCGACACGCAAACTACAAAATCAAATATTTGCTCTTCTTGACGGTTTTCGAGTAATTGCCTACATACTTACGTTATTATTCATATTTGAAATTCACAACATTTGCACACAAGCAGTGGTACAAAATTACATATTGAAAGTGTTGATTGTTTCTTCTGGTTCTATATGGTCTTCGGTATTAATTAAATCATTATTTCGTTCACTAGTCATTTGCTGTAAATTATTGTGTAAATTGAAGAGGCAAGTACAACGTCGCTTGAATAATATGCCTGTATGTGGGGTTGTATGAATCGTGTTCACGCTTACCAAGATGCGCCCATATTTAAATGTTCAGATGAACCACAGGCGAGGGTATAATAAAAATACATTCAACACTTTAATGACTCCAAGTAAAACTTTCGAGTTATTTTCTTGTACATGATACTGCATGATACTTTTTCATGAAAATTCAATTTAGGTTTGTTTGTATTCTTCACTAAAAATATATGGGCCGTGTTCTATCGGCAACTCGCTTAGGAGGTCGCTAACGCGATAACTTCACACTATTCTACAAAAATATAAAAATGATTTTGTGTACATTTGTTTTATATAACTAAAATTTTTGGGGAAAAAGTTATTCAGGAAAACCCTTCAGGAAATTTAAGCGAGATCGGTGACACTGGTCAACAAAATTTAAAAATAAAATCTCAGCAGAAGGTTTGATAGTCAATTTCAGTTGATATGGGGCTGTTGATAAGGAATCTGGTCTCCGATTTACCAGATTTGCTCTAGCTTAGAAGATATTTTTATACACCATTTTTTGATTAAAAAGACTCCTTTGTGATCCTATTTTAAAAAAATGAGCGCGGTGTTTACAAAAGAAATTAATCTTTTCAACGATAAAAAAAATGTCAAATTCAATAAAAAATAAAAAAAGTTCTTAAATATTGCAAAAAAAAATTAAAACTAATAAATGCATTATCCCGTTACTGCCTGCCAATAGATAGGCTCGTAGAATTTGGAAATTTATGTCCAAAAGACCATAGAAGTTGAAAGAAAAAACCTCAATATTTACCTGAGATATGACATGGGTATTTAAAAACCCTTGCAAGGTGTTTGTTTGAAGTGAATTTGCATCCCGCTACTTGCTTCCTGGATTATCACAACGGTGTTGCACCAGATCAGAAGAATTGCTAAGGCTAAGTGATTTATTTCTTTTAAGTACCATGTTTTCTTAATAAAATTACCCATTTGCATTTGACTGGGTGTGGAGGCCAGGTGTGTTGACGTTCGCTAACTTTTTTTTCATTACATAGTAGACAACTTAAGATATTCGGTAAAATTAGAAAATTTTAATTTGTACCATTTTCCTATGTTTACAGCACTTTTCCGGAGCATTTTCCGAAAAAAAAATATTCGATTTTCGTCTGCAAAAAACAAAAGATAAAAAAATCCTGCTAAATGCTTTAATTTAGCTCAATCTTTCCTCTTTTCTATAAAAACATTACTGCGGTATAGCTCACCTGGCCCACGCTAACATCATGTATGTATCAACACTTTCTTGGGTACTTAAATACCCATTAAGCAGGAATGGGTTAACACAGCAAATAAGAAGAAATCGTAATAATATTATTTATGTTTAAAAGATTTCATTTCATTTACTTTAATCGAGTACATTTTTACTATAAACAAATTGAATTTCATTTTTTAAATTTTTTTTCTTGCTCTAAGAGTTTATTTATTATAAGAAAAACGGAACAAATCTAGTTTAGGAACAATCGTCAAAAAATATTAGCCTGTATGGCATTTAAACAAATAAATTAAAAAAAAGTCGGCGACAACCTTTATTTTCAGAGTTACGGGATCCTAAATTTCGGACCTACAAATGGATATATCTGCGACATTTTGAATCGGACCTAGGAGATATGGGTATTGTTGGAAAGTTTATGAAAACGGTATATAAATTTATGGATCCTTTAACCCATTGTGAGCTGGGGGGTCATTTTATACTTATATATTTTTCACCCGAGTTTCTGTGAAAAAAAACATCAAAACTCGGAAAATGAAAGATTTATAGGGATGAATTTCTTCCTACTAGTTTATGGCCAATACTTTAAGCATTCATTTAGGACTTTGTATTTAATACTTTAAATGCCGGGATATTAACATCTTAGTTTGATTTTTTGTGCAAAATTAGCACAAAATTTTGAAACAAAAAAAATTGACAATACTGATTATAAATATTTTTCCGATGATATTTCTAACATTTTAAATGAAATTGCACACTACGGTAATCGTTCTTGTAGTAACGGAGTAATATGTAGTATTATTCTAGAAAACTCGTTAAAAACGTAAAGTGTAGTAAAATTGAAATGAAAAGCAGTTGGGAATTGCGAAAATTGTTCAGCGAAGAAAAGAGAGATGCTATCCCAGCCCTTACAATAAATATTTTAGTGGGCGGGGGCTTAATTCCAAAAGAGTGGTTAAAAATGATTCATTCTTTAATAAAATGGTTTGTGATAATAAAAATGAGAAAAATAATGATTTGAGTATCCAGCATGTGCTTTTAGACTGCCCAATATCTAAAATAAACAATACTATTAGACTGCTCAGAACCCAATACATTAATTGAAATCATTCAAATCTTCAGCAAACACAATATTCATACTAATCAAAGCTAATTTTGAACTACTAGATACGCATTATGGTCTTGTTACCCTGCGTTGTTATTTTGTATTTTTCAAATTTAATTTGTAAAATATCGTTTCAATAAATAAATAAACAATGTTTAACTAACAATATCAAGAAATACGCTACGCTACGGCTTCTTAATGGGTTAACAGATCGAATATATTTATACAACACTGAAAAAGTGCTGCAAAAAGCTTTCCAACGATACCCATATTTCTCAACCAATAAGGAAAAATTTCAGAGATATGGCTCAATATCTAAATTATACGACTGAACTTTCGAGGCTCCTTTTTCGGAAACTATCAGAGACCGTCTATTATTTTTAATTTTTTAGAATCAAAAGTTCTATCGATTTTGTTTCCGTCTCAAAACTATATTAAGCCAGAAAATGACATAAAAACTAGACCATCCATCTCTACCCATTGTGAAATTCTTTATTAATTTTATCGTAAAAAACTCTAAGTTTAAAATTACTTTTTGTCGACAGGATTTTCAAATAAACGTCCCCTGAAGAAGTTAGAAAAAACCTAACGAAACGTTGAGAAAAAATGGAATAAATTAGTTTTTTAATTCATTAAGGAATACTGGCCAATCAGCCCAGTCAAACACGACATAAACAAATTAGAATTATTTCTTTTTTTTCTCCAATGACAATTGAAACATTTTTGAGTTACTGACCTATTTTTAAACAGCTGCGATATTACGTAGTGCTGATCTATGTCTGTGACGTTTGCTTAAATCTGTCCTCTTAATTATTTGCATTGAATTGTTAAATACAAAACTAATTTACATAAAGATAATTAGAAAGGTAAGTACAAATGTACATCTGTCCCGACAAAATATAACTCTCAGGTTGTCAACAATTCGTCAACTACCGTGATTTTAGACATTACAAACAACTTGTAGCGGACATTTGCATATTTAACCCACAAGGAAGCAAGAAAAGTAAAAGTGAAATACATTTCACAACTATTAATGAAAAAACTAAATAAATGCATCAGCTCATTTAGTCAACTGTAAGAAGTAAAACACAATTCCCATACTAAACGAAGAAACCGTCTTTGTTTGCATTAGCAGATACACACAGCAACAATGGTTACCCGAAACAAAGTTCACATGAAACACTTTTAGTATTTGTCAGATTTCTCGTGAGAAGCCTTTGGCACTATTCAAATGACGATCTCTATCATTTGGCATTTGCAATTGATGTATAACATAAATTTTATTAATCGAAATCATGAGACCTATACATAAGTACATGGTGGACCAAATCCAAGTTCCATTTTAAGTATTCTAAAAAAAACAAAATTTTTTTTCTGCGCTTTGATTTATTCAAAGGAGTAAAATTATTTCAATTATTTATAAAACTAAGACCTTAGTTTAGGCTCTGTTTTACGGCTGACGTCCATCCAGGTACTCTGTTTCACGGCTGACATTCATCCATCTATCCTCTTGAAATCTAAGATCGTTCAATCTAATAGCTCTCACCGTTTACCAAAAAGATATTTTTAGTTGCAATCAAAAGATAAATAGGCCAATGATGCCACAGCATCAAACTGTCACTCTCTGAGGATTCATTAACGCAGTGTAGCCAAATGCTCCAAAGACCTTGAAGAAAAAACATCAAAAAAATCGATATAGAATAATAAAAAAAATTCTAAACATTGGCCGTGTTCTATTGGCAACTGGCTTGTGAGGTGACTAACGTGATTACTTCACACTAGTTTTTATACAAAAATATAGAACTTATTTTGTTTCAGAAAACTATAGACAATTTGCGTTAAGCCCCGTTTGTTTTAAATAATTATAATTTTTGGGAAGATAGTTATTAAAGATAGTCTTAGCGAGTTTAAGCAAGCTCGGTTATTACGCGCTTATAAAGGGGTTTCTAACAGGGACATAACAATTTCGAATTCTTATGTCAACGCACCTTCAAACTTTTTTAATGATCTTTCAGTGTTAAAACGTTAATCGACATTTTCATCATGGAAGTTCACGTACGAGCAACGTTTGAAAATCATTAAAAATTACTACCGAAATTCTGAGTCGGTGCTCTGGCAAAGTTTCACGAAAATCCAGAATTTCATCGAAAAATCATCTTCAGCGATGAAGCTCATTTCTGGCTGAGTGGTTTTGTCAATAAAAAAATATGCTATATTGGACAGCATCACACCCACGAGTGCTTTAAGAGATACAATTGCAACCGCAAAAAATTACTGTTACGCGTTACAATCGATTTACTGAAAGGCAAATTCGGTGAACGTGTTATCTCGAGAAATGGTCCGGTCAAATGGCTAACTCGTTCATGCGATTAAACGCCATTGGATTTCTTCGGTCCAATGGCGTTAAATCATTGGTCTTTGCCTACAAGCCAACAACTTTAGACGAGAAACAACATCCAACGCCAAATTGGTAACGCTCCGGTCGAAATGTGCGCAAGAGTGTTGGAAAATTGGGTCCAAAGAATAGATCGCTATACACGGGCTTGTGGTGGTCATATGACCGAAATCGAATTTCATTCTTAAAATGTAAAATTTGCACTATACTTGGAATAAATTCTAACTCTATATCTTAAATATTCTGCGCTTTATTAATTTATAAAATTGTTATGTCCCTAATGGAAAACCCTGTAGTATTTCTTCATTAACTTTTTTTCTACAAATTAAATATTTTCAAATTTAACGGTCAAATACTTTTTGCCATGGAGTTCGAGCGGGAAGGAGCTGTCATTAAAAAATATAAGCTTCAAAGAAAATCAACTGGATGGACCACCTTTATATGCGAATCGTGATCGTTTGTGGGCGTTGTGACTTTTTATTTGAGCTTTATGAAATTTTCATATAGTAATATAAAAAAACTCAATTTAATTAAGCCATTATTGTATCGCATGACTTAATCCATGGATTGCAATCACCGACAAAACAATTTGTTGCGGTCTTACACCAGTGTTGATAGACTTCATGCCACAAAATCTATTTTCCAATCGCTAAAAACTACTGTACAAAAGTCTTTATGTATTGTCGGCCGTCATACGGGTTCCCTTCTGGGCTATGTCCAACGCAGGTTGAGTAATATTGGGTTCAATATTTTGTTGTTGTTGAGGTATATCCAGCAACGAATGAGCGAAGAGCAGACCCTAGTCTTTTCTCCATTGAAGCCAAATAAATGTTCAGAGTCTTTCCTCTATTTCTCCAACTATTTCTGCATATCGGCGATCTCCTCTTGTAAATTTTCAACACCACAGCTAAGCGAAATAATGCCAGTATTTGCTGTTGGCTGCGTTAGCCTTCCCTTCTCTAGATTTCATTATAATTTTTTGTTTTTTTCCAAGCAGTGTTTTATTTTATGGGTTTTCTTTCAAATTCAAGCCAAAGAATTGATTTAAATTGTCAGCGTGGTATGTAGTCTAATATTGTTGGGCAAGCAAGTAACTTATCGCTCTGATAGGCTTTCACGCTTCAAAGCAACCTTCTGCTGTGTGTACTTTTACAGTAATAGGAGAGTTTTATTTCTAAAACTGAAAATGTCGCTAATTGGACGAAAAATAGAAAATCATTTCCCTCTGAAAATGTTTTTAATATAATTCGTCGGGGATGTTTGGAGTGAAAGTTTATTAATCTTCCAGAAGATGTTGGTTTCCGATACAAATTCAATTATAACAGATTGACTTGTCGGTGAAAAATATAAAGTCAAGATAAGGAAGTTTTTGGTCACATTCTTTCTCCATTTTGAATTGTAGATGTCCATCAAATGAATTAAGTATTGAAAAGTGTTGTCTATTCACTTTTCTTTAATATTACAAAAAGGTCGTTAACATATTCAGCCCGATTCTAAATACTCCCCGGGAGATAATTCCCGAAGAATTTTTTTTTGTGGGAATAAAAGTCAGCTGTTTCGCGTCAGCTGTTTTGTTTTGCTATCAATTTGCAAATGTTTTTTATGATGTTGCAAACATACAAAAGTAAATATAACAAAAAAAAACTATAAAAAACCATAAAAAGTTATCAGTGTTACGCTTGTAATGATAGCATAAAACGTCTGCTCCATATTGGGGCGTCCACCAGTTCCTCTGGAAAATTTAAGATTTTGTGCCGCCTTCTGCCGTCGTACATACATACATACTTCCTTGATCGGCCATACCTGAAAAATGTTTCGCATATTCTCCATTGGTGCATTGTAAAAGGTGGTCCATCCGTAATGCATGATGTAAATTGTGAGTCATACTTAACGTCAAGTTTTTTTGCCCAAAATAATTTAAAATTTCTTTGTTTCAGCGTTTGTCAAATTTAACCATAAAATGGTACGCAATTGATCAGCGGCATAAGATTGTTAAAGCCTTTTACGAAAATGTGCCTTTAAATCAAAATGCACTTCGTTATATTTTTGGTCAGCATAATCGACCAAATGTGTCCACAGTGGATTCTTTAATAAGCAGATTTGCCGCATTCGGGCAAACGTGAATCCAACAGTGATTGTTAATAAGCCGATGTATCCACCCACAAACAGTGACTATTCGCAGTGGTTTATGGGCCGGCAGAGTCATTGGGCCGGCCAAGCAGTTACCGTGAATGGTGTTCGCTATCGCGAGATGATAACTGACTTCCTGCGGGTAGTAATTGAGGATATGGACCTGGACTATATGTTGTTCCAACAGAATTCTGCCACCCGGCACATAGCCAACTAAGCAATAGCTCTTTTGCAGGAGGAATTTAACGGTCGTGTTATTTCACGTCGTGGCGATATTAATTGCCACGATCAAGGTATAAAAAAAGTGTACGTCAATAAGTCAAGTACAATTCAAAAGCTAATGGAAGATATAATTCAGAACATTAAGGACATTGAAGCTCCATTATGTGTCATTGGTGCCAATTACCATACAACCAACGAAAATATGGCGATGTTAATTTTCCGCCACGATCATGTGATTTGACACCGTTTGACTTCTTTCTTTGGAGATAAAAAAAAGTGTGCGTCAATAACCAAGAACAATTTATGAGCTAAAGTATGAGATAAAGGTGTCTCAGAGTCATAAAAAATATGGGCCATCATCGGATAGAGGTATGACACCGAAGCTGTGGCCAGCATTTGGCCGATATTTTGTTTCATACATAAATGTCGCAGATCCTTACTATCATAATAAAAAATATTAAGATAATTCTCTGAAAACTTTAAAAAAATGAAAAATATTAAATACTTACATGTTTTGGCACAACTCCCTTGCAATTTGTTGGCGGAAATATTCCCAAAATTTGTGTCACATTCTCCCTTTTTTGATATTCATAATACCTATTTTTTCCCGGGGAAATTTTCCCCTTTTTCAAAGTTCGTTTAGAATAAGGGAAAACTGAAAAAATTCCCGGGGAGATTTTTTTTAGAATAGGGGAACTGGGAATAGAGAAGAAATTCCCAGGGAATAGTCTTTCGGAATCGGGCTGATTTAGGCATAATTATGGGCCTCGTTGTCATTCTTTGTAATGAAACGTTCAGTAACTCCGAACTCGATAATGTCAGCTATAACAGGCGATGCCGGTGAACCATTTGTCATCCCTTTCTGCTGTTCAAAAACTCTATCTTCGTATTTGAAATATCGTGTGTCCTTAATGCGGAATTCAGTAATTCAATAATATTAGTCCAGTTTATCTCGATAGTCTTAATAGCTAGATTTAATGGTATGCTAGGTAATAATGATACCAAGTCAAATGAAATTAAAGTTTCGAAAAAAAATATTCGTAATATTGTTTAATACTGGGTGTCCGTCGGGAAGGTATACCACTTTGTTTGTTTACAATTTTTGATTAAATGAATGAGAATGGATCTTATATTGATAAATGTTTTATTTAATGAACAGGGATTAACCGGCTCAAGCCATCTTGCATCTATATTTAAATAGAAGACAAGTTTTTAACAAAATGGCAAAATGACTGTTTTTATCATGATTTCGGATCCGTGACAACCCTCTTCAGAAAGCTTCGCAGCAATTGTTGAAAGTAAAACCGAACTCTATAAGGCCAGGCTCTCCCCAAACGAATGAGAATTACTGTTGTAAACCTTACATTTCAAGTTTTTTTCGCGCAATTGCCCACGAAAATACAACTCACTCTTGCCACTTCTACAGAGACTCCACATTGAGAGCCATCAATAGATTCATTTTACAACGTGTGTGTGTTTAGTTGACTATGTCATGTTTATGTTTTATTTAATGCCGGCAATTATGTATGGAACACAATATCAGATAAATGGCCGCCTCTGTTAGCCTCACAAATGCGATCCCTTTGAGAACATTTCTCATTACATCCTCGCACATTTCACGCGGTATTTTATTAATTTTATCACGAATGTTTTGTTTGAGTTGCTCAAGCGTTTCTGGTTTGTTTCCATCAACCTTGATCTTCAGATATCCCCCCAGAAATCAGTCCGGAGCAGTAAAATCAGGCGACCGTGGAGGCCAATCAATATCACCATTTCTTGAAATAACTTGTTGTGGAAGGAGGCCTCGCAGTAATTCCATTGTAATCCTGGCTGTATGCGATGTGGCACCGTCTTGTTGATACCACATGTTAATCAAGCCCAAAGCATGCAGTTTTGGCATTAAAAGGTTTTCAAAAATATCACGATATCACTTCCCATTGACAGTTACCGTTACGCCGTTTTCATTTTCATAGAAGTAAGGTCCAATGATTCCTCCCGACTAAATTGCTCACAGACTGTCACTTTTAATGGGTGCAAAGGCGACTGATGAATAATTTGAGGGTTTTTCATTGCCTAGAACCGGTTATTCTTTTTATTCACGTACGAAAATCCGTTCAAATGAAAATGTGCCTCGTCACTCATGATATTTTCATGAAAATCAGGGTTGTCATGACGATCTGTAACATCCTGATGGCATATGTACGACGGCGTAAATGGTCTTGTGTCAACAAATGCAAATCCTTGTGCAAAGTTGTTCTTTGAAGACCAAGCTCCTGAACACGGCGTCGAATTGAGGTTGATGAATTGTTTTGAACACTTTCTTGAGCAGCAGTAATGTTTTCAGCCGATCTTGCAGTACGCTGTGGTCCATGCTTTGGCCAATCAGCTACAGACCCTCTTTCTTCGAAATCATTCACTAAACGATAAATAGTTTGTTTTGTTGGCACGTTGTTTCGTACAAAAATTTCACGTAACTTTCTCATCGTCACAGTAATCGATGGCTGATTTTGATAAAATATTTTAACGATTTAAACACGTTGGTTTATCAAATACAAATCCATAATAAATTTGGCATGTTTCTACTTCACAACTGGCAACTATGAACTGTCAAGACTAATGTTTACCAAAATGGCGGCAAAACAAAGTAGTCAACCTTCCCGGCGGACACCCTGCAATTATATTTCGTGGAACATTAAACGATATGTGTCTAACGATTTGTAATTGACTTCCTTACAAAAATACTCCAACAACTTAAGTCTAATCAGGTATTAATCTGTTTAAACAAAAATATAATGATTTTCTGTAAACGAAATCAATCAACACCTTTCAAAATGCAATCATTCATAAAATTTCTAATGAATTACTTTTAAATAGACAATGAAATAAATCAAACTTATCCGCAGATCATAAATAAGACATTAAAATGTTCATGTAATAAATAGTATGATTTATAAAAAACAACAACAGCATAAAGTTGTTACCGATAAAAAAAAAATAGCAAAATAAAAAAGCGAGTATTGAAACAACATTAATCATAGGTTTGCACATTTAATGCGGGGGTACTTACTTTCAATTTTCAAATAGTGTTTTGGCTTATTACCGTCGCTTACTACTTACCCTATAAAATATGGTGCAGATTATGCTCACATAGAAGTAATGACAATTATTTTTGATATATTCTTGGAAAAGTTCATTACGGCCATGCTATTTAAACAACGACGGCAACAGCCGGGGCACCTTTAACATGTCCGCCAAAGCCACCTTTTGTAACTACGGACCAAAGTCAATTGCTACTGCATATGCGCACCGCATAATCACAGCTACGGAGTATTGAGTTTGTAAATATTGAAAAATAAAAACATTATTTATGTTGACTTCATACATGTACGAAACTGGAATTTAATTTATCGCTTCATAGTCTACAAGTTAACCTTAAAACGTTTAGAAAAGACTAGAGACAATTTACTGCAACAATGGATTTGCGGCAGACAAACGCTAGAAGTAGGATCGAATCGCAATCGACGCGGTCTGGCATGCATGTGCTCGACTGCCGTCACCCAATATTGTAACTACATTAACAGCAAATTAGCAATGGATTCTTAGTTGGCCGTAAATCCACAAGGCATGGGGTAAATGCTGCAAAACATTTGCTGGAGCAGCAGCACCCAATGGACCACAACAAAAAGAAGAAAATCGTGATGTGTCAAGCGACTGTAAACAGCAAAAATGGAGGGAAAAACAATGCCGTATGCATTCAGCAGTCAGTTATCTGCTAAGAAATATATACGTATGTATTATACCTTGGACTAGTCACACACATTGATTGTTAGGGTTTATTTAGAATCCCGCCGTGGGTCTTTGCCTGTTTTTTTAAATAACAGACTGTAGTGGTTGTTTGTTATTAAGTTGCGATAACCCCGATTAAAATGCAATTCAAATTGAAAATAACATTTTGAGCGAGCATATACAGACACACACAGTCTGTCTGCCTCTACTGTATTTTATTTTCGTTTTGCATTGTTTAGCCTTTAGTTATTTGTCATTTAAGTTTAAAAACAATTATTGAGCATCATAGACTGACTACTGGCTTAAAAAGAGTACCGAACCCTAATTACTGATGTGTGATCACACAAATATTGATGGCATCTATTTTTTTTTTATTTCAAATATTTAATTTGTGGATTTCCGAATAATTTCCATAAAGATAAATGATTAGCACTTTATAGAACTAAGAGCCTGTTTCTCGATGTCGAACGAAAACATTAGCAAACGAATTATAGTCACGCGAATTCGAATAAATTTGGGTTAAACTGTCTCGAACGTTTTGGTTCGCCTAAATTTGCGACGGATGCGAGTTCTCACACATCAGCACTTAAGATGTTGAAATCATGGATCATCTGCCGTAAATCCCCCTTTTGACGTCTGAAGTAGCTGTTGAAGCGTTTAAAACCCATGTTTTGGTCGAAGAATTCTTGCTTGGGGTCGAACCGGATGTCATGGGATAAATCTTTTAGTGTCAAAATGTTAGTCGAAGTCAACATGTGCATCATGGTAAAGTTCACTTGGAACAACGTTTAGAAATCACTAAAAATTACTACTGAAATTCTAAGTCGTTGGCTCTGGCAAAGTTTCACGCAAATCCAGAATTTCATCGAAAAATGATCTTCAGCGATGAAGCTCATTTCTGGCTGAGTGTTTTTGTCAATAAACAAAATATGCGTTATTGGACAACAAC
Organism: Hydrotaea diabolus; assembly: GCA_963513945.1. Lineage (NCBI taxonomy): Eukaryota > Metazoa > Arthropoda > Insecta > Diptera > Muscidae > Hydrotaea > Hydrotaea diabolus. The sequence continues at coordinate 210,797,592 of OY740716.1, forward strand.
AAACGCGCGTGTTATCTCAGTAAATGGTCCGTTTATGCGATTTAACGCCATTAGATTTTTCTTTATGGGTTCATGTCAAGTCATTGGTCTATGTCAACAAGCCAATTACTCAGAGACAAAATCAAACGCGAAAGTGCAAACGTTTCTGTCAAAATGTGTAGAAAATTGGGTCCACAGAATAGATAGCTCGTGGTGGTTCTATGACCGAAATCGAATTTCATTTTTAAAATGTAACATTTGCCTCTACACCTGGAATAAATTTGAACTCTATATCTTAAATATTCTGTGTTCTATTAATATATAAAATTGCGACGTCCTTAATTAATCAACTTTTAATCACCTTTTTTTGAAGTGGTAGGCATGGATGCTTCCAACTTCGCATTAATTCGGGTCATTAGGTCATATGGCACAAAACCCGTCCACTAATGCTAGGCGGGGTCTATTACACATTTTTCTGGCTGTTACAAACCTCAGCACAAGCTCATAACACCCCTGTTCCACATAGTGCTGGGGGTATAAAAAGCCAGAAATAATTAATAAAAATAATAATAATATTCATAACAATATAATAATATTTATATAATAATTATATTGTAAAAATGTATGTAAATTCAACATTAAATTTTTGCATTTAAAAAAGTTTATATTTCAAAATTTCGCTTTCACAACAAATACGTTTTAATATTCGCTTTCGCTGAACTAAGTTTGGCTACATCCCTATAGCTGGATTTTGCTGCTGTAACTTTATCAACATAAGTGTCGTTCAGAACTGCCTGATAGTTTCGATGATCTAAAGGCTCTGTCTAGTACCGCTAGTATCTCTTTTTAGATCTTGAAGTTCATACCAGATCTGCCTGTGTGGAGGCATCCTGTCCATAAGATTGTGATTGCGAAGACACCCAAGCAGATACTGTAGACAAAAAAAGTTATGTCTGCGCACGGCAAGCACCATAGGGAGACACCCTGTTGACGTTCCCAGATCGTCATTTTGGCAAGTCTGAATTTTCTGCCACTGCGTCGTACTCAATTTATTGCTACCAAAGGGTCCATTTTGAATCGAGTTTTAAGCCGGTTAAAAACAACTAAATAAATTTAATAGAAAAACCTTTACGTATCTAGGAGATTAATCTCTTGCTCCTAAAGTCGCCGACATTTACGGGGTTTGCACGGTTCAACTTCAGTAGTGAAAGTTAGTACATTAACATTCATAGAAGCGACCATTGAAAGTGTTTTTCACAGATCACACCTGATTATTTGTTTAGTAATGATCTTGTAATTCAAACGAGCAGAGCAATTCCTTTTATTAAGCTTTCGCTAAATTATAAAATTATTTTGATTACAACTTATTTGGACAAAGTGCATATAAAAATAAATTTCACCTGTACAAGATCATGTTTGATCAAAATTTAAGCGTAACACACAATAACAGATGTTAAGGCATCCGGATATTGTGGTTATCACAAAATAACAAACTCTTCTCCTTCTTGTTGCGAGTGATTGTTGTCATAAGCACATGCCAGCCAACGTCCAACGTCAACGCCATCCTCATCGACTGCGGCTGCGCCACTTCGCTAAACAATGACAAAATAAATAAAATGCAACAAAATAATCAGCAGTTTGATCGTGGCGAATGTTGCCTAATATTTATGTACGCTGTTGTTGGATGTTGTTCGTCAATGCCACTTGGCGGCGGTGCGGCGGTAATACCGCCGTCTAAATGCCTTTATTTAATGTCTAAATTTTTGCGTTTTAAAACAAAACATCCAAAGGAAGTTGAAACTTAAACAGACTGTATGTATTTATTTTCAACACTGTCTTTTCGCGCCATGATGATGGGTACGTAAATAAAGTAAAATAGTCGGTCGTCACAAGCGAAACTAATTAAATTTACGCCATTATCGTACGCATTTGATGGCATGTTTTGTTTTTATAGTTGACATACACGCCATCCTCTCTCCTTGATTTGCTGGTGTTAACAATCGTCGGAGATTAGGCCGAATTGCATTACAGTTTCGCATTAAATGGGAATGTGTGTGAATATTAGCAAATACATAAGACGAAATTGCACAATGCATTCGAATCTATTCGAATATAATCTATAAACAAAATTTGACATAATTGATCGCCAACACATTGGCTTGGCTATCAAGTCAAACCACAAAAATTCGGAGGAATTACCAACCAAACAAAACTCGTTTGTATTCAAAAATCTTTGCTGACTTAATTCCCCATTTGACTAGAGCCAGAATTGAGTAATGCGATTAGTTCAAGTTTCCAATTTTAACAAAAATATTATAATAGCAACTAAGAAATCACAAACAGACAAAATAAAATAAGCACTTTCCGATGCAATCAATGAATGATCTTTATACATTTTCGGTTTGAAATTTGATTATAGTTATGGTCTCAGACATCGATGCTCTCATGTAAAGATACTTTTCAATTGATACTGACACCTTTTTACACAAGACTTTATCCATATCGACTATCGCGACCTCAACATCTAATAAATTCTAAAAAATACGTTTTGGCCAATTATAAAGAAGCCGTTAAATTTGTCAAGAACAAGTCAAAAGTCTGCAGGCCCGACACCACTCTGTAATTTAGATGATTCCGCGCCTCTGTCTAGAGTTTAAGTAAGGTCGGACTTATAACGTTTTCTTAAGCGGGGGGGATATGCAGGGTTGGCGATTTAACACTTTAAATTTGAATTGGCTTTAAAAAACTACTGATAATTTGTTCAAATTTCTGATTTTATTAGAAAGGTTAAACTTTGTCATTTAATAATGGAACACAATATCATTCATATAAATACCACAACTGGCTCGGCAGTACCTCATCCAATCAACCCAATTTTTTAGTACATGTTCGATTGATTCAAGTTTCAACGCTTCAATTGTCTATGGATGTTTTGAGTAACATGTATCCTTAATGGCTCCCCACAGAAAATAATCCAAAGGGCTTAAATCACAACTCCGAGGTGGACAATTGACATGACAATTACGGCTGATTTTTCGATTTTCAAAAACAGTACATAAAATATTGATGGTTGTGTTGTTGTTGTAACAACAATACTTATATTTATTTTGAAGTCTTGTTCGTCTTTAAGGGGATCCGCTTCGATATACAGGTGGAGGATACGCGCCATTTGAATTGGATGCGTCCATAGAGACCTGGGGGTCAGCAGAGTGGGCTTGGCCGGACAATTGAAGAGGTGCAGCACATCATGTGGTCCCTGATGGCAGGAGCGACAGATGTCCGGAACGTTAGCATCAATTCGTGTCCAGTAAGAATTAAGGCGGCTGCACCATCCAAATCTCAGCTGTGCCAGAACCACGCGCGTCTGCCGAGGTAGTACCTTCTCCTCGGGTGTAATCTCAGGGGGATGCTCCCCTAGCACTACATTCATACGGTAGTTGGATACTGCTGCTGCGACTTCATCGGCGTGAATGTTGTTCAGACCTGCCTGATAGTTTCGATGATCTAAAGGTTCACTCTTATACCGTTGGACCTCTTTCTCTAGGTCAGGAAGATCGTATCTGATCTGCCTGGGCGGTGGCATCCTGTCCAGGAGATGGTGGTTAGGATGACTGCTGCGAAAACACCCTAGCAGGTATTGTTTAGACAGCTGGAAATTATGTCTGCACAAGGTAAGGACGTTCGTCTCCTCATGTAAATGGTCCTCAGAAGACACCCTATTGATGTTCTGAGGGCGGCATTCTGGCAAGTCTGAATTTTCTTCCATTGCGTCGTACTCACGTTCGCCGACCATACAGGTGCTGCGTAGTTTGCTACAGACCGACCTATCGCTTTGTGTGAAGTCAACTATGTTTCTTTGTCGGCTCCCCAAGTACTGCCGGCAAGTGACTTGAGGACCTCGTTGCTGTGTAACATGTGGCCTCTTTTTAAAACCAAATGTTGTTCATGTAATTCTCTTAAATTTTTGGAAACAAAAATTCTTTGAGCCTGGCGCGGTAACGCTCACCAGTGACGGAAACGGCTGCTCCTTGCTCATTTTCGAAGAAAACTGGCCCAATAATGCCGGCAGCCCAAAATCCACACCAAACAGTGACTCGTTGTGGATGGATTGGCTTCTTAATAGTCAAGTGTTGGTTTTCCCAAAACCCATATGAGGTAATTTTCCTTATTGCCACCGAGATGAAAATGAGCTTCATCTGAAATTCCAATTTTCGGTAAAATTTTTATTTCCTGTCAAGCCGGCGATGGTGTTCCAATATTAAATGACAAAGTTCAACCTTTCCAATAAAACAAGAAATTTGAAAAAGTTATCAGTTCTTTTTTACAGCCGATTCAAATTTTAACTCGCCCAACCTATATTTCGCTGGGGCTATAAAAAAATAGACCGTTGAGGCACAATTTTCCCTGGGGTAGTTATGGGTCGCACTTATAGCGCTATGCTTCATTTGAGCTAGAATGAATTTTAAATGTATTCTGTATAGCGGCGGAAATTTTTATTGGAAAGTTGTTTTATGTGGAGGCTATACGAATATCAAAAAATGGACAAGTCGCTCATAACTTAACGATTTGTTTCATGCCTTCTAGTGCGTCTGAACCTCAACCCAAAAAGGATCTTCATGTAAGGCACTATAAAAAAATGGACCGATAACATCCAATTTTACCAATTGGATATTGGTTGCGTGTAACGCAATTTGATGACCATCGAATATAATTTGTGGCTTTTAGACCAACAGGAACTCGATCGGGAGGAACTCTTGTGGAATGGCTATTCTGAAACATGAACAGATATGTTCCACTTTTTCCAGGCTGATCACTCAGAATGCACTATACAAAATTTGAGTGCTTTACGATAACATGACCTCTATGGTCGAGTTTATAACGTACCATATGAAATGTGATCACGGTCGGGTTAATTTTTTTCTGACGCCAGAACTGTACAATCATCATTGACCGATATGGCCCACTTTTTCCAGGCTTAAGTAGTGATCACTCAAAATGCACCATACAATATTTTAGCGCTTTCGGATTTAATTTGTTGCTCCAAAGCCGCATGACTCAAATCAGGAGGGAGCTTTGTGTGAGGGCTATAATAACATGACCTATAGGTCCAGTTTACAACGTACCATATGAAATGTGAGCACGGTCGGGTTAACTTTTTTCTGCAGCTGCAGGACTTCATGACGGGGAAGGGACCTTTGTATAAACCAACACAGTCCAATTTGTGTTGATCGCACTTCTAAAATAGGAAAGGACCTTCGTATAAAGGCTACTCGACAACATGGTCCTATGTGCGTATATGTTCCTGTTTCATCATAGTTAATTATTTGTCGCTCATAACGTACCACATGAAGATATTTACGCTCGTTGGTCGGTTAGACATTAAATCAGTCAGTACATTTGTATGGTGGCCATTTTTTAAATATGGACCGATACGGTCAGTTTTCAACGACGTTCTGAACCATCTGAATTCATGCAAATCTAAAGAAATTGCCAACTTTGTATGTGTTTGTCCCTTGGCGAACGACGATTAGTGTCCAACGTTTCATCGGGATCTTTGCATTTTCGCGGCCTGCACTTTGATTGCTTTAATAACTAGAAATTGACAGACGAACATGTGTAATTCCACTCTAAAAATTATTTTGAACCGATCGGTATAATTTTTAATGGACACAGAGTTTTCACGGCGATATTAAATCGATTCGTATATTAAACAGGGTGCATGTCTTCCCCCCTTTTACGTGGTTACTTTAACATCCCGATGGCAGGCGAAGAAATGCTTTAAACCCTAGGTTTGAAAGAACATTGGAGCTTTCCATTAAGAAACTAAAGGGAACGACTTTCAAATCAGAGAGCCGTACACCATACTATTTAATGTTGTTGATGTAGCGGCACATAGTCGCGGGGTGACAGCTCTTGACCGAATTATTCCTTTTTCGGGTCGATCAGGTGCTTAGAACCGGATGTCCTGGGATCGACCTCTAATGTTTAAAGCCGGTTTCGAACGGCTAATGCTATTAGAGAAGCTTTACTTGGCTTAGAGATTAATCTCTTAGTCGCCAGCGTTAACGAGGTAGAAATTAAAGCCTTATTAACAATAGATCTATCTTTGGTTACTTTCGCGTTCGTCCTGTTCTTTGAAATCAATTCAATATGATGAGCACATACATCTCCCTGGCGGTGAAGGTGCCTAGAAATCAAAAATAATTGTTTACGGATACATGTATTGTTTTACTTAACACAATTAAAAACAACAAACCGTTATCAACAAAAACCATCATATGATTTTTTATTTACTCATTATTACATCATTTCAAAATAGTAATAAAAATCAAAACAATATTTATAATCGCCCCAAATGCACTAAAGGTTATTTTCTTTAAAGACTGTAAACAAAAAACACTTTCCTGATAGTTTTTAAATATTCAACTGGACCACTTGAATGTTCTTCAATGCTTCGGTGTAATGCGCCAGAACAGCCTCAACTTCTTGGCTTACAAATTCATCCACCTGTTCACTTGCACGACCGGTAAATGTTTTCGCATCCAAGATTGTGTCTAAATGATCGATAATCGGCGCGAAGTAAGCATCATTCTTTACACGCTCTACCAAATCATTATCTTTGCCATGTTGTTTGACTTGAGCACCAGCTTCTTGTGACAAAACACGTATCTTCTCATGGCAAACTTGACGATCACCTCCTGCTTTTACCATGGCCATGATAATATTTTCCGTGGACATAAACGGCAATTCCTGTGAAATGTGACGTTCAATTACCTTGGGATAAACCACCATACCTTGGGATATATTGAGCAGAGTGAGCAGGGCCGCATCAGCTGAAAGGAATGATTCCGACAAGGTCAGGCGACGGTTGGCCGAATCATCCAAGGTACGCTCTAGCCACTGGGTGGCGTGTGTATTGGCAGCATTGGAGAAAAGTGTAATCATATGGCGGGCCAAGGCACAACAACGTTCTGAACGCATAGGATTGCGTTTGTAGGGCATAGCAGACGAACCTATTTGGGTGGTCTCAAAGGGTTCTTCCAATTCCTTGCGTGAAGCCAAGATTCTCAAATCAGAACACATTTTGTGAATGCTAGTGCCCAAACTGGCCAAGGCACCAATAATTTCCACATCTACTTTGCGAGAGTATGTTTGGCCGGTAACGCCATATGGTTTTTCAAAACCAGCCAGTTTAGTTACTTTTAAATCCAACTGCCTTACTTTTGCACCGTCCCCATTGAAAAGTTGTAAAAATGAGGCCTGTGTGCCCGTGGTACCCTTGACACCACGACAACGCAAATCATCACGACAACGACGCAAGGCACGCTCGTCCATGAGCAAATCTTGAATCCACAAGCAGGCACGTTTGCCCACCGTAGTCAGTTGGGCTGGTTGGAGATGAGTGAAACCCAAAGTAGGTTGATTCTTAAATTTCAAGGCAAACTCTTTCAGACAGTAAATCACCGATGCTATGCGAGGCAAGAGAAGGTCTAGGGCATCACGCAATATCAACAGGTCGGTATTATCGCCCACATAGCAGGAAGTAGCTCCGAGGTGAATGATGGGGGCTGCCAAGGGGCATTGTTTGGCGAAGACATGTACATGAGCCATGACGTCGTGGCGCGTTAGCCTTTCTTCAGCTGCTGCAGCATCAAAGTCGATATTTTTCAGATTGGTTTTCATTTCGGCTATTTGAGCATCAGATATTTCCAAGCCCAAACTCTGGAATGGAAAAAGAAATTTTAGAACTATGATTTGTTAATAAATCTAATGGCCTTCCTTTGTTTGATCTTCTATGCGAGGCCAGTTGATACCTGGCAAAAGTGCAGTTTATGGGGCCCCTCCAGAATGGCTTGGGTATTACGGAAAAGTATGAACAGGGTCGCTTGAGTCCAAGTTGGCTTGCAAATGATCCGCCCACTTGTATATTTTATTTATTTTTTCGTCACACCCTGGAAAAATTGGAACTCGGCCCGTGGTTACTTCTTTAAAAAAGTCTTGTGTTAAGGAAAAATAGTGAATAAGGGGGAATAACGTCCACACATAACTGTGGGTACTCTGGGTACTAACGAAAGGAAATTACTCCTTGATGCCTAAAAATGCAAAAAAATGGGCGCGGCCATAGAGGGCATTCAAGAGTCAAAATAGTAGATTGTGAGGTTTTTAGGGCCTCAGAACAACGTAAATAATAGGGAATTATACAAGAATTGCGGACATGTAAAATGGATGTGGATCAATGAAAATACCGGTGGTAATAGCAGAAGACTTTAAAGTTCCGAGTCCCTAGGTTTTGAATTAAACTATATTTTAGGCCCCGAGCGCCACTCCAATTTGGTGGGCGTGGCATATTACATTTTGTTCGTGTCACGCCCATAAACTGGATCAAAAAAAAATGGCTTTACTGGATTTGAGGAATTTTATGAAAATACCGGTGAGAGTGATAAATAGCAGAAGACTTTAAAGTTCCGAGTCCCTAGGTAACGCTAATTTGAATTAAACTATACTTTAGGCCCCGAGCGCCACTCCATTTTGGTGGACGTGGCATATTGCATTTTGTTCGTGTCACGCCCCATAAACTGCACTTGCGCCATTTTAAAGACAGGTCCCAATTATAATTTTTAATAAAACATGGCTTTTATCTAGGTAACTGGAAAAGTGCTTATTTTAAGTATTTCTCGATCTTGTTTTGTAGCCAGCATACTAACCTTTCATTTAACGGACTTTTGGATGTTTTAACCATTCTTGAATCTGAGACAATACCCTTTATATAAAAAAAATCATGCGAAAAATGATCTATGTATTGTCAATTTTTTTCAAAATTTTGCGCAAAAGGGTGCGGATTTTAACTGGTTAAATTCCAAAACAAAGTCCCAAATTAGAAAGCTTAAAGTGTTAGCTATAAACTAGTAGGAAGAAATACATACCACAATGGTTTGAAGGATTCTTAAAGTATATACCGTTTGGAAAATCTATATGTGACAACGCATAGAGAAAGGGACCTAAGGGTAAAAAAAAATCAATTTTCATTTTTTTCTTTTTTTGATGTGGACAACATCTGAGCATCGAATGAGACCGATCCCATGCCCCAAAAGTGTTCCCTCCCAGAGATGTGCGCGTTTTATGAAAGTGAAGTCGACGATTCTTCACCAAAGATACACGTATATAAATCTTTAAAATGGCTCTCCTGATCAAAACTGGTTTTTACCCTTAGGTCCCTTTCTATTTTGCGCGTCACATATACCGAAAGGGATTTTCATAAGCTTTCCAACGATACCTACATCGCCTAAGTCCGATTCCAAATGTCGCAGATAAATCCAGTTGTAGGTCCAAAATTAAGGGTCCCGTAACTCGGATATATGGGTTTGCCGCAGACTAGTTTATTTTAACTTTTTCGATTGTAATGCCTAAAGGGGCCATATTTTTGGCAATTGTTCCTAAGCTAAATTTGTTCAAACTAATTCAACGGACGTAAAATGTACTAATAATTGTAAAAAGTTGCGCAAATTGTTGTCAAAACCAATAAACAGAAACAAGTATGCGTTGACGTAGTATAATAATACCGGCAGAATGTGCCTACGAGACTGATACTATTGAACGTACGTCACGGTGCCTTATATGATTCTGGTCGACCAAGGTTCATTAATGCCATATTAATATGAGTGTATTCGTACCTGTTCAGCTTCTGCCAACCATGTCCATAACTGCCTCCAGGTGGAAAACTTATGTTGGTCACTAAACAAATACTGCATCTCCTTGCTGGCATAGCGCGTGCTAAGCGGTGATTTATAACCTTCATAACTACTGTTGCTGCCGCTCATGTTTCCACAATTGTATTTGCGATAGACTCAACAACACACTTGAATATTGCAATTGTTAATCGATACTGAAAGTGTAACTTTTATTTTGTTTTCAATAAAGCTGCACTAATGTTTTGCAAACTGCTGCGGGTTTTCTTTGAAATGGCAGGAAAAATGTGATAAGAATCCACAATGTAAAACAGACTGGTTTATTGCCTGGAGGTAGACACACAGCTGGAACAACGACAAATCAGCTGTTCACTAAATACATGCATGCGTCTGTCTATATGGTTGTGTGTGTTGTGCAATCTCACGCTCACTGAACATACACCATGGAATCTATACAACACTGGCATCTGCGAGAGTGTTGTTCAGTTAACGCCAGTCAACAATGCCACACCATATAATTTGAATTCAAAATTCGATACGAACGATATTTGTTCAATTAAATTTTATCTTTTAAGGCTTGTGCGATTTACACTGAATGTGGTTAATAACTAGTTTGTTTTCTTTTTATTTAAGGTGCTGCCGTTCATTGATATATCATCGTAAAGTGAAAGGTATGTTCATGTGCATTTTATTTCAATCATTTTCATGTGTTTATTAACAATAGATAGATAATGTTAATACAATATTTAACAATTTGTATAGAAACTTTTCAACCATGTCTGAGTTCGTATGTAATATATTTGTCGGAAACAGTATGGACTTGCTACCTACACAACGCCGGCATAAAGCGGTATATTACTTTCTTCAATATTTCTTTGAAATATGTATTTACTTATAACATCTGTTCACATTTATACACGCCTAGGCATCCGGAGGTTATTAAATAATCCTGAACAACAAATGGAAGCAAATTCGCACTACACGAATTCTGGGAACTTTTCTTTCATCATTGAGCGGTTCACGTTATGAATTGTCTGCTCACTCGCGTGAAAATCCGTTTAATGTATTTCATAGGGAAGTATATACAAGGGCTAATACGAGGTCAGTTAATATATATATTTCTTGCCTAATAATGAAAATCCGAATATTTATCATTAAAAATGGTTTTATTGTTTTTCAAAGTATTCCCCAGCATAATTTATATATTTTTGCATGCGCTCAAACCAATTGTCTAAGCACTTTTTCCACTCCGATTGAGACACCTCCAAAACATGGTTTTTGAACGCTTCAATAGCATCTTCTAGCGACGAAAATCGTTGACCACGCATTTTTTTTTTGATGTGCGGAAATAAAAAGAAGTCGTTGGGTGCCAAGTCAGGGCTGTACGGCGGTTGATCCATCAATTCGACGTTTTGGCCGTCAAAAAGGCGCTGGTTTGAGCCGATGTGTGAGCGCTCGCATTGTCATGGTGCACAATGATTCGTCTTCTCTTGTTCGTTTTTCGAATTTCTCCGAAAACTTCAGTCAAACAAATTGTGGAGTACCACTCATAATTGACCGTCCTACGTTGCTCAAGCGGAACAGTCCCCACATGACCTGTTTTGCCGAAGAAACAGGCGACCATTTGTCTTGAAGTGCTTCTTACACAAACAACTTTCGTTGGATTTCTTCGAAGGCCCACATTCGAATGCGGGTTTGTTTCGGGCTGGCATGATTCGTCACCAGTGACGATCTTATAAATGTATTTCGAAGCACCGCGACCGTATTTTTTAAAAATTTCTTTGCATCAATCGACACGAGCTTTTTTTTGAGCATTTGCGAATTGTGCGGGATTTAACGAGAACAAACCTTTTTTACGGCCAGGTATTCATTAAATATCGAATGTATGCTGGTGGAAGAAATGCCCAAGGACGCCTCTATCTCACGTTATGTCACATGACGATCTTGCATTATCGTTTTACGCACGGCATTAATGTTCTCTGGCACAACGACCGTTTTTGGACGACCTTCACGACCGTCGTCTTTGAGCGAGCGTCGGCCACGATTAATTCATTAAACCAGTTTTTCATAGTGCTATAGGATAGTGCATCATTGCCATTGTAAGATTTAAGTTCATCGATGCACTCTTGTCGTGATAATCCACTTCGAAAGTTTTGAAAAATGATCGCACGAAAATGTTCACGAGTTAATTCCATTTATTGTAAAAAAATTTTCCTCGTCTCAAGGGTCCACTTGGTCAAAAGCAGGATGGAATATCATTTTCATTGGTATTCTGACAACCGAAAGAACATAAATTTGCAGCGTAAAGTGCTAATCCTAATAAAACTATGGGTCAAACGGTTCTAAAAAAACAAAATGGGAACAAGTCCTGTTTCTGATTTCTTTTGTAAACAATAAATTAGCGGTCTTACTTACAGGCAGGCGCTAAGGAAATACTTACCCTTAAAATTGTGCCTTAGGAAATTGATTGTTTTCTGATAGTTCTGTCTGGCTCTGTTAACTTAACCCACTGATATCGAAATATGATATACAGGGTCATTCATTCACGACTGGACAAATTTCACCAGCCTATTTCTTGGCTCATTTCATGAAAATATGTCCATCTACGACCTACGAAATGGCAGCAGTTTTAGTGGTCGGAGGGCACACGGATAAAATTGCTAAGTTCTGAACCAGTGGTCGGATTTTTTCTTTTAAAATAAATTCGTGTTAAGGTGGAAAATATTTCAGTTACAGGCATTTTATCGTGCTAAGGTGGAAAATACGCATTTTGTTAATATTCAGTTGCAGGCATTTTATCTTATTTCAATTTGAGTTTAATCGCTTCAAATGAGCAACTGTTTTTCTCAACTTCCTCTTCGATTAGGCAACCATACACTAATGTAAAGATTGTCTATGTTCCAAAACAGGCGCCGAGAACTGGGACTGCTTCCACCCAAATAATTACATGCTTTGTCGATCCCACGACAGCCTACGCACCAGATCGACCCCAAGCAGCAATTCTTCGGCCAAGGGCTGTCATCCCGGTACGGTTTGCCGCTATAACAACAACAACATGCTTCGTCTTCTGAGGGTATTATAATTCTTTTAAATATAACTTTGTTGAACTAACTGGAGAAACCTCCTTATGCTGACATGCTCCATGGCCCTAATTTTAATGCTAATTTTGGCAAAACAGCAATTTATCAGGAAAAACATAGAGAATTAACAGGGCCATTTAAAACTTCAAATTTCTAACGGCTGTAAAAAAAGTACTGATAATTGTTCCAATTTAATTTTCATTAAAAGATTGAACTTTGTTATTTAATAATGGAACACATTATCATTTAAATGACTAACACAACTGGCTCAGCAATACCTCATCCGATCAACTCCATTATTCAGTACATTTTTGATTGTTTCAGGTCAAATCACTTCAATGGCAACTTCGATTTCAAGTTTCAACACTTCAATTGTCACTGGATGCTTTGTGTAACATTTATCCTTAAAAGCTTCCCACAGAAAATAATCCAAAAGGCTTAGTGACAGTTCCAAGGTGGCCAATTGACATCACAATTTCGGCTAATTAAAGAAAAATGGCCCAATGATGCCGCCACACATCCACATCTAACAGTGACTCATTGTGGATACTTTGGCTTCTCAATAGTAACGTGTGGGTTCTATAAACCCCATATGCGCCAATTTTGCCAATTGGCATAGCCACTGTGATGAAAATCTGTTTCATCTGAAAACACAATTTTTTGGTAAAATTCTTTATCTCCGCCAAACAATCTTCAGCCCATTGGGCGAAGCGAAAACGCATCGAATGGTGTTCCATTATTTAATGACAAAGTTCAACCTTTCCAACAAAACCAGAAATTTGAAAAAAGTTATCAGTACTTTTTTTAACAGCTGATTCACATTAAAAATTTTAAATGGCCCTCCCTTTATTAGTGAAGCTCAGTGATTTCCCCCACTCACCTCGGCAATATGGGTCTTAAATAACAGTTTGTATACGTTAGTGTATTCTGATATACCTTAGAATGCTTCTTCTCACCGCCGAGTCAGGGATTGTCCCATTTGGCATTTTTTTAACAATCAAGCACTGTTATCAGGTAATCAGATTCTTTTGATGAAGTGTCAACATTATAAGAAACGCCCATCAACATATGTAACCGTAAGCGCCAAGGCCTTGACTGCAGTCAGAGTTTAGCATCTTGGAGTCCCAATGCCTCCCTTCCTTTTAGTGAAATCTGCATTTAGTTTCAAATGCTGGGTTCTGTTAAGGGCTGTCTGCGGTGTCGGTCTAATTATTCTTTATTTGCTTTAGACTGCTCTTTAAATTTACTTCACCAATTTTGGTATCGAATTTCTCAAAGCGGAGGTATTCAGCCTCTGGCTGGAGACCTAGCTCCGCACCTTCCAAGAATGTTTCTTGCCTACTTATAGATATATAAAGTTTTTCGCCTGTTGTCACTTGACAAAGGTAGGGACGCTAGACATCACTTACATACGTATGCTACTACCTTTCCACTATCAGATTTAAGGGAGCTAAATGTGTTGTTTATTTCCAGCAGACATATCAGTGAAGATGAAATCATACTTGCGCCGTACCCCTGAAAAACTTTTGTTTTTAATTTTAATTTAGCATGAATTGAATGAGCGATCACGTGAATTTCAGTCAAACCATTCGCCTTTAAATTTTTATCAGTATAGTGCACCCCTCATACAATTCACGGTTATCACGGTTACTATTTATATTTCGGGTCCTGGCAATACTAGTATTCCCAGATGCAAAATGGAACTTCCATTGGAAACTGACGTTTTTTAAAATAACTTAACTCAGAACGTTTTGTCATTTGAGGCTGAATTGTTTTGTAGAAATATTCATTTTTTTTCCAAAAAAAATGGAATTATCCCGTGAACATTTTCGTCCGATGATTTTTTACGATTTTCGGCGTGAGTTATCGAGACAAGAGTGTGTAAATCAAATTGTTCCGACTTTTGGCGATGAAGCACCATCAAAAACCACTGTTAATCGCTGGTACCAAGAGTTCAGTTTCGGACGCCGTTCGCTCCAGGATGAATTTCGTGGAGGACGTCCAACTTCGGTCACTTTGCCAGAAACCATCGATGCTGTGCGTGAACTGATTAAGCAAGACCGACATGTGACAAACCGTGAGATTGAGGCATCCTTGTTCATTAGTATGACAAGCATATATAAGATAAATAAAATCCCACATAATTTGACGAATGCTCAAAAAAAGGCTTGTATGGATTGGTGCAAAGAGATGTTGAAAAATTATAACTGCTGTAGCTCAAAGGCAGTGTATAACGTTGTCACAGGTGACGAATCATGGATCTTAGCATTTGAACCCGAAACAAAACAGCAATCGACCTTATGGGTCTTTCAAGGCGAGCCAAATCCAACAAAAGTTGTTCGTGGTAGAAGTACATCGAAGCAAATGATTGCGTTTTTTTCCGGTATAACCGGCCATGTTGTCACATTGCCTTTAGTGGAACGTAGGCCGGTCAATTCTGAGTGGTATACAACAATCTGTTTGCCAGCAGTGTTCGAAGAAATGAGGAAGATAATAAGATGAGGCGAATCGTGTTGCATCACGACAATGCAAGCTCTCACACATCAGCTGAAACGATGACTATTTGACCACTCAACATGTCGAATTGATGGGCCATCCACCGTTCAGCCCTGATTTGGCGTCGAATGACTTCTTCTTATTCCCTATCATCAAGAAAAAGATGAGTGGTCAACGTTTTTCATCGCCCGAAGCAGCTGTTGAAGCGTTTAAAAATCATGTTTTGGAGGTCTCTCAATCGGAGTGGAAAATTGGTTTGTGCGCATGCAAAAGTGTATTGATCTTAAAGGAGAATATTTTGAAAAACAATAAAACTATTTCCAATGATAAATTGTTGTGTTTTTATTGCCGGGCCCGAAATATAAAAAGCAACCTTCGTATAGGCCAAACTCAAGAATGCCAAAAAAAATACTGGCTGTGGAATACTGTGGAATTTACAAGTGCTAAAGCATAACTAAAAGTTTACTATCAGGTTAAAGCAAAATGAACGGCTAAAGGATATCCCGCGCCCATTTCAATTTCATAAGAGTAACAGTTTTTCAATATCAGATGAAGCACATATACAAATTAAGTTTTCCAATATCGATCACATACCAGTTTCTCGTCAATCTCTAGAGTAAAACCGGTGGAAAGTGTAACAGCAACCCACGGATTACGCTTCAAGTCGATTTGTTTAACTTTATTTATTATCATTTAACCGCCAAATGAATATTTGCAATTAATTTCAAAGGCTTGACTTTTAGGTTTCCTTGACTTTCATTTAGCTTGCATGTGTTTTATGTTATCTATCCGCAATTGCGTATATTTATTCAAGTACGAGTATATGAAAGCTGATTTACACCAATAGTTTCCTTTATGCAAGTGTTGTTTTTAACCACAAATCGACACAGCTCTCCAAAGGCACTTGGAACTTGCCCACTACTCGCTAATTAAATTAAAGTGAAATCAGCTATAGTATCTCGGATATTACTACGATACTTATTCAGCAAAAATGTTGTGTTATAAAATTATGCAGACCGTCAAACGTCTGCAGACACATAAGAAAATTTGATTGATACAACAAGTACACCTTTTTTTTGAATAAAAAAAAATTGCATGCATATTGAAGGCAGTACAATAACACTGTCTGGTCACAAAACAACACAATTTCATACACAATTATGTACAAACAGTGGAGGTCAAATTTTATTCGATAGAAAACATTTTCGAGTGTTTAGTGGATAATCGCGATCAATATTTAATATGGATATGTTTAAATCGCCATCACGTGTTGCAACGTTAATTAGTTCTTATTAAAATAGTTTTCGTTGTTTTATCTTTGGCCACCACAAGAATTAAAAGGTATATCATTAAATTTCTAATTAATATATATGTTTTCGCTAATTAATAGAAATCTAATCCGTTAATTTTTATCTGTCACGAAACCTTCAAAAAGAACGTTTAAAACAAACTTTTAATGATTGTTGCAGCTAATACAACTTTAAATCCCATTATTTTGTTTTACGACTTAGTGATTTTTCGTGGATTTTTAGATAAACTCCGCCTTTTTCGCTTGTATTCAGTTTTCAAGGTGTCGTTAAAATGATATTGCCTTTGCAATGACTCTCATAAATGAATAACGAAAGTATTTTAAATATGAAACTTGACCTTACTGTGTTTTAGAACCGAAAAATATATTTCAAAGTAATATACTTTGCGAAATTTTTTGGTGGCATACGCAGTTCTGCTTTAATGTTTTCTAAGTCGATTGATAAAAATTTTCATGAGATAGGAACAATTATTTGGATTATTTAAATGTCGCCGGGACATTTTAAGAAAATGGATTATATGACCACATCGATCCATATTCCAATACACTTTAAGAATAAAACCAAGGTTTGACAAATTTGAAATTTTTAATAGGATATAAAAAATGTACTGATAACTTTTTAAACTTCTGGTTTGAATAGAAAGGTTGAACTTCATTTAATTTAATAATGGAACACAATATCATTCATATGGCTACCACAACTCCGGCAGAACCTCGTCCGATTAACCCAATTTTTCAGTACATTTTCGATTGTTTCGGATCGAATCTCTTCCAGGGCAACTTCGATTTCATGTTTCAACGCTTCAATTGTCTTTGGATGCTTGCGTAACATTTATCCTTAATTGGTGTCCACAAAAATTAATCCAATGGGCTGAAACCACAGCTCCGAGGCGGCCAATTGGCATCACTATTACGGCTGTTTATTCGATTTTCAAAAACAGTGCGTAAAATATCGATGATGTGTGACATGTGACCCCGTCTTGTTGAAACCAAATGTCTTCCATGTCATTCTGTTGAATTTTTAGAAACCAAAATTCGTTGATCATGGTGTGGTAACGCAACGCTCACTGTAGACGGTACCGTCGGCTTCTTGCTCATTTTCGAAAAAAAATAGTCCACCGATGCCGCCAGCCCAAAATCCACACCAAATATAAGTAGTGACTCGTTGTGGATGCATTGGCTTCTCAATAGTCATGTGTGGGTTTTCTGAACTCCATATGCGGCAATTTTGCTTATTGACATTGGGTTATATACTTTAGATTAAAATTTGGCTTTTAGACTTTTCGACTACTACAAAAAAATCTAAAGTCAACTTTAGACTTTTCGACTTTGTAGTATAAAAAAGTCGATTTTTTCGACTTTTTTTCTTTAGAAAATGAAAATGCAATATTTTAAAATAATTTTTTTTGTAAAGGGTGTTTTTTTGTGCAATGGCCAAGAATTTAGCTTTGTTATAAAGATAGGGATTTGTCATTATGTTTTAAAAATAATTTAGGGCAAATGGTCATTGCGGCTGGCTCGAATAAACTGTTTGCAGCATTTGGGGCCGTCAGCAATGACGTGTCGAATATTCTCTTTCAGGGCCAACTAGTCCAGCGGTGTTCCATCGCACTACGCGAGGTAATGCGCTCACCAAAAGATTCCTCTAATAAATTAATTGTTTCGTTGGCTGTATGGCATGTTGCACCACAGGCCCACTACGCGAGGTAATGCGCTCACCAAAAGATTCCTCTAATAAATTAATTGTTTCGTTGGCTGTATGGCATGTTGCGCTATCTTGTTCGAACCAAATGTTGTCAAGATTACGGGCTTCAATTTCAGGTAGCAAAAAGTCCAATCATGGAGCGATAGCAAGCACCATTCACGGTAACGTCCCGGCCATCATCATTAGTGAAAAATATGGACCGATGATTCCATTAACCCATAAACGGCACCAAACCGTGGTTTTCTTTGGGTATAACGGCTCCTCTCGAAGCTCTTCTGATTGCTCTGTAGCCCAAATACGGCAACACCAATATATTTATCACCCGCTAAAAAAACATTATTTAAGAAAATAAAAGTGATTATAAACCGATTAACATCAGAAATTTCAAGTAATTTTTACATCAGTAATTTTCTAGTTTTAAAAACTTAAAACAAAGTTGATTTTTTAAAGCAGTCAATTTATATACATGAAACTACATGTCCTCATTGATTAATCTCAAAAAGATAATCATATTTAGTTTTATTGAAGATTTGGCATTTCTAGTAATTTTTTTCCAAATAGCAATCAAAAACAAAAGTCTTACTTTTTATCACATAACCCTTTTAATGACACGATTGTTTATTCCTCTGTGTAAGATAATAGCATAGTCTTCTTTTTTCTTTTCAGTCACACCTCGCAATTTTAAACAAAGATTATTGTATAACATTTTCAATAAATTTAGGGGTACTTCAAAATTCTTTTGATAAGTAAAAGTATTTCCCCTACGCAGTTTACAGCGGATTTTTCGCTTTGCGCTTTTATTGAAATTTTTTTTTCATAAATTTAAAGGTTTTCAAAAAAAAACTGTTTTAAATATCTGCGAGATACTTTTGATAAGTAAAAAAAGTTTATTTTTTTGTAACAATTTAAATTTAAATTTTCCCCTACGCAGAGTTTTTAGCGAGTTTATAAACAATTTTCGGCTTAGCGCTTTGATTGAATATTTTTTTCATAAATTTAAGGCTTTTCAAAAAACCCCGTTTTGAAATTCGTATCTGCAAGATACTTTTAATAAGTAAAAAAAGTTTATGTTTTTTGTAACAATTTGAAATTTTCCCCTACTCGGTGTGCTTAGCGGTTTAAATAGTTTTCAAACATAAAAATTCGAATAAAAATAAGCTTTAGAGTACGAGTATGTACTCTAAAAGTCAAAGCAAACAGGTTTTTGACCTTAGCTGAAATTTTCAAAATTTTGAGTTACAAGGGCAATGTGATGCTTAAGATTGTGGTTTTAATCATTTTTCCAATTTCTGGTATAAAAAAACCTTCAAATATTTGCAAATTTCACTGGTCCTTCCATCAAACGTAATGTCTGCCTAGAAAATAAAAGACTTTAGTTACGTCTTCTTCCATCTTCTAAACATTTCAAATCTATTTTGATGAATTTTCGTTAGCAGAAAGTTAAAAAAAAACATTTCAAGCGTCGAAGTATATATAATTAAGTTTTTATTTAATCTTGTTCTAATCTGATTAGGTTGTTTGCAATACAGACAAATAGACCGGGCCATGAAAATAAATTAATTTTCCTGTTGAGAAATTTTACCAAGTCAGAATAGGGGAACAGAATATTCAAGAACAGCTTTAATATGTGGTTTTACTATTAAGTCTGGATATATTCTTTCGTTTTGACTTTCGGACTTTTTGGGCCCGCTAGGATCCATGTGCCTTAAGATTTGAATTTAGGAAGATCTTAAAAATACATGTATGTTTTAAATACTCGTACAGAACACATCAGATGTAAAAAAATGGAATACCACAAGTTTCTTTCTCTTTACGAAATCGGTGTTTTGCAAAAATTTAGTATACGAGTATGTGGTATTTTGGTTCTTATATCCGTTAATTACTTTATCCAGTATAACAAAAGGCATATAAGAAATCTTTGCGAAAACGCCGATTACTAATTATAACTAATTCTAATTTCTTTTAAGAAAAAAAACGCATACAAAAACGAAACTCGTTATCTAAACTGTTTTAAACAACTTTGAGTTGTCGTCTGTCTATATTTGTAAGTGAACGTTTATTAGCAGTAATTAATAAAATTGTTAATAAATTTATGGGATAACTACGAGTATATATGTGACAGCGCATAGAGAAAGGGACCTCAGGGTAAAAAAAATCAATTTTCATTTTTTTTTTGATGTGGACAACATCTAAGCATCGAATGAGACCGATCCCATGCCCCAAAAGTGTTCCCTCCCAGGGATATGCGCGTTTTATGAAAGTGATGGTACACCAAAGATACACGTATTTAAATCTTTAAAATGTCTGTCATGAACAAAACTGGTTTTTACCCTTAGGTCGCTTTCTATTTTGCAAAATATGTATATTATTTATTTAAAGATAAAAAATGTTCTATATAAGTAATATATAAATTTATATTTGAGATTATACTCGTATTAATTTCAATATTTGAATAATATATAAGTAATTTTGTATCAATAATTATTAAAAAAACTATTGTTATTGTAAATATTATTAAAGAAATTATTAAAAGTTTAATTGAATTATGTATCTACTGTATGTGTATGCATACCGAATTTATGTTTGAATATTTATGCTGTATAGACATATTTATGCAGGAAATGCGAGAGTCGTTGTCTAAAATATATGAATTTATATTTCAGATTATATTAATTTCAATATTTGAATAACTTTAAAGTAAATTTGTATCAATACTTAATAAAAAAAATGTTGGTGTGGTTAATACTCGTATTATTACGAGGGCGGTTCGGAAAGTTCTTAGCCTATCAATGAAAGGGAAAAGTTAGTTTTTCAAAAAATTTGTATTTTTCAATATAATCTCCTGAAACTTCAATACACTTACTCCAACGCTTATCTAGCAATTCTATCCCTTGATTAAAATAGTTTTCCTCAAGGTCTTTAAAATAGTGGTTTACAACTGTAATTGCATCTTCATTTGAGGTAAAACGCTTGCCAGCAAGGATTTTTTTTAGATTTGGGAACAGGTAAAAGTCACTGGGAGCTAAATCAGGAGAATAAGGTGGGTGGTCAAGCAACTCGTACTTTAATTCGTTGATTTTAGCCATTGTTAAAACATTCTTGTGCGCTGGTGCGTTGTCTTGATGAAAAATTATTTTTTTGTGTTGTAAGCCAGGACGTTTTTCTCGAATTTGTACATTTAATTGATCTGAATTTATTGTTTTACCCTTTTGCAGATAGTCAATCAAAAAAATAACTTTGAAGTCCCAAAAAACCGTTGCAATAACCTTACCAGCCGATTGAATTGTTTTTGCCTTCTTTGGGGCACTTCCTCCAGCTTCAGTCCATTGTTTGGATTGTTCTTTTGTCTCTGGAGTATAGTGGTGGATCCATGTCTCATCAACAGTTATGAAACGACGCTTAAAATCCATTTTATTTCGCTGAAAACGATCCAAACAAGCTTGAGAAATGTTCATTCTTATGCGTTTTTGGTCGACTGTTAACAAGTCCGGCACCCATCTTGCAGAAAGCTTTTTCATCTGTAGTTCTTCATGCAAAATTAAATGGACTCGATCATTTGAGATGCCCATGATATGAGCTATTTCACGCACTTTTATTCGTCATTCATTTAATACCATATCATGCACTTTGGCTACAATTTCTGTTGTTGTTGCTGTTTTTGGACGTCCACTACGTGGTTCATCTTCAATGCTTGTACGACCACGTTTAAATTCAGCAACCCAATTTTTTACTGTTGCATATGAAGGAGCACTTTCACCTAACACATTCACCATATCATTATGAATTTCTTGTCCCGATAAACCTTTTTTATGTAAATATTTAATGACACCACGCATTTCTAATTTTTCCATTGTAAAAAAATCGTGGATGCGTCTCTTGTGAACACCTGTTTCTATATGAAGGAGTTGCCAGATCGAAACAAAATTTAACATGTGTTCATAGCAGAGATGGAAGTTTCCAAAACACTTATGTTTATACCGCGCTTTTTGTGCTAGGCTAAGAAGTTTCCGAACCGCCCTCGTAAAGATATTATACATAGTTTAATTGAATTATTAATAGTTTAGTTTATACCATAAGGATCCATGGATCCAACATCCATGCCCCTACTTTAGATGTTGAACGCATTTTCATGTCTAGAGCTCCTCGAATTTTTCGACAAACGGATTTAGTTGTTACAAATGTTTGGTATACAAGGTATACATATAGCGGAAATGCTCACTTGACTAAAAAAAACATGACTAATATAAAACAAACAAAACTTGTTGATTTGACTCGTACAACTATCGTACAACATATTTTTTTTTTAAATACAATGTACGGACCCTACATTTTGAACTCTACTGTATGTGCATGCATACCACATTTATGTTTGAATATTTATGCTGCATAGACATATTTATGCAGGAAATGCGAGAGTCGTTGAAAAATACTTTGTAAATATGACGTGCAAAATATTGTTACCTCATACCGTCATTTTAGCAATTTAAATACTGGTTCAAGTTGATTTTGCTGTTATCACCATTACTCCATCAACCGAAGAGTGGATATGAGATAACTACACGAACATACATAGGACATACGTTTTGTGGCCACTGGTTCCCGTATCTACGAATGTTCATAACGCCCAAAATGATATTGGATAAATACCGGTTGCCCAAAAACTAGCTTTCTAAGACATTCAATTCCTTCCTTTCCTATCGCTGAATCTCATACAAATGAATAGTGGATCAAATACATTTTATTGCAAAAATTTTCAATAAATCTTAACAAAAAAAATTCATGATATACAAAGTATTTCAATTGAGGGACACATACGAGTATACACTCGGAAGTAATTCGAAACTGATTTATGCGCACATGGGGAAGTGTTAAGTAGGTGATCTGATAAGGTCATGGCAAAATTTTTATAGCGAAAAAAAAATTGTCAATCCGTTTGAAAAACCATGAAATATTGATATGACTCTATGAAGTATTTGTATTCTCGGTCGTCGTAAAATTCTAAGACGAAGTAGCTCCGTCTTAATAGCGGCCAAATGAAATGAGGCAGGATCCTGAAATTTGCGCGAAATGACTTATATTTGTTGTTGTAGCGACATATAGTGCCGGGTGACAGCCCTTGGTCGAAAAATTCCTCCATCGGGTTGATCCGGTGAATAGAACCGGCTGTCGTGGGATCGTGGGACTTATAGTCAGTGTAACCGCTGACAATTTTGAAAAAGTATCACAAAAAGGGGATTTCATTTTTAGAAAAAGTGACACAGTTTTTCAGTGTTTATTTCATGAAAACTTGCTTACCAAGTAAGGTGGAAGTAATATAAAATGTTTAACGAATTTCATGCCATGCAATTATCAAATTCTTCAGGTTTTGAATCAATCCCCTTTTTAACTCTACTAATAGCGCTTTAACATACTTTAGTCCTACAACATCCCATTAAGGACTGTGCACGATTCAATTCTTATACTTACTGACCGGGACTTACTGCTTAACGCCGGTTCCGAACGGCTATTGCATTTTATAAAGAAGTCGACGGCATTTAAGAGGTGGAAAACCGCCGCTGAAAAATTTTAAGATGTTAAAGCTGGGTTAAATGGCATGATAGTCGTGCACACTTCCATCACACCACGGCAACCCACAACAGCGCTTTTAGATGATACATTTTTATAAATATTTTATGGCCATAAAGGTATAATTCAGAAAGCATCACTTAACGGCTTATCCTGCGGAAAAAAATATTCAGCAGAAGGTTGCATTTAAGAAACGGGGTTTCAAAAATAAATTTTAAATTGACTTGTCTGTACGAAATTTAGGCAATCCTGGATTAAGTGGTACCAAATGCAAATAGGCCAAAATTACTTCTATATAACCATTATTATAAACTGTGCGGAATAAACATTTCACCTTATAAATGTTTAAGCAAAAAATAGAGAATTGAGGCAATTTGGTGCGGAGGCTTTAACAATACTTGGACCAAAAAGGAGCACGGTTGGCTACTTATCCCTTAAAACTTCATAAAGATCGAGTCCATACATGGAAGGTCCTAAAAACTGTCCACCAACAAAAATTTTTTTAAATTAATTTAAATCGTTAAGTGTGGATACCTTTCGTATCTTTTATTATTATTTTTCTTAGTGACACCCATCTTCAGGAGATTGACGAAGTCAGTCTAAATATTGGGAAAAATTAAAATAATGTATTAAAAACACAAGTTTTTTTATTACATGACCTCAAGCCGAAAATAAGTAATAATAAAAGATTATCTAATATAATTTTTTTTTGTAATGGAACATTGGAATAGGTATACCAGTTTAAATTTATAATTATACGAAATTCACATTAAACAGGGATTAACCGGCTCAAGACCTCTTGCTTCTATATTTAAATAGGAAACAAGTTTTAAACAAAATGGCAAAGTGACATTGATTTTCGTGGCTGCACACTGCTTTTATCATGATTTCAGGTACGTGACAACCCTCTTCAGAAAGCTTTGCTGCAATTCTTGAAAGTAAAACCGAACTCTATAAGGCCAGAGTTCGGTTAAAACAAACGAGCTAAACATTATACGAAATTTTTAATAAATTTATAAATATGTGACGCGCAAAATAGAAAGGGACCTAAGGGTAAAAACCAGTTTTGTTCAGGAGAGCCATTTTAAAGATTTAAATACGTGTATCTTTGGTGTAGAATCGTCGACTTCACTTTCATAAAACGCGCGTATCTCTGGGAGGGAACACTTATGGGGCATAGGATCGGTCTCATTCGATGCTCAGATGTCCACATCAAAAAAAGAAAAAAAAATGAAAATTGATTTTTTTTACCCTTAGGTCCCTTTCTCTATGCGCTGTCACATATACGAAATTTATAATAAATTTATAAATATATAATAAAAATGTAATTCGATGATCATTAATACAAAAGTTATTATCAAATCCTTTCCTACCTCTAAACTCTTAATGTTATTGACAAAAGTTACATTTTTAGGTGTTCACATCATTACTTTAGTGTTAATAAATATGGTCCGATCGAATGTCACATTTTAATTTAGACAATTCTCCTAAATTTTGGTGAAACAAGTTTTTTTTTATATTTTGGAAACTTTGAAATTATGTATAAAATGCCAATGGCCACACGCAGAAAAAAAGTATGGTTGTTGTGACAATATTCGAAGAGGATCATACTATTGTTGGGTATATGGTTGTGGCACAACAATATTATGATTCTCACAACAATAGTATTATAAACACACAACCATACTATGATCCCCACAACCATATTATAAGCCACACTCAACCATTCTATTATCCCCAAAACCATATTATGATCCTCACAACACTATTATCCACGCAACCATATTACGGTCCCTACAACCATAATATGATTCCACTCAACCATACTATGATCTCCAATTTTTTTTAGGATTGGGTTATGTTATTATTCAACATTAGAGATTCTTATTAAGCATTTTTTTAAAATTAGTTCATAGGAAGATTTGAGACAATGTTTCTATTGAACATATTATTTAAGAAACAAAAATATATTCAAAAGGCAGTCAAAAAAACTTTTAGTTGCAAGCAGTGGTGACTGCAGAGGGTGAATGCTTCTTTACCATCCGAAGGCCCCATGTGATGAACGTGATTAAACCATGATCAATAATTATATACTAAAGTGCAGGCAGATTTTAAATAAGCGTGAACCAGTCGGCAGTAGAGTATTTCACCAAACAAAGTAAACACAATAAAAATCCCTCATACTGCCTTCCCATTGTTGTTTTTTTTTATAATGGGAAACAACATGCACTGTATACTCGTAGCGTGTGTGTGTGTATGTTTTTTTTAGTATACCAAAAAAAACACACACACACACATAGTCTTTAAAAACTGTTATGCTGTGTGCATAGACTCAACCATAGAGTATGATTGCCGTAATCATATTATTGTTAACGTAAATCTTTAACAACAATACTTTTGTCGCACCAACAATATTTACATGGTTGCTACAATCATAGTTTTATTTCTAAATTTAGAAATAATAGTATTGTTACATTTCAACAATATTATTATTGCCGCAATCATACTGTTGGCAAAATAAAATTCAGAAAACAATACTATGGTTGCGGCGAACATGCTTTTATTGTAGAGAACATATTATTGTAACCGTGACCATATAGTAACCATGTCTTTTCTCTGCGTGCAATGGGTTGTACCGTGCGTCAAGAAAATAAGGTTTTTTATATTGTGAGTAGAATATTTTTTTTCGCAAGTCATCTATAATTTTAAATCAATATCCTAATTAAAATAAATATTCTACAATTTAAATAAAAAATTAGCATATTAATTTCTGAGCGTCCGTCACGTTTGATTCTCCCAAAAATTACACTAACAAAAAACTTTAAAGACTGAAATTTTTTTTTTAATAAAGATGATGCTGTTCTGCAAGTCGATTTTGCGGAAAACTATACTCGTAGACTACACAATTTCCATCTCTCCGAAAGAAACCCAGCTGTATTTTCTATATAAGTAAAGGGTGAGCGATTTAACATTTTAAATCTCGTCTGTTCATTTCAGTAGGTCCCAAGTAACAATTTTAACTTGTGTTGCCTGGTTGCACAATGGTACAAGATCATTTGTTTTTACAAGAGATCAACTCTCACTCAATAACTTTGAGGTTTATTGCTTTCTTAAATTAATTGTAAAGAAACTTTAAAAAAGAATACTATTTCCAAGTTATTTACATTTTCTGATGGCTGCGCAAGTCAATTTAAAAACAAGTTTATTTTGAGTAGTATTCCTCAGAAGAATTTGATGTGAGCAGTGGACGGAATTGGAGCTGTTGTGAGGAGAAATATAAGGCAGATTGTTAAAGCTAAAAGTCGTATTCTTAATAAAGCCTACGACGTTTTTAAATTGGCAAAAATTCATATAAGTGGCATTTATATTCTATATGTATGCAGTATACAGCAGTAATACAGGGTGGGCGATTTAAAATTTTAAATTTGAATCGGCTGTAGAAAAAAGTACTGATTTTTTTTTTCAATTTTTTAGTTTTATTGGAGAGAATGAACTTTGTCTTTTAATAATTAAACTCAATATCATTTATATAACTACCTACTACAACTGGCTCGGCAGTACCTCATCCGATCAACCAAATTTGTCAGTACAATTTCGATTGTTTCGGGTCGTATCTCTTCTATGGCTACTTCAATTTCATGTTTCAACGCTTCAATTGTCTCTAGATGCTTTACGTAACATTTATCCTTAATGGATACCTTTAGAAGATAATCCAAAGAACTCAAAATCATAGCTCCGAGGTGGCCAATTGACATCAAAATTTCGCCTGATTGTTCTGTTTTCAAAAACAGTGCGTAAAATATATCGATGATTGCGTTGGCTGTGTGACATGTGGCTCCGTCTCGTTGAAACAAAATTTCATCCAGAATTTTTAGAAACAACAATTTGGCACGGCAGCGCTCATCGTTGACGGTTAAGGCGACTCCATGCTCATTTTTGAAGAAAAATGGCCCATTGATGCCACCTTTCCAAAATTTACACCAAACCGTGACTCGTTGTGGATGCATTGACTTCTCAATAGTCATGTGTGGGTTTTCAGAACCACAAATGCGGCAATTTTGCTTATTGACATAGCCACCGAGATAAAAATGAGCTTTATATGAAATCACGATTTTTCGGTAAAGTCTTTATCTTCTGCCAAACAAAAACGCATCGGATGGTCATGATGCCTCAGTTCTTGGAGCAATTGAACTGTGAGCCTACATACCGAGGTCTTTATGCAAAATTCTTCTTAAAGAAGTGCGAGAAATGTTAACTTCCTGAGAACGATGAGGAGTTGATGTTGATGGATGTTATTGGACATTCTCAGACACAGCAGCAACGTTTTCGGTTGAGATCACTGGACGAGAACGTACTTGGTTTGTCCAATAACGTTCCATTTTCATGAACTCGTTCACAAATTGATGCACATACTCAACTGAAGGCCGATCTCTTCTCGAAAACTTTCGAAGAAAATTTCCTACAGTTTGCGTTAAAGACTCACTACTTTGGAAGAAAGTTTTTTATATTTTCCAATTTTGTTCGAGCTTACTCGTATAGCTTCTAATTTTGCAAATGTTACACATAAAGCTGAAAATAAAAATAAAAATGAATGTTACTCTACCTTTTAAAGTCAAAATAATCGGTAGTTCAAATTTAAAATTTTATATGGCCCAGCCTTTACATAAAAGATAGATTTCAAAAGTACAAAGTTTTTTTTAGAAATTAGTAATAAAATTAAATTTTTGGTTCCATTCTAGATTTGATGCCCTGCCTCGCTAGAAAACAATTTAATATCCGAATTTTGTTGAACTCCATTCAAAAGCCTAAACTTTTCAGTACACCACTGTGCTATCATAGAGTCGGTCTGACTGTGGACTTTTATAATTGACATTCAAATTCCACAGCAGGAAACGAAATGTTTGTAAACGCAACAAAAAAGTGAAGATTACCAAAATTTAGTTGGCTCTAAATTCAGTTGCATGGGAGCAATTACAGTTCTTGTCTGCTTTAGCCTTAATTGAGGGTTAACGGCTTCTTAATTAATTGCTGTAGTTTTGTTTTATTCAGGCGCTTGTCACTGCCAGAATAGTGACAATGACATGTCAGACCATAAATTCCAATGGGTCTTCTGAAAAAAAACTTTAATGCTAATAAAAAAACCACCTTTTACTTTTCTTGATATTAGGCAATCCTCAAATACTAAAGAACACGCTAAATCGCTAAATTTGTCCAAAGACAATATGTATGTTTTCGCCGCCACTTCGGCGATATGGTCATTTTGTATTCGATTTGGGTGTTTAGTAACCAAAATCAACATTTAATGGAAAGCAAAATAATGCAACTCAATTCTCGATAGGCACCATAAAATTATGGAAACGTTTAATTAAAGAACCAGCCACAAAAATTACACTCAATTAGAGGCGATCGGGGAGGGGTAATGTTATAACTACTCTCATACATATGTAGGTACATTAGGATGGGTCGATTTGTAAAGACCAAACAATTGTCGATATTGTGCCATCGATTTTTGGGGGAAAAATCCACTACTTCATATCAAAATAAAAAACGTTTTCGAGGCGCCCAAATTTTAATTTTTTGACTTTTTTAAACTTTTACTTTTAAGGTTTTTAGTAGGCAATAAAAAAATATAATTTTGTTTTAAATATTGCCTTTCCAAGTTAGCATACCATACATACAAATATACATTGTCACATACATATAACATATGAGCGCGTGAATGCAGAAATACGACTGATTCGATTCTCTACCATTCTCTTAGTCGTATTTCTATTCTTATGAGCTCATATATTATATTCACCCTTATTCTGATTGTCGTCGTCAATTTAATATCAATATTACTTCGTTTCAATATAATATCACATCAACGCATTTTTGGTATTCCGTATCATTATTGTCTTGACGTTGACTGTTTATCGATAACTTCAATAAAAAAAATCACATACCTAACATTTTTGCATCAGATTTTGTATCTATTCATCCAATTGTTGAAAAATGTTTTTTTGTTTCTGATTCAAACTCTGATTCAAGTGATGAAGAAAATAAAAAGAAACTTATTTTACAGAGAAAGACACTGCGATATAGGTCTGATGTCATGAAACTACCAGACAACAAGTAAGTTTAAGGTTTAATTAATTTCCATTGGCAATCACAAAGTTTTCTTTCATTCAAGATTTCAGAAATACTTTCGTTTAAACAAAAATGCGTTTAATTATGTGTTGGAGGAAATTGCTCCTGAGATGGAAATTGGTGCCAGGTCAAATTGTGTATCCAACAGAATAAAGTTAGCTGCCACCTTATTATTTTTGGGACAAGGATCCTATCAGCTAAATGTTGGTAACGATTTTAACCTCGGACTATCGCAGCCGGTTGTTTGCAGAATACTGTCGGAAACTCTAAGTGCGTTGGAAAAGGTTATTTGCCCACTTTGGATTAAACTTTGACTTTGACCCGGATGGAGTGGCTCTTGAACTGCTCCCGTTCCTTGATGTTGAAGGCTCCTCCTGTTCCAGTAAAATTTCTTCAGAGTGAACAGTTGTTTCCATCTCTATAACTGGGTCAACACCGAGCACTTCAGTGACAAGTTCCTCATAAGTTGCTGCAACACCATGAGCTGATCCTTCAGGATTTATCTGTTTTTGAAACTGCAGCAGGTTTTCAACAGCTTCTTCTAACGGGCTCAGTGTAATATATTTATTTACACCGCCACCTGTTGCTCTCATCTCCGATTTGTTTTCAACCATTTTCCTTTTGACTTTGAACTTTAAGTCTCTCCAAACCTTAACGAAAATATTTAATTTTATTTATCTACAAAAAACCAGGGATATAAGTTAGTAACCTTCTGCCAGCCATCACCATCTCTACTCGGTGGTCCGGAAGCATTCAAAACACTTGCAATGTTCTCCCATTGCTGATTAAAGTTTGTTGGCACTGTTCCTCTTTTGAAACCTGTTGCTAAGGATGGATTTTTCTCCAACTCTTCAACAAGTTTTTGGAACTGTTCATTATTTGTAATTTTCATATTTGCACTTTTACTTTTGCTTTTGGTTTTTTTTTATTTTAACAGCAAACTTCTTAGTCGTTACCAAAAACTGCGACGACAAAAACAGAGTCGTATCAATTCAATAACAACGTCAATATCATTTAGAGAATACCGAGTTGTGTCAATAGTTGTCAATAGTTATCGAAAAACGACTACGCGAATACCAAGTATCAACAGTCGACGCAAGATGTCGTTGTTTTGTCTTGACGACGACAATCAGAATAAGGGTGATTGTATTGTATGTGGCAATGTATGTCACCTTGGAAAGGTAATATTTAAAAAAATTAAATCATCCAAAATTTTCCTACTAAAAAACATAAAAATAAAAGTTTAGAAAAAGTGAAAAAATTCAAATTTGGGCGCCTTGGAAATGATTTTTTTGATATGTCGTAGTGGAACGTCATGCCAAAAGCTATCGAAAAATCGATGGCACAATATCGACTGCTGAATCGACCCACCCTAATGTACATACATAAGTAATGTAAGTATGTAGTGTAATACACAAAGTTAATCGAAACACGTAGCGAGTCAATTATTTATTGAGATATCAAATATTTGGTCGACGGAAACGGAAGAAGCAGGGTGTGTGCGTGTAAGTTACTCTAAATCTCAGACAATTAAACCGCAAACTCTGTGACTCACACAAATTGATACAATTATTTAAGTGCAATACCATGTCAAATTATACAAAATCTCATGATATGGACTTCACGTCTGCATACATATTTATAAGTGTTACAAAAAGCAACGGCAATTCAAAATATTCTAGTACAATAAATCCACATTTCTAAGTAATGAATACAGTTTCGAAATAAGTTGACAATCTTAAAAACAGCAGCACATATTCCATGTTTTGTCGCAATTTGGCAAATTGCAAAAGAATTATTCAAGGAAAAAAAAGAATCATTTCTTACAAAAAATACAATAGCTCTCAACGCGGTTACGAGTTGGTCATACCAACTAATTGAAGGAAACGATTAAATTATAAGACGCTTGCAATTAATCGTTGACCACACCAATCACCTCAAATCAGTCCGAACACACGCATTTCGATGAACACGAAAATCAATCACATGCTTTTGAAAAAAATGTGGTCAGTACTTATAGGTTTTTTTTTAAAGCCGGCACATACTAAATTTCACACTTGCTTTCAGCAACTGTTGTCCGTTTCTAAATTGATTGCTGTTGTTGTGGGTTTGTTTCTCTACATTTAAAGTAGCCGCCACTGCGGTTAAATAAATTGTTGTAATATTCACGTTGTTTTTGAAATCTTTTTTTTCTCAAACAAAGCTTAGTGCAGTACAAACTCGAGCCGTACGCAAACGTATTTTTTTTTGATAAAGTCTGTTATGACAGATATGATAAATTGGTTCAAATGCATTTCAACACAGCATGTGTAGAAATAACAGCAAAATTGTTTGAGAGATTTAAAAGAAAAGAAAAAAAACGATGCAAAACACATATGGGCGTGTACGCAGTGTTGCCATTTTCTGGATAATTATCCGAAAATGGTATAATTTTCAACTTTTTTTTTTGAAAAATTTACTGTTGGATAAGTAACGAAATATCTGTTAGAGTTTGTTTTAGGTTTTTAGATCTGCTTTATAATAGGTTATGATAGGAAAAGAATTGATAGTAAACAACGTTGTGTTGTTGCATGTATGTCTGTCATCATATGTGACGCGCAAAATAGAAAGGAACCTAAGGGGTAAAAACCAGTTTTGTTCAGCAGAGCCATTTTAAAGATTTAAATACGTGCACGTAGAAAAAAAATATGGTTGGGGTAACAATATTCGAAGAGCACCATACTATTGTTGGTTATATGGTTGTGACACAACAATATTATGATCATCACAACAATAGTATGGTTTACACACAACCATACTATGATCCCCATAACAATATTATGGTCCTCACAACAATAGAATCATTCACACACAACCATACTATGATCTCCACAACCATATTATTATTCACATTCATCTATACTATGATCCCCACAACCATATTATGATCCTCATAACCATAGTATGTTTAACGTACAACCATAGTATGACTTACGCACAACCATACTATGATCCCAAAAATTGTTAGTAAAGACTGGAATACGTTGTTATTCAACAATAAAGAATTTTATTAAGTAAGTTATGTAACAAAAGGAGTGATTTATTTAACAGTAAAAAGAAATAATTTATTAAAAATATTTTAGTTATACTAATCCGTAGTTTTTTTTTGAAAAAAATTAATTTTTATTGCTATTAAAAAAAATTAAAAAATAAGGTTTTGCCGGTATGATTGCCGTAATCATGTTATTGTTAGCATAAAACCCACGAAAACAATACTTTTGTCCCACCAACCACATTTATATTGTTGCTACAACCATATTTTCAACAATACTTTTGTTACATTTCAACAATATTAATATTGCCGCAATCATACTATTGTCAAAATGAAATTCAAAAAACAATACTATGGTTGCGACGACCATACTTTTACTTCTGAGAACATACTATTGTTGCCGTGACCATATCTTTTCTCCGTGTGTGTATCTTTGGTGTACCACCACTTTCATAAAACTCGCATATCTCTGGGAGGGAACATTTTTGGGGAATGTAATCGGTCTCATTCGAAGCTCAGATGTTGTCCACATCAAAAAAAAAAATTTTTACCGTTAGGTCCCTTTCTCTATGCGATGTCACATATACGGTATATCACATCGTTCAAATGGCAGCTCCCAATTGTATTAATGACTCGGCCATATTGGGCGAGTCCTTATCCCGGTACTAGTATCTTCTCCTTAAACTGAAACCTAATTTGAAAGTTCAAACGAATTGATACACACAGAGAACAGATTTATTGCCAGAACGAATGTTGGTGGTTGCTCGTACTATCCATGTATTTTATCGTTACAACCGATTTTACAAAAAAATCCGACCACTGGTTCAGAACTTAGCAATTTTAAAATAGTACTCTCCGACCACCAATCTAAAATTTTTAAACCGCTGCCATTTCGCCCCTTGCATTTTCGGCCATAGTCGTAGATGGACATAAATTTATGAAATGAGCCAAGGGATACGCTGGTGAAATTTGTCCAGTCGTGAATGAATTAACCGGTATATTATTGGCTACAGGACTCTCTAAATTCTGTTGTCCTTACAACGAGCATTTGTAAACTGGGCCAACTGATGTTTAATTTTGTTGTATTCGGGTATCTGACCGAAATAATAGTTTTTTTACTTATATATTAAACGAATTTCCAATATTTATTCCGTTATAAGACTTAGGGTTTTTTTTTTAAAAAATTTAATTTTTTGTGCAAAAATCACGATTATAAATTCCAAAAAAAAATTAAAAACAATAACATAAAATTATATAATTAAGTTGAGGATATAGTTTGGAGTTTCTCGTGCAAAAAAGCCATAGTTTGTGGAAATTGGGTGAGAAATGGTAGAGCTACACGTTGTTTAGTGGGCGTAGAAGTACAGTGCGACGTGATTATATATAAGTAAGTACATGACTCTATGCTGGGTGCTTTACAAAAAACAATCGGCCGTAGGTAGGCACCCCTGCTCTAGGGTTAGTAAAGGAGTTACTAAAATGCTGAAAATCGAACAGTTTACCAGGACGTGTACCTCTACCATTTGTTGCCCAATTTTTATAAACGATAGCTTGTTTGCTCGAGAAAGTCCAAACTTTATCTTTAATTTATTTATATAAGTATATTTTTATAATATTGTTTATATATTTTTTTTTAAATTTATAATCGTGATTTTTGCACAAAAGATTAAATTTTAAATGCCTCTCACGTCAAAACTATTGAATTGATTTTAATACCTTGTATGAAAAAGTTTTTGAAAATTTCCTTTCATTTGAGACCACTCTTGATGAAATCGGTAATAGCGGTAAAAAAGCTGAGACTTCTCATATAAAATCGTAAAAAAAAACCAATAATTCTATCTTGAAAACTAATTAGAGTAAAATTTTGTAAAATTAATTTTCGTGTTAAGAAGGGCAAAATCTATAGGAAAAAAAATATTTAGAACTGTAGACCAGGAAAACAATCATAATTTGTAAAGTCGTGTTATTTAAATGAAGTAAAAAAGGATTTTTAAACCTAAATATTTCCGGGTGCTCAGGGGTAATGTAACACAAAATACCACAAATGAATTCTTGAAGTCTTGGCCACAGATGTAATAAAAAATATATACTTTCATATCGGTTATATTTTGTAGGTTATAAAAAAAATTGGTAGAAAATTTTCAATTAAATTTAAGGATAATCCGATTTTATTTTTGACGATGTATGCTAAAATTATCATAGTAGTAATTTAGTAGAACATTCTAACCTACAAACGACCATTTTTAAAAACATTAATACAATTTCTCTAAAAAAAAAAGGACACGGCCTAAATATAATGAATTAGACCACATTTTTCACTTTTCTTCATTATTCCGAAAAAAGCTAGAAAGGAAAACTTCAATCTTAGAGATAGGATGTAAAAATGTTTTATGAAAAACAACATCTAAAAAAACTAGGTTTCTTAACTACAAAGAATTTATTTTTTGTCAGCACCAATTATTGGTATCATACTAACATGTACTTCATAATTGGTGGCTTGTCATAACCACCAGTTGTGACGATTAGTAATTGGTAGGATTAATCGTAATATTGTATCTACCATATGATGGTAAGTCGAACCACGTAACCATCAATACTATTAAATGTTGGTGATTGCAATAGAAAGTATGTTTATCGAATCTTATATTTGAAGTTCGGACCGAATTTCAACTGTTGTCTGTCTCTGTGCACGCAGAAAAAAAATTTGGTTGTGGTAACAATATTCGAAGGGCATCATACTATTGTTGGTTATATGGTTGTGGCACAATGATCATCACAACAATAGTATGGTTCACACATAATCATACTATGATCCCCACAACAATATTATGGTTCTCGCAATAAAAGAATTATTCACACACAACCATACTATGATCCCCACAACCATATTATTATTCACACTCAACCATACTATGATCCCCACAACCATATTATTATTCACACTCAACCGTAGTATGATCCTCACAACCATAGTATGACTTACACACAACCATACTATAATCCACAAAATTTTTGTTATGTTGTTATTCAACAATAGACATTTTTATTAAGTTTTGTAAAAATACATTGAACTCTTAATAACAGGAGTGATTTATTTAACAGCAAAAAAAAATTATTAAAAATATTTCAGTTATACTAACCCGTAGTTTGTTTTGAAAAAAAATAATTTGCATATAAAATAACATTGTCAAATTAAAAAAAAATTAATTTTGCCGGTATGATTGTCGTAATTATATTATTGTAAACGTAAAACCCATGAAAACAATACTTTTGTCCCACCAACCATATTTATATTGTTGCTACAACCATGTTTTTATTTCTAAAGTTGGCAATAATAATATTGTTACATTTCAACAAAATTAATATTGCAGCAATCTTACTATTGTCAAAATGAAACTCAAAAAACAATACTATGGTTGCGACGACCATACTTTTATTGCAGAGAACATACTATTGTTGCCGTGACCATATAGTAACCATATTTTTTCTCTGCGTGTGTGTAGTTGTGCCTGACAATAATGTTACAACTTGAAGTCATTTGCCTTTGAACGATAAACTAGATGCATCCCTGCTTATTATAATTAATTAAAAGGAAGAACGCGTAGACAATTTTGGCAGTTATGGAATATTTCCTACTTTTTCAATGTATTAAAATAACACATACAATTAAATTAAGCCTCTTTAGAATCGTTTAATCTAATGTCGAAGAAATTTTAAGAAATTAATAATAAGACCAATAAAAAAGTCCTTGGGGTTTGGCAATAGAATCTTAGCTCAATGCCATTATGATCGTCGAGCTTTGAGATTCCCACTGTTCTCTGAGACATGTCCAACACCAGGAATATAGAGGCACTGATATTATTCTGTTGACAAGTAAAAACGTTTCTTTATACGACACACTTCAATTTATAAAAAAAACTTGAGTTCTTGAAATAAATATAAACAAAAAAAACTATTCTCAGGGAAAGTAGGATAAATCTACTATTTTCATCAATTAAGTAAAATTTAATCGATAATCGAAATAGGTTTTCATTTTCACCTTCAATTTTTCGATGAGGAAAATCGAAATGAAATACAAAAGTTGATCGGTTGGTCGAACCAAAGACGATAAAGTTTACAAGATGGGCGAAATGCTTCTTCTTTTCAATATCATAGCAAAACAACACTCAGCCACATAAATTCTGTTTTTTTTATCCACTTTCGTTTGATCACAATCATAAGAACTCAAAAAAGCCAAAATTTAAATGAAAAAACAACTTTCCCAAAATAATTGTTGTTTGTCAAATTCTCAAAGAAGAAGCTTATCGCCCATCTTATACAATTTATCGTCTTTGAGTAAAAGTAGCAGAAACAAACTATTTACGACAAGAAGAAAAATTTATTCGATAATCGAAAAAGATTTCTGTTTTCACCTGCGACTTATCGATTAGGATTAATTGGATTAAAGATTGCATGACCCTGTACGATATTTTATTAATGTTCACGCATAATTTAGCGGAAGTTCTAAATTAAGTCGTTCGGAATATATTTGGTAGATTTACTTGACGATGGAAAATCGAAAACCTAACAACGTTGTGGTCCAGGCAAATGGACCACCACAAAATATTTCGATTTTGTTTGTCAGTGTTGCATTCAATGCGTGCGAAAATGTCGCACTTTCTGCACTCACTCCAGTCTCCGGTATAGAATGTTACACCATAAAACAGCTGTCATCTACAGTTAGGGTTGCCAGATGCCAAATGCAAGAAATCGGGACATCCAATAGTAAAAGTCGGGATTTCTCGGGATTTCTCAAAAAGGAAAAAGGGTTTTATTAACAACAAAAAAACAGTTTTATACTGACATACATGTTTATAAAAATAACATACAAACAATAAAACGTAACAAAGTGATTTATATACACACTGTAAACTTAAACTAATTTTGACATAAATACTTCGAATTATTTTTCACAGCGTTGACTAGTATTACTCCCTCGTCAGTTGTCAAAAATGTCTGGAATTCCTGACAATTCATATCAATGTTCAATCTTATGATTAATTCAGCCTTTATGAGATCAAAAGACATTCTATTTCTGTCTTTGGTATATAAATTATTTAAAATACTAAATACTTTTTCGCAATGAGCATTACTTATGGGTATGGAAAATATGAAAGGGATCAATTTAAATAAATTCAAGTGGTTTTCTTTACCACATTTAGCAATTCTTCATAAACAGCCCGAAGACTACAGTAGTCGCTGTAAAACATATCGCTATCAATAGCATCTGAAATTTGTGTTGTCGTTTGTTGCACAAAATGTGGTGCTGTCTATTTGGTACTTTAACTTTGCAAACTTGAAAAGTCGGGATTTTCCCCTACATTATTTCAATACTCGGGACTCGGGACAATCATAGAAAGTCGGGATAATCCCGACGAATCCCGAGCGTCTGGCAACCCTATCTACAGTGTTGTATTTTCAACTCACCCAAACCAAATTAAACGCGTATATTCAAAATAGGAGTAAAAGCAACGACGCAGTTGTTTAGGTTAAAACTTTGTTCACAAATAGAACCTATGTTTGTACATATTTTCTACTTTACGCCTAGTATTCACCTAAAACGAAATTTTCGCTAAATACATGTATCAATTTACCATTGGTGAATTCCGTTTAGATATTTTCGTTTGGTGTATTTGGTGGCGGATTTTGCAACTGTTACAGGGATGATTATAAGAGTGTTGACTTTTTTCACCATCTGCAAACGAAAACTATTATAATTATAAATATCTGGCATTTGCAAAAAAAAAAAAAAAAAATGTTGCGAAGTCGTTTTTGAAGATCTTGAAATGCATATGATTAAAATAATTTAACTAAAAATGAATAACAGCTGCTTCTTCTACACTACAATTCTTTCGTGTAGAGATAAATGCAAAACTTCAAAGCGAAAATTTCGTTTTAGGTGTATACTAGGCTTTAAGATTTGCACTTAAATATGTTAGATTGTTAGCAGTAAGTTTGAAATTAATGTCATAGAAGGCCACTTTTAGTCAGGAAATATTTTGGCATCAATGCAAACCTGCAGACATGTATGTAAATAAAAAAAATACTGGCGTCTAAACATTTAATTGATATTAAAATCCTACTCATTTTTGGCGGAAAATTATGATAGATAAAAAAATTTGGAAATCAAGTTTCCATGTTTTTTCCTACCAATAAGTGACAACATTTTAAAAATTTTATTAAAGTCTGTTTATTGAACCGAGACGTCGTAAATTAAATTCGTTACAAACAGTGATTTCAGAAGAACATACCAATGCCTAACGATAAAAAGGCATCAAAAGATGGCAAATGGATAACCATCAAAAAAGAAACACGGTTTCTATACGTAAATAAAACTGATAAATTATTGAATTTGCTTGCGGAAAACATGGCTTAATTTACCGACCATTAATTAAGTAACAGAAAGGCTTTGCTATAGTCGCTATGATTTGCGAAATGTATTTGACTTGTCTGCATGACTACATTAATATACCCACCCACATTGGCGTGAATAGACACACAAAACACGAACGAACAGAATCGATAAGAGTCTTTGAAAACTTTGTGTGCTTATGTGTATAATAATTTCAAAATTTATCATCGGCTTAAGTTGTTAACTTACATCTGCATGTGGATATTGGTAAAAGTTGCCTGATAATGGCTTTAACAGGGTGTTTCAAAATTATTAATCAAAATCATTCAAAAATCGGTCTACGCGGAAAAACAATGTCCTTTTAAAGGGACTAAAGATACCTCGGCAAAGTTTAAGTTGCCTGATAATGGCAAGTTTTGGAAGTACGAACCACCTATGTTGATATTGGTGCAGGAATTGGCTCAGTTAAAGAGGGTATTAAAAATTATTCGTGAAAATTATTTAAAAAACGGTTTAAGCGGTTTAAGATTTTCAAGTACGAATCAACTATGTTGGTATTGGTGCAGCAATTGGCTCAGACCCAGCCAGCATTTGGATGATTGAATTTTCAGCAGTCATCTAACTGGCTCATTTTTGACTACTTTCGGTGATTGAAAACTAAGTTTTCATGTATTTAAACAAAAGAAACAGTCAAATATGACTATTCTTTATGATTGAAAACTGAAGATATTTTTTTAATCATTTTCTGAGTCATTATTGATTACACTAGATGACCAAAAAATGATAATAACAAAAATGTATTCTTGGCTAAAAAAAATAAATAAATATAAATCATTTTTTACTCATTATATGTTTAAAATATGATCTACGTGCAGGTGCTATCATTTTTTGGTAATTATATGAAAGAAAACTGATGTTTGTGTTTTATTAAAACAGTTACACCGGGACTTTTATATCAAGTTGAAAATTTGAGAAGTTGAAATAAAATTTATATTCATTTAGTTTTGTGATTCATAGTGAGAAGTTGTGGTCTTAAATTTGAGACATTGCCTTTTATGTTGAAGGATGATTTGAACGCTTTCAATAGTGAATTGGAGAAAGACAAAGAATTTTTGGATGATTTTGTAAGTATATTGAAACGATGTATTCCTTCCCATATTTTTATGTTACTTTTTCTTTTGATTTTTTTTTGTCATAGAAAAATTTTATTGGAAATATTGGTGGCGATGGACAGACGCAGTTCCTTAGAAGTTCCATAAGGAAAGTATTTTCTGATGAATTGGCTTCTCAATTCAGTTGGAAGGGAACCAACGAAAAACCAAGCGCTGAGAAGTTGTTTATTACAACCATAGTCATAAGTAAGATTTATATGAATTTAAATAACAATATGATTTTGTATTTAATATGTTTTGTTACAGATATTTGCCACCAGAAGTATAAAGCTGAAGCGAAAGAAATTAATGGAATTCTCCAACAACACTTTGTGCAAGCTAAATAGCGCCTGCAAAAACGTAAACGCCAATGTAAAAATTAGTTATAGTTTGTATACATTAAGTTTTTATTTTCTGTTTTGCTTTTTTAACTTAAATTCTATTTAACTTTTTTTTTTACTTAAATTTAATTAACTTTAATAAATGTAATTAAAATGGAATAGAAATAAATTAATATTACAAAAAAAAATTGATTTTAAAATTATTTCACATCCAATCATAAAATGAATTATAATTATAGCAATATCTGACTATAAAATTGGGCCGAAAATGATTTTAAATATAATCAAAAAATGATTGTATATGACTTCAAATATGATCATAAAATGATTTCAAATATTACCACAAAACGATTGCCAAATTAAGTAAAAAGTTATATCAAATACTCGTAAAACCTGATTTAAAGCATAAATCATAAACTATTCTGTAGGAATAGTCATTGCAGGGTACCGTTTCCTCACGACTGGAGAGTAACTTACGACTAAATAATGAGCGCATATTCGATTGTTTTAATCATCTAGAAGAGTCAAATGTTACTCATTTTTGTTTAAAATTTTCACGAAATGCTGGCTGGGGATTGGCTTTTTTCAGGGACTAAAGGTGCCTCGAAAGAAGTACACTTTTCTGAGTACATACTTGCTTAACATGTCATATTTCAATGACTTAACTTGAGACAACAAAATATTTTAAAAGGTGTATGTTGCTGGACGTTTCGGGAATTGTGGGCCAAAAACCAGTACCTATGAACCTAAGACTACGATCTGCTTACAATATGAGCTCGTATGTATGGACCATCGAGGAGCCCTATTGTAACTATTGTAACATCATGCGACCAATGGGCATATGAGTATTCAAATTTAAGCAAATGGCACAACGAATCCAAATATGGATTTATTTTAAAGATTTGGCTGTAACTTGGATTGACCCAACAAATATTTTTATTGGCCAAAAATAATTAAATTAAACATATTTACTTGCTTATCCAATTATACATTAGTTTTAATGAATGTGTTAATGGATCTAATCGCCTCAAATTGCATTGCTAATGCATGTATTTTTAGTTTTTAGGAAGATTTGGCTTAGGCTTAAACTTGGACCATACGATCTACAGGGTGGGCCATACAGTTTAACACTTAAAATTTGCAACGGCTGTAAAAAATACTGATATTTTTTTAAATTTCTGATTTTATTGGAAAGGTTAAACTTAAAACCAAATGTTGTGTCTATGTCATTCTCTTGGAATGTCATTCTCTTTTTGGAAACAAAAAACGCTCACCAGTGAACGAAACTGCGTATACTTGTAGGGACATACATACTGTTACACACGTTTTATGCTGTAAAATAAAAAGTACTGAATGTTTTTGGACCAAATATTTTTTAATATATTTATGAATGTATATTGTATCCAAAAAGAATATACTTATTCGATATTTCGCATTTTGCTTTTACACACGCCTTAAGTCGCACTGGCCAATCGTCAATAGCTGCATGAACCTCGTCCATTGGAAAATTGGCCACAGCTCGAACCAAAGCAGTCTTAAGAGATCCAATGTTGGGGTATCTTTTGTGACAAACCTCGTCCTCTAAAACCGTCCACAATTTGTAATCCAATGGGTTCAAATCTGGACTGTCTGAGGGTCATTCTTCAGAGGAAATGAACGCTGGCAAATTGTTTCGAAGCCAGGCCTGGGACCTTTTAGCCTTATGGGCCAGCGCAGAATCCTGCTGGAAAGTCCATGGCTGGTTTTGGAAAAGGGAATTGTTAAGAGGCTTCACAACAGCTTCCAAACGGTTTCTTGGTAAACTTTGGCCGATGTTTTGACTCCTTGTTCGCAGAAATGCAGGCCAGTGGCCCCATCGTAAGAGACACCCCACCAAACCATGACTGAAGCTGGGTGATAACCCTTTTCCACCCTTGGGATCAGTTCAGATGCTTCCTTAGATGACCGGGCATACACTCTATCATTTTGCTTGTTAAATTTTCCTGAATTTCATTTCAACCATCCACAAAAATTATGATTTGTGAAGCAAATACTTAGAAAAGTGTACCGAGGTATATTTAGTCATTTAAGGGTAAACTTTCCCCCCTGACGGATTGTCCATTTACAATCCCAAACTGCTTAAGACCATTAGTTATTATCATGCTAAATTTCAGGATCCTAGGTGATTAGTTTGACAGCTATCATGCATGCAACATACTCGCACAAGGACGGTTAGATCGACTTAAATTTTAACGCCGATCTATACTTTCTATGGTCCTTATATGGTCTCCAATCAACGAACGTGTTCTTTTAGCAACTGGCTTAGGAGGTCGCTAACGCGATTACTTCTCACCATTGTAAAAGAATAGTAAAATTATTTTACTATCAGAAAACTATAGACAATTTGCGTAAATTCCCGTTTGTTTGAAATAATTACCATTTTTGGGAAGACAGTTGTTAACCTTTAGAGAGTTTAAGCGAGTTCGGTTTTTACTCCCTTATATAAGTGGTATTTCTTGAATAACACTTTTTCTACAAATGACAAATTTTCAAATCAAACGCTTTATAATGCATAAAGCCAATCAGTTCTTGTATATATTTCTGTGTTTCAAAAAAAATGTTCGTAAAGTTTTGAAGTTATCGCCTAAGCGACCTTTTACTCTTTTCATAGGCCTATAGCAACCTATACCTAATACGAGGGCTGCTATATATATTTCTAACCTAATAACAAAAATGCGAATATTTATCATTAAAAATGGTTTTTATTGTTTTTCAAAGTATTCTCCAGCATGATTTATACTTCTGCACTTTTGCATGCGCTTGTCTTTAGCTTTTCTTCGAAAACCCACACGGTCGATTGTTGTTTTGTTTCGGGCTCAATTGCATAGATCCATGATTTGCCACCTGTGACGATCTTATAAACGATTTTTTATGCACCGCGATCGTATTTTTTCAAAATTTCTTTGCACCAAGCGACACACAGTGTCGTGATTTCATACAAACGGTGGCCAAAAATAGAAGGAGTTAACATAGAAAGATGAAAATTGGTACACATTGCTTTTATACATTGGAAAGAAAAAAAACGAAGTTTTGTGAAAATCGGTCAAAGGACTCGCCTACCTCCCATATATCCTGAAACGAAAAAAGCTTATATTTTCCAAAATTGTTGTTGGAATTGAACTATATTTGACTCGATTTGTCTCTAATATATTATTGATAACTGTGTTAAATTATATGCAATTATCTCAAAGGACACGCATACCTCCCATATATCCTCCCATATATATAAGTTTATTATATTTAATATAAAATTATATTGGTCTTTAAGC
Source organism: Hydrotaea diabolus (assembly GCA_963513945.1). Classification (NCBI taxonomy): domain Eukaryota; kingdom Metazoa; phylum Arthropoda; class Insecta; order Diptera; family Muscidae; genus Hydrotaea; species Hydrotaea diabolus. The sequence continues at coordinate 210,841,763 of OY740716.1, forward strand.
AAAATATTAAAAAAGCAGTACAAATTTTATATTAATAACAAAAAGATTTTATTAATAAAAACAATATCTTTATTTTTAGTTCCAGACATGCGTATATCTTATTTACTATTATCATCGCTTTCATCTTCAAATGTTACAACATCAATACTATTGCATAAATCATCCTCGTATACTATGCTTTCATCTTCCACAAAAACAAAATCCTTTATTTCATTAAGATCGTATCTTTTTATTTTTTGACTGTTCATCGAAATATCAGGCTCTGACTGCAGAATTAAGTAATGTATTAGATCCCTATTGGAGTCAACTCTACTCGTCATTCTTGTATGCCTCAATCTATTACTTCGAATTACTTTGTGACAGGACTCGATGGCTTTCTCTGATAACATTCCAATTGGTACATTGGAGTACTTGATGTAACTAATACCTTGAACTAAAACTTTGTGCACAGTAACAGGCATGTAGTACCAGGGGTATAGCTTAATATATAAAATAAATGTTTCCTTTAGTAGCTTTTCAAAGTTTGTCACATTTATGTGCAGTCCACTAGACAATGTTCTTAATATAACAGAAAAGTTGTTTATTAAAGTTTTATCAACACCTGTTATCTGAGCCGCCTGTTCAATATTTGAAAAGAAACGTCTGGCCGTGTTTCCATCGTTCGAAGTGCCATATCCTGTTTTAATCATGTCTACAATAAGCCCCATTTCATCCTTGAATTTTTTTGAATCCTCTTTATTTTCCGTCACTACTCGCTTATTTTGTTCATCCACTATACGCCATGACTTTATGGGTAGTTTATATGCAATGTGAATAATGCATTCAAAAAATTTGATCCACGCATGTAAGGTCGATAACCCATATTTATAGCAATTTTCGTTGACATTTCTTTCAAGAACTAATTCGGTATTCATTTGTGTAGGTTTAGCTCCACACAAAACACAAGTCGCACAACTCTTATGCCCATGTATAGCATTTAACACAGCCCCGTCGATCATCGTTAATTTTAGGCGATACTGAACTTTAATTTTCTTTTTATCATTATTATAGACATATGTTGTTAATTGTTCAATTTCACGATGAATGTTGTCTTTTACTTTCACTATAAGCTCAGAATTTTCTTTAGTAAATACAATTTTCAGAGGTCTACATAGCCGAAGAGAAGAGTGTCTGTTGTTTTGCCACAAAATTTTTTCATTTTTGTCTTCCATGATACGCAATGGTACGAAAGATGCAACAAACAAAAATTCGTCAGTAGCGTCTTGGCTTTCAAATTTTTGTTTGTATATGCTATGGCCGCTACTGCCATCAAATCCCCACTTGCACTCTAAAATAACATTATTTTCCGCACCAAATTCCAACTTATTTAAAATGCTATTTGCGGTTTTATCCAAAATTGCCTGTAATGGAACATGTGCTTCCGTTTCTGAAACTTTAATTCCATCTGGAATTAATTTTTTTTTGCTTCTACGATAGAATAATAGGACGGAAAACAATTTTTATGCACAGCATTCACAAAGTTTCTCATCATATTGTATTGCCTAAAAGAGAGATCCATATCCACGTACAATGCGAGGGTTTTTTCCACTGAAATAGTTCCACTGTTACTTGTTTCGGAAATTTTTTCTGCTGCTTTTGTAATAGCTTCTGCAGATGTTGACGCATCAAGTTCATCAACACGTCTTCGCTTAGTTCGATGTGATGCTTAGTCGAAAGACAAACGTGGCCTACCTTTAACAGAACTTGAACTTGGTTCCTAAAAAAACAATAGAGTTGTTTTATCTCTGATTGATGCCAAGAACTGATAATAACTTACAGCAGAAGTTGGATCCCCATGCAATATTTCACTATACAACCAGCTACTAACGGCTTTTTCAAACGAAGCCTTTTTCCGTCCATATTTTTTCCAATTACTGCTAAATTTCCAAAGCGTAAAGTGAATTTGTTTTTTCCTAGAGTCGTCTAATTCTCGATCCAAATGATTTTCCACAAATTCTTTTATTTTACACTCGATTATGGAGTTTTTGTTGTGCTTCACCTCTAACCATATATTAAATATTTCGCGTATCTTCAATGGAGTAGACACTGAAAAATATTCATAAAAAATAAAAGAGCACTCTGGCGCAGTTGAAATTTAGATATGTTTAAATACACACTATTGTGAACTAAATATCCAAAAATCCGACTCGTGGACTAAGAAAAATAAAGTACATAATATGTATCATTACATTTAATTTGAAATTGGAATATTATTAAAATTCAATAACATCTTTGGATGTGGATAAAAAGCACGTCCATTTTTTTTGCTGATATTCAAAAAATTTAGAAACTGAATTTAAGTTAAATGGTCAATAGTTACCTTTACGCTTAATGCGTAATGTTTTGATAAATGTGAGAAAAATTAATATTTGATACACTCTGTGACCAATAGCTCATTGAGCAAAGTTGATACAGCCAAAAAAACAACCAAATATTTATATTTCTTTTGTAATTCTTAAATACATAATCAGATAATTATTTTCCAGCATTTTCTTAAGATAAACTTCCAAATAAGGAGTTATTTGTCAGTTTTGACAGCAATTAATAAATTACAGAACACCCTGTTTCACAATGATGCCACATAATCATCAATTTTTATAACGATGCTGTCACATAATTGCTAGTTTCGCGGACTACCCGGTAAATAACAATAAACAAAAAAACAATCCAAGAAACCTCACCAAATGGTATAAAAATAAAATTTTTGATATTGGAGCTTGTTTTCCTTCGACATACTTACACTCGTAAATTTATTCAAACAAAGACATTTGTGATTTAATTCGTAATAAATATGTAATACACCAAAACATTAAACATATTCTGTAATGCTATTTACCGAATTCGATTTGCTTTGAATTAATTCATCATTTCTCAACCGCTTTATGCGGCGAGATAGCCATTAAAATAGTAACAAGAGTTTTCAAACGTGTTTGCAATTCATAAGCGCATAAGTGCATACTTGAATCGTACATGAATAAATATTCGTTCATGGACATACTCAATCGCCAGATAAAAGTATTGGCCCATTTTTTCTCTCTTTATTTTCATTTTTCTTATTGCAATTATTAGCCATATATGGCCGTAACGATCATAAGCCAAATTCATTGAGTGACGTGGACCATAATGCACATGACATCATCATATTCAGCGATGGGTTACACTTGGCAAAAAAATGTTCGAGCAGTTTTTATAATTGTGCGATGTAACTTTGTGAGGAACAGAAGACATACGATAGTACGACTCGCTATAGGTATGTTGAAAAGTTCAGACTTAGAAGAGAATACGATACTAAGTTTGCGAAGACATAACCTTATGAACCCTTCACCATGGATTCGTCATTGAAAGAAAAAAAAACCATTATATAGGGTGACCTAGAGGTATTTTTCCAGAACAAAAAAAAATATAAAAATTCAAATCAAGTGTGTAATCTTTATAGGTAATTTGGACATTTTATGGCATTTATTTTTTGAATATAATTTTCTACGCCTCAGGCTTTTCACTCTGAGGGTCCAATTTTGGATGACTCGTTCGATCATTTCGACCGGTAATCTGAATCGTAGCTGGTTTGTCAGCATGGACTTGGACGTAACCCCAAAGAAAAATGTCTAAAGGTGTGATATCACTCGATCTAGGCCAAAACGTGAAATTAGCTGCTTTTCGAAATGACCTCTCAATAGATCCACTGTTAAAGCAGCTGTATGGTAAGTGACACCGTCCTGTTGAAACCAAGTGTCGTCAAGATTATGGGTTTCAATTTCAGGTAGCATAAAGATCAATGTCATGGCGCGATAGGGAGCACCATTCACGGTTACGTTCCGGCCATTATCATTTTTGAAAAAATATGCACCGATGATTCCACCAGCTTATAACCGCACCAAACCGTGGTCTTCTCTGGGTATAATGGCAGCACTTGAACCTCTTCTTGTTGCTCTTTAGCCAAAATGCGGCAATTATGTTAATTGGCCTTGTCGTTGAGCCAGAAATGTGCCTCATCACTTAACAAAATTTTGGTCGAAAACAGCGGATCTACCCGTTTGTCACCGAACGCTCATTTCCATAATACAGTTGCCAACATTTGAAGGTAATTATTTTCAAAATATAATGCCATAAAATGTCTTTTCAAATTACGAATAAAGATTCCACACTTGATTTGAATTTTTATGTATTTTTTTGTTCTGAAAAAATACCTCTAGATGGATCACCCTAAATTGACTTTTCTGATATAAAACTAGCCACGCATATTTTACTACCCACTCCTCTTTACTGTATGTCGCACATAGAAGTATTTTGATGATCTGGGCGGCCAAAAATTAAAATCTCTGTTTTAAAATAAAACCTTTTAATTGATTGGAAAATGAAAGGAAGAAAAAGCTTAAACAACAAACAAGATTCCGCAATGAAACAGGATTATTGGTAGACATGCCAAAAACAAACTTTGGGAATACAAATGACGGCAATACAAGCAGGAGATTTTTTGAAGATCCGAAATAAGCCTCGGAAATTACTGGTATTGATTATGAGCTGATTTTTAGACTTAAAGTTATTTTTAAGGCCATATCAAACGGATACAACAGTAAAGTATATCTTTTCGGTTGATATGCTGTATTTAACAAATATGCCGAAGAAGCTGCACAACTTTAAAAGTGTATCCTTGACACCTAATGACACCTACACTGCATTAAGTACTCTTACATGGCTCGGAAATAATAGAAAATGCTTTACTGGCTATTAGGCAACTGTCTATAGAGGCAGCAGAGGCCCGAAACAAAGATTTTCAAGCTTACAGTCAGGATTTTGCAAGAAAATTCTCTAGAGAATCCTGCAATCAGAACATCCTAAAGCCTATCCGTTGAGCTCAGATCCATTTCTTAGTGCCTCAAAAACTAAAAATAAAATAAAGCTTTCTTAATTTTTGCCAGAAACTTTAGAGGTGTTTTCCTCAGCTTAACCAAATCTAGCAGCTGAAAGTGATGCAGACGAGGAAATTAGCATTGATGGCCAATAAAAAATGGAAATATTATGTTTTTTTATCGATATTTTATTTACAATCTGTCTTGCGACAATAAGTAAATTGAATGACATTAAACATGATAAAATTTTGGATATTATAAAAGCTATATACATTGTATTAAGTACATATTTTGAAAACAGACTTAATTTCTACATGGAAGGTCTAGTATATGATGTCCTTTGAGCCTAGATACCTCGTCAGTATCGTCCGGTAGCGAGTTGCTAGCGGGTTCGAGTGGTTGTTTAGTCTTTCCAGATATTTTGTAGTAATTCTGTTGATTTCTACTTTCACAGTAGGTATTTTCACAGTAGGTCCTTATTAATATTCTTGTTAGAGATAAACCAACATACGAGGGCGACCGCAAAACTAACTGGCCTGGCACATTTTCTGTTTTACTAGCATCTTTTTTGTTTTTGTTTTTAAAAGCAATCTTTTATAAGCCATCTGTCAAAATTTGCGAAATATTTAATGATTATTTTCTTTGTTACAGGTGATTGAAGTAAACAAGTTTTATAATTTTTGAAAAATGGAAAATAAAGAATTTCGTGCGGTAATTAAACACTTTTATATGAAAGGTTATACGCCACAATTAATCAAAGATGAATTGGATTCTGTTCATGGTGATAATGCACCATCATACTGCACCGTGAAATCCTGAGTTCAACAATTTAAAATGGGTCGTTCAAGTACGAAAGATGAACAACGCTCTGGAAGACCGAAAACTGCTACTACTATTGAAAACATTAGAAAAATATTTAATGAAGTGACTAAAGATAGACGAATAAAGCTCAGAGAACTTGCTGATATTGTTAAAATACACGAAAAACAAGTTTGGAGTATTTTACATGATGAACTCCACATGAAAAAGCTATCCGCAAGAACGCTGCCGCGTTTGTTGACTTTGTCCCAAAAAATCGTCCGTTGGACCAATTCCGAGGAGGTTTTAGCGATTTATCAGCGTAATCCAATAGAGTTCTTGCGCCGATTCATAACTGTTGATGAAATATGGATCCATCACTACATCCCAGAATGCAAAGAACAGTCAAAACAATGGATAGAAGCGGGTAAAAGTGGTCCCAAGAAGGCAAAAACTGTTAAGTCAGCAGGAAAAGTAATGGCCACAGTATTTTGGGATGCAAGGGGTATAATATTTATTGATTATCTTAAGAAAGGAAAAACTATAAATAGTGAATATTATTGTGCATTATTGGATCGGTTGAGGGAAGAAATCAAGATAAAACGACCGCATTTAGAAAAAAAAATGTTATTTTTCATCAAGATAATGCTCCTTCACACACTGCATTTTTTACTCAACAAAAACTGGCCGAATTACGGTTCGCATCCACCATATTGTCCAGATTTAGCTCCTTCGGATTATTTCTTGTTTCCAAATTTAAAAAAATTCTCGGTGGCAAAAATTTTTCGTCCAATAGCGAGGTTATTGCTAAAACTGAGGCATATTTTGAAAGTCTTGAAAAATCTTATTTTTCGGATGGAATTAAAAAACTTGAAAAACGTTTGATGAAGTGTATTGAGTTGGAAGGAGATTATGTTGAAAAATAAATAATAATAATTCCAAAAAAAACGGTTCTTTTTATGTTAGGCCAGTTACTTTTGCGGTCGCCCTCGTACGTAGTGTTTTGGATTGATAAGTTTGTAATATTTTAATGTTTGAATTGCTGGCAGTTCTCCAAAATTGGATACCGTATGTCCATACGGGTTTAAGAATTGATGTGTAAAGTAGCACTTTATTATCTAGAATTACTTTCGATTTTGTAGCGAACAGCCAGTACATTTTTCTGGTCTTTATCTTTAGTTGATCTCTTTTTGACTTGATATGATGTTTCAACGCAAAGCGTCTGTCGAGATGGAGGCCCAGATATTTGACATTGTTTTTTTATCGGAGTCAGAGAACCATTCAATATAATTGGAGGACAATCACATCTTTTAACGAAAAGGTTGTGTGTGTCGATTTATCTCAATTAACCTTTGTGTTTAATTTCGTTTACCAAGATTCTAAGTGATTCACGGCATTCTGGACTGCGCTTGCAGTTAAGATTGGAGATTTATGTGAAGCATATGTGGCGAAAGTAACATCTGCGCTTAGTGGCTTATCTGAGGTAAAGATTGTGTACAATATTGGAGCCAGCACACTTCCCTGTGGAACTTCAGCCAAATTTCAGAGAAATGTTCATTGATTTGTACATAAAAACTTCTCTGTTAGGACATAAAATGGAGCAGGTAAAAGTTTTTTCAATTTATAAAAAAGCCCCTCATGCCAAACTCTAACAAATGCTTGCTGGGTATCTAAAATACAGCAGAGCAATATTCCTATTTTTCTAAGGCTCCTCTTATAACATTTATTATTTTATGGCATTGCCCGGAAGTTCCATGTTTGTGACGAAAGCCAAATTGATAATCAGGAATAATGTTTTTGGCGTCTAGTATTGACTGCAACCGTTTTAAAGATAGTCTTTTAAATAGTTTGGAAAGTATTGGAAGCAAGCTTATTGGTCTATAAGATCCTACATGATTCTTCGGTTTTATTGGGTTTCCGTATCATAATTATCTCGGCACATTTCAATGCAGAGGGAAAATATACTTAAAGTAATCGAAATATTGCATTTAAAAGAATGGTAAGAAATAAGTTGCCTTTCTTGGGTAACAATTTAATTATCGTATCCAGGGGATTTCATAATGGTTAAGAATGAGACTTCGTCTTTAACTTCCTCCGATGTGATGCGATCGAAAGGGAAGTCCATTTGTACTTTTACTTTTTACTTCTTCTTTGTCCTCTATACCATTAAAATCATAGAGTTGGAATGTTTTTTCGAGGTGTTTAGAGAATTCTTTCGCTTTTTGTTTATGTGATCGACACCATGTATCGTCATCCAGTCGTAAGGGAACATTTCGTTTAGCAGGACGTTTCAAATATTGGACCGAATTCCAAAGACAAAATTCATGGTCCTTCGGGATATTCACATCTAGTGATTTCAAAAAATCTCCAGTTTGTTTTTGAAATCAGTAATTTTTTCTTTTAATTTTTTTTAGCACTTTTATTGAATTTTGTTTTGTCTTGGGGATTTCGAGTGGATTTCCATTTTCTTCTTCCTCTTCTCTTATATATTTTCTTTTATATCTTAAATTTCTATCATTTTCGTTGGTCCTATAATTTGGTGTAGAAATGTAGAAAGCACAGCAGCTTCGTGGATTATATTTGTAAAATCCTGCACAGCATCATCCAAATCATCTGTGGTAGCAATGAGTTTTTGTAGGTCGACTTGTTTGTCAATCCAATATTGATAAGAATTTACTTCTGTTTTGTGCGCTATTAATTTTACTGATTTTTTACTCTTAAAAAAGGTTGTGCAATACGTTAATTTTAGTGGTGTGTGTGATCTGAGCTAAGTTCATCACTTTTGACAATTCATCGGCTCAAGCGACTGATCCGTCCTTATTATTTTTCTTTTAATTTCGCTTTAATTTGTGGCCAAAAAATACCAATTGTTTGATATTTTTCCCAACACACTCCAATAAGTCTGTGTACGCCCATTTGTGCTTCTGTACCATTGTTTACGGTGTCGCGCCAATTATGGTTTTAATCGCATAATACAGAGGTGATGTGGTGTCTGCGTAAGACGCATGCGCAAACTTTCAACGCGCTTGATTCATTTGTAAAACATCAACACGAGTCGCGCAGCTGAGCCGAGCGAGCAATATCAATTAGTGCAAATCATTTGACTAACAAGCCGAAGCCACATACTTACTATGGGGCTGGCTGACTAGCCGACTGGCTGTCTGGCAGGCATCAATCAATAGGTACAATATTGTGGTATGCACTCGCATGCTTAATTCGTGTTTTTTTCTAAATCGTAACATAACAACAGCTGCAGCAACACAATTGATTTCAATCATTTCAATTCAAGAGATCGAGTAGCCGCTACACGCGCAGAGTCTCCCAAATCATTGATTGCCATAATTATTACAAATATTGTCTGAATTTCTGACGAAATTTCAAAGAGACTAGCACTTTTTCTTTGCTACTATTGCAAAATCTTACACCGAATTGTTAATTCGGTTTTGTTTTTTATCATTGAAAACGACAACAACAAAAACATATTGACGCCAGGGGATTTGCTGTTGTTATCGTTTTTATTAGAGCTGAGCTTGAGAAAATTTGCTCAGATAAACCATTTATTGTGGGACAAGAAAACAAAAATGATTGATGCTGCTGCTGTTAACGGCTGGCAGGCTAGGCTGCTGTTTGGTTGACATCGAAAATAAACAAAAATAGCTGATATTGGCGTAAACTATGGTTGTCATACAACATATCCATACGCATGTAATTACATATTTTGTTTTAATCTTATTTTTTACATTTTTCATAGTTATTTTTTTTAATTAATGCCGTAACCCATAAAACTTGCTCAAACTCAAAAGAGAAATGACCCAAATTTACCAAAATTGAGATTAGGCGTAATAGTTAGGTTGGTATGAAGCCATGACTGTTGATAAAATTAATAAAAAAGTGAATTAATTAATTACAAAAGATTAATAAAGCGGCATGTTATAAACAGCGTTACCGTTGAGAAATTAAAAAAAAGCGGCACAACAAGGGAATTTTTTTAAAAAGTGGCAAAATTGCATATTTTTTTTATTAAACAATACATTCAAATTAATAAAAAAAAACTATAAAACGCATAAAACATATGACTAAAATAAGAGGTTAAATACACATTAAAATTAAGAAAAACAGGTCAAATTCATTAAAACAAAACACTGAAATAAGTAAAAAACAAAAAACATAATTTCACACCTACACCAAGAAACAGTCCAACAAATCTGAAAATAAAATCCTTATTTGGATTCGTATGGAAACCAGCTAAATAAGGGGGCTGCTATATATATTTCTGGCCTAATAATGAAAATGCGAATATTTATCATCAAAAATGGTTTTATTGTTTTTCAAAGTATTTTCCAGCATGATTTTTACACTTTTGAATGCGCTCAAACATATTGTCGAAGCACGTTTTTCACTCCGATTGAGGCACCTCCAAGACATGGTTTTTGAACGCTTCAACAGCATCTTTTGGCGACGAAAATCGTTGACCACGCATTTTTTTCTTGATGTGCGGGAGTCATTGGGTGCCAAGTCAGGGCTGTACGCGGATGTCTCACCAATTCGACGTTTTGTCCATTCAAAGAGACGCTGGTTTGAGCTGATGTGTGAGAGCTCGCATTGTCATAGTGCACAATGATTCGTCTACTCTTTTTCGTTTTTCGAATTTCTCCGAAGACTTCAGGCAGACAAATTGTGGTGAACCACTCAGAATTGACCGTCCTACGTTGCTCAAGCGGAACAGTCGCCACATGACCAGTTTTGCCCAAGAAACAGGCGACCATTTGCTTCGAAGCGCTTCTTCCACGAACAACTTTCGTTGGATTTGGCTCGTCTTCGAAGACCCACACGGTCGATTGCTCTTTTGTTTCGGGCTCATATGCATAGATTCATGATTCGTCACCTGTGATGATCTTATAAACGTCTTTTGAAGCACAGCGATCGTATTTTTTCAAAATTTCTTTGCACCAATCGACACGATCCTTTTTTTGAGCGATTGTCAAATTGTGCGGGATCCAACTAGAACAAACCATTTTTACGGCCAGGTGTTCATGCAATATCGAATGTATGCTGGTGAAAGAAATGCCCAATGCCCAAGGATGCCTCTATCTCACGGTATGTCATATGGCAATCTTGCATTGTCAGTTCATGCACGGCATCAATGAATCTCTGACCTTCGTCGGCCACGATTAAACCAGTTTTTCACAGTGCTAAAGGATGGTGCTTCATCGCCAAACAAATATTTAAGTTCATCGATGCACTCTAGTCGTGATAATCCACGCCGAAAGTTGTGAAAAATGATCGCACGAAAATGTTCACGAGTTAATTTCATTTTTTTTTGCCAAATTGAATTTTTCAAGTCACTGTAAACAAGACAAATGAAGGTCGTACGTCAAAACGTTCTGAGTACGTTTATGCTAAAAAATGTCAAACTTAAAATGTCAAATGGCCCAGGCAATACTTAGTGTTGCCTAGGACAGACATATATATATAGCAACCCTCGTATACCAATATGGTCCAATTTCACCAGAAATGCGAATTGGATCTGTCGTCATTCCTTGTAAGTTGCTACAAACATCAGCTCTGCCTTTCAGTCAAGATTTCAAATAAAGAGCTGTCACCATCAAAATAACATATTTGTAATTCAAAAAGGCTACTAGATGCGCCACCGATTTGATAACCCTACAGAATAACCTCCACATACTGAAATAATATTTGTTTTTTAATTATTGTTATAAACATATTCGAAATTTATTTAACATTGTATTGTGTTGTTGTTTACTTCTCCTGTACAATCTCGAACATGTTTCTCTTTCGGCTTTTACGGTGACAACTTATTTTTGATACCACTAAACGTTTTCCAAATTTACATCTGAAAGTTGCTGTGAATATTTGCGTGGCCATTAAACTGGTTCGAGAAACATGTCTTACGGCGCCCAGCCACAGGTTGTTTCTTCAGTATAATGATATGAATAAATTGACTCGTACCATGCCAGTACAACCAAACTTAATGTCCTTCAGCGTACTTGATGTTGCCACAAAGAGTTGTAATTTTTATGCGTGATCTGGCCAATATGCGCCCAGACAAAATGGGGACACCATTTCGTACGATTCAAGAATGTGTGATCTGTGGCAATAAATAAAACGAAAAACATTCGCTTTATTAGTTGACCGACCACGATATTGGGCAGCGCAATTGCACAACGAGCACACTTGAAGCGAAATATGTTTGCGAGTATGCACGAATATGTGGTATGGATAAATGAAATTATTATTCAACCGATAAAAAATGTGTCTTTACGACTTTGGACCACAGCGAAATGCTCACTGCAATGTGGCTATTTGACGGGTTTGTCGAATGATCGTGACATTATTTTCTCAATTTACAAACATCAAATTTGAAAACTTGTAAAAGACTCTAAATTTTGTTTTATTATTTTTGAATGAGTAAACTACTCCACAAGCTAATTAGATCAGGTTTGTTGTTGTTTGTCATATGGAGAAGGAAAAGTACATCAGCGCAGTTAAAGAGACTACCTCACCATCTGGTAGACGCAATGTTTGTTTAGAGATTGATTATAGCCAGTGTTGCCAAGTATTTTTCATTAAATACCTCCAAATCTGACTAAAAAACCTCTAGAAACCGCTAAATTTTTAATTTAGCGGGATTTTCTTCAAAAATACCGCTAAACCGTTGCAAATAATTGAAATTTGTTGAAAATTTTGACTTCAATCTTTTTTAATTTCAAGTAAAACCATTTTCTTTCATTAAATACATTTTTATTGCAATTTTTTCATATAAAATACGTAAATCTATGACTTTTTAATTACATTTATTTATAAGAAGACAAAATATAGATACCGACTTTTTTTTCTTCTTTATATGTTTGCACTTTAATATGGATGCAAAAGTAATTTATTTAGTCAAAAATGTTTGACCAGTCTTCCGCAGCCTTAAGTTTATATGCTGAAAGAGTTCCTACTTCTCTTAGTACGGCTACAGGAACTTCATATTCGTAGCAGCATTTGTTACTAAGTTTGAGACCATATCTGTAATTAGAAGAGTACTATTATTCTCAATATATTCGTTCATTTATTATGAATTCAAAAATTTACCTCACATGAAGCACTGCATTCACAGTACTGGTAATTAACCTGTTTCGTAACTTATTTTTAACTATGTTCAGTTGACTAAAAACTCGTTCAACGTCTGCATTAGACCAAGGTAATGACAACATTTCTAATACAAATTTTGCCAGTTCATTGAAGGGATTATTACCCGCAGAATCTTTAAAAAAAAATACTTCAGACCAAAATAAATTTGTTGAAGAATTTTCAGTCCATTTTATACAACATATATTATTATATTGGCTATTTATAACATCGATTAAATCAGCATCTGTTAAAAATGTGGTTAAAAAAGGAATCAAATCATCCTTTTTTTGCTTTAACACATTTTCAGCGGAAAGAAGATTAACCATTTTCAACATTTTAAAATTGCTTGGTAACCTGAAAATAAAAATGAGCTAAGTAAAGAAAAAAAGTTGACGTTAAAACATTTAAATACCTTTTCTTTAACTGATTTATCAAATACACCACAAAAGCAACGCAAGTGATTCTCATCTGATTTTCAGTTTCTTCATTAATACGCATTGCGGTTTTTAACTCTGCTAAACGATTTTCAAAGGTAAATCCCAGATAACAATTATAAGAAACATAGTTGTCAAATTCTGTTGAAAGGATATTTATAGAAATTGTTGGATTTATAACAAATTGTTTGAGATAATTGATACACATTTCCATGTCGCTTAAAAGTTTAGTCGGATCTGCATTTTGACTCTGAAAACTTTTGTTAAGCATCTGAAGGTTCGACAAAATAGGTTTTAGAAATATCAGATATAGCAGATTAATCTCGTTCTCATATAGCTCGTATAAATTTGCAGCCATATAACATTTTTCGTAATTTTACGCTATTCCGAAATGTGTTTTAAGCTCAATCCACTGGTCCACAATTCTTGAAATGGAGACTTCAATCGAAAGCCAACGTGTATCACAAATATTAGTAATTTTCAATGGTGTCTAAAACGTTAAAGTGATGAAATAAGAAACATTATTATGAAATAATACTCTAACCTCTCCATTGTTTATGGCTTCATATATGTGTTTATAACTTTGTTGCCGAACATAACTTCTAGAAAACCAATTATAGGTTTCGTTGACTAGAAATTCAAGATGACTTGGCATGCATGCCTTCCAAGAATGGGTAATAGCCAACTGAACTGAATGACAAACGCATTTGATTAAGATGAGTTTAGGTACCAAGTTTTTCAGCTCAACATAAACACTTTTATTCTTTCCTGCCATAGCATTAGCATTGTCCGTTCCTATACCCATCAAATTTTTTAAATCAAGTTTGAATTTTTGTAATTCTTCAACAATTACTTTTGTAATGCCTACAGCAGTTGCATCTTCCACTTCTGCCAGAGATAAAAATGTAGAAACTATGGTTTTTTTAGATACACTGAAGTATATTACAACAATTCCTAAAATAAAAGAAAATGTAGTTAAAACATTAAAATGATAAATTTAACATTAAAAAGCATAAAAAATAATACGGGAAAATTTTGAAATACATTTAGGGATATTGCAGATTTTGTATTAAATATTCTTACCCAACAATTTTATTACCCCTACATCCGTAGATTCGTCTATAAGAATGCTGAACTTGGAATTTGCAATATCTTTTCTTAATTCGTTTGCAAAGTGTGGATGCAAAACATTTTTGATAATGTTTGTACATTTACTTCTATGCAATCGTATTTTGTTACCATCTTCAAAGTGTAATTTGCACAGATCGGTCAAATGGTCTACAGAGTTGTTTGAGGTATGTTGGCAAACGAACAGTGCCAATGCAACTTCCTGCTTTTTTGTTTTTTCAATTACTTCGGGTGCAAAATCTAACTTGCGCCAACACGACCTTTTCAATGAAGAAGCGGCTTTATGTTTTTTGGTTTCCCCATGATCAATCAAATCGCATAGCTTTCCTGCTAAAGATCGGTTACAATATTTGCAAAACCCTTTGCTTGGATCCTTCTTGTCCGGGACAAGCCAAGTCTTTAATTTGAAATGGTCCAGCCACTCCGAGCGGAATTTTTGAGTATATTTCGGTCCCATATCGCTTTGCTAATTGTAAATAAGAAATATATATTGTTAATTTCGAGTAGATAATTTGATCAATTATACTTACATAGTTTCTTAATCAATACTAATATTGAAAACACTTTTTTAGAACTTTTAGATTATACTGTAGCCTCGTGCTTTACCGTGTGTTGATTGTTTTCTTTTTATTTTTCATTGAACCGTTATTCGACACTAGAGCACAAACAAATTGATATTTCTTTTCAAGATATGTACTACTAAATGCCATTTAATACAATAAAATACAACTCTCCCAAAGAAAAAATGTTACCTCCAAACGCTGGTGAAAAAGCGCTAAAATTCCCGCTAACCTCTAAATCACATTTTTTCCCGCGATGGCAATTTAAAAAGCTCTAGATTTAGCGGGAAATCCGCCAAATTGGCAACACTGATTATAGCCCATAATGCTGGGGTCAATTCGATCACACAACAATGCACCGGTTATTCGGAATATAGAAAAATTAACACGAACTACAGTAGCACATGCAGAGCACACTGCTTTCAATACTTATATTTGTTTAACTCTTCATTATTGTTTACTAAAACTGTTCCAGGGGCTATTGCTGTTGCTAATCATACGAGTCATTCCATTATTTGCAGTGACGTTGCTTTATTTTGTATATCCGCCACAGAACTGCAGAAATAGTTTGACGTTACAACAAAGTAAAATAAAGTAAAAAAAATTAAGATCCACTACCAAAAAATAAAATATAGACGAAGCCGAATACGAGTATAATCTTTACTCCATCCCACCAAAGAAAATGGAACGATACAGCGTTTCATAAAGACTTTGTTAAATACGTAGTGCAACAAATTGTATTTAAATCTGAATAAATACCTTAAAAAAGAAGTTCGTATAGGCCCTTTTCCAAAACTTCAACCGCCATTGATTAATTTATACACGGTTTGCAACTGCCTACTATATTTTTATACAGTATGGCAAATTTGATATACTTAGTAGGCACATAAATACTGTTACAAACGTTTTATTCTGTAAAATAAAAAGTACTGAATGTTTTTGGACCAAATATTTTTTATTATATTTATTGATGTATATTGTATCCAAAAAGAATCTACTTATTCGAAATGTCCGCCTTTTGTCTTTACACACGTCTTAAGTCGCACTGGCCAATCGTCAATAGCTGCACGAACCTCGTCCATTGGAAAATTCGCTACAGCTCGAACCAAAGCAATCTTAAGAGATCCAATGTTGGGGTATCTATTGTGACAAACCTTGTCCTCTAAAACCGTCCACAATTTGTAATCCAATGGGTTCAAATCGGAAGACGAACATGCGGCTAATCCCTAGTGGCCGGAGTGTTTTGAAAATATCGCTATTACAGCGATACGGTTCTCATTATCTGACCACTCCATGATGAAAGTTGAAACAATTTTAAAATCCCGTTACATACTAACGCTATTGAGGTTAGCTTTCAAAACCCAGATGACATTAACGGGGTATGTTCAGTTCTACTATTGAAATGGGTGTGTTTAATATTGTAACAGTATTTATGTCCCTACAGGTCCACAATTTTTTCAAAAAATGTGTAGATCTAGCTTTGCCAATATGGTGGGGTTTACACCTCATATAGTTACTTTGCATCATAAACAAAATGCTGCTTTGAAAAAGTAGCGATTTTTTAAAATGGTGGATCGCGTACCTATTGTAGGTCGAAAAAATTGTCATTTGCTCTTGACTCCTTGTCTACACAGAGGGAAACAAGAAGCCTTAGTTGGTTGAAGTTTTAGTTGGTTGAGCTGACATACATACCCTAAAATGGATTTTAAATTTTCCGTCGTTAGGATTGGTTGGTGTTTCGTAAAGAGACTTTTTCAAAACACTAATCGACATTGATAATTTTCTACACGGTTTGCAACTGCCTACTACATTGTGATATACTATGGCAAATTTTATAAAGATCAAAAATTATGTCGATCTAGCTTTGTCAACGTGGTGGCGTTTCCGCTACTTGTGATTTTTCATCTTAAAAAAAAACGCTGCTTTGAAAAAGTATCGATTTTCTAAATGGTGGATCGCGTACCGCCTGCAGAGACATTAGCTTGCAAAATGTTTAATTTGTTGTTGGCATCATACACACAGAGAAACAAGTAATCATGTTTAGTTGACTTAGATCAACCCTCACTTTTAGATGGATTTTAAGATTTTCGTTGTAAAGTTAATCTAGGCGATTTAAGTGTTACCTATTCAAACGACCATATTTGCTTGTTTGACATGATTTTTTTTTGATTCAAATTATAAAATGTGTGATAGTAGTCAAAATTTTGAAAATCATTTACTTTAGCTCGATGTGGCCGCATTTTGCCTCTTTTGGCCCATTCCCGTACAATGAATTTCTTCAGCGCATCGCTATTGGCATTTTTTAGTGCTCACCTTGCAAAATGGCCCAGATAAAGTAGTCCATCGAATTTATTTCTGGCGAATTTAAAAGCCATTGTGTGAACGAAACGAAGGTGTGAATCATGATTTTGTAACTATTCTTGGTTGTCATGATCTTTATGAGACGGTGTCGAGCCTTGTTGGAAAAATGTCCATTATCTACGACCGAAATTTTTGCAAGCCCATAGCTGCTAACATATCCCTGATAATAAGTCGCATTGATTTTGATATCAGACTTAATAGAAACGATTGGACCGCGTCCATCGATGATCATAGCTGCCCAAACCATAACTTAAGATGGAAAATTAGTTCGGTTTCGTCAGTGCGTTCAGTTAAGTAAACACTATCATTTTATGAGTTTATGAACAGATCAATAGATTTTTTTTTATCAGAAAACAATGTTTGGAATTTCCCTACGTTCGTGCAAGCGTAACTACTCCTTGATGTGATTTCCCGGCCAAATATAACGCAATCACATGTTACGTTGCAATTCCAATTCTTATAACTTTTGTTCTATCAGTATAAAACTTAGATGCAAATGGTTATAGAAGCTTGTAAAAAACATAAACAGTGGCATTGGTATGATCTTGACATAGCTGATATTATCGGGTAGCCAGTGAAGTTGGTAAGACTTCAATAGACTTGCCCTACTCAATGCGTTTTAAATAAATTGAACAAGTTCTAAACCATATTAAAACTCCTAGAAAAATTTGCTTTAATTTAATTACCAATATGGCCATATTGACTAATGATTGCCCGCTTTTTTGGCCCCAAGAGCCAAAACGCCTAAAAACTATGACCTTTTTTAAGGTATTTAGTATCAGTTTAACCATTGTTCGTTTACAAAAATAAAATATGTTTGTAAAGCAAATACGCCCTCAAAAATTATTATATTTTAGACGACCTATACAAAAATTAAAACAGGACCAAGTAGGACACCATTAAATTAGTGATATGGTTGTTTCGTCTTCGGTGACCCCTACTGAAATTTACCGGGCAACATTTTTGTGAAACATAAGAATACTAAAAACCATTGTTAAAGAATCCTGTTTAGGATGTTAAAATGTTCTGTGATAATAATCTCCCTACGATTTCACATCAGACATCTTATCACAAAAAATCGCTTAAATAAAGGAATATCTACTTTTTTTTAGCTTGTATTACATTGCAAACTAAAATCTTCCTCGATCCATAAAAAAAATTATACCTACTAACAACATATCCTTTAAGGATATTACCATATTCAACTAAGACTTTTATTTCCCATATAAATCATCCACCCCACAAAAAAGTGGTGTACAGTGTTATTGGTACTTATGAATAATTTTCAACAAAATTATCGGTTGTCTCAACTATCAGCATATTGGTTATGCGTGTAATAATTTAGTCGAAAACACAACATGTTTGTGATCATTTGTTGATTGCAACTAAATACGAGTATATATCGGTTACTTTACTATATTTTTACTTTTACTTTATTTAGAAAAACAATTTTGGGGCCTGAGTTGTACGCATCTGTGCTCTTATAATTATAATCAATTTGAATAAAAATAACCCATAAAAGCTATACACCCTGAAATCGACTTAAGATGTTTAACTGTGTTGGGCACAGCTACATATATTACCTAATAGCGTGTACACATGTAACCTCGCTGCTCTAATGTGTGGGATATGAATGTCTAATGTCACGACAAATTTGCATGCGAGCATTTAGTGGCAATGCCGGATTCTAAACAAAAATTAATTACTAAAAATAAAGCGGAAAAAAAGAGTTGAGACTGCAGCAAAAACAAAACAAAAATCATGTGAACATAAGGCCAACTGACAAAAGTAAACATTTGGACAGAAACACACGATACCACGAATAACCGAGACAATGTCTTATTCTGGGTTACACATCTGAAAGGGTGTTAGAATGCTGGCGGGCTGGCTACAACACAGTTGGTCGGTCATTTGCATAAGAAACTTTGTGGTTTTCCAAGGCTCAAGAACGCCAAACTACGTATGAGACCAATTTTGCAATCAGGAGATATATCCATTGTTTATGGCTAATTTTCAATTCTATTGTCTGTCTGACTAAATTTACTTTTAATTTAAACAATGAGCCTCAAATAACAACAAAAATCATAATTTCAAAAAATGTGCCCGTTATTGGCAGTATTTGTAATAGTTTGTTTTAACAATCAGTTTAGTTTATATCAAATCAAGGTAGTTTTGTAGTTTGTAAGCCATTCATTGATGGCTGGCTGTAATGGCTATCGAGGCAATTATTCTAATTCACAGTAATTGTTATTTTATTAAATAAAATTAAATCATACAAAAGACTTTAACAAACTGTTGGCGGTGATATGATTGAACACAAACTATAAGAAGCATATCGATATAACTAGATATTTGCTTAACCTTGACCACCATTATCAGCGGAATAAGATCTAGTCAATTTTCAAATCCGGGGTTAAGTTCACAAATACCCACAACAAGCATGAAACGAAAATCTACTTGAATGTGATTAAACAGCACACAATAATAAATAAATACGCCACGCCATGCCAAATCAAAATCAAGTCAACGAATAAAACAAATTCAAAACCAATCGTATAATTCTATAAATATATCATTTTTAATTGTTTAAACTTATTATTTAATAAATAACAGTTATTTGTTATGTGTGGGTTTGTTTGTACATATTAAGCAATTAAAAATAATATTCTATTGGATTAGTCGGGTATTTTAACTTAATTAAATACTTTTTATTAATTTGATTTATTAAAAATTATTTCGGAAACATGCGAACATTGTATAATTGTAAATCATAAAGAAAATGTGGAATTTTCACGTGCCAGGCAGGAGATGACCTCCAAATATTTATCATACTGATATTAGCAACAAATCCGATGGCATGCATCGTTGGAGTTGCATGCAAGCACCCTTACAATGAATAACTCTTACAGTACACAGTAACGAATTTTGGTTATTGTTCGCTTGCTTAACTAAATTTCACAGAGAAATATCTTATAGTTAAAAAACGGCGGCTGTGAATTGCAAAAAAATTCAAAATTTTTAGAGAAAAAATAAAATTTTAAAAATAAATTAAAATCAAATCCTCAAATCACACAAATTTCTAACAAATCGTTCAACTCGTTTTAGATCAGCAGATTTTTAGTAAAGCCCAAACATGCATTTCTTGTTATGTTTTACCAATGAATAATTGGCCGATACGAAATGTTAACTACATTTAAACATTAAACAAATTAAAAACTTTTTAAAATCTGACACGGGCACTTTTTCAACTAAAGGGTTTTAACTTTCAAAGGGATTTAATTTTCAAATTTTTAATTTATGTAAGAAAAAAGAACTAAGAGGTCATCTCTATTCACGGTAATAATATTTTATGGTTTGTCCCCATCTATCAAAGAAAAGAACACCACATAACCAAAAAACACATTGCGAAACAACAAAATCTTTCACTTTTCCTGCAATTTGTAGGGAGGAATTTAGAAGTGTGAAAAGAAATCTTTTGTTTCTATTGGATTCCAAATTTGGATACAACATTTTGAGTGGGTTGGATTATAAATCGGGAGCCAGAGGAAATAAGTCATACCGCTTTTTTACCTTTAAGAACTATAAATTGTAAACCTTCAAATATAATAAAGCTTATTTTTTTAGAAACTGTCATAACCCGTACATATTCCTTTCTATTCCTTGCTAGAGGTTAAGTCTTTTGTTCTTTTAAGTCCAATAAAATATAAATCTAAATACGTACACATGCATACGATACAAACATAATTCCAAAGCGGACTATAAATTTCATAAATTTTTATAAATCTCGAAAATGGAAACGATGTTGAACAAGCTATGTAATTTGAATGCT
This sequence comes from Hydrotaea diabolus, assembly GCA_963513945.1. Taxonomy (NCBI): domain Eukaryota; kingdom Metazoa; phylum Arthropoda; class Insecta; order Diptera; family Muscidae; genus Hydrotaea; species Hydrotaea diabolus. The sequence continues at coordinate 210,862,899 of OY740716.1, forward strand.
GTATTTAAAGCTACTAGAAATTTTTTGAGTTTCAATATTTTCTTTTCTAAGCGGTAAAAATAAATGTACATTTTGTCTATCTCTACGTGACCATTATTTTCCGTTTCAATTTATGGGAAAATTTAAATTTATGGGACACTACAATATATGCACTTCCTACATGCGGTTATTTTCTAATTCGGGTTAATTATAAATGTATTCATTTTAATTTTTGGTTAAAAAAAGCCAGAAAAAAACAAACAAGAAGAGGTTTCATAGACGAATACATATCGGGTACATCTGCACTAGATAAATTAGTTAAACTTTACTTATAATTCAACTCAAACTGATAGTTCGAAAACATTTTGAGCATTTTTACAAAGCAAACTTGTACCAATTAATTGATTCATTATATTTTAATGATTAATTTATATTTTATAGATTTGTACCGTTCGCTTTTGAGAAATTCGCCGATGAACCCTATTGTCTTTGGTTTATACATAAAGAAACAATGTTGCCATATTACTCTCAATTTTGTTCAAGGTTGCCAGATCCATATTACATACTTAACTAAGCCAGTTACCTCAAAAGAACACCGCTTATGTATGAGTTTTAAGAAGATCAATGTTTCGAGGTGTGGCAATCGGAATGACAAATTTAGTATACACTTCATCATTTGGTGAAGGGTGTAAAAAATGGATTTCACACACCCACTTTATAGTATATAGATTCAATAAAAAGAAACTAAATATGGCCTACCCATTTTATATATATCGAATAAAAAAGCTTTGCCGAAAACATAAAAATAAATATTATCTTAAACCGATTTACTCCTTAATATTTCAAAAGAGTCTACTGATAGAATGATCATTATTTTAACTGTGAATTTGAGATTATGACTAAATAGCAGTATAGCAATGTCGGAATATAAATACTAAAAGCAGCAATACATTTTTTAGTCAGTTTAGTATAAATAGTTTGCTTAATATTGTAAGTGAATGGTTGACCTTCGGTTTTAATACCTTTAAAAAGTTAAAAGATTAATGAGCGGGAACGAAAATAAATCTCAAGAGAATAAAAGGAAGAGGATTTTTAGCTTGTAAAATAAAACACGTCTATTATCGGATCGAGACAATATGCTAGTTAACAATTTAAACGGACTGTTATTCGACCAACGACGGAAGTTAAAACGTTACGAGTCCACTTGCAAATATGGCATTTCTTTTCACATATAGTCAGGCCCTATACGCCGATGACACAGCTATCATAACTAGTGGACAAGGTTCAAATGCCATCGTTAAAAAATGGATAAATAAAATAAATGAAGCAAGAACACAATATTTCTTTTTTATAAATCACCTAAAAGAATTCCCAGCAATCCTCTCAGTGTATATGGACATCAAATACCTATTCAAATGTTTTTCAAATACCTTGGAATAATACTGGAAAACATTTATGGTTTAAAGACCATGTTCTACATGTTTGCGACAAAGCAATAAAATGTGGAAGAGCTCTTTTTTCCCTCTACTTAATAGGAAGTCAAAGTTGAATACCAAAAATAAGCTAATGATATACAAATTGTGCATTCGACCAAATTTAACTTATGGATGTCAAGTATGGTCAAAAAAACTTCAAATCATCCTGAATAAAATCATAAAATAATTTATGGACTAAATAGATTATAATAAACTTTGGATCTTCACCAGCGATTCAAAGAAGATATGTTCGACACCGTAACCTGGAAACTTGCACAAATATTCGAAGATCGAAACAGAACCTAAAAATACGAAATAATACGCGAGTTCTAGTGGTACACGCTTATTAAGCGAGTAAGTGCTCGCTAAGGCGATAACTTTAAAATTTTACGAGAATTTTTTTAAATTTCTTTGTATACAAGAACTGATTGGCTTTAAGCATCAAAAACTGTTTAATTTGAAAATTTTAAATTTTGTAGAAAAAAAGTTATTCAGGAAATACCATAAGTGAGTAATAACCGAGCTCGCTACTGGCTATTCTTAAATAACTTTCTTCCTAAAAATGTTAGTTGTTTAAAACAAGTGGGGTTTCGCGCATATTGTCTACAGCTTCATGTAAACAAAATCACTTCTCAATTCTTTTACAATGGTGTGAAGTTATCGCGTTAGCGACCTCCTACGCGAGTTGTCAATAGAACGCGGCCAATAAGAAATTTGAACAGTTAACTCTATATAACTCCTTCTGTAACTTCAGGAATGAAGTTGAAGATTTTCAAAATCCAGAAAATTTCTTTTTAATCCATCAAATTCTATATACCTTTAATTGAATTTTTTAGATTACAGTTCTTCATTAATGTAATGCAATTTTTGTACAAAATTAATTTAAACTTCCATGCATATTTCACCAATATTTTAAAATGATTCAATTGATATTCCTTTTGCAGGCATTAATAAATGGTGTCTGTTTTTGTACGAACTATTCTTTGTCCCACTGTTAAAAAATATGCATTAAAAATATATGAATTTTGCTGCAATCAGATTGAGATACCGAAAGACAAGGCAGATAAATTTCTAAACAAAGTCATTAAATGTTACCGCCAGCTACGGTATGTCATCGACGTGTACATCAATTAAAGCTGGTGTAAATGATAAAAAAAAATTGCATGGTCATTTATGCATGTACATACGTACTCGTACAGTGTACCGGTGTCTAATGCAAGCTCACGGCGTCCGCACATTCATTATTTTGACAGCGGTTTTCAGTTTCTGCTATTTTTTTTCAAGTTATGCTCGAATTCAATCATCTAAAAACCATAAAGAATCGACGCAACAATAAACTTTAGAGTTGTCGACGACAACCAAAACGACGAAGGAGAGGAAAACAATATCGAAATAATGTTCACAGCAAACCGCTTCACAACAATGTTGTCGATTTTTGTTATTTAATTTTTAAAACATTCTCGTATCAGGTTTGTGCGATACATTTGTATTTTAAAATTTATTTGGTGCAAATATCGCCGGTAGACCACCGGCCACCACAAGTTTGTTAAGTTAGACTTTAAGAACTTAGCCAACCAGTAGACATAGACACATTGTGATATACTTTATATAGTTTTTGTGTCATTGTGTCAAATCGAGGTGCACTGGTGTATGAGGGCTGTATGAAAAGAGGAAGGAAACTAGGGTTTAAAACGTAATTAGACCTACATTTTTTGTTAAATGTTGTTTAACTTGTAGAACTCCTTTGTAATGTTAATTCCTTTCCCTCTTTCTAATAGTTATTAATGATGAATATTGAATTCATAATATGAATATGAATGAAGGGTGGATGACCAATCAGATATCAACCAATTAATATATACTTATACTTTAAATTTTGAAAATGTAGGGAGTAGTTTATTTTTATATGTGTAATGTAAACATACAAATGGCACGACCACTAATGCTGTCCTTAACCTCAGCGACGCAGTGCAGGAGGTTTAGGAATTTCGGGAGAAATTCATCCTGAGAGCCGAAGTTTTTTTCATATGAACTAATGCGTAAGCAAAACATAGGTCTTCGTCTTCGCCAGAGGGTTCTAAACTAGCATTTATACTCGTATGTAAGACACTTGGCTAGCAATTTAAAAAGCAATAAGTCGCTAAGGTAACAAGTAAGATATTGCCAAACTTATTTTTAAAATAACCCTACATGACACACCTTACTTTCACAATGATATAATAGCACTTGCTCAAAAATGAGGTATGTTCAATAGGGACAAATTGGTTAAATACTCTTAAGATAGCTTTTTTTCACGAAAGAGAAGAGATAGCGTTGGAAATTTTGTTTTACCAAATCCTCAAAATGTTTAAATAATTGGATTCGTAACGAATTTTTTGAACAGAATTGAAAAGCCCCTATGGCTTTTTTGGGCCCTATTCTGTCAATGCTGTCGACTCCAATCTCAGCCAAAACTTCAAAATAAATGCATATTTGGATGGAAAACAAAATTTACTGTAATTTGCTGTAAAACGTCGAGCAATAATGCCCTTTTGAGGTTCTGAGTGCATCCTTATAAAAGTACCCCGTCCCAAAAAATTATGATTTGTTAAACAAATACTAAAAAACCGAGTTATCGTTAGTCCATTAAAGTAAAATATTTTTGTAATAATAGGACTTTAAGATGTATTATGGTACACCCTTAGGTTTTATATTTACTATGTCGTTGTTACTTTTTTCAACATTAAGACAAGTAGACAATTCTTGAGATCGCCTGGGTCAAGCTTTTAGACTACAGTATTGGGTATCCTAAGTGATTCCGAAGTGAGAAGAGTCGGCTTGGTTGAGCAGCTAAATAGGTGCAACGAGTCATGCCGACCAGTTTTACATGCCGGGTTCTGTCAATCAGGGCCAAATAGGAATTGAGACGAAAGTACAATCCTGATCTTAGTTGTGCCAAAGCGACTCTTGTTTGCCTTGGTAGCTGGCGTTCTTCTGCCGATGCGGATGGCGGGTGGACTACGAGGATGGTATTCACACAGTTTGGGGTAAAATCATCGGCAACTACATCAGTGTGAATACAACTCAATCCTGCCTCAATCCATGTCGTGCACGGGTGGGGAATGCCTTACCAACCACAACCTTGTGGACAGCCATTCCCGAAAATCATTGACACACGGTTATGATCCTTGATTTAGTGGCGGATATTTCTATATTAGTCACGTTGAAAAAGGCTGCGAGATCAATGAGATGGTCATTCGACCTATTACTAATGTCATTAACGATAGGGCCTGACATATGTGCATACGTAAAGATCTCAATGCCATCAGGGTGACGTGGAATATCAAGAAGGTAGAGGTTAAACAGTTCCGGAGATATCATCCATCTTTAGGGGGAACTCCCTGTTCAACTTTCGGTCTTCAATTTCTGAATTCCACTTATGCCTGACGTCCACTAGCTGGATGGTTTCACGCTTCGGTTGACATAAGCAACATCAATCAACGTAAATTGAGGGGGACCGGGTTTAACAGGAACACACAATGAACCCATTCCATGCCACCGTTACATCGCACCAACATTGACCTGTGGTGTATAAAATTCCGACAAACATAGCAGAACCAAAGTCCGAGGTTTTCTTCGATCCCGGCACGGACCAATAGAATACGAAGCAGGCATTTTGGATATGCTGCCCCCCATGCAGAAAAATAAACGAACACCTATTTTTTCGACACCCTAGGGACCCACTGGCCAAGCCTCAAAAAAATACTATATTCGCATCCGTGGCAGCATTTTTTTGTTATTTAATACCCATAGTTAAAGGGAGGTGATCTATGGCCCGATCCGGGTCTCAAATCATATATATACTTAGGTATATATTTAGATTTATGAGAAAATGTTACTGTTTCTTTATGTCGACGGGTTTTATGACCCTAGAGGCCCAGAGCACATTTATGGGCCTTTTAATGTGTCTTTGCCAACAACTTCTAAACAAAGCTAATTTTAAGTTTAATTATTTAAAATAGATACGCAGAACCGGGTTTGAGCCGAACAATATCACTTTTTTGACTGTGATCCGAACCGTGAACCAAACCACAGTTAGAAAAAAAATGTCGAAGCGAACCAAAAGCACAAAAAATTAAACAAAAACGTGGTTTCGTTTTTAAATGAAAAATAGATTCCTCGAAAGCTATTTTTTGTATAAACACGGATCTATAAAAATATTTTTGTTCCATTTATTTTGAACCAATTTGTAACCATTGATCCGAACTGGAAATGTGGTTAAAGTGTAATTAAAATGTATTTTAAAACCCGAACCAGCGGTTCAGAACCACGAACCGAACCAAATGGTGAAAATTAAGAAAAAAAAATTTGGTCATGAATTTCTATAGTCCCTCAAATAGAATTTTTTGCCAGTTTTGCCTAAATTGGTTAATTTCGAAAATAACTTACAGACATAATAGCATTGAAAAAGAAGCAACGGCACCCTGAAACCGAAGTACATCAAAAATTGGCGTTTTGTTAAGCCTTTCAAGAAAAAAAACATTTGCAAAACTCTTAACTGACTGATTTTATTGCAAAGTCCAAGTATCGTTCTTTTATATTTGGTATTTTAAAGTAAAAAACCGATATTGTTATTAAAAGAAACATCTTTTCGTATAGTCTTCGAAAGGTGCGTAGAGCAATCTTCATATCATTTCCACCAATTCCGTTTCGCATGGGCTTTCGTTGAAAACCACAGAGTGTGTGTGTGTTGTACATGTATTCATACATGCGTTGCACATTAGGGTGTACCAATCCTTATGTTTTGTTTACATTTATTAATTCGGTCTTTTATTATTATGACTTGAACAGTTTTTATTCTGGTTCGAGTCCTTGTTGTTGTTACTTTTTTAAAAACAACTCTACAACATACTTAGTGTTGTACATTTGCAACTTTTTTCGCTCCACACAAGTCGACACTCTAAAAAACATTCTTTTGCAAAGGAACCCATATGTTTCTAGCAACATTATGCTGGTTACGTAGGTGACATTTTTCTGAGTTTGTCAATTGTTTGACCGTAAAGGCCAACTCAGTACAAGGCTTAACATATAAATATTTTAATGAACACACGACCCTCGTACACTTTAAAAAACTTTACGCCAATCAAATCAGTAGAGCTTAGAAAAATATGTACAGCGACCATTGTATGAATAGAGGACACATATCTAGTGCTTACTCCATGGCACGACATGATGTCAAGTGGGGTTCTCACAATATAATGTCTTTGCCATCGATCGATTGGGAAAAAAGTAGCCTCTATGGCAGCAGTAGAAGATATAAAACATAATCAGTTTGTGCTTTTTTTATAGATCACAATGTTTTCAGAAGGGAACTGCCATACCGAAACAGCAACATCTGTGCCGGCTGTCGTGCATACTTGTGGAGGACGAATGCTGGCTGGCTGGCATACTGGCAACAGAGCTAATCTAAAATCTGGAGCAATTGTTACAAGTGTTGCCAACAATGCGATCACATACATAATGATGTATGTAAGTTGCTTTCAGTTTTCGATTGCACATGTTCGCGGTTTGGAGTTATCCATTTTCCACCAGTCTTTTACACTTTCATGTGTACCTACTATAAAACGTTCGAACGTTAATCAATGAATGGCTTAGGATGGATACTCGTATTTAAGTAGTAAACCACATTTTAACTATGTTTACTTTGGAGCCACGTTATGTTATCTGTTCATTTGCACCAGCTATTCTATGCATGGTAATGGTTTGTGAATTTGTTCAATACTGGCGGCGGTCGAACTCGTATCAAGCAGCAATTGATCTCCATTGATATGAATTGGATTCTTAACATTACAATCGTGCTCACCGTAGAGTTTCATTTTATAGTTGATTTTTCCTATGATCTACTTATGTTTGTAGAAATATAGAAATATGCTTTTTTTGTATAATTTTTGCTTTAAGAATTTACTTTAATCAGAAATGCAAGATGTGTTTGCCTTTTGTTTTTAAGTTGACACTTTAAAAGTGAAGTGTAGTTGAACATTCTTTTGGGAATTTAATTTAAAAACTCGCGAGTTTGCGAACAGATCACATCACACTAGGCTATGTACTCGTATGTGTCCAACAGGTTACAAATCGGTACCAACTTTTTGTAAACCATTTACTTGTATTGCACCATAATTTAAAACTACAATTTTAGTTTTAAAGCGACACATGAAAATGCCAACAGAGGAGTAATGTATTGCCATTGTTGACTAGCAGGTAAGTTTTAGGTAATAGTTCTACTGAGGATATCTAAACAAAATTAAAACTAGTATTCAATTGTAAATATGGGCAGGGCCGACTAAAGTCTACACTACTTCGAATATGCAGAAACCCCATTTCAAATAATGTCAAACTAACTGACAATTCTAATTACTTGAGTCAGGATTATAACACTTCTTTTGTATGTATGCAAGAATGTTTAAGAAAATTGTATTGTTTTTGCATACCCATACGAGGGCTGCTATATATTTCTGGCCTAATATTGGAAATGCGAATATTTATCATCAAAAATGGTTTTATTGTTTTTTAAAGTATTCTCCAGCATGATTTATACACTTTGGCATGCGCTCAAACTAATTGTTAATGCACTTTTTCCACTTCGATTGAGACATCTTCAAAACATGGTTTTTGAACGCTTCAACAGCATCTTCTGCCGACGAAAATCGTTGACCACGCATTTTTTCCATGATGTGCGGGAATAAAAATAAGTCATTTGGTGCCAAGTCAGGGCTGTACGGCGGATGTTCCATCAGTTCGTCGTTTTGGCCGGTCAGGCGCTGGTTTGATGTGTGAGAGCTCCCATTGTCATGGTGTACAATGATTCGTCTTCTCTTGTTCGTTTTTGGAATTTCTCCGAAGACTTCAGGAAAACAAATTGTGGTGCACCACTCAGAATTGACCGTCCTATGTTGCTCAAGCGGAACAGTCGCCACATGACCAGTTTTACCGAAGAAACAGGCGACCATTTGCTTCAAAGTGTTTCTTCCACGAACAACTTTTGTTGGATTTGGCTCATCTTCGAAGACCCACTCGGTCGATTGCTGTTATGTTTCGGATAGATCCCTGATTCGTCACCTGTGACGATCTTATAAACGTCTTTTAAAGCACCGCGAAGGTATTTTTTCATAATTTCTTTGCACCAATCGACACGAGCCTTTTTGGAGCGATTGCCAATTTGTGCGGGATCCAACGAGAACAAACCCTTTTTTACGGCCAGGTGTTCATGAAATATCGAATGTATGCTGGTGGAAGAAATGCCCAAGGATGCCTCTATCTGACGGTATGTCACATGACGATCTTGCGTTATTAGTTCACGCACGGCATCAATGTTCTTTGGCACACCGGCCGTTTTTGGACGGCCTTCACGATCTTCGTCTCTGAGCGAGCGTCGGTCACGATTGAATACATAAAACCAGTTTTTTACATTGCTATAGGATGGTGCTTCATCGCCATACAAAGATTTAAGTTCATCGATCCACTCTTGTCGTGATAGTCCACGTCGAAAGTTTCCATTTCCATTTTTTTGCCAAATTGATTTTTTCAAGTCACTGTAAACAACACAAATGATGGACGTACGTCAAAGCGTTCTGAGTACGTTTATGCTAAAAAATGTCAAACTTTCCAATGGAAATCTCAGATGGCGCCAGACAACACTAGACCAGAAATATATATAGCAACCCTCGAACAAGTTGCCAGTTTTCGGCCCTTGATTAATTAGTCTAAAAGTCTGGCCAATCTATTCACAGGGTTTTTTATTTCCCTATGGAAACTTTTTTCCCTATGGCAATTGGAAAATCCTTAAAATTAGTGCTAATAGGAAATCATGAGGAATTTCAGCGATACTAGGAATCCATTTAACAATGTTTGTAGATGTTCTGTATATCACATTGAACAGTGATTAACCGGCTCGAGTCCTCTTGCATCTACATTTTAATACAAGATAAATTTTTCAACGAAAGGACTTGCGAAACGGAATTGGTGGAAATATTATTGCGCTATAAAGATTGCTCTACGCACAGTTCGAAGATTATACGAAAGGTAATTCAGAGTAATTCAAATTAGACTACCGTATAAAAACTGTTCAAGTCAACAAAATGGTCCAATTTATATCTCTGTGGAGACTATATCGTAAATGGACAATTTGCGCCCTGTTTCAATAGTGACGAAAGGTAATGTACGAAACGTTGGGAAAACATGAAATAAATTAGTTTTATTTAATTCATGATGGAAGACTGACCAATCAGCCCAATCAAAAACGACCTAAACAAATAATAGAAATACCCATTTGGTCAAAGAATAAATACTGTACGAAGATTCATCAAAATCGGTTCATCGTAAAAAGTTATTCCGAGTCTATCGGTTAACTTTTAATTGTTTTATTACGCTTCCTCCTAGGTGCTGCAAATGTGGCGAGAATTAGATGGCTAAAGCCTATAATACTTATAGAGACGTTATAAACATGGGTGAGAGATTTATCCCTTTCTCAGTGGAGAATCCGCCGCTAAAAAAGTTTTTATTTGTTCCTACCCGATTTAAGCATTTGATTCTTGTGTTCTTGTAGTTACGCAGTTTAACCGATGTATCGACGTTCACATAAAGGGGTTTCCAATAGGGACATAACCATTTCGTATCTTTATGTCAACGCACCCCCAAACATTTTTATCATGGTAAAGTTCACTTTCGAGCAACGTTTGGAAATCATTAAAAATTACTACCGAGTTCTGAGTAGGTGGTTGCAACTTTAAGAGCACTTACTCCAATTTTCATCATCTTCTGCGATGAAGCTCTTTTCTGGCTGAGTGGTTTTGTCAATCAACAAAATATGCCTAATTGGACGGACAGCAACAAACTCACATGTGCTTCAAGAGACACAATTGCATCCGCAAAAAATTAATGTGTGGTTTTCATGCCGGAGGTGTGATTAGGTCGTATTTTTTGTCGATGAAAACATTCGTCAATGGAGAGCGCTATCGTGCCATGTTAAAAAATTGTTTTAGACCAGAATTGGATGAGCTTGACATCGCCGATATGTGGTTACAACAAGACGGTGTCACTAGCCGCACAGCACGCGTTACAATCGAATTACTGAAAGGCAAATTCGGTGAACGTGTTATCTCGAGAAATGGTTCGCTCGAATGGCCACCTCGTTCATGCAATTTAACGCCATTGAATTTCTTTTTATGGGGCCACATCAAGTCATTGTTCTATGCCAACATGCCCACAACTTAACTCTTTCGGCGGCATTGGTTTAATTTTTGTACCATATATTTTCCATATTTTTCGCGACGGTGGTACATTTTTCGTACCACATATGTTTTACGTTATCACTTAAGTCTCAAAGGTTTAAAAATTGAACCGCTCTTCATAACGGGACAATAAAGCAATAATGTTCTCAGAGAAATTTTCGTTTTGTGCAAATTGCGTATTTTATGTACATTTTATGGTCAGTGAAGCAACTTTTGTGCAACGCAGTGGATGGTTATTGAAAAAAGTTAAGAAAAAATAGTTTTCTGTAAAATAATTATAAAAATTGATGTTTTCTGGACAGATATATTGCTAAGGTAAGTAATTTCATGTTTTGGAAATAATATTACAATATAATTATTGCTGGTAGTGTATTTTGTTGTGGTACTTATATTGAACCATCACGACGTAAGGTATTTTTTTCATTGGAATTTTTTTGCTTATTATTTGTAAAGGAAATATGAATCAGCCACATCAACACCTAAATGATGCAGAAATATGTGAACTTCTGGAAGACACGAATGATCTCACTGTTGAATGCGCAGAAATTCCCAGTGATTCTGAATCAAATGGAAGTGAAATTGAAGATGGTCTACATTCACCTAATATCGTATATGATGGATTTGATGCTGATGACAACATGCCACTTTCCACATTATTATATTCGAATAGAGATAATAATTGTGAAAATGCGATCGTAGGTTCACCTAAGTGGGATAAAGTTACAAAAACTGTTCCAGCTTCACAGTTTACCAGTGACACAGGTTTGACTGACCATGTTCGGTCAGTTGCAGACAAAACACCCTTGAATTTTTTTAATCTGTTGTTGACAGAAGACATTGTAGATCACTTAGTATTCCAAACAAATCTTTACTGCGAGCAACAACGTATATCAAGTGGTAGATATTACATTGCTACTGATGTTTATCAAAGAATAAAACATGCTTCCAAGATTACCATAAAAGTAGTTCAAGTGGCTGTGGTTCATAAATTGAACCACTATAAAATATTATTTTTAACAAATATATAAATCATATAAGAATTTTTTCTGAATTTTTTTTAAGTTTTGATCGTTTTTTATTAAAATAAAAACATTTAATTTAAAAAAAAAAAAAATTCTCTGCTACATAAGGGGGTAAAATTGTTCTTGAATCTTTGCCGCTGAAAGAGTTAAGACGAGCTCAGAGACAACATCCAACGCGAAATTGGCAACTTTTCGGTCGAAATGTGTGCAAGAGTGGTGGATAAGTGGGTCCAAAGAATAGATCGCTGTACACGGGCTTGTGGTGGTCATGTAACATTTGCACTACACCTGGAAAAAGTTTTAACTCTATATCTTAAATAATCTGTATTTAATTAATATATAAAATTGCTATGTGCTTAATGAAAAACTCTGTATAAGAAAGTATATATAGAATATTTTGATTGTACAAGGTTATTTCTCTTGATTATTTAACTTTTTGACGTTCACTTTCATTTCAAAAATTATTCAAATATTATTTTCTTTCATTTTCAGATGATTTGGAGAATAGGATTCTGTATCTTTTTAACGCTCTGCTCTAAAGCGCTAAGTGTTAAGGTATCGACCACCGGCTACCATATACTACACAACGAGCATGGCGTTGATGCATTCCATGGCTTTAGGTATCCCCATTCAGGACCGGGACATGCACAATACTATGCACCGCCAATACACAGGTAAAACTCTTTACAATAAATTGCTCTGCGGCATAAAAAATGAGTTTTTAAGAAACTTACTTTTGTATTAAAAAGGGTCCAGAGAAAAAGTTCATTTTCGCCCAAATCCAAAAGTTCAGTATCGGTTAGGGCGCTATAGGCAACATACGTTAAAATCACCGACGTCAAATTATAAAGAGTGGGAAGTTACAACTTTATATTACCAAGAGGACTAAACCTCTTGGACGTTTTTAGTTTATCAGGTATTTTCAGGGACCGGGAAGAGACTTCAAATTATAGTGAGATTCAAATAAGCGATAACATCGAGTCGGCTGTATTTCTTTAAGGATCACGAATGTAGGTTGACAAACACTAAACTTTATTGAGCTCTTGAAAATCGCATCGCCGTGACTGCAAAGTCAATAGGACGGTTGTAAATATGGCCATGAATTTCGTGCGTTGTTCTTTTGAGAAAATCGTATAAAAACGCAAAAATCGTCAAACATGGAACACAAATTTTTAGTAGGATCCTTAAGTCTATTACTCCCCTTTATTACCCTTATTCATAAATCTAAATAAGAATTGAAAAAATTATAAGTACCTTTTTACCATCCGATTCAAATTTAAAATTTTTAACCGCCCACCCTGTATAACTCTCCTTAGATTTTTCTGCATTATGTGTCTTTTAGAACTATAAGAATATACAATGGAAAGAAGACATACTTTACATACGAGTATGTCACGGTATTTGAGTCATGCCTTCCTTCAGATGCACTTCATGAATCCGTTTAAACGTGTAAAAGTCAAAAGAAAACTAATTTTCAAAAGAAATTAATTAATCGTTGGCCACTTAAAGCGACAATTTTAAGAAACGTTTTTGAATGGTTGTATAGATTATTTTCATACTCGAGGTGAAATCTATTCAGAAAACTTGTATTGTCTTACCTGAATTAAAACATGATGCAGTTGCGTGAAAGTTGCGCATATTTCCTGTAGCACAGCGGCTGGCTAGGCTTATTCACTTTTTTTATTATCCTTACAAAAAGTTGTCATCCTTTCAAATAGTTCCTTTTGTTGTAATCCCAAGCCGCTTAGCAAAAAAAATCGTTTTAGTTCAGAATTTGAATTAGGTTTCCTTTCAACTCAGATTAACCACTTCAAGCTGATTTGCCATTTAAAAATTAAAGTGTTTTCTAAAAAAGAAGATAATTAAACAATGTACTCGTATTCCAAAAAAAGAAATAATAAATTTTCAAACCCTTTTATGTTGGTTTCTTCAAATTTTGGTTAACAATTCTCATCCAGAGCATCTGTTACAAGATTTGCAATCTCATTTACACATGGAGTTGGCCCGTAGAAATATCATTCGTATGATGTTTTTTGACTTCGTTTATTTCCCCATGTATTTTGATTTCCTCCTATGGATCTATAATTTCTCTTTAAATTCAGTTTCTACACAGCTCGCAATTTCTAAGGTTATATTCTTTACATTCATAATATCCTACGGCAAGATGTCAAAGAGTATTTGTCTATAGTGGCGAGAACGATCGTTTTCAGCTGTCTTTAGTGACCAGTACGAGCGTTTTCAGTTTGTTTATAGTGGCGAGAACGACTGTTTTTAGTTAAGCTTATTCCGCTGCAGCGGGTTTTCTTAAATGTATTTCCTTAGTGTATTAATATGCATCAGCTGGAAAGATATATTTATGTATTAAATCAAATATTGATCGATTAGGTTCGATGTATACCAATCAGGGATACGTACGTTGCCTTACCTTTAGATATTTATAAAGGTTTACAATGCTCAGCCATAACTAATTATTGACTAGTAATCCTCAGTCTGGTTGAAGGAGCAGTCTCTTTACGTGCTCGCAGAAATATTTTTAGACTTCGTCAACATATCACAAACAATAAATACGCTAGACCATAAATCCGCATCGAAATAATAAAAGTTTTCTTACATAGACCAGTAATAGTTGTACATCGCCTTGGTATTTTGGTTAGTGTGCACAATTTTATACAGGTTCAATTCCGGGTATCAATCACTCCATGTAGGCCCGTGGACCTATCTCTTCTTCTGTAATATAAGTTCTAGATGACACCTAGATCCGAACCATAAGCTGTCCCCTTTAGATCATGCGCATGTATAAAGCAGGGCTGTGGATTTTCCAAAATCAGACAACTTCGTTTATTGAACGAATCCGGACTGCGACTCCGGGATTTGAAACGACAACGTCCTCCGACAAAAAATATTTAATTAAAAATATACGTATTTGATCCTCTTACTCCTGCAGGGAGCATAGAGCCGCCACCGGTTATTTTTCTTGTTGTTCGATTTCAGTAGATTGTGTTTAAGACGATTGACTGATTGGGCCAAACTACTCGATTCCGTCAATCCGGTCCAAAGAAGAGGTGTCGTGGAACCGGCTACACAACTTTGTACTTAGTAGGGACGTAAATACTGTTAAACACGTTTTATGCTGTAAAATAAAAAGTACTGTATGTTTTTGGACCAAATATTTTGTAATCAATATATATATATATATATATATATATATATATATATATATATATATATATATATATATATATATATATATATATATATATATATATATATATATATATATATATATATATATATATATATATATATATATATATATATATATATATATATATATATATATATATATATATATATATATATATATATATATATATATATATATATATATATATATATATATATATATATATATATATATATATATATATATATATATATATATATATATATATATATATATATATATATATATATATATATATATATATATATATATATATCTGTGGTCATATGGAAGAGTAGCTTAAGTCGAAAATTGGCGTTTTGAGATATCACCAATTTTGTGTAATTTTAGTTCTACTTGATTTTTGCGAATAATCTATAAATTAACATATTGGTAATACGTTTCTTTGCGAAGAAAGGGACAAGTTTTAAAAAAGTATTGGTGAATACAGAAGATTTGACACCTTTTCTACTTAAACGCTTTTTCGATACTGAAACTTGCGTTTTACTAGACCTTAAGTAACTTAAGCGCTTCTATTGAAATAAAAAGTATATTTTGTGTAGTTTTAAGTAAACATAAGACGTTTTATTCAAATTTATATAAAGAAATTAAAGTAGATAAGGTTATTGCTTACATGACAATATTTTTGCTTTTAACGAAAAATTATAATTAGAATCTTATATGTATTAATAATAATATGATATTGTTGACTATGAGATTTTATATTCATTCAAAAATCTCATCAGCTTCAGTTAAATCAGGGTGGAAGTCCAACATGTCTGCCGTATTTAAGTTTAAATAAAAGTCTTTATACATTTCGTCAATAAGTGGCAACATGTCAATTAAATCTTGTTTCTTCTTTTGATTAATTTCAATTGGTGAATAATAGCATTGTTTTAAACTATTTTTATTAATAGAGCTTATGCCTCGTTTCTTTGAATTAATTTTTCTCATTTTCATCTAAGGAACTTTTAAAGAAAACTGTTCCAAATTCATTGCTAAATCGTAACCACTTTATATCAGCCCAACAGTATTTCTGCCCATCGTCATCCACCTTTCTCCATAAAAATAATTCCTTAGCAGCACTCGCAAAATCAATAAATTGGTTTCTATTCATTTCATTCACTTTAAACTTCGTTTTCACTCCAACAGTCCTAATAAATTGATACCAGTCACGAGGGTGGTGAATTTGTATTGATGTTTTTTTTTTCTTTCTTTCTATCAAAGCATGATCACTATCACATTCCATATGTGTGTGGCCAGGAACCATAAACTTATGGTCAATTATACTTATTGATCCTGTTGTCTCGAGATGCATGAATATGACAAACATTGTTGCAACAAAAGAATTTTTATTCTGGCCAGGACAGCAATCACTACAAAAAACTAGATGGTTGACAGAGGGCTGTAGGCTTTGTAAGTGTTGGAATAAACATGACGCTATCTCGTTGCCACCACGCTTAGCCAAAGCTTCGTGCCACATATAGCAGAATGGTTCATTTGTTGAGCAGTCATGCACAGTTAGATTGAAGGTCCACAATGGCCTTTTATAAAACGATACTGAGGATCGTAAAAATGGAGTAGGAAGACATTGTTGCAAATCAAAGCAAAATACTTTTAAATTTACATCAATATTTGCCTTTTGCTTATCATGTCGTTTTGATTCATACGATTGTTCCGCTTGGTGATGGTGATCTGCTTGTTCGGATTTTAAGGCATCAAGCGATTCTACTTGTGTTACTGCTATTTTGGTTTTGAACTTGTCACATTTATGACAAGTGTCTAGTTTCGGTTTTTTGAATTTTAAATTTAATGTCTGAAAAATCTGAGAAAATTTTGAAACGGATATAGAGTGACCATGATTCTCGCAATAAAGCTTGTATAGCTCAGCAACAGACAAATCGCCGGGCAAATATCTCCTGGATGTGTCACGTCGCGTATAGTGCGATTCATACGCAGGGAAAGAATTTATAAAGTCAATCACTTCTCTTTCCTTTGCAGGTGGCAGTTTTCTTGGATTTTGGTGTTTTCCACGTAGATCGCCATAGAGAAAAGCGCCATGTCCTTCAATTTTCTTTTTTACTACAGTTTTAAAAAACTGATCGCTTTCGCATAAAGTCCCTTTAAAACATTTCTGACACACCAAAACTCGTTGACCGCTTATTTCCAAATAGTATTTATATGTATTCGTCCGGTTCCTTGGATTAGTTTCACTTTTATCTATGCGCACGGTTTTAGGTGTATGGATCTCAATTAAGCCTGCTGCAAACGCTTGTCGCAATTGGTACGATCCCAGCTGCCAGTATAGTTCATGAACTTCTTGTTGCTGTTCTGGTGTAATTTTATCTTTGCATTTATTTCGGCATGGCTGCAAGTCTCGAATCGCGCGGCAAGGTACAATTTTGCCACTATAAGATTTACCTTCATTGCGTAGTTTCTTCCTCACATTTTTGGATGTTGAAAGTTCAATATTTGCTTCTGCTTCTAACTTGCTTTCCTAAATTTAGAATTTTTGTATTGCATTATCACTTTTTGCACCATAACTTATTACTTACATCACAATTTTCATCTGCAGAATCTGTAGAGCTTGCATCTAATTCATTAATATGAATATTCGGATCTAAAACAGAATCATCGCTGTCAAATCCGTAAAATTCTTCTTCAGAAAATTCCATTTTTAACTTTGTACGATGCAACGTGTACAAAAATTACTTCACGACTGCCGCTTATGTGCAAGCTGGCACAATAATTCGCAGAACAAACAACACTTAGGTAAACATACAGTACCGTTAATTTTTGGTATCGCTTTAATAGAACATCTAATGTCTACATAAGCTGCTTTAAAATATTTGTTTTTTGTTTATTACTTTGAATTGCATTTCGTCGTAAGAACTTACATTCACTTAAGATAACTGTATACGAAAATTATATTTCATTAAAAAAACTCATGTAAATATAAGTTGTTTGAAAATAATTGCTTTATGTTTTCAAGGTGAACGTTCATACAGTTTAAGTCAACTTTAGTGATACAGTTATATGATGAATGGAAGATCGAAATATGTAAACAAAAGTAAGTGCACATAAGTTGTTTCGATCAATGCATTGTTGATTCAAAAGACTTAAGCTAAAAAGTAAACGCACATAATATTGTTAAAAGACAGAATTTTTCAAAACGGATTAAACACATTTAAGCGCCTTTACTTCTATAAAGCTCCCAATGCAATAACTCAATTATGTCTTATGTCGACTTAAGCTATTCTTCCATATGACCACAGATATATATATATATATATATATATATTGGAAAATTGGCCACAGCTCGAACCAAAGCAGTCGTAAGAGATCTAATGTTGGGGTATCTTTTGTGACAAACCTTGTCCTCTAAAACCGTCCACAATTTGTAATCCAATGGGTTCAAATCTGGACTGCCTGAGGGCCATTCTTCAGAGGAAATGATCGCTGGCAAATTGTTTCGAAGCCAGGCCTGGGACGTTTTAGCCTTATGGGCCAGCGCAGAATCCTGCTGGAAAGTCCATGGCTGGTTTTGGAAAAGGGAATTGTTAAGAGGCTTCACAACAGCTTCCAAAACGGTTTCTTGGCAAACTTTGGCCGATGTTTTGGCTACTTGTTCGCAGAAATGCAGGTCAGTGACCCCATCGTAAGAGACACCCCACCAAACCATGACTGAAGGTGGGTGATGACCCTTTTCCACCCTTGGGATCAGTTCAGATGCTTCCTTAGATGACCGCGCATACACTATCATTTTGCTTGTTAAATTTTTCCTGAACGGTAAAAT
Organism: Hydrotaea diabolus; assembly: GCA_963513945.1. Taxonomy (NCBI): domain Eukaryota; kingdom Metazoa; phylum Arthropoda; class Insecta; order Diptera; family Muscidae; genus Hydrotaea; species Hydrotaea diabolus. The sequence goes on from OY740716.1 coordinate 210,881,660, forward strand.
TTTTTTCATCGGTGAAGAAAATTTTTCTCTGCAAGTTATCAGTGTGCTTCACCAAAAGACGTTTGCATTTTTCAATCCTATTTTTTTTTTAAAGCTGCAGTCAATAAATGTCCGGTACGTCGTTTGAAAGCACCAAATCCCAAGTCTTTTTTAATGATTCGACTCATGGACTTTTGCGTGATATTCATTCACGGGCCATGATTTTCTGTTTACGGACCGGATTTCTGTGAATTCTTGATTTAACGGCATTGATGACATGCGGTGTTCGAACAGGGCGTGGGCGACCCGACCGGTGGCGGTCTTTTACATCTCCAGTCTCCTCAAAAAGTTTAATGAATCGGTAGACGAACATGCGGCTAATCCCTCATTATCTGACCACTCCATGATGAAAGTTGAAACAATTTAAAAATCCCGTTACAGACTAACGCTATTGAGGTTAGCTTTCAAAACCCATATGACATTAACGGGGTATATTCAGTTCTACTATTGAAATGGGTGTGTTCAATGTTGTAACAGTATTTATGTCCCTACTAAGTAATATGTCTTAACGTTATGCCGAAAAATCATTCGTCATAATTTAATTTTTTAATTTAATAAAATTTCAGCCTTTATCCGGAGTCGGAGTGAAGCACATTTTTTGACTCCTGCTTCGATCCGTGCAAATTTTCGAAACTGCAACTTCGGCTGCACAGGCACTGACTTCAACTGGAAGTAGCAAGAGCCTATGAGGGAATTAGCGCAGAGTTAGTTCAGAACTGCTCAGATTTACGACAGGTCGTGTTTTAGTGTCACATTGTAAAAACTGTTTTTTCCCGCCGATTCAGGTCCGTATTTGTCCGCTGTTATGTAAGCAAAAGTTCCACATCCTTACCTTTAACTTTACGGCTGACGTCTTTTTTATTTCTTTATGGGTATTCAAAATGGACGAACTTGTCAACTAGCTTGAGTTACAATTGCGTGGAGGATGTCGTCTCGATATCGTTTAAGTAGATGCAACCTGTCGCTTTGTCTTGGTTTTCGATACTATCGAAGGATGCACATCAATTCTTTTTCGTTTGCTCTTTGGCCGCATCTTTCTGCAGGAGAATATGTTTTTAAATGAGATGTGATCTGAATGTGATGCAGGGTACTTGTTAATTCCCACTCACTAAACTTTTAGTTCTCAGATTAGAAATGTTGCCCTACTCTCCCAATTGATCCAACTTCGGTGCTTGTTCCAAAGATATATTCGCTACATTTTTAGCAGAAGTGACCTGTATTTTTTCTACAAATAAAAGAACGTTTACAATTTTGTTAAACAAAATATCATAGTTTTAATCATGTTTTACTTACCATTCACATCCTATACAAATCTTTAACTTTGATAAAAGTAGAATTTCGCGTCCTTCGATATTTCTTCGAGCGGCGGTCTGTTTGTTACAACATTCCCCAGGAATTCTTCGATTTCCGCTAAGTTTCTGTCGGTCCGTTTGGTGCGCGAATGTTCTTGGGCAAATCCCTGCGCAGTTGTTGTACTTTGATGAACATTAATTTGTCAGCAGTTTTTAAAGCCCAAAGTAACACTTTTTAGCATAACTTAATATTAAATTTTAATATTGTAGTTCACCTAATTAAAACCTATATATAGTAAACTGTTACCCTACTCTTTTACTCATAATTATAATAATTTATATTCAATTACTTACAGCAACGCCGTGCCAACCGGTTTTGGAGCCTCGCCAGCACCGACCAATCCTTTTGTCACACTCGCGTCGAGAAATCCCTTATATGGGCCACATTTTCCAACGCCGGGACAGGTAACGTGCGCCAATCCGCCACCAGGTTGCGAAAAAACAGCTTACCGCAGTCTAGATGGCTCCTGTAATCATTTGGAGCAACCCCAATTGGGTATGGCCAATTCAAGATACGCTCGTCTTTTATCGCCACGTTACGCCGATGGCGTCTCTGCTCCTACGGTATCGATTACTGGTGAACAACTGCCCAATGCACGTTTGGTTTCATTAGTGGTCTTTGGAGAAATGGATGTACCAGATCCGCAATTTACTTTAATCAATATGCAATGGGGTCAGATAATGACACACGATATGTCTATGCAAGCTGGTGGCACACAATCCAGTAAGTTTTTAAAAAACAAAGCATTATGAAATGGAAACTTTTGTAATTTCTCACTTTTTTCCATGTTCTAGAAAAACATCCCACCCGTTGTTGTACCGATGATGGACGCTTAGTGGGAACAGATTTGGCGCATAAGACATGTTATGCCATCTTGGTACCACCACACGATCCCGCATTCTCCCAAGTCGGCACCGAATGTTTAAATTTCGTGCGCACCTTAACCGATCGAGACGCTAACTGCCCGGATAATCATCGTGGGCCGGCGGAACAACTTACTGCTGTCACAGCCTATATGGATCTGTCCTTGGTCTATGGAAATTCCATACAGCAGAATAGCGAGATTCGTGCTTTCCAAGGCGGCCGTATGATTGTCGAACAACGTAATGGCGCTGAATGGCTGCCCTCGTCACAAAACATAACCGGCGACTGCGATGCCACCGAACAGAATGAGGTGTGTTACAGAGCCGGCGATACGCGTGTTAATCAAAATCCCGGTCTTACCATATTGCATACCGTGCTGCTGAGAGAACATAATCGCATCGCCGATGCATTGTCCAAACTTAATCCCCACTACGATGATCGTACGCTATTCCAAGAAGCGCGCAAAATTAACACCGCTCAATATCAGCACATCAGTTACTATGAATGGTTGCCAATCTTCTTGGGCAAGGAGAATATGTTGAAAAATCGTTTGATTTACAAAGTACCGGAAACGGCGCCCGTCAACGATTACGATCCGAACATTGATCCCTCTGTGATAAATTCACATGCTACGGCAGCGTTTAGATATTTCCATTCACAAATTGAAGGAAGATTAGAGTGAGTATATGAGAGATAAAACTTGAAATACATATGTTAGGAACAAATACCTGCAGACATAGACTAGGCAGTTCTTTTGAAAACACCTTGGGGCAGCTAACGACGGATATTTGACAGTTGCTTACCATATAATTCTTTGTTTCTGTGTGTACGATATGTTTCTTAAACTCATTGACTTACCCTTAGCTAATAAAAGTCGGCTCGAATGGCTAATGAGTTTTATAGATAATTGATAGATTCTCGTAGTTCCTAGCCGGATTTGAACCCAGTTCACCTGTGTAAATGTCATACATACACATTATCACACCATATCGGCCTGTTTGGAAAAGTAAATAAATTGCGCAACTGCTGGAGGAGTCATTGGGAGATTTTTTTTTGATAACGCCGCGTGCCAAATGCCGCCAGAGCGTTTAGGCTAATTTATATATTAGCGGTTACGTAAATAAACAAAGTAACCGTTTCTGGGGCATCGAAAACCCGGGTATCACCTACGAAGAGCCATATACCCGCTCAAAGTTACTGCGTGGTGTGCTGTTGACGCTGAAGGAGTCATTTGAACATTTTTAGAACGCCGCAGGCCAAACGATTAATGTGTACGGTGCGCGCTACAGAGCCTTTATTACCGAATTATTTCTTCCTCAATTGGATTAATTGGGACTGGAGAACATATGGTTCCAACGGGAAGGATCAACGGCACACACTGCTGCAGCCACAACCGATATTCTGAAGGAAGCATATCTGGTTCGCTTAATCTCTCTTTTTAGTGATTTGCATAGGCCTTCATTTTATGAGTTTTTTAAAATCGCGGATTTACGTCAACAAGCCGCAAAGTCTTGAGGGAGAATATTCGCAAGAGTGAAAAAAAATTCTATACAAAATATAATTGTTGTTGTTGCGGCACACATAGTGCCCTGGTAACAGCCCTTGACCTAAGATTGTTGCTTTGGGTCAATCCGGTGCATAGAACCGCCTGTGGCTGCGGCCAGTTGGTCGATATCATTTTCTCAACTTGATACATTCTAATGTATAAAAAACAAATTTCACAAGCAAAACCAAAGTTTTTCATTTACAAATAAAACTTACTGCAAAAGAACATTGGGTGATTACGTTTGATCCACCTTGTATTTATTTACATACTCGTATAATTAAGTCAAGAGCTTAAGCCTTTGCTAGTGCTATTTAATAACGTTAATTTTAGAAAAAAATATTTAATAAAAAAATAGTATACAGTGAAGGCGATTTAACATTTTAAATATGAATCGGCTGTAAAAAAAAGTACTGATAATGTTTTCAAATTTCTGGTTTTACCAGGTTGAACTTTGCCATGGCAGTACCTCATCCGATCAACCCAATTTCTTAGTATATTTTCGATTGTTTCGGGTCGAATCTTTTCGATGTTAATTTTTATCCTTAATGGCTCCCCACAGAAAATATTCCAAAGGGCTCAAATCACAACTCAGGGCTCAAATTACAACTCAGGGCTCAAACCACAACTTAGAATAATCAATTTACATCACAATTTCGGCTGATTATTCGATTTTCAAAAAACAGTGCAAGGGTTGCGTTTTCGAAACAAAAAAGCCCAATGATGCCGCAGCCCAAAATCCTCACCAAATAGTGCCTCGTTGTGGATGCATTGTCTTGGTAATAGTCACGTGTAGGTTCTCTGAACTCCATATGAGTCACTTTTGATTATTGACACAGCCACCGAGAAGAAAATGAGCTTCATCTGAAAACACGGTAAAATTCTTCATCTCCTGCCAAACAATATTCAGCCCATTGGGTGAAGCGAAAACATATCAGATGGTATTCGATTATTAAACCTTTCCAATAAAACCAGAAATTTGAATAAATTATCATTTAACTTGGGCCACATCGGTCCTTGTTTTGAAATGCTAAAAAAATAAAAAAAAGCCACAAAATATACATTTTTCTAATCTAATTTCATATATAGCATCATGGGCGTCCAATTTGCTAAAATTGGGCTTATGTTTTCTCAAAGTTATCACAAGGTCCCTCTTTCTATGCTATGATCCATTTCTCTGGAGGAAATGGATCATATAAGTTTATGGTTTTCTATAGTGGGATGATAGGATGGAATTGTAAAATTCTACAAATAGTCCTAAAATGCAATCAATCGTAGATCTTGAACTCCTATCTCTTAAATTAATGTTAGTCCAAAATATATCATACAGGTCTTTTGCATTTATATATATTTTGAAGAAATAATTATTTTGTTAAATGTACTTTACACAAATTTTGCTAACATAACCCAAATATGTTGATGTTTACATGGGACTTTATAAAAAATATTCGCCCATGTAATGGCAGTCCCATTTCGCATGACATTTGCGATTACGACTTTAAAACGCATAGTAGGTGTGATAGAGTTCGCAATCGCCAAAGATCTGGCGACTTGAAATCGCTAGCACACACTGAGGTGAACTGGTATTTTTAACTTACACGGAGCAACAAAGAGGCACCTCATAGATGCCAAAACTGAACTTAATCAGGGCTGTCATAGAAACCATGTCGGTTTTGCTAATTGTCGTTTTTGCAAACCAATGTTGTTTTCATTTGGTGTCATGAATCCAAGTTGGTTTGTCCATTTCGAATGTGATTAAACCAATGTTCGAATCAGCTGTTGCTGATGACACCAAAGCATTTTTTCTTATCGTTTTCAAAACCAATGGTGACAACATAGGTTTCTATGAGAGCCATGAATATTTTATTTTCTAACAATTTTTCAAACATGACACCTTATGCACTGGCGATATAGTACAATACAAAAATCAACAATTGGGTGTTACCAGCCGTTCCAATTTCTCAATGTGTTTACAATTTCCTCGTTTCTTCTTGTTTGGTTGTATATGTCAGTAAAACACATGTTTTTAATTCTGAAATACAAATTAAGGGGCAATTAGTCTTGACGGTGGACGGTAGGCAATCAGCTATTTCAGATGGGGTTGCATTTTGCATGTGTTAGAGGGAGATAACTGCAGTTTGACTGTAGACTTCTGCCGGTTGCAGAATCAACCGTCGACGAATTGGACCTTTAGACGAAAACGCGAAACTCCATATATCATTGCTTAATAATTCGTGCGTTATTCAAATCGCATGTTAAGTTCAAGTCGTGCGATTCTCATCACATGCCCGATTATTAATTAAAAAAAATGTTCTCCAAATTTAAGCTTGTCTCAATGTTCCTGTAGTCATTTTCATTAAAATGGGACCAGATTTATTTCCAAAATTGTTTCGAACTATCCACTGTGTAGTAATCTTTTAAAGGGCAATACAACACATAAAACTCTTCTATTTTTTTTGAATTGAGTACATATGAATCATTCTCATTGAAAGCAGTGAGACTTTGTTTCACTAAAAAGTCTCGAAATCTACTCTAATGGATGACACGATGAAAGCTTTAATCATAAGCCCAATTGATGAAAAATACCAGATGTAACGGGTTTTCCAATAGGGACATAACTATTTCGTATCTTTAAGTCAACGCACCCTCAAACATTTTTATTGATCTTTCAGTGTCAAAACCTGAGTCGAAGTCATCATTTTCATCAGGGTAAAGTTCACTTACGAACAACTTTTGCAAATCATTAAAAATTACTACCGAAATTCTAAGACGGTGGGTCTGGCAAAGTTTCACGTAAATACAGAATTTCATCGAAAAATCATCTTTAGCGATGAAGCTCATTTCTGGCTTAGTGGTTTTGTCAATAAACAAATATGCGTTATTGGCCAGCAACAAGCCCACATGTGCTTCAAGAGACACAATTGCATCCGCAAAAATTACTGTGTGCTGTGATTTTCATGCGGGAGGTGTGATTGGGCCGTATTTTTTGTCGATTATAAGTATAAGTAAACAATCGTCACCGTAAATGGAGAGCGCTATCGTGCCATGTTAGAAAATTATTTTTTGTGGTTTCAAGAAGACTTTGTCAACTAGTCTCACAGCACGCGTTACATTCGATTTACTGAAAGGCAAATTCAGTAAACGTGTTATCTCGAGAAAGGGTCCGGTCGAATGGTAACCTCGTTCATGCGATTTTATTTTTATGGGGCCACATCAAGTCAACAGTCTATGCCAACAAGCCAATAACTTAAGACGAGCCCAGAGATAACATCAAATGCGAAATTGCCAACGTTCCGGTCGAAATTTGTGCAAGAGAGGTGGAAAATTTGAACTCTATTTGTGACTCGCAAAATAGAAAGGGACCTAAGGTTAAAAACCAGTTTTGTTCAGGAGAGCCATTTTAAAGATAAGGTCCCTTTCTATTTGATCTTAGAATCGTCGACTTCACTTTCATAAAACGCGAATGTCTCTGGGAGGGAACACTTTTGGACATGGAATCGGTTTCATTCGATGCTCAGATGCTGTCCACATCAAAAAAAAAGAAGTGAAAAGTTGATGAAAAGTTTTGTTCAGGAGAGCCATTTTAAAGATTAGGTCCCTTTCTATTTGCGCTTAGAATCGTCAACTTCACTTTCATAAAACGCGCACATCTCTGGGAGGGAACACTTTTGGGGCATGGGATCGGTCTCATTCGATGCTCAGATGTTGTCCACATCAAAAAAAGAAAAAAATGAAAATTGATTTTTTACCCTTAGGTCCCTTTCTCTATGCGCTGTCAAATATATTAAGTATTTTGTATTTGAAATGCTAGTATTTTATACAAACATATTCGCCAGATTATGAACTTTAATTTTTTTTATATTAACATTTTTCCCATATTTAAAAAATAAATAATTTTTGACTCCAATCTCTATCCAACACCTTAAGTTTAGAAGTTAAAGTGTTACCCTTGTAATTTTAAAATCCTTCAATGCAGCACATATAATCAGATAATCGTATACGAGTATATGTTTGCATGTGGGTTATACACAATTCATTCTGTATATCTGTAAAGTAGAACCTAAGTATTATTTTTATGACGAACATTTAAGACATTAAATTTGGAGTTTAATTAAAATGGTTTTCTAATGAATGACAAAATGTTTTTCTTTATTTTGTTTGCATTTATATTTTTTCTTCTTGTTTGTTGCATGTTTCGTGCAGTTTGTTATCGGAACTACGATCTGTTTTGGGCTCTTTGCGTCTCAGTGACTGGTTCAATCGGCCGGGCATTATTGAAGTTGGCGACAACTTTGATTCACTATCACGCGGTCATGCTACACAGCCAGAGGAATTAACCGACATCAACTTCGACAGAGAGGTACTTAACTTGTAATGATTTATTTTTGTTCGAGTGCCTCAAACGTATTCTATGATTTATTCATTTTGCTGTTTGGTTGTTTGCAGATTAAACACTTCTTGTTCAGACGTAATATGCCATTTGGTAGTGATTTGAGGGCTATTGATATACAACGCAATCGTGACCATGGTCTGGCCTCTTACAATGACTTTAGAGAGTTTTGTGGCTTGAGACGAGCTCACAGTTGGGAGGAGTATGCCGACCTCATTGATCCACAAGTAAGATACAAACCAAAAACAGAAAAACAAATTCAAATTTTTTAAAAGTACCTTAAAAGTGCATACGTAAATGAAACCTTCTCTCTCTCGTTATTCCAGATCATTGAAAAACTAAAAAACCTGTATGCCAGTCACGAGGATGTTGATGTAACCGTAGGTGGTTCGTTGGAGGCACATGTAGCCGGAGCTTTAGCCGGCCCACCTTCTTGTGCATTTTAACAGAGCAATTTTATCGTACACGTGTGGGAGACCGTTTCTTCTTTGAGAACAGCGAGCGACATGTTGGTTTACACCAGGTATGTTGTATTGACAACAAAGCTACATTACTTTGCAATCCCTTTACTAAATATTTTACTTTTTTGCTCAACCAGATCAATTGGCAGAACTACGCAAAGCTAGCATGGCTCGTTTATTATGTGACAATGGTAACAATATACAATCTATGCAACCCAAGGCCTTTTTGCTTATTTCCAAATCGTAAGTTTTTAATTGTTTTTTCTTTAATAAAACGATTGTTTTAAAACACGAATTACCCCTTTCCCTTCTGCAGCAATCCCGTTGTGCCATGCTCGAATTTACCCCAAGTTGATTTAACCAAATGGATTGATCAAAAACAATATGGACCACCATTGCATTATGGCAAAAAATAAGAACTAATGCTTTTATTAATAAATATTTAAAATTACTTTAGGGTGTGTTATCTATACGAGTTTCTTATTATTTGTTTTTATATAAAATATATTTTTCTTAAATTATCCCTTTTCTATCCTCTATAAACAGTATGACATTCGAATGTAAAAAAACAACAACAAAAAATAAGAGTTATCATGCCAATATTGTATTTTATCCCAATTATAGTTGCAATTGTAAATATTAATTTAACTGAACATATACAATCATAATTTAAATTGTACAAAATATCAATAATAATGTTTTTAAAAATAAAAAGAAATAAATAAATTGTAATCAATACTTTTTAAAGAGAAATCTAGTTTTTACACAAGTAAAAGGGTCATAATGTTCTTCCAGGTCGAACTTTGTATACCCACATTCTGACAAATCTTAGGAATAGGTCTCTTTTTGGATCCGTTACAAAATGTTCTTTTATTTTATTACTCATATTTCCATATTATCTAGTGGATGTATCCTTTGAGTTCAATAAGTTCGACTCTAATCTTAGACATATCTTCAAAAGAAATATTTTTTTGGATTCGAAGCGAAATTTTCTGTAATTAAAGTAACGTTCCTGTTGAAAAATATTGAAAATACGTTTTTCCCCTACGACCCACAAGCGCGAGCCCAGATTTTCGAAATGTATGTAACAGGTGATTTTCATAGAGGTATAGAACTTTAAAATTGAATAAAACAAAGATGAATTTTTTAAATTGACATGAAAATTTTTTAACGAAAGTTGTTAGCACGGTTGTCTTCAACAAAAATATTACTTAATATACTTTTTTATTTAAATATATTGTAAAAGTTACACCAAGTACCACAAATTAGGGGAACAAATAAAAATAAAGTACGATTTCAGGCGGACTAACGTAATAATAATAATTTGAAATGAAACATTAAACAACAGAACAGCGATCAGCAATTGAATTTTAAATTTTCTGTTAGGGAATCACTTTGGCGAAGGCATTATTTCGCGCAGAAGCGATTTCAATAGGATTTAACAGCGCCACACTGTTTTCTTTGAGGTTGTTTGAAAGAAAGTGTATACGTAAATAAGCCAGCAATCATACCACAGCTAAAGGCCCAATTAGTCTGGACGGTTGACGGTAGACGGTTGATTCTGCAACCTGCAGAAGTCTACCGTCGTCAACCGTCAAACTGTAGTTATCTCCCTCTAACACATGCAAAATGCAACCCCTAACTGAAATAGCTGATTGCCTACCGGGCCTTAAAGGTCCATTTAGTCTTGACGGTTGACGGTAGGTAATCAGCTATTTCAGTTCAGGATTGCATTTTGCATGTGTTAGAGGGAGATAACTACAGTTTGACGGTTGACGACGGTAGACTTCTGCAGGTTGCAGAATCAACCGTCAAGACTAATTGGGCCTTAAAACAAAATATTCGCCATGAAATTCAAGCCATAACACCGGAAATTTACGAAAAATTATGCAAAATGTACTGGAAAGAGCACGAATGTGCGCAGCCGAAAATGGCCACCACTTGCGGCATATTATTTTTCATACTTAAGCCAAAAATATTCCTCATTAACATACTATATAACAAAAATAATAATAATAATTAACCAATAAATAAAAAAGTTTTTAAACGAAGTATGCAGCATTGTATGGGGAGATCCATCTAGAGGTATTTTTCAGAAGAAGAAAATATAAAAATTCAAATCAAGTGTGGAATCTTAATTGGTAATTTGAAAGGACACTTAATGGCATTTATTTTTTGAATATAATTTCCTTCAAATGTTGGCCGCAACTGCGCCTCAGGGTTTCCATTCTGAGGGGTTAATTTTGGATGACTCGTTCGAGCATTTCGACCGGTATGGCTTTTATGACACGCGTAATGTTGTAATAGTGGTTTGTCAGCATAGACTTTGATATCACTCGATCTAGGCGTCCAACTCACCTGTCCAAAACGTGAAATTAGCTGCATTTCGAAATGACCTGTCAATAGATCTATTGTTTAAGCAGCTGTATGGCAAGTGGCACCGTCCTGTTGAAACCAAGTGACGTCAAGATTACGGCCTTCAATTTCAGTTTGCATTAAGATCAATATCATGGCGTGATAGCGAGCACCCTTCACGGTTACGTTCCGGTCATCATTATTCTTGAAAAAATATGCACCGATGATTCCACCAGCTTATAAACCGCACCAAACCGTGGTTTTCTCTATGTACTCGTATAATGGCACCTCTTGAACCTCTTCTTGTTGTTATTGACTTTGCAGTTGAGCCATAAATGGGCCTCATCCCTGAACAAAATTTTGGTCGAAAACAGCGGATCTTTCCGTTACTCACCGACACTCATTTCCATAAGACAGTTGCCAATATTTAAAGGTAGTTATTTTCAAAAAATAAATGCCATAAAATGTCCTTTCAAATTACCATTAAAGATTCCACACTCGATTTGAATTTTTATATTTTTTTGTTCTGAAAAAATACCTCTAGATGGATCACCCTTTACTTAACAATTAAATCATACTGCTGCTTCTACAGGGTGTCCGCCGGGAAGGTATACTACTTTGTTTTGCCGCCATTTTTGTAAACATTAGTGTTGACAGTTCATATTTGACAGTCGTGAAGTAGAGGCGTGGCAAATTTATTATGGAAAATTATTCGATAAATCGTTAAACATTTTATCAAAATCAATCATCGATTACTGTGACGACCAGAAATTTACGTGAACTTTTTGGAGAAACAACGTGCAAACAAAACGCACTTTTTATCATGTAGTGATTGATTTCAAAGAAAGAGGGTCCGTAGCTGATAGGCCCAAGCATAGACCACAAAGTACTGCAAGATCGGCTGAAAACATTACTGCTGCTCAAGTGTTCAAAATAATCCATCAACCTCAATTCGATGCCGTGCTGAGGAGCTTGGCCTTCAAAGAACAACTTTGGCCACAATTTTGCATAAGGATTTGCATTTGTTTCCATTTAAGATTCAGTTGACGCAAGAGCTTCTTCCACAAGACCATTTACGCCGCCGTAGATTTGCCAAAAGGCTGTTTCTGCTTGCCCATGATAACCCCGGTTGTTTTCATGAAAAAATCATAATGAGTGTTGAGGCACATTTTCATATGAATGAATATGTGAATAAACAGAATAGTCGGTTCTGGGCAATGGAAAACCCTTAAACTATTCATCAGCAGCCACCTTTGCATCCAGTAAAAGTGACAGTCTGGTGTGCAATTTTGTCAGGAGGAATCATTGGACCTTACTTCTATGAAAATGAAAACGGTAACTGTCAATGGGGAGCGATATCGAGATATGATAGAAAACTTTTTAATTCCAGAACTGCATGCTTTGGGTTTGATTAACATGTGGTGTCAACAAGACCGTGCCACTTCGCATACAGTCAGGATTACACTGAAATTACTGTGAGACCCCTTTCCACAACATGTTATTTCATAAAATGGTGATGTTGATTGGCCTCCGCGGTCGCCTGATTTGACTGCTCCGGACTTCGTTTTGTGGGGATATCTGAATAGCAAGGTTTATGCAAACAAACCAGAAACGCTTGAGCAACTCAAACAAAATATTCGTGATAAAAATTAATGAAACACCGCGTGAAATATGTGAGAATGTTATGAAAAGTGTAGTCTTGGGAGTTTTCGAAATGAAAATTCTTCGTAAAATTTTCGGCACCAACTGCATAGACAGACAATATCTTGACATGAATATAGTTAAACTCATCAAAATAAAACGATTGGGCTGGCTTGGACAGGTTAGACATGTTGTAGACAGGGAAGATCTTGAATCCGGTGGATAATCCATATGGAGAAAAATTCGAGAAATCTTAGTATTGGAAACTCAAGAAAGCACACCCAAGACCGATTTGCTTATTAATTATTTATTAGATATGCGCGGACCAAAAAGAGGTTGTGAAGCCAGTCTAAATAAGTTAAATTAAACAATGTTCTGTAGGTATAATTTTACAAATGAGCAAAGCCGCAGTTCGTTATTGTACAATAACGGTATTTTAAGTCGATTCTACCAAGTATTTAAAAAAAACTTCTAATGGAAAAGCAGCATTCCTATTACCATCATGTAAGGTTAACACTTAAAGTTGTTACAAATGAACGATAGGAATTAAAAATGTATAATAAAGACTATCCCATAATGAAATAATTGCAAATACAAAAAAATCGTACTTAAGTACAAATACTATGTATATAGTTTTTTTTATTTTAAATATATACGAGAATATATAACGAAAACAAAAACAATTATTCATTAAAACTCAAACAAAAATAAATACAGTATCAAGTAATTAAAAATATTGTCGTATATTCTGACATTCGACTGGTTTTTAATGGTTACGAATTTGACTTTAAGTCTAAAAGTTTTCATACTACGATCTTTGAACCGTATTAAAGAAATACGTTAAACTTATCGTGTTAGAATAGACAGAACTGTTATAAATTAAAAAACAAACAAAAAAGAAACTGAATACCATTTCGGGTTAACAAATATTAAGTAAAAAAATAAAATAAATTAACATTTAACTTTCGTAGCATATAAACGAACTAAACCGCTAAAAAAAACAAAAAAAAAAACGTTCGTGAGTTCAATAATTAATACGAGTATTACGCCAAAAGCCTTTAAAACAAGGGCGCAATTCGGTTTTTACTCGATACAAATCTGATTGGTTACTTTGTATTACCGAACGATTCCGCCAATGGTGCAATATGATTGCAGGCAATTTTATCTTTCCACTTTAACAATTGACTCATATCATCAAATATATATGAACACTTTCTAGCGAAAACTTCGTAAAATTCCAGTAGACCCACTTGACCTTTCACAATGTACAAGCCAAGGTCACACAGTTGCATAAGGTTGCTAGATGATATCGGATATAATCTGTGTACATGTTTAGTTAATAACACATCGGCCGAGGTAACATGAAAAGAGTTGGCACTTACCTTTCTTCACTATTAAAGCAGAGAATGAATTTAATGGTTAACAGGATGTGAGCATAATATGTAAACCATATGAAATGCTCGTCATAACTTGTCAGAATGTTGTCGCGGACTTCCATTATACACTCATACGATTGTTGGGCAAAATCTGCAAGAGAGAAAATAGATGTATTAAGGATATTACAAAATCTTGACACTGTACATACTTTTTAATGCCAAATAGCGAGCATGCTCCAATTCAATATTTATGCGGTATTCATTTTGAGGACCAAAGTAATTCTTCGCACGCAAATATAGCATAAGATGTAAAATAAAAATCTCACGGTCGTTTATATCCTTAATGTATTTCGATTTAATTTTGATGCTCAATTCATTTTGTAAGACATTGAGAACAGTCAGGTATTTGGTAAGTAAATTGGTGTATTGAGTTCCACATTTCGGGCATTCGTTTGATTCCGGCGTTAATTCCGATCCACTGCACGATTCACAATAGATTACTTGTCGTAAGTTCTATAAGATAAATTAAATTAGTTAACATTTTAATTGTATTGAATCTGAATAAGTTTAGTTAGGGCAGTCGTCAGTTTGTTATGACAACTATATGAATTCTACCTTAAGCTCATTTGGAAAACTGATAGGGTTTTTATGATACTACGAGTAATAAATAAAGATTGACCTATGGCATCAAAATTACTGGAAAGAATCTCTATGACACAGAATATTACACATCCGATTGCTTGAAAAACTTTATTATCAGACCAAAACAAGTGGCCAATTCGTAAGTTCGGCCGGACCGAAGATTTAATATTATCCAACATGGATTGCGCTACAGTCCGAGGGCTGCTATATATATTTCTTGCCTAATAATGAAAATGCGAATATTTATCATCAAAAATGGGTTTATTGTTTTTCAAAGTATTCTCCAGCATGTGCTCAAACCAATTGTCGAAGCACTTTTTCCACTCCGATCGAGACACCTCCAAAACATGGTTTTTGAACGCTTCAACAGCATCTTCTGGCGACGAAAATCGTTGAACACACATTTTTTTCTTGATGTACGGGAATAAAAAGAAGTCATTGGTTCAGGGCTGTACGGCAGATGACCCATCAATTCGACGTTTTGGCCGGTCAAAAAGGCGCAGGTTTGAGCCGATGTGTGAGAGCTCGCATTGGCATGGTGCACAATAATTCGTCATTTCTTGTTCGTTTCGTCGAATTCCTCCGAAGACTTCAGGCAAACAAATTGCTCAAGCGGAACAGTTGTCATATGACCAGTTTTGCCGAAAAAACAGGCGACCATTTGCTTCGAAGTGCTTCTTCCACGAACAACTTTCGTTGGATTTGGCTCCTCTTCGAAGACCCACACGGTCGATTGCTGTTTTGTTTCGGGCTCAACGAAAACAAACCTTTTTTACGGCCAGGTGTTAATGCAATATCAAATGTATGCTGGTGGAAGAAATGACCAAGATGCCTCTATCTCACGGTATGTCACATGACGATCTTGAATTATCAGTTCACGCACGGCATCAATGATCTCTGGCACAACGCCCGTTTTTGGACGACCTTCGTCTTTGAGCGAGCGTCGGCCACGATTGAATTCATTAAACCAGTTTTTCACAGTGCTATAGGATGGTGCTTCATCGCCATACAAAGATTTCAAACTTTCCAATGGAAATGTCAGATGGCGCCAGGCAACATTTTGTGTTGCCTAGGCCAGAAAATAGCAACCCTCGTAAACCAAACTGAGCATAAATCAAGTGACAGCTGCCAAAAAGAACAACTCCAAAAAAGGGTGGTCAGATTGAAAATCACACGTCTAAAAATACACTATTTACATGTCTTATAGTTGCAGAGCGGTAGGTTGGGAAAAAGTGTTCGTCTTTTAGGTACTAAATTCCTGACCAAAAATATTAATATTAATAACTAAATTGAAAAATAGCTTTGGTTGGTAGTTGAAGTTGTAGACGCTTTAAACGTCCCAAAAATAGTCGTGGTCGTTCCTAATGATTGGTGGTGAATAATAGATATACATAAACAGTGAACTTTTCTTACAAATCTAAATATTGTACTTTTCTTACAAATCTAAATATGTACTTTTATATACGATGTGTGCTAAATTGTAACTCGGACCGGCCCATATCACTCGGACCGGCCCATAATAAATTAAATATATGGATATTTTAATAAAAAAAAAAACATATGGATATTTTAAAACAATAAAATTTTTTCACGAATGAAAATATCACATTGATTTTTATGATTCAACTTAATTTAAGTTTTTTACTCATGGGAGGGAGGTAAGGTCCCTAAGGTGCCGAAAAATAGGACCTTTCGAACATCGACACACGGTTACTCAAAAACAGTGAAATTTTCTCACTAATCTGAATATTCTTTAAATTTTAAGATTTTTCTTAATTTAAGTTTCGAATCTTCGGGCTCCTTCGCCCCGCTTCACAATGGACACATGGGTTATCCAAAGCAACTAAATTCTCTAATCTAGATTGGACAACGTTTCATAGGGCCAAAACAAATAAGTTCATACATGGACCTACCACTAACAACCATATTCTCTAATACTGTCAATGCCATACGAGGGTTGCTATATGTGACAGCGCATAGAGAAAGGGACCTAAGGGTAAAAATCAATTTTCACTTTTTTTTGATGTGGACAACATCTGAGCACCGAATGAGACCGACCCCATGCACCAAAAGTGTTCCCTCCCAGAGATATGCGTGTTTTATGAAAGTGATGCTACACCAAAGATACACGTATTTAAATCTTTAAAATGGATCTCCTGAACAGAACTGGTTTTTACCCTTAGGTCCCTTTCTATTTTGCGCGTCACATATATATTTGTGTCACATATACATTGATGCCGTGCGTGAACTGATAATGCAAGATCGTCATGTGATATACCGTGAGATAGAGGCATCCTTGGGCATATCTTCCTCCAGCATACATTCGATATTGCATGAACACCCGGCCGTAAAAATGGTTTGTTCTCGTTGGATCCCGCACAATTTGGCAATCGGTTAAAAAAAGGCTCGTGTCGATTGGTGCAACGAAACTTTGAAAAAAATACGATCCCGGTGCTTCAAAAGACGTTTATAAGATCGTTACAGGTGACGAATCATGGATCTATGCGTATGAGCATGAAACAAAACAGCAATCGACCGTGTGGGTCTTCGAAGACGAGCCAAATCCAACGAAAGTTGTTCGTGGAAGAAGCACTTCGAAGCAAATGGTCGCCTGTTTCTTCGCCAAACTGGTCACGTGGGGACTGTTCCGCTTGAGCAACGTAGGACGGTCAATTCTGAGTGGTACACCACAATTTTTTTTCCTGAAGTCTTCGGAAAACGAACAAGAGAAGACGAATGCGAGCTCTCACACATCGGCTCAAACCATCGCCTACTTGACCGGCCAAAACGTCGAATTGATAGGTCATCCGTCGTACAGCCCTGACTTGTCACCCAATGACTTCTTTTTATTCCCGCGCACCGAGATAAAAATGCGTGGTCAACGATTTTCGTCGCCAGAAGATGCTGTGGAAGCGTTCAAAAACTATGTTTTGGGGGTTTCTCAATCGGAGTGGGAAAAGTGCTTCAACAATTGGGTTGAGCGCATGCAAAAGTGTATAAATCATGCTGGAGAATACTTTGGAAAACAATACAACTATTTTTGATGATAAATATTCGCCTGAATGGTCCCAAAACGAGATGCCCACCAATCCAGATTTTTACAAGAAAATTGTGTTCAGCGATGAAAATTGTGTTCGATGTCCCATAAGAAGTAATGAAAATCCACAAGCAAACTCACGAAAACCGGTTTAACTTATATGTACCGGATTGACAAGAAGCTGCAATCTTTGGCCAAGAGCTGTCACCCGGCACTACGGGTGCCGTTAAAACAACAAAATCCACATGTCATTGCTGAGTCGCCGTTACATCAACAAAATGTCGCTGTTTGGTGTGCTCTATGGCAAGAGGGAATCATTGGTCCATATTTCTTCAAAAACGAAGCCGGCCATGATGACTTTTTCGTGTCGGTATTGGAGAATGTTGATATTGGATGACCTTTGGTTCCAACAAGTCGGTTCTGCATGCCATACAGCCAACGAAACAATTAATTCATTGAAGGAAACTTTTAGTAAGCGCATTATCTCGCCTTGTAGGTATGTTGATCTCCAAGATTGTGCGATTCAGCACCGTTGGACGATTGACGCCTTGAAGAGAATATGCAAATGATGCAAAAAGTGGTCGAAAATTTGGGCCTCTCGGCTGGATTCGAGCCAGCCGCGGCGGCCTCTTGTCCAACAGTCATTTTTAAAACATAATGGCAAACCCCTATATTTATAATAAAGCTAAATTTTTGGCCATAACATTCAATTATATGTGTTTTATTTCTCTTTGACACCCTTTATATGTTAAGTTATAATACTCTAGCGTTTTTTTTAAACTGCATCATGCCTTCTACTGACAGAGGAACTAGCTGGCGGACATGGCTTTATCATTTAGAATTTTACGACGATCGATAATTTATATATATACAGGGTGGGCGATTTAACATTTATTAACATATATTATTCTTATATAGTCTCCCTTTTGTATTGATATGAGTTCAGTTTGGGCGAAAAAATTGTTCATGTACTTACCATGGGGTCATTACTGTCGTCCAATTCACAATATTTACATTTGCAAATTAAATTAATCCGTTGCAGAAACATCTGTCGTTCCCTGCGGGAATGACGCATATGATGAGCCTTGAATGCAACATACAATTGTTCGCCTCGTTTAATGTCTCTTAAAGCTTTACCAGCTACCGCACCATTATCTAGAACGCTATAAGGGAAAGAAATAAAGTTAATGCCATCATTTTCAATAGGCATATTTGTAAATTTAAATACGTGATATAAAGGGTTGGTGATTTAATTTGTAAATAGCCCACCCTATTAAAAACCAGAAAAAAATATTATTTTTTGAAAGGTGTGTGGGCAGATGCGTTATGTCCGCCGAGATCTTGCGAGTTGACACTATTGGACTCCTTTCTTTGCTACTACGTGAAAAGTATAGTCGTTACTAATAAACCTGAGATGAATCTAGAGCTAAAGAACGAAATCATACGCGTTATCAATAGTGTCCAAAATCATTGTTGATACTTGTAAATAGATTTCCATATTTTGATTCATGACGAAAATCACTAAAATTCTAGTAGCCAAATTTCCAGTTTTACTATTAGTCTCGTGCTTCAAATTAAATGACCTTTTTAAGGCCCACCATTCCTAGACTCAATCTCAGCCAAATATTCAAAATAAATTTATATTTGGTATATTTGCTTTTATACGAGATTTATCACTAAGCTATGTAAAAACTTCTCTACAAAAATGCATTTGCCGTTTGGAGCTGACGTTATACAGTAAGTTCCGACCAGGAAGTATACAAATTGAATAGTGCACAGCTCAATGATTTGATAGAAGTTTCCTCTTTTTCCTTAACTTAAGTTACATACAGTACGCATTTAAACCATTTTTGTCCACAAAACATACCCCTCATAGAACATACCAATACGTACAAAATTCAATAATATTCCTTTGGAAGAACATCTTTCTGTTAAAGAACAGATGTGTTTAACAAAAGTTAGACATTATATGAAACAATATAAGCATATGAAAGTTCACAAATGGGAATTAATTTTTTTTGTATTAGCTGGTGTTTCCGGATTCGCGTATAATTTTCAAATACATTCAGGTGAAGAACACGCAAAGCTCTGCCAGATTGTGAACAAGATCTAGTAGCAATATCAAATATAGTCTTACGCTTATCTCAGATTGTACCAAGAAACAAAAATTACAAGTTATACCATGATAATTATCTAACAGCCCTTCCACTTATTCAAAGAAGAAATATTTTCGTTAGGTACTTTTCGCACTAATAGGCTTCCTAATTGTAAGCTACTTTCGGGAAAGATGATGAAAAATTATGAACATGGTACTAGCTTTGAATACGCGTACGTGGTTACTATAGATAGCGTCGACATTTCTTTGATTGTGTGGAAAGATAATAAGTATGTGAATCTTATTTCGTCATTTGCAGGAAATCAGTCAGAAGCGGTTGTTAAACGATACGACAGAAAACAAAAATGGACTATTGACGTAAATTGTTCACGTATAATCCAAGAATTTAACCGTTACATGGGCGAAGTTGATTTGTTACACAACCTAATGGGTCGTTACAGAATTAATGACAAAAGTAGAAAATGGTATGTACGGATATTTTACAATTTGGTAGACAATGGTATATGCTTGGTTAGGCAACAAGCGGGTCCTTAAACCAAATAGAGCTATAAGTAGTTTATGCAGAGCACAAGCAAAGCCGACAAAGCGTGGAAGACAGAGTGCTGTTGAAAAATAAATTCAAATATAAAAGAAAAAGACATCGGCACAGACTATACCACCTCAAGATATTTGGCAAGACCATTTTGATCATTGGCCAATGACCATGGAAGCAAAAATGAGATGCAAATTCCCAAACTGAAAAGGTTTTACACAAATAAAGTGCGAAAAATGTGGCATAGCTTTTTGCCATAATAAGAATACAAATTGTTTCATACTAGATGAGGAAAGCACAATGTAGCCATAAACATATTTGTAGCCATATTTTCAACAAAAAACACCATTTTTCAAAAAAAAAAAAATAAAGCAAGGAATATTTTTTTCGTGATTAACTATACATTATGTGTCTTTAAAAATGAAATGGTAAAAATCGAAGAGATCATGCATTTAAGGGTTAAAGGCCATTTACCATATATTGTGGATAAACTGAACAAGGCGACCAGAATTATGTACCCAATAATAAATAGGAAATCCAATCTAAACATCAATAATAAAAAGCTTATTTTTATAACAATCTTCCAATCCATTATATATTACTGTGCACCCGTATGATCATCGACAGCAAATTGTTATGTTAAAATACTTTAAATAGCTCAGAAGATTTTAAAAATGATACTAAGGCTACAATGGCACTACTCTACTAGAAGTCTACACACACTTGCTGAAATTGTTCTTGTACATGCTAAAATTCACAAACTTATTTTCAACTTCAAAATGAGATGTAAGCTGTCCATGTACACACATGTTAATTTTACTTAGTAATTAGACATTTTATCATTAAAAAAAAAAGATTCAAATAGAATTTGTTTACGTGCGATTTATATTCATTGCAAATTGTTTCGTGATATTATAAACCTCAATTAAAATTACAAAGTAGAAAAGGAATCTAATTATATATCTAATTATAGCACCTTCGGTTGCTATATTTTTTTTACAAGATATACAAACTTCAATCTCCTTTGTTCCTAGCTAATTCATTTGTTTTCAGTCACTCAATTCGCAACAGACAGTTAATTATTCCAAAGGTAACACCGCTTATGGATCGATCATTCCTCGTAAGAGTAGCCCGACTATTTAACATTTTGCCAAGCAGTTTAAAAACGTTTAATTTGTCTTCCATGACATTTCGTAAACATTTAATGGAACATTTTCGTTCAAGTACAGAGTAATGCTTTTATTTATATGTTTTTTTTCTTCTTCGGTTTCTTGATTATCACTTATATGCTTTCATGAGGTTTTTTTTTCTCTTTTATTAGGAAATATTAGGATTATTTTAATTTATATTATTTATTTGATTTTATACTGAAGTTTCTCTAGTAGTTTATGATGTTCTATTTAACATTTTGATGCATATTGTAATTTAGCTTTAATAGGCCCCAGTGGGCTTCGAATTACATGTCAATAAAGAAATGAAATGAAATGAAATTCCTTCCACCTTTAGTACCTTTAGTCAATTTGTAATATGATGAATTTCATATCAAAACCGATATGCATTGAACCCGACCCTCTCAGTTTTTAATGAAATTTTGCATACAGCTAGATTTTAGGTATAGAAACACAACCTCATTTTTAGAAATTGCAGTTTTGAAAATATTTGGGCGTGGCAAGGTATCGAAATATTTGAAAAATTACGGTAATGGGTACTTTTAAGCAGCGATTACTATGGAATGACTCAACCGATTTGAATGATCTTGGTGCCATTAGAAAGGTATATAAGTCAGCTTTCGAAAACATACACTGTAAAAATTTTATATTACACTGAAAAATTTTTTTTGCCAAAAATAAAAGTTTAAACTTGGAAAACACTTTAAAGATCAAGTTTTTTTTTCCAAAAATATTTTTTTTTAGATAGGTATATTTAATATATATAACATATCTAAAAACTAAAATGGGGTTTTTTTTATTTTTTTTTTTAAAAATGTTTAAGTAAATGCATCTCTTGTTAACTTCCTTATATTTTGATATCTTTGTGTGACAAAAAAGAATAAAGTAGCTATACTTTGGAAGTTATACAGGTCTTTCGCCGTTTGAATTTGGCTTTTATTTGCTATGCTCTACATCCGAGCGCCTCTTTTTAATGTCCCACCTATACCATCACATGTTAGTTGATTCCATATTTATTTTTATGCTTGTTCACCTGTTTTAACACTTTCACGTTTAACTCTTCTGAAATCTAGTATTCAACTGAAATTTGACTCAGAGTGTGTGCACTATCACAGAAAGAGAATAATGTCAGAATAATGTCACAGAAAACCTAAACGAATGAAACCCAGTGACTCATTTTCGAGTAGAATTGGGTTTATGAAAGTCGCTTAAAAATAATAAATGACTGCTTCTGACAGTTCTGTTCGACAAACGAAAACCAAAATTTATACGGAAATTCTTACATTTTGAGGTATCAAATGCGGTATCAGATACTCAAAAAATTTACGGCTAAATGACCATTGTGCAATCTTCGGATAATCTTATTTTGTTCGATCACTGTCGTGCTTTTAACAGACACATAGACGAACATTGCTAGTTTTAAGAATTTTACAACGATTAATTATATATATACACTTTATCGAGTCTACCATGAATAATGTAAAGTTGTTGCAAATTAAGTATTCACTAGAATTATTAAGGTTACGATATGTAATACAATCTACTTACATTATCTCTACATTTGGATCACATGAATGTTTAAATTGTTTCAGTGTGGGTGAATAGACGGACAACACCTGATGCATGCCTTGACTACGATCTGCCATTTGTAAAAAGTATTCCGTGTAATGATTATGAAAGAGTCGAGCAAATTTTTTCACGAAAAGACAACGCTGTGCGTCTGTCATTTCGGATAGGCGTGAGCATATTACGGCGGCCGAGGCATAATTTATTGGCTGATCTGCCTTCGGGCCATACAGAACTGTAGTTATTAAATCCGAATCGAAATACAATTCTGCTATATTATCTTTATATACCGATAGTATACGATGAATGCGATTGCAATGCTGCGTATGATGATTTCGCGGCAATGTATTCGGAGTTACTTTCTTGGAATTTTTTGATGATTTCAAAATTCGCAGTGAACGCTGCCATACCTCTTTCTCGACATCGATATCATAGTATTGGATCAGATCTTTTATAAAGTAGTCATGTTTGGGAATAGATGTTACTAAACGTGGTAGTTGTTGAGTATCTGATGGAACTTCAAAGTCGAATGTATTAATTTCAAAATCAAATGTGTTCAGCAGGAGATTACAATGTATGCGCATGAGTAGCGAACCAACAATGATCAGTTTTTGTTTACTCGATATTTGGAGCCGACTGAAATAGGTTTCGATGATGTTTGTTTTCATATCAATAAATATTGCCAGACGAAAGGCGGTAGCCACTAAAGTTGAATATTGTGTCTCTGTTAGGTGGCCATAAAGAGGTTTCATGATAATCACTGACAGGCAGCTGTGGTCCCCTTCCTTTGGGGTTTTTTCCAAAGTGTGCAACAAATTCGTCCAAATTTCCACAGCTTTTTTCTTTTTACGAAATATATTTTGACTAAAGATATTTTCATTTAGATGATAGGCAATTTTCAAAAATATACGAAATATGCTGCCTGCATCGAGGATAATTAACGATAATTGCCTATAGCCAATACATTCAAAAGCATGGACAGTGCTATCCTTTTCCAAACAATACAGCGAACAATACGTTTTATAGCGACATTCCAGACAAGTGTATATTTGCTGGTATGTCTCACGATAACACACTTCGCAACGAACAAATGGTGCATTTATGGAATGTAGCATTGGCTGCTCGACAAAGATTGCATCGGTCTTTCGAAAATCACAATCGGCGCAAAGACTATCGCTGCATTATTATTGAAGAAAGTATGAGAAGGAATTAATGTGTTTTAATATATATTTTAAAACTCTTACTCGACGACGCCTTGAACGCTGCATTTCATAAAAGGCATAAGGGGCGAAATATTATCCGGTATGCTTGGCACTGTAGTACTGACATCGTTCAGTTCGTTTGCAAATTTTTCAATGTGAGTTTCAATTTGAACTAAAAATTTATATCAAAAGTAAGCATTTTATATGTAAGAGAACATAGAAAAGGATGATGTTATTGTCACTCTTTGCTCACCAAAAACATTTCGTTCCAAACAAGTCGATGGTAGTTTTGCTAGAAACAGTGTTTAGGTTATTTTTTTTTTTGGATTTTAGTCTTCTTATTTCAATAGTACCTTTGCACCTCTTGTATTGTCTTAAGTATGTTTTAGCTTTAGCGTGTTGTCCCATCATGTACATGCAGAAAACTAAACGACCAACAACTTCACAAATCTCCTCCTTTGCGCTCACTCTTACTTGGTTAATGTGTAAAAACATTTCGAAATCCTTTGAGGCGCTCTGCAAAAAAATAATAATTAAAATTATAAACATATATAATTTTTTAAAAATTTTATGTTTAAACAGTAGTCATTTTTAGCTAGTTGTTTGTGAAAAATTTATGGAAGTCAAAAAAAACTACCAGAAACCCATTTTGAAAGCGAGATTAAAAAAATTAAAATCTTAGTCAAAATACTTCTGCTGAGACGGTATTATTATAAACGAGCAGATGGCAGCGTACATTGATTCATCCTTAAACATTGCAACTATTACTGACCTGGAAACAGGCATCATGATAAAACAAATGGCCCCGTATTCTTAGAGCACATGTAAGTAGGGGCGAATCTTTTGGCGCCCGTAATATAACCGAATTGATTAAATACATGCCCTGGAAATGAAAATGAAACAATTTTTTTGGATTAAAAAGGAATATGAACAACACAAAATTGTCTGTCATTCCCAGTTGAAACTCACCTCTGAATATGTAACAGGGTCTGAAGTCAAAAGACAATTGTTCGCTTTCCAGAACATATCATCTGCAATGCCATTACATTGTTTTCGGTAGAATTCGGCTTCATCGTCTAGAACTTGTAGAAAAGCCCCCGTTTCTCTGAAATCAAAAGGAAAAGGTATTCTTATGAAAATGCGTATATTTATCATCAATAATGTTTTTTGTTGTTCTTAAAAGTATTCTCCACGAACAACTTTCGTTGGATTTGGTTCGTCTTCGAAGACCCAAACGGTCGATTGCTGTTTTGTTTCATGCTCATACGCATAGATCCATGATTCGTCATCTGTGACAATCTTATAAACGTCTTTTGAAGCACCGCGATCGTATTTTTTCAAAATTTCTTTGCACCAATCGACACGAGCTTTTTTTTGAGCGATTGGCAAATTGTGCGGGATCCAACGAGAACAAACCTTTTTTACGGCCAGGTGTTCATGCAATATCAAATGTAGGCTGGTGGAAGAAATGCCCAAGGATGCCTCTATCTCACGGTATGTCACATGACGATCTTGCATTATCAGTTCAAGCACGACATCAATGTACTCTGGCACAACGGCCGTTTTTGGACAACCTTCACGACCTTCGTCTTTGAGCGAGCGTCGGCCGCGATTGAATCCATTAAACCAGTTTTCACAGTGCTCTAGGATAGTGCTTCATCGCCATACAAAGATTAAAGTTCATCAATGCACTCTTGTCGTGATAATCCTCGTCAGAAGTTGTGAAAAATGATCGCACGAAAATGTTCACGTGTTAATTCCATTTTTTGCCAAATTGATTTTTTTAAGTCACTGTACAATTGATGGACGTACGTCAAAACGTTCTGAGTAAGTTTATGCTAAAAAATGTCAAACTTTCCAATAGAAATGACAGATGGCGCCAGACAACACTTAGTGAAACTACGCAATTGTAGTGCAGATTGTTTTTGATACATATTTGGCATAATGCAGCCTATTGTTGAGGGTGGGGCGCGGGAATTTGCTTTTTTGCACTGCAGGCTGTGGCGGCACTATTGGTTGAAGAGAGTGGAGAGTGTGTGTGGCTTATAGTGGAGATTTGCATTCGTCTGTCTTTCAGTTGCCATCATGCATTGGACACGTGAGGAGAGGTCATTTTGTATTGAAGCGTATTTTTCAAAAGCGCACTAGATCATTGCAGTGTAGCGTGCTTTTCGTTTACGATTCGCTGTTACCCCACGCGGACGTGCTCCTGGACGGCAATCAATTGTAAATTTTGGTAACTTCATTGGGAACAGCAGGAAATGTGTCATTTGTACGAAGGAGACCTGAGAAAAGGATTACAACACCACAAAACATCGAGAGTTAGAGCAGCAGTACTGCAATCTCCGAAACGCTCTGCTCGGAAGCAATCACTTGGTCCCGGCATTTCTAGACTGTTTTCAACCGGCTCTTGGGGCAATGCAATTAGAGGATACATGGTTCCAACAGGAAGGTGCCACTGCACACACAGCGAGGGTTATCATGAATTGTTTGAAGCAAATGTTTCCTGGACGGCTTATCTAATTGAGGGGTGATGTGAACTGACCGGCACGCTCACCAGACTTAGCCCCATGCGATTTTTTTCTTTTGGGTAACCTGAAGTCAAAGTTGTATATCAACCGTCCCAACACCTTGGAAGACCTAATAAACAATATTGTGGCTGAAATTGACACCCATTTTTCCGAAAGAGCAGTACCCACACACGGTTTTGTAGGATTTGGATTCACCTTTTTTCTTAACGTAAACGGTTTCAGCCAACTTAAGCTACCCAAAACACAAATACACCAGGATCAAGGAAGCCAAATAAAAACAAACTTACTGCACATTCTTGATATTGAGAGACCTTTCGAACAGAACACACTCCGACAGATTACGATCCCACAAAACTGAAGGACTAGGTAGTTGCAACGGTATCCGATGCATTGTCAAATAAATGGACACGATTGGGAGTTATATGCGTTTTGCGAATTCAAGGAGGATCATTACTTGTGAATGATTTTTTAATATAACGGGACTTTAAAGTGCTTTCAACTGATGTACTTAATAAACGCTTAATTTAGAAATTAAATCGCCAAAATAAAACTGCCTAATTGGGCATTCACAATTGATGTATTTTATACACAGAGGAAGTAAATAGTTGAAATTATTTTTGGAATAGCATTATTTTTGTTGTTGTAATACATAATCTAAGACCATAATATATATTTACAGTATACTTAGTAGGGACATATAAATACTGTTACAACATTGAACTGAACAGACCCCGTTAATGTCATATGGATTTTGAAAGCTAAAGTCAATAGCGTTAGTCTGTAACGGGATTTTAAAATTGTTTCAACTTCCATCATGGAGTGGTCTGATAATGAGAAGCGTATCGCTGTAATAGCGCTTTTCAAGTGTGAAATGAAAAACAGCGATATTTAAAATACGCTCCGGCCACTAGGGATTAGCTGCATGTTCGTCTAGACTTCTGCAGGTTGCAGAATAAACCGTCAGCCATCAAGACCGATCAGCTGCTTATTGGTATGCTTCACTTCGACATTTTGTGCGCGATAATTGTTTAGAATTGGTTTTCGTTCTTGCAAATTAAATTTTAATGTTTAAAATTATGAAAAATATATTTATGAACGAAGAGAGCCTCTATATTTTGTACAAATGCTTTTCGATCAGCTGTTTTTGTTTTGTCTTACCGTCGTCTACTGTCATAACTAATCGCACAAAATTGCGTATAACGTAAACCGTCAACACCTGCCATTGTACATGATAATCTGCTCCATGGTGCAAAGTCAGGTTGAAATGAATCTTTTTTATTCGTAGTATTTTTAAAAGCCGCAAAGACACAATGTGTGAAAAATATATGCCTTCATATTTATTCGATAGTGCAGGTCGTTTTGCACCAAAAAAATGCCTGGTACCTTTGGATGACTTCTGCTTGGTTAGGAATATCAGTGTACAAAACCAAAAAACTCGGGTTTTTAGTATGTATTAACCCGGTTTCTCAAAATAGCTAAATCCCAACATTTCGGCTTCTTCCGTTTCCGTTGTTTTGTAATTTTATGTAAAAGCAAAGAAAATTCATAATTTGCACGTACGGACACCACTCTGTGGAACAGGCTACCGTCATAACTAATCGCACAATATTAAGTATAACGTCAACCGTCTACCGTCAACACTAATTGGACCTTAAGTAATTCAGAGAGCGAGTTAGGTAATTCGCGAAGTAGTGTGGATATGGTATTATTCTGCAACCGTTATACTAGTGGTGTTTTTGGTTAAGCCTCGATAACTAAGACTGGATAGCAGAAGTGCAATAATAAATTCATTTGTTAACACATTCGGCGGAATTTTTGGAATACCCGTCATTTACTTGTCCTCAAATAAACCAATGGCGGACATTTCCGCTAACTTTTTAATCGAATTTTCAGCCGTCAAAACTGAAATTTTGTTATCTTAGTACATAAATAGTCTTTCGTTAGTGCCCGTCGCGGCAGAAATTCCTGACATTTGTTCGAAACAACTTATAAAATTGTTCAATGATAAAAAACGGAAATTCCCGTACTTAATTTTTATATGAAAAAATTAAACAATTTTCTAGCAGGCACCAACTTGAAGCCGAATGTCTTAACAAAATGTCAATTTTGAGCACGAATAACGAAACTCAAATTTAACCAGACGCCAAATAATTTTGATTGATATTCCATGATCATGTGTGTTACATCCCTGTCCTCATTCATTAGTATTTGTGCTGTGTGAACACGACTGAAAAGTATTATCGTTGCTTCAGCTGTTTGCTATCATTTTCCTGTTATCGATTCACGTACATCTCTAAAATAAATAAACAAAAAATTATTGATTTGAAGTATTGTTTTGATTAAACCTAATCGAAAAACATGGACGAAATTGATGATTTTTTCAATATATCTAAAGATTTTACGCGGGTTAGTGCGCCAATGCCGAAACCCATGATAGAACCGGCTGATCCATCAACGTCGCGGAAAGTAAAGCGGGAAGCCGAAAGTCCAGAGCGGCATTGCAAAAAAATACCAAAGGTAAATAAGAAGGAAAGGTATTCTACGAAAAAGGAAGGTTTACTAACACGAGTTATTCTATCCTTCTAGTTGGAGCCGGAAAATGATTGTAAACCTATCTATAGCAATAGCAGTCGGCAAGTGAAGACAAGACTTCCAGAGGAAAGTGATATTATGTACGACGACAGCGATGAAAGCAACAGGAATATGTATTTAAACATCGATGATGGTGTCTATGACCGTTACGAATTCAGTTTGGATCGGGATACATCCTTGCCAATACACGATGCTAAAGATGAAATATTGGAAAATATTCGTAAAAATCCAGTTGTTTTACTAGAGGGTGATACCGGATGTGGCAAAACAACTCAAGTAAGTCACGTTCTATCCGTATGAATTCCTAACCTACACCCACTATACAGTCTTTATAAAGTTCCCCTGTTACATCTTAATCCAATTATGAGTGCATCCTACCATTGTACATGATAAACTGCTTCATGGTATAAAGTAAGGATACAATTTATTCCATTTATTTAATTTGATATTTGAAAGCGATGCTCTTAAAATTTCTGGTCTGATTAGACGGAAAAATATATGCCTTCGAAAGTGTAGGTCGTTTTGCACAAAAAAAACCTTCAGATGACTTCTGCTTTATCTAAAATTTCATTAAATAAATATAATAGCATAGAGGTTAATAATAGATTTAGAGTGTTCAAAACCAAAACCGACATTTCGGGGTTTGAGTACAATCCCTGCAATAGGTTTCTCAAAATAGCTTAATCCCAACATTTCGGTTTACCCATTATTTACCCATTTATTTGCTTTTAGTTTCCGTTGTTTTGTAATTTTTCGTAAAAGCAAAGAAAGTTCATAATTTGCACGTACGGAATGCCTTTTTAATCTCGGCAACACTCTGTGGAACTGGGTATTATAAATTAGTTTCATGGCAAATGTTCGTAACTACCAAAACTATTAAAGCTAGATCATTAAGTGTATCGATCGACTGAGAATAACTAGCTGATTCGTTGACGTTTAGGATGTCGCTATTGTCCAATCTTAATGAAATTGGACAGAAATTAATTGTTTTAGACTAAGGACGGACTCTAATACAATTGACAAAAATTGGTTCAGTTTAAGATATAGTTCCCATACAGACGTTCAACTGATTTTATGTCGTTAGCTCTAGAAGCCACATATAGGGTGGCCCATTAAAAATTTTAATCGGCTGTAAAAAGAGCACTGATGATTTTTCAAATTTCTGGTTTTATTAAAAATGTTAAACTTTGACATTTAATAATGGTACACTATCCGATGTGTTTTTGCCTCCCCCAATGGGCTAAAGATTGTTTGACAAGAGAAAGAATTTTGAAGAAACGTGTTTTTAAATGAAGCCCATTATCATCTCGGTGGCTATGTCAATAAGCAAAATTGTCGCATATGGGGTTCAGAAAAACCACACGTGACTATTTAGAAGCCAATGCAATGAGTCACCGTTTGATGTGGATTTTTCCGTCGTAAATGATCAAGGAGCCCCGTTACCGTCAACGGTGAGCGTTACCGCGCCATGCTCAAAGAATATTTTGGATAATTTTCTATGGAGAGCTAATGGTAAATGTTTCGCAAAGAATCCAAAGCCAATTAAAGGGTTGAAAGATGAAATCGAAGTTGCCATTGAAGATATTCGACCTCAAAAAGACGAAAATGTAGTGAAAATTGGATTGATCGGATGAGGTACTGCCGCGCCAGTTGTAGTACATATTACTCACTCGTTTTTACCACGTGGGTCGTTTTTTAGGCCCCTACTACCTACCGCATGTTTTAAAAACTTTAAATTACTATGTTGTTTCTTAAGACCAAATCCATCGTTTTGTTAGGCGAAAGGTCTAGAAAATGTGTTTTTTGGGACATAGTTTTTTGGTTTAGATAGGTCTCAGCTAAGGGTCTTCATTTAAGCCATGTTTAAAGAAAGTTCTTTCCGAGTTACCTTTAGTCCTTTAAAGAAAATTATATGTTGACTTAATTGATTGCTATGTTGTTTACCAAGATATGTTTATTTGCCAGGTTCTAGCCTTTTCAATCAGATGTAGATTTGCGGGTGGAGGTTTAGATTCGGTGCATATAAACGATAAGTGGTTCTCGTCTCCACAAATAAAACTTTTCTTTATGTTAATTTTAACATATTTTGTAAAGGCAGATTTAAAGCCAAGTCGGCATTTAGAAATGTTAATGGGTAAATTTTTTTTCCGCATTTGTCGGGAATGTGATCATAAAACATTATGGAAACACCAGCGAAATAATAGTTTGCTGGACGACGTTACATCAAAAGCGTTTGATAGCTTCAACCATGGTGGCCATCGCAACTGGAGCCATTACCAAGCGACGCCCAGCGCCCCTTAAGGCCAGTCCCGCCGGTACCAGTTCGAAGCGTGCTATATGGATACAACTTCCCCCCTTGGTTAGGGGACGAGGCTTATCTAAAACCTCCGCTGTTCTATGGGACACAGCACCCGGTTGCAATGCAACTCCACGATGTCACATCAACAGCAGGATTAAATGTTATTGACTTATATTCACAATTCATGAATGACCAACTGATTTTCTCGTCTGTTAGTAGTTTTTCAAAATTTCGCCTATATTAGATGGGGCCGTTCTTATCGATAGGTTTCAATGATGGAGTTGCTGCTAGCTATCTTGTCAGTCAAGTCTAATCAAGTCAAGTTTTGCGAGCGTTGTTTTGCTCTGTCCTAAGTGTAGCAATTTCATATGTAGGAATCTTATTTCACGCTTTTTATGAGTTATGACTAATAATGAACTCCAACTTTTCGACTAATTGAAAGATACCGAATATTATCTCAATACGTTAAGTCTTCGCTGCATTCTCCAAAGAATCTTAGACAATTTTCCCTGCTTCGTTTATTATTTAAAGTTGTTGAAAACATACGAGTATTAAAAGACCGTTATTGGACCACACTGAAAGCGAATCACTGCTAAATGAATGTGGGTTCCGCAAAGGAAGAAGAACATCCCCTGTATAAGCTGGCCTGGGGTGGCCAGCTTATACAGGGGATGTTCGGCTAATAATCTTTTCTAAGGGCCACATTAAGTTTTTCTAATAGATTTGGATTATGCTACCAGTTAAAGTTTGCGGAAACAAAGCTGGTAATAGTTGGCTACGACGAGTTTAAGAGGTACCTTCTGTCGCGGGTGATCAGAAATCCGAGAACTGTTATTCTAGCTATTTGTAGTTTCTTAAGGGCTGTGTTTTATATCTATGTGGCATGAAATGGAGCAACATGGTTCTATGACTCGTAAAGTAACAAAGATTTAAGCAGACAATTCCTACCCAACAAAAAACAATAAGAATTATGCATGAACAGCATACTTTTAAAAAGTCTAAGCCAGGAATGCCTGGTGGGGCTTACTACAGTGATAAGGTCCAGCGTGGCTGACGTAATGCATTGATAAATTTGTGCACATCTCCTTATAACAGAGAGCTAACGCTGTCTGCTTATCCTGGTGTATGCCTTCGCTGCTACTAGAAAATGCACTGAATCTATGTTGTCTATGATGACTTAAATATTTAAAACACTGGAAGCTCACTTTCGATTTAGCACAACTTAATTCATTTAATTTAATTTGATACAATATTGAGATTACTTGGTTGTCTCCAGATTGGCATAATTGATGTTTTTGACGTTAATGTGCCGTATTATCTCATCCTTTAGCTCTTGAATTGTTGCTGGCTTATCGACGTACACCTTTTCTTTCAAATAACCCCAAAGAAAGAAGTCCAACGGTGTTAAATCACATGATCATGGCGGCAAAAACATTGCCACGACGTGAGATAACACGGCCATTAAATTTGTCGCGCAAAAAAGACATTGTTTCGTTAGCTGTGTGGCAAGTAGCATCGTCCTGTTGACCCAACATATCGTCCACATCCATATCTTCCAATTCGGGCCATAAAAAGTTCATTATCATCTCACAGTTACTGCCAGACCGTCCTCATTTTGGAAAAATACGGCCTGATGATGCCGCCATCCCATATACCGCACCAAACAGCCACTCTTTGTGGGTGCATTGTATTTTCGACAATGCGGCAATTCTGCTTATTGACGAATCCACTGAGGTGAAAATGTGCCTCATCGCTGAAGATGATTTTCTTTCAAAATTGATCATCCACTGTATAATAAGCCTGAATAACTTAAACGCGTTGCTCGCTTGTGTATCTTTCCATGGTTCAAATTGAGTAAGTCTGAAATTGAAAAATATCAAATGAAATACAGAAAAAAAACTTGACGTTCGGGTGTGGTTCACATTCAACATCGGCCCTTAAAATTTAACCACCCTTTATTAATATTTGTCCTTGATGCGGATTGTGCTCGACTGGCCGTCATCTACTGGAATAAATCAAATCGCAAGACAAGATGCTATAGAATTTTCTTCTTCCATGTCGAATTTTGTTTTTTCTTTGAATACGCCTTGTACTGTTAATCTTTCTTTTCGGTAGGCTGTGTTGTTAGTCTTAAATCGTTCGATTTTCCATTGATTTTGTAATGGACCGACAAATTAATACAAGTATAAGAAGAAGGTAGAAAGGACGGTTTGCCCAATAAGACATCAACAATATCAGCTAGTATGCTCTGCCTTCAACCAACTTGTCCGTTCTAAGTCAAAAATGTCCAATCTCCGGTTCTACATGCATTCACAATGAGGACTTAAGAATCAATAAATACATGTGACATCAATTTAAATTATGAGCAGAAATCACAAAGGATTGATTAGAACTAGCAACGAGGTCTGAATCTAGCTAGTCAAGTTATAAAAACTGCGAACAAATTGCAAATGTTATTTGTCAAACTGTGGGATATTTTTTTTAAACTTTTAATGAACACAAAATGCACTGCTTTGAGCACAGATTCCACCCTATAGTTAATGGTAAAAAATGTCATCGTATTACATGTATGCCCTAATGATTTTCTTCTCGTCTCAAATTATGTTATTTAATTATTAACACAAACCTGATCATCTTAGTAAAAATCTTTTAAAAATGTTCTTTTAATTGTATTTTTATTCTAATGGATTCAAGTGTCTTTTGCTGGAGGTAGATGCCGAATTCGAGTTCTCGGTCATGTAATCTTCATCTGTTTGGTTAGCTGGCGAATTGTCTTCATCCTCCGATGATACATTTTCCAAATCATCATTTATATGATCAGGTAGTTGTTTATTCAAAATAGCTCTCGGTCGTAAAAGCCAATTAAGTCTATCACTTTTTTTTGTAAATTTGTTCTCTGTTTGCTGGTTGGAGTTTTCTTCCGACGATGTTTCGGCTAAGGATTCAGAAAGTTCCTCGTCGTGTTCTCTTACCCCTCTTGCTTTGAGTTTAATTTGTCGTCGAGTCGAATTTCCAGTAATGTTTTTAGATCTTGTTTGCATGGGCATGAGGGTTTCATCCAGTATACATTGAATGTTATTAAAAACATCTTGTATATTCTGAAATATTGTAGTGGGTGGCAATGTCTGCGCCGCTTGATTTTGAGAACGGGTTATTGATTTCTTCAAATCGTTATATTTTTCTTCCTGAGCAGTGAATTCCGTTAATGTTTCTTGAATTTCGGGTATCAAAAGTAGCTTATGTTTGGCCTTTACTCTTATAATGTCTGTCTGTTCATCCTCTTTGTGCTCTTCAGTGATTTTGTCATAGTCGACAAGGTCTTCTAGGCCCCGGCAATAATCCAGGGCAGAAAATCGAAAAGCGTCTGCTTGGTATAAACGCCAAAATATGTAACGAACGCCATCCATTTCGGGATCCTCTGTTAGGGATTCTATAAACGATATCATCTCACGCCAAGTCTCAAGGCTTACACAGACTTTGACGTACTGTTTGGTTGGTTGTTTGAAATATATGGCGTACATAAGGTACACGCCGCCAATGCGTCTCAAGATGTTGCGTTCTTCGTTGCCTTCGGTCGTAGAGAGATATTTGCCAAATTCATCTTTGGCGCAAATAGATCTCTTGGCCATATGGAATATGGCACAAGTTGTTTGTATGACTTCAACGACTGAGGTTTGAAAGGAATACATGTGCTGGAACATCATGGCCTTCCATTTGGAGCAAAATGATTCAAATTCCACGGATCCATCACTTACAAATTCCTCAATTAATGTGTGACAATCTTCGTATATTGCAGTTTCCATTCTGAAATTTGTATTCTCCACAGCCGTCCTCTTTCCGAGTTTCTACTACTGCAATAAACAAACTGCATAAGAGATGGGAGATTTGTTTCGTTTATTGCCGGCTGCAGGATGGCGCGATAAGTAATGCCATCGCTATGTGAAAACTAAAATCAGCTGATTGGAGTGTTGCCACCGTGCAGGCGTTTTAAGGCCTTGACATACCCTCTTATTTATTTGAAATAAGCAGGCCACACACCAAATCGTTTATAGTAAACCCGGGTTTAAATCCAAGTAAAATCTTGTAAAAATGATTTTTACGAAGCCTCAATAAATAAGACAGTAAAGCAATAAAGGAACAAATCGAACAATTAAAAAAATATCAGAGTGTAAAGCTCATAATTCAAAACAAGAAGAAGAAGAAAAAAAAAATGCGTGAACCATATTTCCCGAGTTACGGTACTTCAAAGTTTGGATAAACAATTCAAACTATCTCTTACTAGATAGCATATTACTAAGCAATATGGGTGTCGTTGAAAAGAGTATTTTCCCTTTTTTCAGTTTGAGTTTTTAGAGAGTTGAACTTAAACTGGACTTAAACCAGCAAAAATGCGATAGACAAGCCAATTAAAAAAAATTAAAAACTTAGCTCACATATGCGCAGTTATTGATTTTCCATTAGAGAATACCAAAAAATAACTTGTAGTCCTTAGCCGCGATAGAGGCTTATACATTAACGATTACAAATTGTTGTTCTATTTTACGTGCTTCGGAATGTTGCCTATAATCCTTAAAAATTATTCCCTTATTGATCATATGACGAATCTATCACATTTTTTTAAAAGTCTATGTTAAACAGGCTTCGTAAAAAAGCGCCACCAATACATTTTTGATAGACCCGCTAATTTGCTAATTATTGGTAATGTCATTGTTTCTGTACAATAGAGTAGAATTACAAAATATTAAGAGCCGATGTTAATTTTGAATAAAACACATTTTTTTAGGAAATGATTGTAATTTATCCGATGGTCCGATGACGCTGAGGCATAATTGAGGTTCAATGCCACTAATGTGCCGAATTATCTCATTCTTTAGCTCTTGAATTGTTGCTGGCTTATCGACGTACACCTTTTCTTTCAAATAACCCCAAAGAAAGTCGTCCAACGGTGTCAAATCACATGATCTTGGCGACCAATTAACATCGCCACGACGTGAGATAACGCGGCCATTAAATTTGTAGCGCAAAAAAGGCATTGTTTCGTAAGTTGTGTTGCAAGTGGCACCGTCTTGTTAAAACCACATATCGTTCACATCCATATCTTCCAATTCGGGCCATAAAAAGTTCGTTATCATCTTACGATTGCGAACACCATTCACAGTAACCGCCTGACCGGCCTCATTTTGTAAAAAATGCGGCCCGATGATGCCGCCAGCCCATAAACCGCACCAAACAGTCACTCATTGTGGGTGCATTGTTTTTTCGACAGTCACTCTTGGATTATCATTCGCCCAAATGCGGCAATTCTGCTTATTGACGAATCCACTGAGGTGAAAATGTGCCTCATCACTGAAGATGATTTTCACTTTATAATAAGCCTGAATAACTTTAACGCGTTGCTCGCGTTTAGGTGTGGTTCACATTCAACGTCGGCCCTTAAAATTTAACAACCCTTTAGCATTGTGGTTCACTTTCACTGTGACATGAATCTTTCTCTTATTTTGCTTAAAGCTATTTTAAGCTCAAACTATTATGGCATTAAAAAACTTTTTTGTGAATATTTTATTTAAAAAAACGGGTAATCAATCTAAATGTAATTTTTTTCAAAATAAAAAAATTCAAATCAAATGTAGAATCTTTGTTGTTTATTCGAAAGCCATTTTATGCCATTTATTTTTTGAATATAATTTTCTTTAAATGTTGGATGAATCGTTATGACGTTAATGATACCGCGGTTCGCGGTGTAAGTCTTTCCATGGTGAAATGGCAAACAATATTGAAAAAAAATAAAGCTTAACACAACTCACGCATAAACTGTGAAAAGTACTCTATTGAAAAAAATACCTCTAAAGGGTGTTTTTAGACATATGGTTTTTAAGAGAAATTAAAATGCATATATTCTAATGTTATGGTAAAGAATTAAACTTTATTGTAAATGTAGGGGTTTGCCATTATGTTTTAAAAATGATTTAGGGCAAGGGGGCGCCGTCGTGGCTGGCTTGAACTAATTCCGACCGAGAGGCCCAATTTTCGACTACTTTTTGCAGCATTTGGGGCTGTATGTCCACAATAACGCTCCGAATATTCTCTTCAAAGGCGTCAATCGTGTTGGGATTATTTGCGTAGACAAGCGACTTCACATTACTCCACAAAAATAGCCCAGAGGTGTTAAATCGCACGATCTTAAAGGCCACGCCAGAGACCCACGACAGGAGATGATGCGCTCACCAAAAGTTTCCTTCAATAAATTGATTGTTTCGTTAGCTGTTTGACATGTTTGAAATCAAAGGTCTGCCACATCAACAACCTTCAATTCAGACACGAAAAAGTCATTTATCATAGCTCTATAGCGTTCCCCATTGACTGTAACATTATGGTCGGCTTAATTTTTAAAGATATATGGAAAATCGAACAATTAAATATCAGAGTGTAAAGCTCATAATTCAAAACAAAAAGAAGAAAAATAATGCGCGAAACATATTTCCCGAGTTACGGTACTTCAAAGTTTGGATAAACAATTCAAACTATCTCTTACTAGATAGCATATTACTAAGCAATATGGGTGTCGTTGAAAAGAGTATTTTCCCTTTTTTCAGTTTGAGTTTTTAGAGAGTTGAACTTAAACTGGACTTAAACCAGCAAAAATGCGATAGACAAGCCACTTTAAAAAAATTAAAAACTTAGCTCACATATGCGCAGTTATTGATTTTCCATTAGAGAATATCAAAAAATAACTAAAATTAACGATTACAAATTGTTTTTCTATTTTACGTGCTTCGGAATGTTGCCTATAATCCATAAAAATTGTTCCCTTATTGATCATATGACGAATCTATCACATTTTTGGTATACAGTCTATGTTAAACAGGCTTCGTAAAAAAGCGCCACCAATAAATTTTTGATAGACCCGCTAATTTGCTAATTATTGGTAATGTCATTGTTTCTGTACAATAGAGTGCCCCGAATTGTGTGGAGCCAAAAAGTTACCAAATTTTAAGAGCCGATGTTAATTTTGAATAAAACACAATTTCTTTAGGAAATGATTGTAATTTTTTTTTATTATGGTAATATTGGTATGGTTCAATTATGTATGGAACAAAATATAGGTCAAATGGCCGATGCGATCTCGGCGGCACACCCCCATCCGATGACGCTGAGGCATAATTGAGGTTCTATGTGCTGAATTATCTCATTCTTTAGCTCTTGGATTGTTGCTGGCTTATCTACGTACACCTTTTCTTTTAAATAACCCCAAAGAAAAAAGTCCAACGGTGTCAAATCACATGATCTTGGCGGCCAATTAACATCGCCACGACGTGAGATAACACGGCCATTGAATTTGTCGCGCAAAAGAGATGTTGTTTCAACAGGACGGAGCCACTCACTGCCCACACTGCCCGAGACACAATGACACTTTTAACACAAATTTTTAAAGACCAAATAATTTCCAGATTCGTCAGCACCCGACTATTTTCTCTGGGGTTATTTGAAAGAGCGAGTATATGTAAAAAGCCCGTTGTAACTCAAAGCCATAAAATTATCACAATAGGTTCTACAGTGGACATATGATCTCTTTTTAAATTTAGGATCACCCAAATTCATAAACAATATTATAAGTGTGTCAATAATCGCAACATTAAACCACTAAAGATAAAAAATAACCCCATACTGGCGAGATACTAATTAGTTTTACCTGATATTAAGTTCTTGGTAACAAGTGCAGTTTAGTTCAATTTAAGTACTACCTGCTTTGAAATTAAAGATCAATGTGCGAATATCATGTATCTAAAAATCTATACCATTATGGATTCGATAAGTGTTAACTCAGTAATAAGTTAATCCTTTAAGTACGCGGACGTATATTTGCAAGTGATAAAACTTAACAGACGCAAATAAAAATATTCAAAAAAATATGAAGAGCTTCAGTTATAAAGAACTGGGCGAAGAGTATTTTAGAAACAAAAACCAGGAAGATGTTCTTAGTTACGTTAAAATAAAATTTAACTTAAATTCGTGTAGCACCGAAATACAAGAACAAATATCTAATTTCGTCAAAGCACTAAAAAAACGCTACAAAGAAGTTAAGTACAGTAAACAAAAGTTTTATATAAAAAGTGCAAACTGGTTAGAAGGCCAACTTGCTGTCGCTGCAGAAACAGCAAAGCAAGATGAGGCTGGAAGACCACGCAAATCATTGGACAACTGCAGCGATAGATCTAAGAGGCGGAAACTTAAAGACGTTACCGATAAAATTGGTTATACAAATATAAAAGAACCTTTCCTACATCAATTACTATCACAGAACCGATTTACAAAAGTGGATATCATTGAAAAAGTTGTTAAAGCTAGTCCAGTGAGAACAAAACGGATTCTTAAAAGTATACCAACTCCGAGCAATGCAAAAGAGTTCACAAATGAGGAGGCATTAGCATTATTTCTGGATTTAAAATTAACAAAACAGCAATATATTCAGCTCAGATTGCGTGCGATTGAAAAGGGCTCAAATTTGTATACAGCATATCATCACATAATCGCTGCTAAAATGGACTGTTTGCCATCAAAGGACACTATTACAATCACACTAATCTCTACTTGATCACTCAGCCGAACGCTTGCTACAATCAATCAACAGGAAATGAGTTAAAGAAATATGGAAACACAAAGTTAATTCTTTTTTGTAAATGGGAATGTGATGGTTCTTCTAGACAAGAACAATACAAACAAGTTGTATGTGGAAATATTTCGGACTCGGATATGTTCATGGTATCATTTGTACCATTGCGATTGAAAAAGATTTTGGAAGATTCAGAGCCTTTGACTAGTAGAACGCAAACAATGGATATTTGGAAAAATGAGACACCATGTTCTACGAAATACTTTGAATTCAAAAAAGAAACTCATGATGCCATTAAGAAAGAAGGCCCAAATTGCAACACTACAGCCATTACAATTACAGTTAGAAGGGCAGCAAATTGAAGTAAGCTACCAATTAGTGCTGACAATGATAGATGGAAAAGTAG
The DNA here is from genome assembly GCA_963513945.1 of Hydrotaea diabolus. Lineage (NCBI taxonomy): Eukaryota > Metazoa > Arthropoda > Insecta > Diptera > Muscidae > Hydrotaea > Hydrotaea diabolus. The sequence goes on from OY740716.1 coordinate 210,922,385, forward strand.
GTCAGGCTTTGACTAACACGAAGGCTGCATCCAGCTGCATTATATGCCTAGCAACATCAACCCAATTAACTCAAGTCCCGACAAAATCATTAGATAATACCGATGCGTATGAATTTGGATTATCACCACTACATGCAAGAATACGACTTATGGAACACATATTAAAAATCTGTTATGATATGGATTCGGGTCTTCTGGATCAATAAGAAACAACGAAACCAACGAAGATTTAAGAAGTTCAAAAAAGAAACATGTTTAAGATGAATATCGGAAATTTGGATTGGTTATATAAGTAGATCAGCCAAAATAGGGGTCAGACAATACAAATGATGGTAATATCGCAAGAAGATTCTTTTTAGATCCAGAAACAGCATCTGAAATAACAGGAGTGGACTTAAGCCTTATTTTCAGATTTAAAATAATCCTAGAAGTACTTGCGTGCAATGACTTGAGAAAATAGACTCTAGAAAATTTGGAGATTATGCAAAGGAAACTGCAAGAATATATACAACCAACTACCCATGGGGAAATATGTCTGCAACAGTTCACAAAATCCTTTGCCAAGTAGAAGATGTCATCAAATATCATTTGGTGCCACTTAGAGAACTATCAGAGGAGGCTCAGGAAAAAAGGAACAAGGATTACAGATTTTATACAGAGCATAATACTAGAAAAATTTCACGATATTCCACAAATGAAGATCTATTTAATATATTATTCGCAACGTCAGATCCGTTCATCTATTCCAGTATTCGCAATCAATGGAAAGTGGAACATCGGGGTTAAGATGAAGAAGCCAAAAAACTACTAAAGAACAGAAATAGCACAGAACAAAATATGGAATATTTGCAATCAATATTTGAGTCAAATGAATAATAGTTATAAGTTAACAAATTCGACAGCAAAAAATAATAAATTTTTCTGTAGTAATAGCAAGATTTTTAGATAATATTATTAACGTTTTTAATTAATTGTAAATATTCTTTGAATGTAGACAATTTTGCGAATTTGACAGCAAAAAATTTTTAATTTTTCTGTAATAATAGCTAAATCTTGATTGATTTTACTGTTTTTTTGAGTCTAAAAAATTTTTTCAGTTTAACATTAAAAAAATTCTATTACTACAAAAAATATTTATAATTATTATTAAAATCCAAATATTAAATTTTTTAATAAATAAAATAATAATAAATCCATATTTCACTCTAAAAGTTAAAAAAATCAAAAGTTTAACTTTGACCTAGAATTCCTTCATTAGTCCTCAATCAATTTAAATTTAATCAAAACTGAGTCAAGCTGAACTAAATATCTATCCATTAAAAAATAACTATTATTAATATTTTGATCGGTTCAAAAGTTACAGAATTTTCGCCAACGAAAAACGATTTATAGCCACTGTGCGTCGTTAAATTCTAAGATGATCTAGCCATGACCGTCTATCTGTGAAAAGCTAACTTCAGGTCACACTATGGAAGGTTGGAAAATTTTTGTGTTAATAGACTGGAACCGTTGGTATTAAAAACGTGCCAGATCGCTTAAGATTTGAAAATTTTCCCCACACAAGGACCAAATCAACCTCTGGAAATTCAATATCTTTGTAGTGCATATTTTGCTTATATATCATTACTATCAACTTCGATCGTTACGAAATGTTTACCTTAATGCGTTTAGCTAGGTGATATTTGTAAGGGACCTGTCGATGTGATTGGACAGGACAGCCCATATTTTATGAACTATAAGAAGATACTTGAAGATGATTATACCTTTATAGGCATAGATGGTGGAAAAGTGGACGGAGCCACTCGCTCTTTGAAAAATAAAGATTTATGGCTATATTATTGGACGGATCGTTATCGTTAGAATAAATGTATTAACTCAAAATGTTCTATTTAATGTTTTTTTGTAAGACAACGACGAACAGTGTCCATATCTTCCCACTGAAAAAAATTATAATCGCTTTTTCTTCTCTTCCATTAAAAAATAGTATAAGAATATGAAATGGTGTATTTTATTTTGTACTAATCTACGTCACACGGCTTTTCGTGCCTCTGACTAGACATTAAGTAAGGAAGATCTTAAGGACATATACTTGGAAATCTTATTTGTATAAGGTTAATTTAAAATTTATGTAGACCAAAATGGACAAAACTCGTTTGGAGTAGTTATAAGTCACTCATAACGCACCATGTTCAATTTGAGAAGAATTGGATATAATGTGTGACTTCTAGAGCGGCAGAACCTCAACTTGGAGGGACTTTAGGGGTCTAAGGACTCGGCAGATATTCGGAAACATGAACATATATGTTCATGGTTACTTACTGGCCTCGTATGCTTTACGCCAAATTTTGCGTGGGGGCTTTTCTTAAATATAGACCGCTACGGTCCAATTTAACAAGAGTAAATTATTGATCGCTTATATCGTAACATGTGAAATTTAAGTCTGATCGAAGTTAATATGTGTTTTTAGTGCTATACAAAAAATGATCCGATATGGCCAAGTTTCACCGCCCTTTGCGAAACTTGTTCAAATTGGGGAGGACTATCGTTTCAAGGCAATATGAAAATACGCCCAAAATGATCCCATTGTACCAAAGTTTACTATTAGCGCGTAAAGGCTTTACCTAAATATATACCGATACGGCCCATATGAACTCAGTTTGAAAATTGGTGCGGCATTTTTATCTTACAGTCTATTTAATAGCGACTTTAGTTTCAAAACTGATAAGGGGATTGACACTTCTCTTTCGAGATAGACTAACTCGATACCGCGACTCTTGTTGGACTCTCATTCATACGAAGACTTTCATTCAGAAAAAAATTTCAATCGATTTCATGTGCTCATCGCATGTCTCGCACCTTTTTAAATAAGCAATACAGTGGGTCACAGTAAAAATGGTCCTCTTGTGACAAATCACTTTAAAGAGTAAAAACTCGAAGAAATCAATACAAACAAATTTAACTAAAACAGTTTGCTGATTAGCTTTAGATAATAAAAACATAACAAAGTTTATAAATTCATATTGAAAATACATTCCCAATAACGAAATATGATAGAAATTTATATTAATGTGAAAACGGTCCACTTAAGCGTAAGTAAAGGGTGGTTAAATTTTAAGGGCCGATATTGATTTTGAATTAAACACAAATAATTTAGGAAATTATTGTCATTTCTTTTTATTATTTTAATATTGGTATGTTTCAATTATGTATGGAACAAAATATCGGCCAAATGGCAGCCGCGACCTCGGCTGCACACCTCCATCCGATGGTCCAAATTTTCGATGAGGCATTATGGAGGTTCTATGCCGTTAATGCGCCCAATTATCTCATCCTTTAGCTCTTGAATTGTTGCTGGCTTATCGACGTTCATCTTTTCTTTCGAATAACCCCAAAGAAAGTGGTCCAACGGTGTCAAATCACATGATCTTGGCGGCCAATTAACATCGCCACGATGTAAGATAACGCGGCCATTAAATTTGTAGCGCAAAAAAGCCATTGTTTCGTAAGCTGTGTTGCAAGTGGCACCGTCTTGTTAAAACCACATATCGTTCACATCCATATCTTCCAATTCGGGCCATAAAAAGTTCGTTATCATCTTGCGATAGCGAACACCATTCACAGTAACCGCCTGACCGGCCTCATTTTGTAAAAAATACGGCCCGATGATGCCGCCAGCCCATAAACCGCACCAAACAGTCACTCATTGTGGGTGCATTGTTTTTTCGGCAGGCACTCTTGGATTATCATTCGCCCCAGTGCGGCAATTCTGCTTATTTACGAATCCACTGAGGTGAAAATGTGCCTCATCACTGAAGATGATTTTCTTCGAAAATTGATCATCCACTTTATAATAAGCCTGAATGACTTTAACGCGTTGTTCGTGTTTAGGTGTGGTTTACATTCAACATCGGCCCTTAAAATTTAACCACCCTTTAGCATTGTGGTTCACTTTCACTGTGGCATGAATCTTTCTCTTATTTTGCTTAAAGCTATTTTAAGCTCAAACTATTATGGCCTTAAAAACCTTTTTGTGAATATTTTATTTAAAAAAACGGGTAATCAATCTAAATGTAATTTTTTTCAAAATAAAAAAATTCAAATCAAATGTAGAATCTTTGTTGTTTATTCGAAAGCCATTTTATGCCATTTTTTTTTTGAATATAATTTTCTTTAAATGTTGGATGAATCGTTATGACGTTACTGATACCGCGGTTCGCGGTGTAAGTCTTTCCATGGTGAAATGGCAAACAATATTAAAAAAAAATAAAGCTTAACACAACTCACGCATAAACTGTGAAAAGTACTCTATTGAAAAAATACCTCTAAAGGGTGTTTTTTCAGACATATGGTTTTCAAGAGAAATTAAAATGCGTATATTCTAATGTTATGGTAAAGAATTAAGCTTTATTGTAAATGTAGGGGTTTGCCATGATGTTTTAAAAATTATTTAGGGCAAGTGGGCGCCGTGGCTGACATGAACTAATTCCAACCGAGAGGCCCAATTTTCGACTACTTTTTGCAGCATTTGGGGCTGTATGTCAACAATAACGCTCCGAACATTCTCTTCAAAGGCGTCAATCGTATTGGGCTTATTTGCGTAGACAAGCGACTTCACATTACTCCACAAAAATAGCCCAGAGGTGTTAAATCGCACGATCTTCAAGGCCACGCTAGAGACCCACGACAGAAGATGATGCCCTCACCAAAAGTTTCCTTCAATAAATTGATTGTTTCGTTAGCTGTTTGACATGTTTGAAATCAAAGGTCTGCCACATCAACAACCTTCAATTCTGACACGTAAAAGTCATTTATCATAGCTCTATAGCGTTCCCCATTGACTGTAACATTATGGCCGGCTTAATTTTTAAAGATATATGGACCAATTATTCCCTATACCCATAGATCCCACCAAACAGTGAGGATGTTACGCCGTCTAAACAATGGCTTGTGGATTTCCATTACTCCATATGCGACAATTATTATTATGCGGCAATTGTTATTAACGTACCCATTCAAACAAAATGTTCTTGTAAAAATCAGGATCGATTTGCAAACGTTGATCCGGAGTAGGTCTATTCATTATGAAATGGCACACCAAACTGAGCATGAATCAAGTGACAGCTACAAAAATACCAACTCCTAAAAAAGCGTGGGTAGATTAAAAACCAGACGTTATTAAAACACCCTTTTGACTGATCACTCTCTACAAATTTAAAAAAATATGGATGTTTTTATCAGCCCATTAACCGCACCCAACCGTGGTTTTTGCTTTGTAATACTGAAAAGAAAAAAAATTCATAAAGAGTGGTTAAATAGGGCCGGTGTTGAATGTGAATCACAACTAAACGTCAAGTTTTTTTCTGGATTTCATTTGATATTTCTCAATTTCAGACTAACTCAACTTGAACCATGGAAAGATACACAAGCGAGCAACGCGTTAACCTTATTCAGGCTTGTTATGAAAATGAGCGATCAATTTTCGAAAGAAAAAAATTTAGAAAATTGTCTTTAGTGATAAGGCACATTTTCAGCTCAGCGGATTCGTCAATAAGCAGAATTGCCGCATTTGGGCGAATGGTAATCCAAGAGTGATTGTCGGGCTGGAGGCTTTATCGTATTTTTTTTTCAAAATGAGGCCGGTCAGGCATTAACTGCGAATGGTGTTCGCTATCGTGAGATGATAGCGAACTTTTTATGGGCCGAATTGGAAGATATGGATGTGGACGATATGTGGTTTTAACACGATGGTGCCACTTGCCACACAGCTAACGAAACAATGGCTCTTTTGCGCTACAAATTTAATGGCCGCGTTATCTTACCTCGTGGCGATGTTAATTGGCCGCCAAGATCATGTGATTTGACACCGTTGGACTTTTTTCTTTGGGGTTATTGAAAGAAAAGATATACGTCGATTCAAGAGCTAAAGGATGAAATAATTGAACCTTATAATATAAATATAAATGACAAAAATTTCCTAAATAATTTGTGTTTTATTCAAAATCAACTTCGTTTTTTAAAATTTAACCACCCTTTACAACTCACGTGTAATCTGTGAAAAAACACTATAAAAAAAATTTCTTTAGCTTGATCACCCGTTACTATCAACTATTAATTTAACTTCCTTTTCGGTATTTTTACATTAATTTTTTAAACTTTTTACGCTTAGAAGAGTTTGGTCACAGGTGGACCATTTTGACCGCTTTCATCCGTGTATCCTCCATAAATGTTTTATCAAGATCTATTGTAAGACTGTTCTGGCCCTTCATGGTCTGTTTGTCAGATTATTTTAGCTTAGTTTGTGCTAACGTGCTGTAGGTTTGCTCTGCATTTAAGAAGTATAGGGTGATCCATCTAGAGGTATTTGAACCTCTTGTTGCTCTTCAGCCCAAATGCAGCAGTTTTTGTTGTTGTTGTTGTAGCGGCAAACCGTACCGGGGTGACATCCCTTGGCCGAAGAATTGGGGCTTGGGACAGTTTTGTTCATTGTCTTTTTGCCATTGAGCCAGAAATGGGCCTCATCACTGCACAAAATTTTGGTCGAAAACAGCGGACCTTCCCGTTTCTCACCGAGCGCTGATTTCCATAATACAGTTGCCAACATTTGAAGGTAATTATTTTCAAAAAATAAATGCCATAAAATGTCCTTTCGAACTACCAATAAAGATTCCACACTTGATTTGAATTTTTATATATTTTTTGTTCTAAACAAAATACCTCTAGATGGACCACCCTATATTATACTTTTTGCAGTCATTGCTCATATGACCTATCGCTCATTGCCTTCTTTTTTACTGTTCTCCAAGCTTTATTAATAAACCGAATTTAAAAAATGAAAGTTTTTACCTTGTCTTTCATTTATTTTAGGTACCTCAATACATACTCGATGATGCATTCCGACGTCGTGAATACTGTAAAATAGCTTGTACGCAACCGCGTCGTATTGCTGCCATATCTATTGCTAAACGGGTTTGTAGCGAACGCCAATGGGAGGATGGTACTGTGGTTGGCTATAAAGTAAGTTTCAATATCTACCATTTTTCAAACTATTATACCTCATTGATTTTTATGTTTCAGGTTGGACTTCATGCCAATATGAGTGAAGACACTCGTCTTCTTTACTGTACAACCGGTGTTCTATTGCAAAAACTTATAAGGGATAAAACATTGACACCCTATACACACATAATACTGGATGAAGTACATGAACGCGATCAGGAAATGGATTTCCTGCTAATTGTAGTAAGGCGCCTTTTATTGACCAATTCGAAGCATGTAAAAATAGTGCTAATGTCTGCAACAATGGATACAACAGAGGTCAATAGAAATTAAATCTATTTATTAAAGTTCTTTAAAGTTACTTTTTTATTTTCAGTTTTCCAGCTATTTTATGATGCGCAAAAAACCAGCTCCAGTAGTGCGAGCCGATGCACGCCGTTTATTTCAAGTAAAAGAGTTTTATTTGTCCGACTTAGATGATATAAATAATCATGTAAGCACATTCATTCTTGTATTCTTATTTTATTTACTGTTTGTGCTTAATATTAGATTATTTCTTTATTCTCTAACAGAAAGTAAAAGTTGATTTAAATGAACCGGGTATATCCACAGAAATGTTGCATTTAGCGCTGAAATTAATTGTGATCATTGATAACATTGAGAAGCAGGAAGCTTCTCTGAATCCAGACATCGATGAGTTGACGAGTAAAACATCGATTTTAATATTTTTACCGGGTATAAATGAAATTGAACAAATGTTAAAAAAGATACATCTACTATGTCGGTCAGAGAGGTAAGTTTATGTTCGTGAAGTTAGAGTGCATTTATGAAGGCATTACTTTGCTGTACAGCACTTCTTTAGTGATTATTTAACACTACTCAAATGCAAAATCGTAGCTTGATTAATGCATTGTCAGACAGTGGGACCTCTTAAAAAACAAGTGTTCATAAATATAGAACCTTTAAACTATATAATATAAAAGGATATTGCAGCGGAAGGCATCTTTTTGAAGGGATTATTTTTGAGCACAACGTATGCTATTGGGAAGTTAGTTTAGAATCTCATGTGTGAGAACGTACAGTTCTTCTTTAGGGTTTATAAAACACTACTCAAATGCAAATTCTTAGCTTGATCTATGCATTGTCAGGCAGTGGGACCTCTTACAAAACAAGTGTTCATAAATATAGAAGCTTTATGCTATATAATACGAGTATAAAAGGACATCGCAGCGGAAAAAGTATCTTTTTGAAGGGATTATTTCTTGAGCACAAGGTTTTTTGTAACTTTTACAACTGTAATCCGACTTCAACAATTTTTTGCTTATGAAACAATTAATAAACAAGCAAAGAAAATTCGGTACGGTGGACGAAAATTCGCTATAGAAGTGGTCCGTTTTTGGGTCCCTTGGGTTCAACCCGAATCTCGCCAAAAATAGATTTTATATCATTCTAGAGGAGAACTCCTCCAAATCTTCAGGAAAGTACTTCCTTAGTTAACTACGCCGTCTTTTCTGGAGATACTAGCATCTACAGAAAATGGTCTCCACTGTCTCAATATTCTCCTCATCCTCAAACAGGCGGCAGTATTCGACCACTCCCACCATCAATTTTCTACTTATCTTGATGATTACTCTGATATCAATTTTATTATATTATCGAGCGATCAATAGCCAATACAGCTACTAGACAAGAACAGATGGGTTTGGTTCTGTTCTTATCTAGTAGCTTTATATTAACCATACGGTCCGTTTTTGGTCCACATAACCCAAACACCCATCAACTATGCCCTCTTTTTTATGTATTATATGCGTCTTAACTATCCGTCCCCGTGTTATTCATTGTTCGTCTGCAAAAAATTAAGATATGTTGTGCAAATTATTATAAAAAAATGTACTTTTTCCGAGGTGCCTTTAGTCCCTTGAGGGTTTACTTCCAACTGTCGAGGTGTTGCAAACTGAGTCAAAAATAACAAAAATAAAATTTCATTAAAATATGTGAAATTTATCCCCTTTGATCGGTTTGTTCCCAAATCGGGGGTATAAAGGCTATAAGAAACCTTTGCCCTTTTGGTTTACAATTCCGAGAACTAATTTTAGATCTAAAATACATGCACATTTTGAAACCTAACGAAAATGTCAGCTTAGTATGGTTTAATTTTGGCACCACTAGGGCCCATGTGCCCGACAATACTGCCCGTTGTAGAGAAGATAAACGTGTCTCTGCTATGGATCTTTTTGTAGAGGTAATTTTAGTTCCGCAAAGGAATAAAGTTCCGCAATAAAGAAATGAAATGAAAACATTTTATTTCTGGGCGGATTTCATTCATTTACACTTCCATGCAGCTGATAGGTTGGGCCTTCATACTTAGCCCGGTGTGACTTGTGCCGGTGTGAAACCTTGAAAAATTGGAAGATGGTACATCTACTTGCTGACCCATAGACGGTCCATTGCGATTGTCTCTTATTGTTACGCTAAAAGTTCTGTAGGAAGCTTCTCTTGAGACACCACAAATAGTTTTTAAAAGAGGTTTTATATCATCTTAGAGGATAACTCTTCCAGATCTGTAGAAGGTAACTTCCTTAAGTAACTACGCCGTCTTTTCTGGAGATACTAGCATCTACTGAAAAGGTGCTCCACTGCCTCAATATTCTCCTCATCCCCAAGTAGGCGGCAGTATACGTATACCCATACCCACCAGTATACCCACCAGTCATTTTCTACTTATCTTTCTAACAATTCAATGAGAACTCTGATATCAATTTTGTTATTTTCAAGTAGACACCTAACAGCCTTACATTTTATTTGGCATATATCCATGTTTCAACAGCCCAGTGGGAATAAACTTTCCACGCTCCGACCAGCGAATAACTATCGAAAAAGCAATCATCGTTTACGACGATCAAGAATATACACATTTTTTATTATAGGGTCTCCGCTCGTCATTTCGCTAGGTGTTGCGAAAAAAATGTCAATTTAAGTTTACACTTCATTCTATATCGAAAGACATTGATAAGTACCAACAATAACATTATTTCATAAAAGTTGTACTCAAAAATTAATAATTTTACCTTGCATATTTCTTTTTCATTTAGAGATAAAGTAAAGCTTTGTTGTATTCGATTACACTCGGTTGTTTCGCCAGATGAACAAGTTCGAGTATTTCATCGTCCGCCTCCTGGCTATCGAAAAGTAATTTTAGCTACAAATATTGCAGAAAGTTCTATAACAGTGCCTGATGTGAAATATGGTTAGTACGATAATCTATTTAATTCCTATTTCGATATAATTTCTTAATTCTACTCTTATCATTGAAGTTATTGACTTCTGTCTGACTAAGATTTTAGTCAACGATAGCTCTACCAATTTTACCACACTTCAATTGCATTGGTCTTCTAAAGCCAATTGTCGCCAGCGTGCGGGACGCGCTGGACGTGTAATGAATGGACGTGTCTATCGTTTGGTGCCTCGTTCCTTTTACCAAGTAAGTAGCATAATCGCAATAAATTGTGAATATAAGATGTTTGGTGTAAATGAGATTCCGATAATCCAAAGGAAGTATCTTTAGAAATACTATAAATCTAGTGCCCACATAAAAGAGCCGACGATCTAAGTATATTAACTGTGTTAATTACTATTACTTCACCTGCAAACTCAAAATGGCCCTTCGAAATAAGAGAATTTGTCGCGAAACGAAAGTTGTCCCCAAGTCCAAATGCCACTTTATTCGTCTTAAGATTTTGATATTATTTAAAAGAAATTGATTTAAAATTTTCTATTTATGCCCTTTTCAAAATTTCCAATTAATTTTTTGTCTTTTTTCTTATAGAACTACTTAGATGAATTCAGCGTACCAGAAATGTTGCGGTGCCCATTGGAAAGTGTTGTTTTAAAAGCAAAGCTTCTCGATATGGGCTCACCTCCTCGCGTTCTTGGCTTAGCTATGAATCCCCCAAATTTAAGTGATGTACAAAATACGATACTAACATTGAAAGAACTGGGTGCCTTATATAAATTTGCCGATGGAGTATATACCATGGACGATGGCGATTTATCTTATATTGGAAGAATTATGGCAAACTTACCACTGGACATAAGATTATCGCGTCTTATTGTGTTTGGGCATATTTTTAGTACTTTAGAGGAAACTATTATTATAGGTAATTTAAATCAAATTAACTTCGGTGGCAGTATGTATTATTAATATATTTGATATACGCAGCGGCTGGTTTGAGTGTACGTTCAATATTTAAACCGGGTAATTTCAATCAACAGGGAGAACTTAAAGCTAGCATACAAAAAATGAAATGGGCCGATGGCTCGGCTTCAGATCTAATTGCCATTCTGAGAGCATACAGGGTAAGTAATTCATTACGTTGATAACTTGCGTTTTACATTGTCTCATAAAAAAAGTAAATCATCATTTAATACTTTTATAGAAGGATAAACAAAAAATTTGATCATTTATGGTCACATTTTCCGTCAGTTCAGTCACGACGATGTGTAAGAATAGTAGTCGTTTAAAGATTATCAAGTTTAAAGTTTTTGTGACTTCTGGGAAATCATTGTATTTTAGAAATGAATCAATGTTTTCAAATTCTAGCAGATGTTAATCTTTTAGTCTCCAAGTGCATTATTTGAAAAATATTTGTTTACCAATTCCTTACAATACAGTTGAAACTATTTTTATATCCTGCACCAACATCATGACAAATGTTTGTAACTACCAACAATAATAAAGCTACCCCTACCTTTATGTGTACCGGTTTCGGTTTTTTCCGGGAATTCCTGTCTCGGTATTTTCCGAAAATTTCAGTAATTTATGTTTCCCGCTTTCTGGGAAATTTTTAAAAACCCACAAAGCCGAGTTACGTCAAAAAAATTATTGCGGAAGAACATTAAATTAAGTGAATTGTATATTAGAGATTGAAACTCGTTGAAATAGAACTTTGATTGGCCCTCAGTGAATAATTTTCGGGGTTTTCAGTATTAATACGGAAAGGTTTTATTGGTCAGTGGAAATAGGAAAGTATTATTTTGGGTAATATGTTTCAAGAAAGAGACAACTTTTTAAAAATGTGTAATATAATATAATCTTAACTTAAATTAATGCTGTCGATTTAAGTTCAAAACTACACCAAATATTTCACAATGTAGTTATCGAAATATATTAAAGGAAGCGACACCTAATTCAAAGTATATATCCTATTATAAATAATTTGAGTTGTATTTTCGTGGGCAATTGTGTGAAGAAAACTTGAAAAGTAAGGTTTACAACAGTAGTTCTCATTCGTTTGTGGAGAGCCTGGCCTTATAGAGTTCGGTTTTACTTTCAACAATTGCAGCAAGGCTTTCTGAAGAGGGTTGTCACGGACCTGAAATCATGATAAAAGTAGTGTGCAGCCACGAAAATCAATGTCACTTTGCCATTTTGTTAAAAACTTGTCTTCTATTTAAATAGAAGACAAGAGGTCTTGAGCCGGTTTAATCCCTGTTCAAATTTAAATAACATTTTTTAAAGTTTATTAATTCTTCATTAACGGAAGTTAATGGATATTCCATTTATAAAAAATAAAAACAATGTATTCAATTGCTAGCATCTAATCAAATGAACTTTATTCAGTTCGAATCTGTTTTTTCCAAAATGGAGAAATTTGGATTTCAAGTTATCTTAACGTTTGATTACGACACCACGGCATCCCAACTGGTTGAGTTGAGTAGAAGAAATATCAAGCTCTCAAACCCTTTAATGGGATGCAGAATATGTTCCGCAGAAAAGATCGAGTTACAAAATAATCATAATACGACATATGTCTGTTAAGCAAAAACAATTTAACAGATATGTGGTTTCTGTTTAAACCCTGCTAACTTTTTTCATATTTAAAATAGGATAAATGGGTCCAGGAGTTTTTTCTCACTCAGGATTCGACGGAAGTTCGTAGTCCCAAAGGAAAAAAAGTCGAACCGAACAAAAATGTACGTAGTTTATAGAGTTATTATTTTGCGGTATATGTATTTGGTTTCCAAAGTTAAAAAAACATTTTTTTTCGAAATCTACAAGTTTATGGAATGCTATTAACAAGTACAAATTTAATTAAAGTTTATGGTGCTGAACAGTTCCAATTAAAGTTCCTATTTGAATAAGGAGAGTGTTTACTTGCTTTGTGGATAGTGCTCTTTACTTTTTTGATAAAAAGTGGTTTTACGTCAGCCAAATTTACATATGTTATTTGAATTATTTTCCGCTTTCCCGAAAAACGAAACCAAAAAACAAGTACCGGTCGACGTACAATTACCATTCCAGTAAACAATTTCTGTCTGTCCGTCCGTCCATCAAAAACTTGTAATCAAACTACAGATGAAACTTGACACAAATGCGTTTTGGCCCAAGAACGGATGCTATTAAAATTGAGAAAGGATGGACGTTATTTATATTTAAGGAAATTGGTTCAGATTCAAAAATATATCTCCCACACCATGTGTTCAATCGATTTGGTGTTTTTTTTTGCTCTAGAAGCCATATTTGACTTCAAATCTTGATGAATCGCTTTGGCTCTATGACGGATGCTTTTGAAATTTAAGATATTGGGCTCACCATTTATTATGTAATATGGGAATATTAAAATGAAATTTTCTCAGTTGAACTTCCATTATTCGAACCTCCATCATCCCGAAAAAAATTTGACTTAGGGAGACTTTAAGTTATGGGACTACTCTTTATATTCATAAAAAATTACAATTATTCCATTGTTTTTTAAATAATATTCTATGCACTTCTAATTACATAAAATACTGTGTAATTTTTGACGGATTTTTCGTAAATTAATTTTATTCGTGTGTAGAAACAAACTTATATTATTTTAGGATTCCGCTTAAGATTGCTGGAGGGTTGTATAATCTATTCTTTAAATTAGTCATCCTCAACACTTATTGCACTTTTTGCATAAATAATTCATTCTGCCGAAAACTATATGTAATCCGCGGAAAAGTCTAATATGTACAAGAAGCTTATTATCAACTTCAATGCAAACTTGCCCAAGTTATCAAAAAAAATTAAATTTTATAAGCATAAGCAATCAATCGAATTGACTCTTAAACGTATATTGCAACATTGCAATCAAGTTTTAGTTCTGAGTATCATTTTGGAAAAAAATCACTGTGGAAACAATTTTTTTTTAAATTCGGAGTTTCCCAGAATTTTTTTTAACGAAGTTTGTGCCATTATTTTCTTTGAGTTATAGAGAAATTCACGAAAATTTAAGTTACAGTTACAGAAGAATAACTTAAGGCAATTTAGCTCCTTTGCGCTACTGCCACAATTTTAGCTTCGACTTAAAGAAAATTCGTCGTATGGAAGTTTGAGTTAAGTCATTATTTGCAAAATCTGGGTAAATTTAGTGCCCGTTCAAAATCCAGTTTTCAATTGGCTTTTCTATAGTCTGCTATAATACACTGTTTATCTACATCTTTGGCATTTTTTGTTTTATGATCGAGCAGCAAAACAAAGTATTCGTGGTTAATAAATAATTATTTTAATAATTTACAATCATTTCTTATAATTTTTGCAATGCATTGCTATTAGTTTTGTAATACTAAAACAGTCTAAATCTTTGATTGAAATACAATATTCTATGTCAATCATGCTCGCTATTATTTCCATTTTACCCAATAAAAATCCAGTGAAGAAAAAGCCTTTTTGTCTCCGAAATTATTTCATCTGATAAACCTGCAGAGGAATCCATATTGTAGTCAAAAAAAGGTACGCACAACATTTTTACGGGAAATTCTTATCGTGGCAGAAAGTATATCACTCAGGAAGGTATGATTTGACTCAGAATTAAGCAACGCTTTGATCGACACGACAAAACTCATCCACGTCTTACAAAATTGGTGCTTTTGATGCGACAGTCGATGACTTACTTACCAAAGCTTACTAGTGTGGTTTTTAAAAAGAGGTTTTAGTAAGAGTACGTTAAATGGGTGACATAATATTTAACACGTACCTTAATAAACTATTGTTTTGTCGAAAAGTTTATAAAACGCTTTTTTATAATTTTATAAATGGCTGCTATTATTTTTATGTTGTGGTGTGTTTGAGGACTGGTTTACTAAAAATCTAGATTTTTTTGTTTATTTTGGAACGGATGGCCAATTTTTACAAAATTTGACTGACTATAAGCGACGAAATTTGAGTGATTTATGTAGTCGAATTTTAATTAAAAAATTTTTGTTTTAAAACATTTATTTTTTTTTAAATGTGCACCTGGTGCCGCTCATCGCCACTGTTTTGCACAGATTTACTCGTAGTTAAATGAAAATATAAAAAAAAAATATAAAAAAGATTTTGCCTACTTAATATGGATCGTATTGTTCTCTTTCATATTACTCAAATCGGCCAATCCGTTCCAGAACAGAACAATTTTTAGTAAAACCAGAAAATGCATTTTTGGATATTTTCAACATTTCCACCTACTCTGTCAAAAAAACAAAGAAAGAATACATTAACATGATTATTAAGAATCCTTTAATAAACTTTACTTATTAAATATTTTGACCTTTGAGTCCTTGCGGAACTTATACATTAAAACACAATTATATACGTTTGCAAAATACCCTCGACATTTCGTAAAGGGACATACGGAGAATTTGTCTCAAAGCACTGAACAGTGCACGATGTTATTCTTATTCTCTTTTACTACTGTTTGGCGGCGGTACCGTACGGCTAATGCAATTTTAGCTAACTAAAATTTGGATTTTTTTTGCATCTTCCACACCGACGGTACTATCCGAGCATATATGTGACCCAGGCTGGGAAAAGGTGGCTTATGACTCAAAAAAAATTTTCCACTTTTTTTTTGGTTTCGATAGTTTTTGAGACGCTTTTCACGTGGTGAAAACTTGCTTAGAAGTGTACTAAAAATCAAGATAAAAAAAGAAATTGAAAAATTTAAAAACAGGATTGAACGCTGCAAAAACGATTTAACCAAAAAAAGCTTTGCATTGAAAAAGCATCGCTCTTTATATACACACACGAACTTATCTCATTTATGCTCTTTTGCCTTTTTTGGTTGCCTATTGGGCATGACGGTTCATAATGCAAAAGAAAAACTACTTAGAAACTGAAGAAATGCATTGTTTATCTTTAACAGCTGTTTCTCGCAATTTCTTTTTTGATTCATTAGCCACCTTTTCATAGCCCGGGTCACATATTAGAACCCACATTACTTTTTTCTCATGCATGATTAAGGAAAAATCCTTAAGCATTATTGCACCTGCCACTCATTCGACCCTTTCCGAGATTTCGATATTCAAGCAATGAGGACGGAAGGACAGAAAATTAAAATTCCACTAATGGGTGAGGGTGTAAGTAAGTCGTATCAACCGACTGAATCTTTTTCACTTATTTTAATTTTTGATTTGTTTCTCATACGCACATTTGCTTTTCCTTTTAATTTTTTCCGTTGTTTTGTTTTTCTAGGAATGGATTTCATTGCCACCCGATGATGACGATGGTCAGTACGCATGGGCCAATCGTAATTATATTAACTTACGATCAATACGTGAAATGCATTTATTAATTGATGAACTGAGACAACGCTTGCGTTTGTTCGGCATAAAAGTACATACAAATTATGAAACGCCCCAATGGCAGGAGTGGGAAAAGGCAATTATCCTAAAAATTGTTATAGCCGGAGCTTTCTATCCGAACTATTTTGTTTATAGTAAACTAAATGATCCCGAAAAAGAGCGTGCCAATTCCCACGTCCTATGCGGTCAAAATCCAAGTCGAACAGTTTATTTCTCCAATTTTGATACTCGTCACATTGGCCAACTATATACACGTTCGATTAAGGAGTTATTTAAGATTGCCGACATAAATCCAAAAAATATTGATGTAAGTTTCCAAGCAAACTCAGAAAGAGTTTTGGTTATGTTTAAAGATGATCCTGAAGATGAAGACTGTGAGTCTTCTATAAAAACACCAGGATCTGTACGTGCTGAAGTTTATAAGTCTATTAGGATGCGTTCATTAAATTTGTCCAATGCTATAAATGTAATGGAGTAAGTGCTCTTAATCTTTTTTCATGTAACGTATATCTAAAGAATTTCCCTATTTAATTTTAGCTCACGTTCCGGAATTAAATATGCCGAAGAACATGGTTTGGGGGCAATGTGTGATGGCGCCTGGAAATCGACAAAACGTCTGGTTGTCAATGCGGAATTAGTAGTATTGCCCTCTGTGTTTCAGAAAGATATCAGCGGTTATATAACCCATGTATGTATGCGAATTATACTATTTTTTTAATTATTAAAATACTTTTCAAATATTGTAAAATTATTATTTTTGCTTAGATTGAAACTTGTAGCAAATTCTATTTTCAACCTTTGTCTGAAATTGAACGCATTAACGAAATTCAAGAAATGCTCCAAGACGCCAATGAATATGAGAATTGTAAGTTTCCTCATCCAGCAGCCGTAGCCAAGGGCATGATAGTGGCAGCGCCTTTTGAAGAGAAATATCATCGGGCAAAGGTGATCAAAATTGTAAATCAATCGAGCCGGAGTATGCAGTGCAAGGTAAGACAGTTCGCATCGAAGTCTTATGTAGAGTAATTCCATAAAATATTAATATCTGCGTGCGGGAGGGAATGGTATTTTTTTAATTTATGTTAATTTTATGCAATGATAGATTGAAAAGTAAATCTAAAAGAGCTGACCCTAATAACAAAAATTGTCAGTTGTTATTTGGTATGGTCTTTTTACGGTAGAGTCTGTCTTTTCGCTGGACTGGCGCAGCAACCCGTGTGCCAAATTGTGTATTCGATCCATACGAGTTCTATATTTTTCTCTCTCCTGCAGACATGATTTAACAACACAAATAAGTGCAAGTTTTTTGTTGTACAGACTTTGTTTTTTGACGTGTTGCTTTACTTTAAATGCTTTTAAAACATGTGTAAATATATCTGACATTAAATTGCGTTTTGTCGTGCAGCGTGGAGAATTTCAAAGTTCGATCGGGTTTAAGCTTCTATAATCCATTTTCACCATACATTGCGTTCCAGAATGGCTATAGGGATATGGTTGTTAGTGGTTGGTGTATGTTCGACAGAACTTTTTTTCGTGGCCTTTGGGACCTTGGCAATGCCTCAAATTTAGTCGAAAGAGTTATAGTGTAAAGCAGTGTAGAGGAAGCAGCCGTTATTCGTTTTCAAAAAAATTATTTTAACCATATTCATTTAAATACACTAATAACAACTTTACAACTTTGCTTTATTTTTTTTGTAAATTTTAAAAATTCCTTTACCTACCAACTATCAGAACATTAATTTCCGTTTGTAGATTGTGAAAAAGTCTACATTGCTCTTAAAATCATCCCTGTAACAGTTGCAAATTCCGCTGAGTACCACCAAACGAAAATACCCAAACTAAATTTCGTTTGCTTTGCTTCATGTATTTTTTATGGGAGCGAGAATTTCGTTTTAGGTGAATACTTGGCTTTAAGGAGGTCGATTTTTTGCCTATATTATTCATTTTCAACACCAATCAATAAGATGGGCCAATTTGTAAAGACAAAAAATTTTTCGATATTGTGCCATCGATTTTTCGGTAGTACGAGGGAAAAAAAGTTCCACTACGACACATGAACAAAATCTTTTTTGAGGCGCCCAAATTTGAATTAATTGACTTTTTCTCAAATTTTATTTTAAAGGTACGAGGGCATTTTAATAATTCCGAGACTTTTCCAACTTTCCTCGTAGTTATATGAAATGTAACACTGCTCCCATCAAGTACCATCTGTAAATAGACTTAAACATATAACCTCGTGGATTTTGTTAGAAATGGAAAAAAGTGAATTTCGAGTTCTCATTAAACATTATTTTTTGCGGGAAGAAACCGTCAATCAACCTAAGGAAAAGCTTGTTAAATACTATAGGGACTCTGTACCATCGATTTCAATGGTAAAAAGTGGTCATTGAGCACGGTGACAATCCATTTGCTTGTTAATCCCTTCACGTCAAGTCGGAGTAAGGCCCTGTGGTAGCGAGTGTTTTAATTTTAATTTTTTTCTTCAAACTTTTCCTATTCATTCTATTAATATTGCGTAAGCATTTCCTTGTAGCGACAATTGGTTTGATGTTTAATAGTATCCAATTTCTTTTTGGAAACGTGCTAGGATTTCTTTTAAGAAACGTGTCAGAAATAAGCGTCAGGTCTATGAATTCTTCCAAATCACAGAAATTATCCGAGCTCGCAAAATCAAATGTTGGGTGAGTATCGCTGTTGCATATCGTAAGATTGTTATTGTTAATAAAATCCAAGACAGACTCACTCACCTCTTTCGTTGACTTCGGAGCTCCCCAGATTTTGTGTCACATCCTAAGACGCCGCATAGTTTTATTAACCAATTTATTGAGGATGATGGGTTTTCTTTTTATAACGTCTCCTCTAGTGACTTGATACAGGCTTTTATTTCAGTCAAGTCTAACGCCTCTGTTTGTGATGAGATATCCTTTAAATTTCTTTAAGCAGTATTTCAGTTTATATCAAAGCACCTTCTTTAATTATTGAACACTATAATAATGACCTCCTGCTTTATTAAGGATTGGAAAGTAGCCAATTCACCACCAATTCAAAAGAAGTCAAGCTTGAACTCTCCTGATAACTTAAGACCTATTTCTTTGCTTCCTATCCTGTCAAAAGTTGTGGAAAATATTGAGAGTAAATCGCTGATGAATGTGTCAAGGACGAAAGAAGTACCTCTGCTCTATTAATTGGCCTTACCGACTCAATAAGGAAGAATACTCATCATAAAAAAATGTTTATGGTTTTGTCTTTGAACTTAGAAAAAAATGCATAAAGATTTTGGACTTGGGAAAAGTGCCTGTAGTTTAATGCTATCATATTTGTGCGGTAGAAAGCAGTTTGTTCGTGTCAATGGAGTCTCATTTTGTTTGTACTGTTTATTAATGACCTTTTCAAAATTCAAAACCATACTTTTTTGCTGATGATTTTCAGCTATTATTTGCGGTGAAATCCAGTATTTGGATATTTTGTTTTAAAATTATTGAGCGCATGGATGTCCTACAACAAGCGTAGTAATAAACCTTCTAAAACAAAGGCAATACTATTTTGATCATTCCTATTCTATCAACCTAGATTTGCAATATGTACAATGGTTCGTCTATAGAATTCGTTCAGCGTACTACGTGTTTGGGAATAGTGCTGGATAAAAAATGTTGCTTTGAGCAGGATATTCGCAGTATTGCTTCACGTATTAGTTTTACACATCGTCAACTATACGACACCAATTTAGTTTTACTTCGTTTGGTGAAAACAAATCTTGTTAATGGGTAAATTATGCTAAATATTTTGTACTACCTAAAGGTATATACTGGAACTTCTTAAAGTAATATGAATATACCTATAATGAAGGCATTATAGAGTTATGTGCTATTTATATTCTGTTAAACCGTATGCTCACATATCGCTGTTTGTGAATGACTTTTTAGGCTGTTCCTTTGTGGAATTTGTGCACCTTCGGTTAGTTTACTTTTCAATGTCCACTCAACACCGCTTATGGATCATCATTCCTCATTAGAGTAGCCCGACTATTTAACATTTTGCCAAGCAGCTTAAAAACGTTTAACTTGTCTTCCATGACATTTCGTAAACATTTAATGGAACATTTTCGTTCAAGTACAGAGTAATGTTTTTCTTTATACAGGGAGCTCAATAATTAGCTTTTTTTCACTGCAGGCTGTGGCGGCACTGTTGGTCGAAGAGAGTGGAGAGTGTGCGTGGCTTATAGTGGCTGATGGGAGATTTGTATTAGTCTTCCTTTCAGTTGCTATCATGCATTGGACACGTGAGGAGAGGTAATTTTGTGTTGAAGAGTATTTTTCAAATACGCTCTCGATGATTGCAGTGCAGCGTGCTTTTCATTTACGATTCGCTGTTCCCACAAATATACGGTACTGGAGTGAAACAAACCCCAGAGCACTTAACCAGAGACCTCTGCATTTGAAACGCGTCACTGTGTGGTGCGCCATATCACGAGTAGGCATCATTGGCCCTTACATTTTTCAGGATAACCGTCATGCCGTAACTGTGAACTCCGAACGGTACTTAACTATGATACAGGATTTTTTCAGCCGGCTCTTGAGGCAATGCAATTAGAGGATAAATGGTTCCAACAGGATGGTGCCACTACATACACAGCGCGGGTTACCATAAATTGTTTGAGGCAAATGTTTACTGGACGGCTTATCTCTTTGAGGGGTGATGTGAACTGGCCCGCACGCTCACCAGACTTAGCCCCATGCCAATTTTTCCTTTGTGGTTACCTGAAGTCGAAGGTGTATATCAACCGTCCCAACACCTTGTAAGACCTAATTAACAAAATTGAGGCTGAAATTGGCAGAATACCAGTCGACATGCTTGTTAGAGTTCATGAAAACTTCAGAAAACGTATGCAGCAGTGCGGTGATAGCGAAGGTCGACCAGATACCCTATTTAAAACCATGTAATTTAAAGATTCCCTTACTGTTCAATATAATTAAAATATAAAATACATTTTTCTAAGGTTCATAATTTTTTTATTTCATCCCCAAATAAGCAAATTACCGCGCTCCACCGTGTATATTTTTTTCCTTGGTTTCTTGATTATCACGTATACTCGTATGCTTTCACCAGTTTTTTCTCTTTTAATAGAAAAACTTAGGATAATTTTAAATTCAAATTTTTTTTTATACTGCATTTTTTCTAGTATTTTTGATGTTCTATTTAACACTTTGATGTATATTCTAGCTTTAATAGGCCAACAATGGGCTTCAAAATACATGGCAATAAAGAAATGAAATGAATGTCCGCAAAAGCATTCCACTTCTAACTAGGCCGGGTTGCAGCTCCTTTTATCCTGGAATCTTATGTACTTAATGGACCCGTAGCAATAATACTTCCGTAATTTTTAGTGAATCCAAAAAAAGAAATGCATGGTTGCAAAGAAGCTTATAATTAAGGCAATAAACTAAGCGGTATTTAAGGGGCTTCATTAGCCATTGTGGTTTAATAACCTCTTACTAACATGAGAACATTATAAGCGATTCCCTGACAAGACAATTCATTTTTTCCCTTCAATTCACATCCAAAATATTTCGTGAAATCGATTCTTATCAATTAGTTTCACTAAATACCAGACAAGTATTTAATTGAATATATCTTTTCTTTCTCTTTGCGATTAAAGGTTTTCTTTATTGACTACGGCAACGTAGCCACAATTGACTTTGGGGATTTGCGTTATTTATCGGATACTTGTAAATATTTGGCGGATATACCCCCGCGTCTATTTGAATGTCGTTTGGCAATGGTCGAACCGTCCGCACTCAAATCATCAAATGGCAAATGGACTGACGAAGCTATGGAGTATATACAGGATCATGCCGATTCGGGTATAGTGGAAATTGAAATTTTCTCTGTGGTAGATGGTGTTTCAAATATTATGATCAAAAAGGATGGTAGTACTATTAATCATAGACTCGTGGAAAAAGGTTTGGCTCGCACATCCGATGAAAGTTTCATGTCAAAGGTAGGTTTACGGCGTTTATTCCAGAATTAAGCACTAGTGTTATATGCATATGTATTTTTATATTTAGACAGATCATGATTTTCGTATACGCAAACAGTCGGTGGCCAATCGTTTTCTCGAGGATGATCATTCACGGCAAAATGAAGAGTATTTACGATCGATTAGGCCAGAGATTGATATAGACATTGAACCACCTCCTTCAGAATTTTGTAGGAAAACGGTGAGACTACGCGGACCTTTCAGTCCGCTTGAAATAAATATATACTCCGCCATACGCATTGGCACATGGAAAACGGTTCAGCTGGTAAGAGAATCGGTAAATTATGTTAATCTCGATAGCGATCCATATGATATGTACGAACGTTTGGTCGTGGCTGCTAGCATTACGGAGAACTCCAATGGAGATTCTCTGGTAGCGCGCAACACCACAAGGATGCCAAATATTCATGGTTTTGGTGCTTTAATGACCATGTTGTTCTGTCCAACTATGCAAATAAAATGTAATAAAATACGCACCAAA
The DNA here is from genome assembly GCA_963513945.1 of Hydrotaea diabolus. Lineage (NCBI taxonomy): Eukaryota > Metazoa > Arthropoda > Insecta > Diptera > Muscidae > Hydrotaea > Hydrotaea diabolus. The sequence continues at coordinate 210,945,484 of OY740716.1, forward strand.
TATGTCGCACTCCTAGCTGGACTGGGTTATGATGAAGCTACATATAAACCCCTATATGGCGAACACGATATAGTTCTGAATTTAGATGTGGACATTCTGCCGGACGACATTGATTTGGTAAGTATTTAGGTATGAATTGAAGTTGAGTTTCTAATGTTCTGTCAACAGATCAATCAAATACGTTATTCCATGGATACTATGCTATATACGGAGCCACATGAGGAGCAGCCTACCATACAACCCAATGAGCTGGAAAATTTAACACTGCATGTTAAAGATCTTATATTAAGGTAAGAAAGAGGGTTTACTTATTTTCACAAATATTCTTTAGCCCGGTTTAGCTAGTTTTCGCCTTTTTGCGCAATGTCTCAAAATCGCTTTTATAGTAGTCATTTAAGAGTTCTGTTAAAAAAAACTGTGTAGTTAAAGACTAAGGGCTATTCTAGAATAACAACATTGACAATCGGATCAAAAAATTCTTAAGTTATTGATTTTAATTTCGATGAACATTTTTATGCGAATCGCTATACAAGAGGGAACATTTTTAAGTGACACTTAAAGCTTGTACTCCTATATGTGTTAATATAGTGCGGGCCATCTAAAATTTAAATCGGCAGTAAGAAAAAGACTGATAATTTTTTCAAATTTCTGGTTTTATTGGAAATATTTAACTTTGTCATTAAATAATGGAATACCATGAGATGCGTTTTCGCTTCACTCAATGGACTACAGATTGTCTGGCAGGAGATAAAGAATTTTACCACATATGGTGCTCAGAGAAACCACAAGTGACTATTGAGAAACCAATGCTTCCAGAACGAGTCACTGTTTGGTGTGGATTTTGGGCTGGCGGCATCATTGGGCCATCTTTCTTCAAAAATGAGCAAGATGCCGCCGTTATCGTCAACGATGAGTTTTACGGCGCCATGCTCTATGAAGTTTTGTTTCCAAATATTGAAGCGAATGACAGGGATGACATTTTGTTTCAACTTGACGGGACCACGTGTTACACAGCCAACACAAACATCGATATTTTACTCATTGCTTTTGAAAATCGAGTAATCAGCCGAAATTGATATGTCAATTGGCCGCCTCGGAGACGTGCTTTGAGCCCTTTTACAGATTTCTTGAAAAACTGTGTAGTAAACGACTAAAGTATATTTTTGCAAAACAACATTGTCAATCGGATCGAAAGATTCAAAAGTTTTTGGTACTAATTTCGAAGAAAATTTTAATGCGAATGGGTTTACCAGAAGGAACATTCTTAAGTGACATCAAAAGCATGTAGATGTGTTAATACATCTGCAACGACACTCACGATGTCTATTTCATTAAATTGTCTTTAGAAATAAGTTTGCAATAATACCGATCGACTCAGAATAATTTTGTTTTTTGATTTTAACATGTACGCTGTCCATATATTCTTGTAATCGAAGTGCAGGTCGAAAAATAAACCGATCCCGATTAAACTGACGTAAGTTTCCACACAGTAGAAACATCGTAGAAACACAATTTAATCTGATTTCAATGAAATTTAGTTTATTTGGGCATGGGGCGTGTTCTGTAGGTACTCGCTTATTTAACGAGTAAGTGGTCGTCGCTAAGGCGAAAACTATAAAACTTGACGAGAATTTTTCTTAATTTCATTGTATATAAGAAGTGATTTGATATATGTATCATTAACAGTTTGATTTGAAAATTTGTAATTTGCAGAAAAAAGTTATTCAAGAAATACTAAAGGGTGATCCATCTAGATGTATTTTTTCAGAACAAAAAAAAAATATAAATATTCATATCAAGTGTGGAATCTTAATTGGTAATTTGGAAGGTCATTTTATGGCATTTATTTTTTGAATATAATTTCCTTCACATGTTGGCCGCAACTACGCCTCAGGGTTTCCATTCTGAGGGTCCACTTTTGGATGACTCGTTCGAGCATTTCGACCAGTATGGCTTTAATCACACGCATAATGTTGGCTTTCAAAACCTGAATCGTATCTGGTTTCTCATACATCTCAGTCAAAAAATGGAATTATTCTGTGAACATTTTCGTTCGCTGGTACCAATAGTTCAGTTTCGGACGCCGTTCGCTCCGGGGTGAATTTCGTGAAGGACGTCCAACTTCGGTCACTTTGCCAGAGACCATCGATGCTGTGAATAAACTGATTAAGCAAGACCGACTTGTAACATACCGTCAGATTGAGGCATCCTTGGGCATTAGTATGACAAGCATCAATAAGATATTGCATGTTTATTTGGCCGTGAAAAAAAATTGTTCTCGTTGAATCCCACATAATTTGACGAATGCTCAAAAAAGGCTCGTGCAAAGAGTTGTTGAAAAAGTATAAATTCCGTAGCTCAAGTGGCAGTGTATACCATTGTCACAGGTGACGAATCATGGATCTATGCATATGAACCCTAACAAAACAGCAAACGACCATATGGGTCTTTCAAGACGAGCCAAATCCAACAAAAGTTGTTCGTAGAAGAAGTACAACGAAGCAAATGATTGAGTTTTTTCGGTATAGCCGTCCATGCTGCCCCAGTGCCTTTAGTGGACCATAGGACGGTCAATTCTGAGTGGTATACAACCATCTGTTTGCCAACAGTGTTCGAAGAAGTAAGGAAAGATAATAAGAGAAGACGGATCATTTTGCATCACTATAATTCGAGCTCTCACACATCAGCTGAAACGATGAGCTGTCGAATTTATGGGCCACTCACCGTACAGCTCTTATTTGGCACCCAATGACTTCTTCTTATTCCCTAGCATCAAGAAAAAAAATGCGTGTCAACGTTTTTCATCGCCCGAAGCAGATGTTGAAGCGTTCAAAAATCATGTTTTGGAGTCGTCACAATCGGAGTGGAAAAAGTGCTTCGAAAATTGGTTTGTGCGCATGCAAAAGTGTATTGATCTTAAAGGAGAATATTTTGAAAAACAATAAAACCATTTCCACTGATAAATTATTGTGTTTTTATTGCCGGACCCGAAATATAAATAGCAACCCACGTATTTTGTAGTTGGTTCTGAGGTCAACAATTACGAATTTCTAGTTATAAATTTATATCTTTTTAAAACTACCATTTTATTTTTATTTTCTAATTATTTTTATTCACTTATTCCCGTAAACAGGCTTTTAAATAAACAGCGCAAATACATCGAGATTCATGTCGATCTGAATGACAATAGATGGGAGAAATTTGATGAAAATGAAATTGTTGAACCGTCTCCAAGGTTTGGGCAACGATCATTATTTCCTGGTCTGCCGCAATTGCGTTTGTACGGTGAGAAATTTGATCGCACTCATTCTCTCAATATGCATTGCCATGAATTGCATCGCCTGCGACAGTTGTAAGTTTAATTTGAAAACATTTTAAAAACATTCACTGATTTAAGGTATATATCTATTGAAATTTTAATAAACTTCTATTTCAGCGATGGTACCATCCAACCCACAACATGTCGCCTGTGTGCTTTATCTATTGAGAATATAGTTCACTTACGTATTCATCTTCTTTCTCAACTACATCGTGATCGTGAACAGCAAATACATTTCGAACCCGCACCGACGTAGGTATGCTGTAATTAGTTTATTTTAAAGGTTGTCTTTATTCATTTAACATGTTACTCTTTAAGCGCATATGAACATTTTTTATAATGTCTTAATAAATTTGAAGACCTTTTATTAAATATGCATGGCCATCATACGAGTAATCCTGGGTTACGAATTCGGTGAGAAACATCTGAATACTTCAGCGGCGGGGTTTCCACGTTGTTAATCTCGACGCTTCTCTATAAAATGCATAATCGGTTCGCAGGCAACATTAAACTGTAGCTCCTGGTCTGTGAGCCGCCGTGGTGTGGTGCTAAGTGTGCACAACTATCATGCCAGTAACCATAGGTGCAAATATTCTTCAGCATCGGGATTTCACCTCGTAAATGCCGGCGTCTTTACGTGTAAGGGTTTAATCTCTAAGCCATGTTAAAACGTATTGGCCGTTCGGCGTTGATCAGAATGTCCCGGTCAGTGAATATAAAAATGATACCATGTGCAGCTGATTTATTTGACAGAAGTTTCCTCTTAATCCCTAATGAGATGTTGTGAGACTTTAGTAAGTAAGGTCTGACCTTTAAGTTTTGATTTACTTATATATCGTGCCCAGTTTCCTGTTTGTTTGTTAATTTTTGGTGTTGAAGGACTTAAGTACGAGGGCTGCTATATATATTTCTGGCCTAATAATGAAAATTCGAATATTTATCATCAAAAATGGTTTTATTGTTTTTTAAAGTATTCTCCGGCATATACTTTTGCATGCGCTCAAACCTATTGTTGAAGCACTTTTTCCATTTTAATTGAGACACCTCCGAAATATGATTTTTGAACGTTTCAACAGCATCTTCTGGCGACGAAAATCGTTGACCACGCATTTTGTTCTTGATGTGCGGGAATAAAAAGAAGTCATTGGGTGCCAAGTCAGGGCTGTACGGCGGATGACCCATCAATTCGACGTTTTGGCCGGTCAAAAAGGCGCTGGTTTGAGCCGATGCGTTAAAGCTCGCATTGTCATGGTGCACAATGATTTGTCTTCTCTTGTTCGTTTTTCGAATTTCTCCGAAGACTTTATCAAACAAATTGTGGTGTACCACTCAAAATTGACCTCCTACTTTGCTCAAGCGGATCACCAGTTTTAACGAAGAAACAGGCGACCATTTGCTTCGAAGTGCTTCTTCCACGAACAACTTTCGTTAGATTTGGCTCGTCTTCGAAGCCCCACACGGTCGATTGCTGTTTTGTTTCGGGCTCATGCGCATAGATCCATGATTCGTCACCTGTGACGATCTTATAAACGTCTTTTGAAAATTTCTTTGCAGAAATCTACACGAGCCTTTTTTGAGCAAATTGTGCGGGATCCAACGAGAACAAACCTTTTTAGCGGCCAGGTGTTCAAGCAATATCGAATGTATGCTGGTGAAAGAAATGCCCAAGGATGTCTCTATCTCACGGTATGTCACATGATATTATTATGCATAGTTGGCCCCGTAGAGGACAAGGTGGGTCCCCTGAATTCCCTTAGGTGATTCCAAGAACTCCCATGCACATTAAAATACTTCTTAAACAATCACATTCATGCTCAATGTGGTTGACATTGATGCTACCAGTCAGAGTATGTGGCGCTCAAAGTGGATACGGATCGGACCAGAGACTTAATTCTGGTGCGGCGGGAGGTCAGGATACCCTACAACATTTGTTGTAGCCTGACCTGTTTGGGAACGGCCTGTGGTTTAAACCGAAATCGCTGGTAAAGTGAATGTTTGGCGTGGAGTTGCGTATCTACCGGTTGCTATGATCCAAAGAGTTGGAAGAAGTAGATAGACCTCAACCCTTCATCAATAATAGGTGGAGCCCGCAAAGCTGATCCTAAAATTAGAGGAGCGTTGGTAGTCGCATTGTAGCTTACCCCAGTGCTATGGAGCACCGCTTTATATAATCTGTGCATAGTTAGTCAACGGCGAACCCAGTCAAAATGTTTCATTTCGGTCCATGTTTTAATATAACGAGGTTCTTCCAAATTTCAGACCTTGCTGCTCTGGGAGCCATATATTAAGAATAATTATCTCTTGCGAAACAGACTAAATCGGCCCATGTTTTTATTTTCAGGTATTGCCGCTTTACAAGCCACATTTAATATCTGTTTCGTTTGTCCAAAGCTAAATAAAAGTGAGTTCCATAGCAAATGTAAATACTAGAAATATATGAGTTAGACCCGCCTTTAGCTGTTCCGAATCACCGTCCGTCTGCTGTCCGTCTTAAACTTGTAATAGAACTAAAAGTCGCAGTTATCAGGTATTTATGAAATATGACAGAAGTACATTTTAGGGCCAAAAACGCATGCTATTGCACTTGAAGAAAATCGGCTGAGATTTATATATACTCGTAGCTCCCACACATACATTAAATATACTAAATAGCCTTTGTTGATCGCTGATCGCTTTAGAACCACTAAGTGATTGCATGAGCGATGTCCGCCTGTCCATCTATCGTTGTAATCAAAGTAAAGGTCGTAATTATGAACCGATTTCGATGAAACTTGGCATTTTCTTCACGTTTCGGTCAAGGACGACTCATTTTGATATTGGTTCACATCGGTCTATATTTTGATTTCTTACATACGGTTTCCCGACTTCAGAACCTACATATCTAAAAGCCACATATATCCAATTTCGACTAAATTTCACGCTGAGCATTGCGAGTGAAAAACTCATCTCTGGTAAAATTTGGCCTTATCGGTTCTTGTTTTCGAAAAGCTTCCACACAAAGATCCCTCTCGGGGGCAGCTCTAAAAGCCACAAATTACACCTGATCAGGCCCAAATTTGGCATGTTACGTTATGAGCGACCATTTAATAACTGTGGTTAAACTGAACTACATAGGGGCATATTTTCGTACAACACCACAACACAAAGGTTCTTTCCGATTGAGAAGCCACATATAACAGCCAAACTTGATATTATTACTTACAGTTCATAATGATCAGTCGGTTACCAGCTCAGATAAAAATAAATTGGATCGGTGCACGTACAAAGGTCCATTCTGTTTTGCAATACAACCGGTCTAGAAACCACATATTTGTTTTGACTTCGATTCAATTTGCTAAAGTACTCGTATATTACTTTCGACAAACAACCAACCTTGGACCATACAGGCCCATGTTTTGCTATAGTTCCCATACAAATGGGCTGAGGCTGAGAGTATAAATAAACATACGAGTATGGAAATTAAATAAAAATTGGCTATATTTTTATATAAAAATATATTTGCTATCTGCTAAATTTGGTTTACCGAAAAATTATGAAATTTTCTCACAAATTGAAATGTGACATTATTTTTAAAATCTGGTTAAATTTGGAGTCTGTTTAAGGAGTAGAAAGGAGTGGGTGATCTAAGTAGAGATACTTTTTTCAATAGCCATTTTTTGACAGATCATGTGTGATCATGTTTGGCATTTCATAATGGAAAGCCTTACGCCTGAACAACGTTTACAAATTGTTTAACTTTATTATGAAAATTCACGTTCTGTGATGAATGTGTTTCGTGCACTTCGTTCAACTTATGGTCAACATAATCGGCCTACTGAGCGTATTATTCGCAACACCATCACCCATCTTGAGCCCCAGCATTCATTATTGGATAATATTCGACCGAATAGACCACGTCCAGTACGCCGTGAAGAAAATGTAGCGGTCTTAGCTGAGAGTGTACACCAAGACCGAGGAGAGTCCATTCGGCGCCGTTCGCAGCAACTCGGAGTGACGTATGGAACGACTTTTACGCATTTACGTCGATATCTTAAATTGAAAGCGTACAAAATACAGCTTGTGCAAGAACTGAAGCCGTCTGACGTTCCCAAGCGACATCCCTTGGCTCTATGGGCTCTTGAAAAGTTCCAAGAAGATCCGACGTTTTCGAGCCAAATTTTGTTTAGCGATGAGGCCCATTTCGCGCTCAATGGATATGTTAACAAGCACAATTGCTGCATTTGGGATGAAGAGCAACCAGTAGAGGTTCAAGAGCTGCCACTTCATTAAAAAAAAAAACAACGGTTTGGTGTGGTTTGTGGTCCAGTGGAATCATCGGTCCATATTTCTTCATAAATAATTCCGATGAGAACGTAACCGTCAATGGCGACCGTTATCGTGCCATGATAACCGATTATTTGATGCCTAAAATTAAAGCTCGTGATCTCGGCGACATTTGGTTTCAACAAGACGGCGCCAACTCCCACACATCGAAATGGAGACGCACTTTTAGAAAAAATATTGCTTCCTGAAAATAGCACATTTTGACATGTGTGGTTTCTCTCGGAAAGTAGCATTTTTCAAAAAATGTGCGGATTTAAAAATTCTCGTGACACAGCACATGGTCGACAATTATATTTTATTTGTTTATGTCGTTTTTATATTATATTTTTTTATTATTACATTTTTAGTTAAGGACCGAATTTGTTTCTAAAATTTTTATATTTGCTGTATTTATTTCCCTAAAAGTCTTGTACTGATTTCGCCTTTTTATGTAAAAAGGTGTCAAACTCCATATAAAATAAACTGTTCTGTGAACTGGAAGTGTAAACCGTTTTGTGACATTAACTGATATTGGGCACGTATTTGTAAACACTTTCACTTCACTGTGAAATAACGTACAAGTCTATTAACTAACAGAAAAATCGAATCAAACCCCGTGTTAAGGTGTCATTTAAAGGTCGTTTACGGTTCCTAACGTGAACGAACTTAGCACCAGACTGCCATTAAACACCTCAGTCATGAAGGTTTTGAAAGCACTTATATTACCATTCGAAAATTGTTCGCTGGGAAATGTTTCATTCATAGTTGCCACAGTTCTCATTTATTTCGAAATAATAATTCATATTTTTAGGCTCGTCTTTTGTAGTTTACGTCAAAGTTAATTGCCCGCCATAAAGTATGCTTTGTAGTTTAAATAGTCTAGTACAAACCAGTGATGGAAAACATGGTACAGTTGTACCATATGTAATACAATTGTACCATATGTGATACAATTGAAGACTCGGTGGTAGCATGGTACAATTAAAGCATTTTGGGAACAGTTTACCTAAGAGTAGTATTTCTTTAAAGCATTTAATAAAAATTAAGACAAATTGATTAATGCTAATATATAAGCTTCCGAAAGATTAGATATCTGTTTAAAATAGAACCCCAATGTTTATCTCCAGCGGACCGATTAAGGCTGACTGACGCTACTACAAGGTTGCAAAGCGCATCTAGAAATGAAGACAGTAGACACAGCATGCTAGTTTCATTGCAAGTTTAACTCTCACAGCTCCATTATGGAAAAAATTAAGAAATACTAGTATGCCCACCGAAACGCAATTTCCAATACGCGACGCAAATGGCTAGTGGGCAGTATCAGAAGAGGAAGAAGCCAATGTTTTCGCAAACCATCTGTCCCAGGTATTTCGCCCAAATCCTGCAAGTAGCGACTTCCTTCCGCTAGATGATAAAATGTCTGTCGTACTTCCATTGTTTACTAACGCAAATGAAGTTCTGCATGTCATAAAAGAAACCGTGAGTCCAGGTAAAGCACCTGGATATGATCATATCACGCCTAAAATGATCTTGGAACTTCCCCATATTGGTGTGAAGTTCCTGGCAAAATTATTTAACTAAATTTACATGGTTACTTTCCTTTAGAGTATGGAAATTTTCTCTGATTCAAATAATTTTAAAGCCAAGAAAGGACAAATCAATACCTATACAGACCGATAATTTTGCTTCCCTGCTTATCCAAACTATTTGAAAAAGTTCTTTTATCGAAAATAAACATAATACCAGACCATCAGTTTGGATTCCGGGAAGGTCACAGCACCATCGAACAAGCAAACCGTCAGACCCAAGCAATTGAAAAATCATTTGAACGGCGAGAATATTGCTTTCCGTATTTCTGGATGTTGCTCAAGCATTTGACAAAGTCTTTCACTTTGGCTTGACCAACAAAATTTGCAAATACTTACCGGCAAATACCCATCGAATTCTTGAGTCTTGCTTAGAAAACCGCAGATTCAGAGTCAAATGTGGGCAACGCGTCTCCGATGACCGCGAAATACTAGTTGGTGTACTCCAGGAAAGTGCCCTGGGGCCTATCCTTTACTTTCTGTTTACTGCAGATATCCCTAATAGCCCAAACGTCCTAACATCGACTTTTGCCGACGAAACCACTATAATGGCCGCACATAAAAAGCAGGATATTGCACCTATGAAAAAAAGTCAATGAGGCTAAATGCACACAGGTAACGTTCACACTGAATTTTAGCACCTGTCCGACATTGAAACTAAACAATATCCCTTTTTCTCAATCTGATCATGTTACATACCTTGGAATCCACCTGGATCGCCGACTCACCTGGAGAAGTCATATCGAAACCAAGACGACTCGACTGAAACTTAAGGTCCATCAACTTCGCTGGCTCCTTAACGCGAACTCAAAACTAAGCCTTGAATATAAAGTCCTGCTACACAACAGTGCAATCAAACCTATCTGGTTATACGGTGCTCAGCCATGGGGCAAAGCAAGATCGAGCAAACTCGACCAAATCCAAGGAGTCCAATCGAAGACTTTGCGGCTCATTACCGGTGCCCCTTCGTATATGAGGAACGAAAACATCTACCGAGACTTAAAAATACCTCTCGTTAAAGCGGCAATTGAAAAAGTCAAAAAAAATCAATAAATCGCTAGATTTCTGGTCCTGTCGCCCTAAAAGCCTCACATGAGGTCCTACGTATTTTAATCAAATACATCACATGTTTCTGAATTGAAAAAAAGATCACCTTCGCCAAATTGAACCACTTCGGTACATGAAGTGTCATAGTTCCCATAAATGAGACCGTTCAAAATTTAAATCATGCTGCTATACATATTTTGCGATTTTTGTGCTACTGTCCTACTGTGCCTCTATATATTTAACACAGGAAGCCAAAATAGAAATTATTTTTACAATTTGGCTAAATTAGGTCTACGGGTCCGAAAATCCTCGCCATAGATAAATTGGTACCAAAAAGAATGACATTTTCTCACAGATTCTTATTCTTTTGAAATGTACCATTGGCATCTCAGAAAAACTTTAAGGGATATTTTAAGGTTTATTTCTTTTATTTAAAATATATTTTCTTTTATAATAAATACATTACATAAAATGCAGTTTATAAATTATTCATTATTATTTTGTTAACAGTTCTGATCTCTACTTAATAAAATTCATGGATTCGTTGTTTACGCAACTTAAATGTAATGAAAAGATAATGTTCGGTATTGTTGTTGATTTGCTTGATTCTGGTTGTAGTTTACTATAGCGAATCAATAAATAATGGATGGATGAGTGGATTTCCTTGGGGAAGTTCAACAAATCGCGAGTCTAATAAGAAACTTAGAGCGAAATGTATACTCTACCTTAGTAAATTTCGAATTAGACTCGCAAGAGTTGCGACTTTGAGGGAGGCTTCAGCAGATTTCACAAATGTTATGCGTATTTTAAATGGGTTCACATGTAAACCAATAGCAATGATAGGGGCCTGACGTTTAAATACTTAAAATAAATTAAATTATCATTGAATATTTTGCCTACAAAATAAATAATAACTAAATAATGTACGAATAGATTTTGTGGAAAATGTGTAAAATGCCTAAAAGAATTTAGATTGTGTTTTATTTAAATGTTCAAACTACGTGGTCCCATGCGTGGTATACTCCTTGGACCACTCATCATGGCTTTGGTTGGTTCTTTACGCGCCTGAGGCTCTTCGCGGGCATTATCTGTCTCCACCTCTTCTTCATCTTCGCCGAAGAGCAGGGCAGCCAAGCTTGTTTCAAATTTCGATTTTATACGTTTGGTGGGTACCACCGACGGATTTTCGTCCGGCTTGGCCGAAGTTGTTTCAATAATATCCGACTCCTTGGCTACCTGTGGTTTAGGGGTGGTCGTAGTCGTCGTCGTCGTGGTGGACGATGAAGACGTGGTGGACGACGTGGTCAATTGTTGTAACTGCTGTGGTGGCTCCATGCGACTGGCCAAAGCCAGAGGCATGTTGTTCGATTCATGTTGTTGCAGTTGTTCTTGTTCCTCCTCCTCGTTGGCCATTTTGTAACCAGGTGGATAGATGGGTTTGAAGCCTCCCTGTAATTCGGGCTGGAATTTATCCATTTCGAATGATTTGGTGGTGGTCTCCAGGCCTTCATCCTCTTTGTTGTTTTCGCTGCCCACATCCGACCGGTCAATGTTGTTCTTTTCGTAAAAAGTTTTAGCGGTGGACGATTGCAAGACATTCCAACCACTAGATGGGGTGCTGGAAACTGAATCCAAGCTTACGCTAGGATAGAAGGGAGCCATGAAATTCTTTTCATAGTTTTGACCGCGCAAATCGAAATCGTGACCGTTTAGAGCCTCATCCGTTTGGGTGAATTGGCGAATTTCTTTGATCACCGGAGTGGCCAAATTAACATTGGAATATAATTGATTTTGTTGTTGCTGCTGCTGGTATTGCACCTGTTGTAGCTGCTGTTGTTGTTGCAGTTGTTGTTGCTGCTGTTGTACTTTGTTCGGCTTGTAATGCTGACTGGATGACTCGGTGGGTGTGTATGCTATGGCAATGGGAGATTCTGTTCCTGAGCCGTAGCCGCCATTTATGATTTTGGGCGCAATTATAACGCCCGGAACTTTGGCGGGCACATTCAGTTCACTGTATGAAGGGTCTGGCTTTTCAATGGGATATGGGAAGGAATCTTTGGTTGGTTGCACCTTTTGCTGTTGTTGTTGCTGCTGTTGATGTTGTTGTTGATGCTGCTGTTGATGTTGTTGTTGATGCTGCTGCAAGGACAGGGGCTTCTTATTTTTCAATATCGGTTCTTGTTGGTGATCGCGAACCACCGAGAATGGTGTATTTTGATATTCACTACCAGTTGGAGGCTCTATATGAGCAATTGCGGGTAAAGCGTTTTTTAAGTCAGCGCCGCCCTCTGCTCCTGTTTCAGATTGCTTGTCACCTTGCAAAGGATAAACCACATATAAACCATTTTGATTGTTGGCATCCTCCGAATTGCCGCCTTCCGATTCATCTAGACTGGGAACTTGAATCTCACCATCGCCGGAATCATCGTTGGGCAAAGAGACCGCCTTCTTTTGGGATTGTAGCATTTGCAAGGTAACCACGGGCTCCAACTTGGACTCACTCAACAGGGAGGATTCTTTACTCGGTGTCACCGGTTGTGGTGGATCATTAATGACCAAATCTTCCTCTTCGAAAGCTGGCAGTTTTTCCAAAGCCGGTGCCATGACATGCCTTTCGACGTTCAATGATTCGGCCGGTCTCAAAGAATGGGGCATAGGTCGGCGTGGGAAATTTCCAGGGCGATCCAAATATTGCATGGACTGTCCACCATAGGGTGAAACCCTATAGATACGTCTATTGGCCATTTCGTGCGGCGATAAGGGCGGCGGTGGTCCAGCTGAGGGGTAGTCCACGTTACGGTTTAAGGGATAACGCTTTTGTTGCACCAACGGCTGACGACGATGAGAAAATTGTGGATTTCCAGGATTGGGGCCACGTTTTAGATGTTGCGCTTGAGGTCCGGTTACATGAATATTACCGGGTTCTTGATTGAAGTTGGTTTGTTGAGGATGGCCGGTGGAAATTTTAGCACTTGGCCGGAATTGTGGCAAAATGTTGGGTAGATGACGGTCAGGATTGGGGCGGGTTATACCCGGTATAGGTTTGCGTGTATATTCGTTGAAAGGATACTGAGGACCACCATGAGGACGGCTGGGCTTTTGCACATCATGTTCGTTAATACTGTTGGGTAGCGGTGGAGGGAAGCGTGGAGGCGGCACCATGTGTGTAGCCGGTGTATTGGGCTCTTTTGAGGAAGGGAAGCTCTGTGAAATGAACAAAACAAGTGCTTATTATGGAACAAATGGAAAACAAGGGGGAATCTGAAAATACTTCTAAGAATAGATAAATATTTTTAAATTCCTAAAATTTAGAATGCCTTCTTACCAATTTCTGTTGATGTTGACTCATGGTTAGCACTTCATGCTGCTGGATTTGTACGCCACCACCTTCGCTATTTGAGACGGGCGTATGATAGACAAGTTCATTTTGTTGAGATTGCCCATCTTCGGTTTTGGGGAAGACGACAGGATTAGCATTTTGTATTTGTTGCAAACTCAAAGGCTGAGCATGTCCATTGACTTGAGGGCCAGCTGGCGGTCCATTTGCCACCGGCAGAGAGGGAACTTCGGCCGATTGTTCCTCGTTGGCGGGAAATCGAATATTGGTGGAAACTAACAACTCCTTGGTATTTTGATTTGAGCCCAAGGTGATGGAGTTGTCCGAATTGTCTTGAGGATTGACCGATTGCACGGAACCAACACCATTGCCAGACACTGCGGGCGGTTGCTGCTGTTGTGGCGGTGGTGGTACAGGTTTCTGGGCGGGTGTCTTATTTCTTAACTTCGTTCCGATCAATGGTAGCTGTTGGTAAGGCGAGGGAGCTGCTGGTGGTGGTTCCTGATATGTGTTTCCACCGGAGGGTCTTGGAATTTCCGGTCTGCCTTGCTCCACTGGGAAGTTGCCATTCTGATGGAAATTCGAGGTAGGTGAGGGTTTGGGCATTTCCTGATACGGTGTTGGAGGACTTGGCGGTGGTTGCCTGTTCAAAGTGCTAATGTCTTCGTTGATCACAGTGCCATACTGCACGGGATGATCTTTGGAGAAGAGCGGCTCCTTGTCTACGCTGCCGAATGCATTTGTACCCACTTGCTGTTGGCTGCCCAGCACAAATGAAGCGGAATTTTGGCCAGGCGAAATGACCACATTGTTTATAGCGCCGGGAGCTGGTCTGTATTGCAGTATGTTTGGCTGTTGCACCTGATAGGAGACGTATTCGTTGCTGAAGTTTTCTTGGCTGCCGGAAATGACTTTAGATTGTTGTTGTTGCTGGGGAGTGTTTGTGGCGGGTTTGGTGGGCAGCGGCTGTGGTTGTCTCTGTACACCGCTCTGTTGCATAGCAAACGGTGATGGCTTGGAGGGATCTAGGGGTTCTAACAAATTGCCTTGAGCATCGAGACCTTGGTGCGAGGGATTACTATTGGCGGCCACCGCAGATTCTTCCTCGGCCAAGCTATTGAAAATATCCGCCAGTGTCATAGATGGTCGTTGTTCGAATTTATTCTCAATATTCTTCTGATCCAAAGTATGATATACATCGGCTGGATCCATATTGGGGATACGAGTACTGCTGGGTATGGGGCTAAATGCCGGCGGAGCCGTAGGATCCTCGGTAAAGACAATAGGTTGCCCGGTCGTACTTTGGCTCGGTGGGGCAGGATACCAATTCTTTGTGGTAGAGGGATCCGTAGGGAAAATCGCAGCAGATGGTGTGGGATGATAGGTGCTGAGGGTCGCTGTAGTCGTAGGCCTAGTAGGCTTTGTCGTATTCAATTGACCGTGCTCCGGGATACGCATGGGTGTTGTTGATGCACCAGTTGTATAGGGATTATATTTTTTGGTGGGAATGAACTTCTTGCGTGTTGTGGAGGTCTTCGGGGCAGGAGTAGTGGTTGTCGTAGGTTTCCTGCTCGAGGTAGTGTATTTTAATGTCGATGTTATGGCCGTTGTCTCTGTGGGCACTGGTGCCTTGGTGGTAGAAGTGGTGGAGGTCGTGGTACTAGTGCTGGTGCTAGTACTAGTGCTAGTGGTCGATGTCGATGTTGACGTCGAAGAAGTCGATGTTGAAGTTGATGTTGCCGTTGTCACTGGTTTCCTGGTGGTAGTACTGGTAGTGGTCGAACTTGTACCGAACAATCCCGGAGTCGTGGGTGCCACCGGCATTAGCTTTGTTGTCGGTATGGTATAGTAGTTTGCCGTATGATAGTTGGGCGCCGATGTAGCCTGTACCACCTGCGTGGGTTTCTTGTTGGTGATAAAATTCTTATTATTGCCCTGATATTTCAAATTCGCATATGAACTCGAAACCAGGGGATACACGAATTTCGACGACGAGTATTTAACGGGCAAATTAAGAAAGTCGTGAATGTTGGGAGACGATGACGATATGACAGTCTTTTCATTTGGATCCAATACCTCATTAGCCGATGTCTCAATGCCGGCCGGTTTTTTCATATTGAAATCCAGTTGGCCGGATACGGGGTCTTTGCTGGCATAATAGGGTTTACCGTCATTGAAAATTTGATTTGGCAAAACATAACTGGTCGATATGACGGGGTCATCATCTTCTTCCGAGGAACTACCGCCGCGTGCTTCGACTGGAAGTTGTGCAGAGGAAAGAACAGCTGTGGCGGTGCCTAGGCACAGGGCTAAGGCTATAAGAAGCCTCAATTTATATTTGATCATAGTGTAGGTAAGGGATGATTGTCTGAAACGAAAGATAGTAATGCAGAATAATTGAGTAAAATTATAAGAAAACAAATTTTTTTTTTCAAAAATTAAATATTTTTTTAAAAGAGGACGAAAAGTTATATTTTTTTGAGGATAATCTGATTTATTTTTAAAAGATCTATACAAAAATGATAGCACTAGAACTTTAGTAGAAAATTTTAATCTTAAAACTTCCTTTTTATCCACATAATATTATATAATTAACAAATGAACCAGAAAGGACACTCTTAAACTAGAACTATCGATGTTTCGTCTATAGTGAACCAAATTAGGATTCACATGAAATTTACTGGGCTATATTTAGGTACGAGGGTTGCTATTTACATTTCGGATCCCGCAATAAAAACACAAAATTTATCATGGTTTCATTTTTTTTTCAAAATATTCTCCTTTAAGATCAGTACACTTTTGCATGCGCACAAACCAATTTTCGAAGCACTTCTTCCACTCCGATTGAGACAACTCAAAAACATGATTTTGAACGCTTCAACAGCTGTTGACCACGCATTTTTTCCTGACGCTAGGGAATAAGATGCGGTCATTGGTAGCCAAGTCAGGGCTGTACGGTGGATGGCCCATCTATTCGACATCTTGAGTGGTCAAATAGCTCATCATTTCAGCTGATGTGTGAGAGCTCGCATTGTCGAAGATGCAAAATGATCCGTCTTCTCTTATTACATTTCCTCATTTCTTCGAACACTGTTAGCAAACAGATCCATGATTCGTCACCAGTGACAATGTTATACGCTGCCTTTGAGCTGCCGCAGTTATACTTTTTCAACATCTCTTTGCACCAATCCATACGAGTCTTTTTTTGAGCACTCGTCAAAGTATGAGGGATGGAATATCTTATTGATGCCTGTCATACTAATGCCCAAGGATGCCTCAATGTCACTGTATGTAACATGTCGGTCTTGCTTAATCAGTTCACGCACAGCATCGATGGTTTCTGGCAAAGTGACCGAAGTTGGACGTCCTTCACGAAATTCATCCTGGAGCGAACGGCGTCCGAGTCTGAACTCTTGGTACCAGCGATTAACAGTGGTTTTTGAGTTTGCTTCATCGCCAAAAGTCGAAACAAGTTGATTAAAACACTCTTGTCTGGATAACCCACGCCGAAAATCGTAAAAAATCATCGCACGAAAATGTTCACAGGATAATTCCATTTTTTGACTGAGATGATTTTTTCAACACACTGTAAACAAAACAATTCGCCTTTGTTAGTGGTACCAAAGTAACTTGTAACATCTCAATTGATTGGTTGCCATAACCGCCAGTTGTCGCAACCAATAGTTTAACTGAATACGGTTAGTATAACCGAGTTATTGGCTATGAAAACCGTAAATAATACAATTTTTAAATTTTATTGGGTAAACCTTGATATTATATCAAAGGATGAACCAATATGGCCGAATACTGGGATTGACAATGGCCTAAAACTGATCAAAGTGGAAAGTTTCGTTGAAATCGCGTCATATTTGGATTACAAACATAGAGGGCCAGACGGGCGGAAGGACCGGCTGACATCGCTCAATGGATTCAGATATTCTGATTGATGGGTGTTATATATACCCATATTTATGGAGTCTATCTATTTGGAGTTATATGGAGTCTATCTTTTTGAAAAAATCGAAAAGCCTTGCCTCGGTTTCATGTACAGGGTGGTACACGAATCGTGCTACAAAACGTAATCAATTTTTCTCTATGTGAGCAATCCGCTTATTCTTTATTTTATTTGAAAGGCTAGTTTTTAGATTTATTAAATTAAAGGCTTGGGACATTGAAAAGAGGATTTGGATAGTGCAGCGGTATCATGCTTTGCAGTCCTGCATTTCTGTCCAAAGGGAATTTACGAGGGAGTTTGGCGGAACTTCCCCGAGTAGATGGACCATTATGAGGCTGATTGTTGTTGTTGTAGCTGTAACTGTGAGCCGGGGTGACAGCGCTTGGCGGAATAATTCCTGTTTCGGGCCAGTCCGGTCCATAGAATCTGGAAGCATAGCACAAAGACTATACCATCGAAATCCCTTTGTTTGGTTTCAATACACCATGGCGGCTGTAGCATCGTCAATTCAGGAAAATCAAAGCGTTTCTATTCGAAACCTTTCGGCTTAAATTGCAGTTAGCAGACGTGCATTACAAGCGAAAATTCATGATTACTTAAAGTTGTTTCCGTACAAAGTTCAAATTATAACCAAGTTAAACCCTCTAGATTTGCCTATTCGAATGGAATTTTGTTAAAAAAATAAATTGCTTGTTATGCCTGAAGAGGACTATTTTGATTAAAACGGCAATGTACTTAAACAAGCAAAATTGCCATATACAGAGTGAATCTAATCCACAAATACTCCATGAGAAGGAACTTCAACCAAAACGAGTTACTGTGTGGTTTGCAGTTTCATCAAGCTGCATTGTGGGGCCATACTTCTTTGAAGAAAACGGTGAAACAGTGGCTGTCAATGAGGATTGTTTTTTCAAGATGTTGATGGAGTTTTTTTTTACCCAGAACTGCGCAGAAGACGCGTTCGATTAAACAGCTTTTGGTTTCAGCAAGATAGAGCAACTACACATACAGCCAGACCGGTTACGGCAGGAGCTTCAAGAGATTCCATTTTAAGCTGGCCCCCAAGGTCACCGGACCTGCCTGCTCCAGACTTTTTTTTATGGGGTTATGTCAAGCAAGAGATGTACAAAACGAAACCAAGGAATTTCACTGAATTGAAGCAGTCCATTAAAACAATAATTGAAGCGATCCCAACATCAACCCTTCAGGCCACAATGAATAATTTTAAGTTCAGGTGTCGCAAATGCTTGGATGAGCATGGAGGTCATTTATGGTCTATCATCTTCAAAAAAAATTAATTCAAATTTTCTACGCAATAAAAAAATAAATGAAATACATTGTTAAAAAAATTATATGAATTTCTTATTTTAAAACAATTGGAGTGCCACCCAGTTTATCTCTAGCTAGTTAAGTCGCCAGTATCAGTAGGTCAAGCTTGTGGTGAGTTATCGTCATATTATTTCTCAAAGCACATGAGACCGTCTGTGTGGGAGGTACCCGTAGGACTTTTCCAATCTCAACAGAATTTGGCGCAGAGGTGTGTTCTATATAAAAATCTTTATGTAGAAAATTTCATCTCGATAGGTCAAGTTTGTAGTGAGTTATTGTCATATTATTTTTCAAGGTCCATGAGACCATTTGTGGTGGAGGTACCAGTAGGGCCTTTCCGATCTTAGCCAAATTTAGCGCAAAAGTCTGTTCTATCTATTTATCGTTATGCCGAAAATTTCGTCTCGATAGGTCAAGTGTGTGGTGAGTTATTGTCATATAATTTTTCAAGGCCCATGAGACCGTTAGTGTGGGAGGTACCAGTAGGACTTTTCCGATCTCAGCCGAATTCAGCATAGAAGTGTGTTGTATATTAAAATCTTGATGTGTTAAATTTCATTTCGATAGGTCAAGTTTGTGGTGAGTTATAGTCATATTATTTCTCAAGGCCCATAAGGCCGTATGGGAGGTACAAGAAATGGTGGCCCAATCTAAACCATTTTTACATAGATGATTGTGCCTATATAGAGACTATTATTTGCAAAATTTCGGTGATTTTGCTCAAGAAACTCGACGGATATTTCCAAATAAAAAAATTATTTTTATGAGGTAGTGTCGGTTGAGGGTCTGCAACACCAACTTCCCGTAGAGCTATATATCCCATTTTCAATACCAACCATGCTACACATGTTTGTGCCAAATTTCAGCTGTTTTCATGCAGGCTCTATCTTGTTTTCAACAGACGGACAGCCGGACAACATGGCTACATCGAGGATCAAGAATATATATACTTTGTTGGGTCTCCGATGATTATTTCAAGGTGTTACAGACAGAATGACAAAACTAATATACCCTCCATTGTATGGTGGAGGGTATAAAAAGAACGTTGAAAATGTGAGATGTTTCTGATCTGAACTTAAATTTGTTGTCTGATAGTTGCGCACGCTACCATATTATTGCAGCATTTATAACAGCTGCGAAGTTGTAGCACTTACAGCACAAGTTTGTGTCTTGAATCTTTTGTTTGAGTTTCTTTCGGCTGAAGTTTGTTTCTGGTATAAAAACGAGCCACAATGAAAACTAATAATCCTGACTTAAGTATAAACAGTTTCACTTTTCTTTTTGTATTTTTTTTTATTTTTGTTTTGCCGCACTGTCTCTTTCTCACACTCGTGGCAAGGCAAACAAATCGGCCTGTATCATTGGAAACTCATTAGGCAACATTGTAACTTCAAGAAAAAAAATCATAATACAACAAGTGAAAAAAACAAATATATGTATCACATATACAAAACCAGCAATAACTGACAACACCTGTTTTTAAACACATGCGAAATGATGGCTAACAAATAATAAGTATTATTAAAAATCAATGAAGATAATAAAAACCAATTTATTCTTATCTGTAACAGTCTACAGCGTGAAGCAATTTCTGAAATCATTTAAAACAATAGCAATTAAGCTGACAAATATTTTTTTCTAGCAGATTTATTCAGTGATTCAAATGTGTAACACATCTATTAATAATTCATTACAATAGCCCCGTTCGATTCGATGTGTTGAAATATTTTAGAAAACTTCAACACATTATTTAATTATAGAACACAAAATCATTCATATGACTACCACAACTGCCTCGGCATTAACTCATCCGATAAACCCAACTTTGCATGGACCACCCTTTATTATCCAACATTTTTTCGGCAGATTTTTGGTTTTAATTATAAAACAAATCCTGCGAATCTTGTCCACCAATTAAGCTGACAAATATTTTTTTCTAGCAGATTTATTCAGTGATTCAAATGTGTAACACATCTATTAATAATTCATTACAATAGCCCCGTTCGATTCGATGTGTTGAAATATTTTAGAAAACTTTAACACATTATTTAATTATAGAACACAAAATCATTCACGTGACTACCACAACTGCCTCGGCATTAACTCATCCGATAAACCCAACTTTGCATGGACCACCCTTTATTATCCAACATTTTTTCGGCAGATTTTTGATTAAATTATAAAACAAATCCTGCGAATCTTGTCCACCAAATTCTCCAGTCGTAAATATACTGTTCGCATAAGGTATTCCCATTACGGCAACCCACCAAAAACAAATCTAACAGCGTCAAATCGCAGCTCTGAGGTGGCCAATTGACATTGTCGAGACGGCTGATAACATGATTACACACACACACAGAGAAAAAATTAGTTGGAAATCTGTAGGAACTACAAAAGTTCGGCTGGATAAACACACTTTCTGTTGTTTTCACCAATATTACATGGTATTGATAGTTACATGGTTCGACACACCATAAGATGGGTGCTACGGTAGTGTAAGGGTAGCACAGCCAATAAATCGGTTATACCAACTGAATTTATAAGAACTGCCAGAACTCAAGTACATGTTTCTTTGGTACCAATACTTGGTGGTGATAACAGTTACGTTTTTTGTAGCAGCCAAATCCCGTTTACTTCACTGTTGCCACATATTATTTGTTATCCTAACATCAGAGTATAACCTCTACAATAATTATTGGTTCTAGTCACTACAAAATCTTTGTTGAAGATCTTATTACATTTACTACTACTTTTACAAATTGTTTTGAAACTTAACCTTTAACTAGGGACGTGACAAATTGAGAACAATATAAGGGACATGTAGTCTCACAGGCTACTACTTTTAAATTTAAATTTTTTCATAAAATTGCATTATGTATAATGATTTAAAATGCGTTGATATTTATTTATTGGACTTTAATAAAACAAATATAAATTAATTCAATCAGTTTTTATTATTACTTTAAACACACATGATAATTAACACTGACTTGTACTTTTCAGCCTTAATTGACATGAAATCCTTATTTTAACAGACCTTACATAATAGACCTTACATAAATGATATGACAAATGTAACTCTTTTTATGAAAACTTAAACAATACAAAGATAAAAAAAACATAAAAGCTACTTCTGAAAACAAAACATAAAAATTTTGACACATACTCTGTTTGGCATAAATCATTGGCAATTTTTACACAAGGGTCGAGAACATTGCAAACATACGGGATTGCAACACCCGACACATGTGTACACAGTCATTCTGTGAAGTTTAGGTGGACAAATACTGCATGCCCTTCGTTTGCCTTGACTAGTTTCAGGACTTTGGACATCTTCTTCAACCATATCGTCAGCCAGAACTCGTTTTATCACTAGGCGTAACTCCCTTGGTAATTGCCATATAATATATAAGCATTCATGCCGCTCAAGTCCACTATGCGGTAGAATACCACCATTGGCCACCTTCTCGTTCGGCGGCTGCTGGAATAAATGGAGCATTTTTTATCTGCTTCATCTACGCCTCCTTTTGTCATGTTGTAAAATAGTATAATTTCAGGCTTTTTAGTATCTTCGTCAACTACAACATCGTGATGCATTGAGGACACAAGTATCACCGATCTATTCTTTTTAGGGACATATGAGCACATTGTATTTTGTTTTGTAAAACCAAACAAAGTTGACTGGACTTCTCGATCTTTTTGCGGCTGAAATTGGCTTGGTATTTCACGTTTGTTTTATTTTCATTGTACCCACATAAGTTAGCTTACGTTTTGCTAACTCATCAATTAGTTCAATAGAGTACCAGTTGTCAGCAGTCACATTTCGATTACTTCCTTCAATTGGTTGTATCAACCGTAGGACACACTGAGTGGTCACGAGATGTTTTTGATCTTGTGTGGTCAAACCGACACCGTGAGAGCCTTTTCCAGTATAAACATATCCGTTGTAGAAATATGAGTTTTTTGCATCACATAAGGATTGTATGACTAGAACGTATTTACCTAGTTTATTCGGCATATATGAAATCATGTGACATCTTCCTCGAAACTTCACCAACATCTCATCTTTGGTTACGCATTCACTCAATTCGTATAGTTGTTGAGAATTGTTGACAAACTTGTTGAAAATAAAAGATATCGCTGCCATCTTATCATCTTTTTTCCTTTCTGCGCGATCATCTGGATTATCGAATCGCAAAGACAGTAACAATATAACAAATCTATTTTCTGACATGACGCATCTAAATATTTCACAGCCTGTACCATCTCTTGCAAATAAGTAACTTGTACGTTCGTGGTTAGATTTCAAAACAGCTGAATATAGTAAAAGCCCCACAAAAGCCTTCAGCTCAGTCATATCAATGTCTTTCAGTTCACGTTTATTCTGCCGAGCGAACTTCATCCTGTAACTGGCAATTTTTTTGTTAGTCCAAGTCAAAACATGTTGCAGCATTTCTTCGTCAAACAATTTATGCCAAATGCTCAAAGGGCCTTTCGCATCTTCACCTGTCAATTTCGACCCACAAGCATGCGTAATTATATTATGTTGCAGTGTGCGAACCCTAGCATTAGGAGGCGTCTTCGACCATTTATAACGATTTTTACCGTAGTAAAAATTCGATTTGTGGTTGTCCGAAAAAGGCAAGGCATCATCAGAACTATCGGTGCTATCTCCTTCTCTAGTGATCTGGCTCCCCACATTGCTGCTATCCACTTCTGGAATGTTCTCCTCTAGATCTTCATCTTGGTCACTTTCACGTGACTGCAAAAGTTCGCGGACGGGAACCAAGAACTCTTCAATATCACCTTCACTGTCTGATTGGTCTGAAGCTAGCAAGAGGGCATTGATTTCCTCTTCAAATGATGGACTATACACTCTAAATACTTTTTTTTTTGATGAAGTCGACGGCTGAAGTTGACGTTTCCTAGCGTTTTCTGCCATTTTGCACTAAAAACAAAAAAATTGTTCAAAAAATATTTGTATGACAACTAGGGACATGTAGCCTCACAGGCTACAATCGAAATTAAAATTACGAACCTGTTACTTAACCGACGGCACGTCTGCTCCCTTCTATGGTCGCATCCGGAGACAATTTAAGCGTTGAAACATGAAATCAAAGATGTCATTGAAGAGATTCGACCCGAAACAATCAATAATTTACTGAAAATTGGGTTGATCGGATGAAGTACTGCCAAACGAATTGTGGTAGTCATATTAATGATAATGTGTTCTATTATTAAATGACAAAGCTTAACATATCCAAAAAAAAAACCAAAATTTGACAAATGGTCAGTACTGACGATTTAAATTTAAAATTTTAAATGGCCCACCCCTTAGTTGGGGTTACCGATACTTTGTTTCTTTATCTGATAGTTTCAGTTCCCTCTACTGAAAGTTGAAGTGTACACAATCAACACTCGGTTGTAGCGATGGATAGTCCGTGCAACCACCAATATACGGTTTGAAAAAAAAAATCGGTTGTGGCAACAAATCTGTTCTCTGTGGATTGGAGATTGATTGTGTCCCACTGCCTTCGACAACGTACACAGAGTTAAAAAAATAGATGCGAATCGGTTGGAGCTTCACAAATTCCGTTGCTAAAGAAGAGTTTTTGTTTAATTACAAATTATTTAGAATC
The DNA here is from genome assembly GCA_963513945.1 of Hydrotaea diabolus. Taxonomy (NCBI): domain Eukaryota; kingdom Metazoa; phylum Arthropoda; class Insecta; order Diptera; family Muscidae; genus Hydrotaea; species Hydrotaea diabolus. The sequence continues at coordinate 210,969,998 of OY740716.1, forward strand.
GTAATGGATATTCGGTTTGACATACCACAAGGTGATAAATATGATCATCATACTGTACACACAACTAATATATTGGCCTTACCTATAAAACACCGAAATGGTATTTAGTTGCGACAACTGGTGGTTGAGGCAACCAATAGTTTTTTAAACATGTTGTTGTATCAACCAATAGTAAGTAAGTAATGACAACAAAATGGATTTTTTAATGTTACTTTTTGCCCCACGATGTCGAACGAAAGTTAGTCACTCATTTTTCTTGCGATCGTACTGAATTATTTACGTTTTCGTTCGCAGTGAATTTCGTTTGACTTGTCGTTGTAAACAATTACTGGACCGCAAATCAGCTGTTCTTCGTGTAGAACTTATGCGAACGTTTACGTTGGACAACGTGGGACAGGAATAATCCATTTTGTTGAGTACAAATCTTTAATCATCTTTTCCACTTTTTCCTCGACATGATGTCGTAGAGTTCTTCAAGTGTGTCAACAAAACGTTACAATTTTTAAATTTTTTCGTTAAACAAGTGTGGCATGTGGATACTTTGTATGTTTTAACAGATACTTTAGGTCCGATTACAGAGCACCATCTAACATTCGGTTTAATATTTGAGGCGCACGCATGTTTCACTGGTACTTTAGGTCCGATTACAGAGCACCATCTAACATTTGGTTTAATATTTGAGGCGCACGCAACATCAGTCATTCAGTTGTCAAAAAATTCGGCAGTGGCAATAAAATGTTATCTGAGTGTACTAAACCACAATACACTTCAACCACTCTCCCCAACGGGTCTGCCTTTTGGTAATAGCTTTACTTTCCTACAATGTCCAGTTTAGTTACCTCAATCGAACAGGCCTTACATCTGGTGACAAATTATATTTTTATGACATGTGCGTGTTTAAAGCTAGATTTTGCAATAACAACCAATAAAATGAAAATAGTGAATACTGGATTGTTTATGCGATCTACGACGGTTGTGAAATGCAATAAAATTAAACTGAATTGGTTTCGTTGTCTCACTCTTCAATGCTGCCTATCAGCAGGTGGTTCCAACTATCTATGGTTAAAAGTGTTCCAGTCTAGTCTGGTCTTCAGAAAAGCGAGGAAAATAAAAGTGTTATATACATACATACTCGTATACACACGTTTCTATGATTATTTCTTTTTTTGTCTACTTTTTTCAATATTGTTCAAATCGAATACAAAAACAAGAAGACAACAATAATAGCAATTTCATTTAACAATAGCTTTTCTTATATTATTCAATCAATGGCTTATGCAAAAGAAGTAGAAGATAATGAAAAAGAAAAATACACATTAAACAAAATAAAATCATTGATTGTTTGTAGTTTTAGAAAATACTAAATGATTACACGCAGAGAAAAGATATGGTTACTATATAGTCACCGCAACAATAATATGTTCTCTGCAATAAAATCATGTTCGTCGTAACCATAGTTTTGTTTTTGAATTTCATTTTGACAACAGTATGATTGCGGCAATATTAATATTGTAGAAATGTAACAATAGTATTATTGCCAAATTTAGAAATGAAAATATGGTTGTAGCAACAATATAAACATGGTTAGTACAACAAAAGTATTGTGTTTAAAATTTACGTTAACAATAATATGATTACGGCAATCATGCCGTATGGTTGCGACTATGAACAAAACAAACCAGGTTTTATATAGCATACATGTATGTGTGTGTGTTTTTTTTTGATATACAAAAAAAACACATATAAGTACACACGATACAGTGAATGGTTGTTGTCCATTAAAAAAACAACAACAATCGGAAGGTAGTTCGAGGGATTTTTATTGTGTTAACTTTGTTCGGTGAAATAGTCTAATACCGACTGGTTCTCGTTTATTTAAAATCTGCCTGCACTTTAGTATATTAACCATTGATCATGGTTTAATCACATTCGATTTTTGGGGTCTACTCATGGTGACGTAGCATTCACCCCAGCTGGGAACTAAAAGTATTTTCGACTGCCGTTGGAATATATATTTTTGTTTCTTGAATGGAATGCTCAATAAAAATATGGCCTCAATTCTGGCTATTAACTTATTGAACTAAAGTAATGCAATTTAATATAACTTGATTGCTAAAAATCTATATTTTTGAATAACAACAACACCCAATCCTAATAAATAATTTTGGGGATCATAGTATGGTTAACTGTGAATCATACTATGGTTGTGGGGATCGTAGTATGGTGGCGTGTGAATCATACTATGGTTGTGAGGATCATACTATGATTGTATGAGGAACATACTATGGTTGTGAGGATCATAGTATAGTTGTGGAGATCATAGTATGGTTGAGTGTGAATCATACTATGATTGTGGGGATCATAGTATGAATGGGGAAGATCATAGTATGAATGGGAAAGATCATAGTATGGTTATGTGTGAATCATACTATTGTTGTGAGGATCATAATATTGTTGTGCCACAACCATATACACAACAATAGTATGATCCTCTTCGAATATTGTCACCCCAACCACACTTTTTTTCTGTGTGTAATTGCATTTTGTTTTCTAGATAAGTCCATTAGATAATTTTTTTTAGAAATTTTAATTACATTAACTTTAAATAATACTAGTATTAAACGTTGTGCAGCAAATTTTAGTTGTAATCGCACGATTTTTTGTTAATAGACCGATCGGATAGAAAAGTTAAGCTCCGCTAAAGTCAATAAGCAAATCAAAAGCAGCTACGAGTAAAACAATTGTGCAAAAAAACCATTCGGGCGTCTTATACAATCCATTTTCGAATAAAGCGCAACAATTAAATGGGTTTGAAAATTCTGAAAGATCCTGAAATTAAACATCTTTCAAAACTCGTTTTTGTACTTGACACCAAAATTCAATTTTCGGCAATAGGGGTTTTACATTCCTGATAGACTTGACAAGAAACAAAAGCAAACTATGCCAGGGTCTCAACAGCAAGTATCAAAAATAGGAAGTATGTAATGAAACACTCTGCGAATTTTTACAACACAGTCAAATACCGGACTTGCGAACAACTATTAAAAGAACAAATCATACAAGGATATATGACAATTATGTGTGAAAATATCAGCCAAATGTTCACTACGGCTTCAGTGGCGTTCCTCTATCCGATGGTCCTTATTTTCAATAACTCTGAGCCATAATGGAGGTTCAATGTCGTTAATCTTATTCTTCAGCTCTTGAATAATTCTTGGCTTATTGACGTACACTTTTTTCTTTTAAATATCCCCAAAGAAAGAAGTCCAACGGTGTCAAATCATATGACCATGGGGGCTAATTAACATCGCCACGACGTGAGATAACAGGGCTTTTGTATTTCTCGTGCAAAAGAGAATTTGCCTCGTTGCCTGTGTTGCAAGTGGAAACGTCCTGTTGGAAACACATATCGTCCAGGTCTATATCCTCAATTTCTTGCCACAAGAAGGCCGTTATCATTATGCGTTAGCGTAAAACCATTTACGGTATCTGTTTGGCCGGCCTCATTTTTGAAGAAGTACGGCCCGATGACGTCGCCAGCCCATAAACCGCACCAAACACTCTTTGTGGATGCATGGGCTTCTCAGCGCAATCACTCGTGGGATTCTCATTTGCCCAAATGCGTCAATTCTGCGCACAATCCTCCCGATTGTGGACACATTTGGTCGATTATGCTGACCAAAAAAAATCTCAAAGTGAACGAAATGCATTTTGATTTTCAAATGAGGCTTGCAAACCAGTCGTACATGTCTCAAACGACTCCAAACGTTAGTTCGTTTTGAAACTTAAGGTTAATTTTCAAAGTAGTCGTACGGACGGACATGTCTCAAAAGGCTCCAAACTGTATAAATCACACACAGAGAAAAAACCGTTTGGAATTCAGTCTGAACTAAAATAAACTCGGTTCGACACACTCTCATGGCCAATAAATCGGTTATACCAATCGAATTTAGCGAAACTGTTGGTTGACACAATCGGCTTCGATAACAATAATTGTTGGTGGTAACAGATACGTTTTTTTGTAGCAACCAAACCCAGTTTAGTTGTCATTGTTGGAACATATTATTGGTTATCTTAACAGAAAAATATAATCCTTGTAATAATTCATGGGTTCTAGTCGTTACAAAATCTTAGTTTTAGACAAAAACACATTTAGCAAGTAAGTAATCGAATCATTATTTCAAATATTTTAAAATTTAGATTATATTTTCTAAATTCTGAAATAAGAAGAAATACTTTTTTAAACTAGCTAAAAAACTACATAAACAAACTTTAAGATTGTTTATGTGGATAACCTTTAAGTTTCATTACAACTATAAATAAAATAAAATGTACCAACACGTGGTCCAGTTAACAAATGTTCGTGGTAACGACAACCGCATTCAAGAACTGTTGTAAGTAGTTTTTGGATGCGGTTGTCGTTACCACGAACATTTGTTAACTAACAAGCTATAACAACAAACCATAAATGAACGAATTCAGTTCCAATAATCTTTTTTATTCCTTGAGGCTACCAACACTTTGTCTCTTCAACCGATAGTGTCAGTTCCCTCTACTGAAAATAGCCGTATACACAATCAGCATTTGGTTGTAGCGGTGGAATACGTGGATAGTACATGCAGCTACCAAAAAATTCGATTGTGGCAAGATATCCATACTCTGTGTGTACACAGAGAAAAAAATTGGGTTGCAATTGGTTCGGACTACAAAAAATCGGTTTGATGGCAAAAGACTCTGTTGTAACCACCAAATTTTGATAATCTTAATGAAAGTTCGGTTCGAAATACCATAAGATGATATCTTTAATAATAGTATGGCAGATATAACTAAGAAGTTGAGTATACTAATGAAATGAAGCAAAAGCAATTGGTTGCCAGAACTGCCTGTTGTGGCAACTAATAGTTTCACTTAGAATTGTTCGTTGGTGCGGACAATTAATAATGACAAATGTACAAAGTTGAAAGCGTTTTATAAGTATAATGTGTGATGGTTTATGTTGGTTAGTTGTTGCATACTAAAACATATTACAATTGTAAGATAAGAATCTGTGTAGCAGCAGCTCACAGACCTACTGTTCAACGCTTTGATGTTCGAATGTATATACACAGAGAAAAAATAAGTTGGAAGTCGTTTGGAACTACAAAAATTCCGTTGCAAAAGAAGAATTTTTCGTTGCAATCACCAAATTTTTAAAATCTTAACGAATATTTGGTTCGACGTACCACAAGATGATAAATTTTATCATCATATTGAACACACACAACCATACCAATGAAACGGGGGAAAAACAACCACCAGTTGTGGCAACAAATAGTTTTGCAAACAATTGTTGCTGTTACCAATAATTGCTTACTAAAATTTCATTATTACTGAAAATGTTTTTTTTTTGGGTTTGCGGGCCCGTAAATGTATACCAAATGCTGAAACTGGAAAATATAGTTTTTATATGGATTTGAATATATATTTTATTCGAATGGCTTTGCTTTATTGAACCTTAGGTGTTAAAAAGATTTTATTTTATATCTGAAGTTCCATGCACTAAAAATTCCAGTGCACGAACGAACATTCTGTTTTACTATTGGAGTACTTGGATTAAACCTTATTGCAAACATTCGGTTATGACAACTAACCTCTTTTCTGTGCGTACATCTGTCTGATGAGCCATAATATATTAAAGGCTAATGTAAATTATGAATACCTGTATGTTAAATAGTCATCCAAACTAATTATTATTGACATTAAAGTAAATCTGTTTTTTTCTCTCTCCAATTATCGACTGAAAGCAATTGTAATCAATCACAGATTAGCCTTAAAGAAATATCAAACAGAAAATGTGTACATGATGTTTTAAGAGAAAGAAAATTTCTTTTTTGTTTTGATAAATGATGAAAGTCAAATGAAAAGGCCAAGTCAAAGATTAAACGTAAAAAGCCTTTAAGCGGCAGGAATAAAAATGAAACAAAATTGAAATTGAAAATTTTTCAAAACATACAACAACAGAAATTAACCAGTGATTGATTGACATTGAACAGGAGCAATTGTAAAGAAAGGCCATCAATTGGACATGCAAACAGAGAGAAAGAAAAACTAAACGAGCAGAAGAAAGAAAAACGTTTAAGATAAAGCGCCACTTTGGTCTAATCTTCAAAGAAATTCAAAGAAAAAAAAAAACAAAACACCAAAGATTGACATTGCAAAAATGCGGCTTTTCGAATTGATTTTGAAAAGATTTTGACAGTTGAACACGTTCGAGAAACGTAACGAAATGAAAAGTAAACAAAACGTTTGAAGCGAAACATCAAAGAAAAGTTTCCATCAAACAACAAAGTACAGATATTTCGCCTATGCTCACGTAGTTCAAACCCATGGCGGTACAACACCTGATGTTGACTATTTTCTTTTTCTTATATTTAAAATATTTTGCTGGTCCATGCCTACGTAACGCCGTATTTAGCATTCATTCATGGTGCGAATGCATGTTCATGTTTACTTAAACATATGCAGGAAATGTTGCACTCAAAGTTTTCGGCGTTTCGTGCGTAATGTTGCATGGCTTTGGTACGTGTTTCGGTTGTGGCAGGTAAGTGTGATGAATTTGCACTTCTCGCCATCATGTGGTGATGGATGTTAATGAAAGTGAGCAGTATTTATTCGATTCGAAAGTGAATGCAAGCTGCGGGCCTCAAGTTACGTTTAGGTGAAGCTAAAGGATATATGTACAATATTCCTATATGAGTTTACACAGGTTCAAAGATATTGCTAGGCAACCCATAGACTAGCCGCAATTTTATATGGTAGGCTTGAAAATTTTCATTTATGCATTTTTGTGAATGCAGATTTTTGTATGTGTTTTTACTTGCTTCCGGTCATTAACTACGATGCGTTCGTTTTGTGGTCAGCTCTGGGTAAATGATTTATTTCAAAATATAATGCGGGAACTACAAAAAAAAATACTGAATACAAGGTTGACCATTTTAGCATAACGTTTTCAGAAATATGGATATGCTTTTAAAAGTTCGAACGTCTTAAGGTTTTCTTGTAAACACAACGACTCAGATCACTACATTGTACCGGAAAACGTGCGCTGCGATTATGGGTATAAGACCCTCTCTCACGTTTCAGAAACGACGATGAGATTTGAAGACATATCTATTACACCCGCTCGAGCAAAAATGAATTTATTTATGTTCATTTTTATTACTTAGTAGCGACATAAATACTGTTACAACTTTGAACACACCCATTTCAATAGTAGAACTGAACATACCCCGTTAATATCATATGGGTTTTGAAAGCTCAATAGCGTTAGTCTGTAACGGGATTTTAAAATTGTTTCAACTTCATCATGGAGTGGTCAGATAATGAGAACTGTATCGCTGTAATAGCGCTTTTCAAGTGTGAAATAAAAAAGCGATATTTTCAAAACGCTCCGGCCACTAGGGATTAGCCGCATGTTCGTCTACCGATGCATAAAACTTTTTGAGGAGACTGGAAATTTAAAAAACCGCCGCCGGTCGGGCCGCCCACGTTCTGTTCGAACACCGCATGTTATCAAAGCCGTTAAATCAAGAATTCACAGAAGTCCGCTCCGAAAACAGAAAATCATGGCCCGTGAGATGAATAACACGCTAAAGTCCATGAGTCGAATCATTAAAATAGACTTGGGACATGGGGCTTTCAAACGACGTACCGGACATTTATTGACTGTAGCATTAAAAAAAGGGATTGCAAAATGGAAACGTCTTTTGGTGAAGCACGCTGATAACTTGCAAAGAAACATTTTGTTCACCGATGAAAAAATTTTTACCGTTCAGGAAAAATTTAACAAGCTAAATGATAGAGTGTATGCGTGGTCTTCTAAGGAAGCATCTGAACTGATGCCAAGGGTGGAAAAGGGTCATCACCCAGCTTCAGTCATGGTTTGGTGAGGTGTCTCTTACGATGGGGTCACTGACCTGCATTTCTGCGAGCAAGGAGCCAAAACATCGGCCAAAGTTTACCAAGAAACCGTTTTGAAAGCTGTTGTGAAGCCTTTTAACAATTCCTCTTAAGCCTCTTAACAATTCCTCTTAAGCCTCTTAACAATTCCTCTTAAGGCTCTTAACAATTGTGAAGCCTCTTAACAATTCCCTGTTCCAAAACCAGCCATGGACTTTCCAGCAGGAATCTGCGCCGGCCCATAAGGCTAAAACGTCCCAGCCTTCGAAACAATTGCCAGCGTTCATTTCCTCTGAAGAATGACCCTCAGGCAGTCCAGATTTGAACCCATTGGATTATTAATTGTGGACGGTTTTAGAGGACAAGGTTGTCACAAGAGATACCCCAACATTGGATCTCTTACGAGTAAGACTACTTTGGTTCAAGCTGTGGCCAATTTTCCAATGGACGAGGTTCGTGCAGCTATTGACGATTGGTCAGTGCGGCTTAAGGCGTGTGTAAAGGTAAAAGGCGGACATTTGGAATAAGTAGATTCTTTTTGGATACAATATACATCAATAAATATATTAAAAAATATTTGGTCCAAAAACATTCAGTACTTTTTATTTTACAGCACAAAACGTTTGTAACAGTATTTATGTCCCTACTAAGTAAGATAGTCACAGGTGACGAATCATGGATCTATGCGTATGAGCCCGAAACAAAGCAGAAATCGACCGTGTGGGTCTTCGAAGACGAGCCAAATCCAACGAATGTTGTTCGTGGAAGAAGCACTTCGAAGCAAATGGTCGCCTGTTTCTTCGGCATAACTGGTCATGTGGCGACCGTTCCTCTTGAGCAACGTAGGAGGTCAATTCTGAGTAGTACACTACAATTTGTCTGCCTGAAGTCTTCGGAGAAATTCGAAAAACGAACAAAAGAAGACGAATCATTTTGCACCATGCCAATGCGAGTTCCCACACATCGGCTCAAACCCGCACCTTTTTGACCGGCCAAAACGTCGAATTGATGGGTCATCCGCCGTACAGCCCTGACTTGGCACCCAATGACTTCTTTTTTTCCCGCACATCAAGAAAAAAATGTGTGGTCAACGATTTTCGTCGCCAGAAGATGCTGTTGAAGAGTTCAAAAACAATATTTTGGAGGTGTCTCAATCGGAGTGGAAAATTTGCTTCGACAATTGGTTTCAGCGCATGCAAAAGTGTATAAATCATGCTGGAGAATACTTTGAAAAACAATAAAAAATTTTGATGATAAATATTTGCATTTTCATTATTTGGCCAGAAATATATATAGCAGCCCTCGTACTGTGGTTGTGAGAATCATTATTTGGTTGTAGAAATCATAGAATGGTTGGCTGTGTGGGGATTATGGTATGGTTTTCTGTGAATCGTACTATTGTTATGAGCATAATAACATTGTTGTATGATTCGAATATTTTTACGCGAACCTTACTTTTGTTCTTTGTGTATGAGTTGAACAACATTTTTTTGTAAACATAAATCACGTAAGTCCTTTTCGTTGCGTTCTTCTATGAACACGAATCGAAGGATCTAGTTAATTTTCTGTTTATTAAGGAAAAAAAGAGGAAAAACTACCCAATTAAGGCTCAATTAGTGTATCTTAATATTAAACGCTTTTATTTATGTAATTTTATATAAATTTTAGTATGACGTTTTGATGTTGCTTTAAACACCTCAATTGTGTTGTTTACAATTATCAACTTGACAGATATAATAAAGCATTGTCATATTAAAAAAAATATTTATTTGTCAAAAACTAGCGAAATAGTTAGCATGTCAAATAAAACACGCCTAATGTTACCGTTAGCGGCGAACGCTAAATTGTTGTCGATTATTTCCTGACCTGGCCGAATAATCAATACTTCAACAAATTCAATCGTCAAATGATTGACTTATTAGAGGCAACATTTAAAAAAAAAACATTTTATAAAAAAAAATTGACATGGCTTATAGAAAATTCTGTTACTCGTAAAATGTAAGATGATTTTACACGGATTTGAAGCGTGGTTAAATGTGTCACAGTCACACCATTCTTCCACTTTAGTGGACTTGAATCTTCATATACCCTTGAAGACTGGACATGAAATTGATGAAGCTGTTGAAACTTTCGTAAAATTAATTCACGAAGCTGCATTTCAGGCTACACCAGCAGAAAGTAATATAAATGGTTCAAGCTTTCATCTATCTTTGGAAATAAGAAACCTCATCAAAAAAAAGAGAAGACTGAGGAAAGTATGACAACGAACTAGGCTTCCATCTGATAAAACTAGCCTAAACAGAGCAGTCCAGCATCTTAGTAAGCGTCTGAAGCAGATGAAAAATGATTCCGTTGGGAGATATTTAAAAGAACTTAGTCCTTCAAATAATCATGACTATAATTTATTTAAAGCCACCAGATACTTAAAACGACCACAGAAAAGAAATATTCCCATTAAAAAATTGAACGGAACATGGTGTAAATCAGATAGAGAAATAGCGGAAGCATACAAAAACTTCTTAGAAGATATTTTTACTCCATTTAACTTTTGCAGCAGAACTGTTTGCCAAGAAATCGATAATTTTATAGATGTACCTTGTCAAATGTTTTCGCCTATAAAACCCTTTTCTTACCGTGAAATTCAAAGCGAAATAAAGAAATTAAAAGGCAAAAAAGACCCTGGATATGATCACATTAACGCTAAAGTAGTCAAGTCACTTCCTAAAAAGGGGATTGTGTTTCTTACAACATTATATAATTCCATCATAAGATTATCACATTTCCCATCTCAATGGAAGCACGCAAAGATCATCATGGTGAAGAAGCCAAATAAGCCCGAAAATATGCTAAGTTCATATCGACCGATAAGCTTGCTCCCAATTTTCTCAAAAATTTTTGAAAGGCTTTTCCAGAAAAGACTTCTTCCGCTATTGGACGCAATGAACATCATACCAGACTATCAGTTTGGTTTCAGGCCTAATCACGGTACACCTGAGCAATGCCACAGGATCATAAAGGTTATCAGAGACTCTCTAGAGAAGAAACTGTACTGCTCATCAATCTTTCTGGATATCAAGCAAGCGTTTGACCGGGTATGGCACAGTGGATTACTTTTTAAACTTAAAAAAATGCTACCAACTCCATATTATTTATTGTTTAAATCGTATTTAAGCCTGCGAAGTTTTTATGTGTATGTTAATGGTGAAGAGTCTGAAGTTGGAAATATTAAATCTGGGATACCACAAGGAAGCGTTATGGGTCCGTTGCTTTATACGATATACACTTCTGACATGCCTGTTAACACGGATATCACGATCGCTACATACGCTGATGACACCGCTATTCTGGCTACAGGTTCGTTTCCTGCGGAAGCATCATCTAAAGTACAAAGACAGCTTGACGATCTTCAATTGTGGTTTGATACTTGGAACATTAAAGTCAACGCTGACAAATCCAGCAATGTTACTTTTACATTGCGAAAAGAAGACTGCCCTCCACTCACTTTAAATGGCGTTGTGATTCCAAAATCTAATCATGTTAAATATCTTGGACTTCGAATAGATCAGCGGCTTAACTGGAGAGAACATATAAAAATGAAAAGGAAGGAAGTTGAGATAAAAACCAAAAAAATGTACTGGTTAATTGGCCCTAAATCACAATTAAGCTTAGAAAATAAAGTCATCCTTTATAAATCTATTTTGAAACCTGTGTGGACTTATGGAATCGAACTATGGGGAACATCCAGCAATTCCAACTTGGAAATTTTACAAAGGTATCAGTCCAAGACTCTCCGACTAATTTCTAATGCACCATGGTTTGTGAATAACCGCTGTATTCACAACGATCTTGGTTTTAATTTTTTAAAGGACGAAATAGCTAGGTTAAGCGCCAACTACTTAGACAGACTAAGTAATCACTCTAATGTTCTGGCTATATCCCTTTTAGATGATAGTGACGAGATTAAAAGACTAAAAAGAAATCATATACTAGATCTCCCTTTTTTAAAATAAATGCATAATTGCAATAATATAAGTTAACAATGCAAAATATATTAATGCTGAGGCCACTGGGTTTTAGCTATACTGTCATTTATTTATTTATTACTAAATTTGCTTATTATTTTTGTATATAAAATAGATTGCAAATAAATATATTGTTGAAAAAAAAAAAAAAAAACTTTCAAAGATAGATGAGAGTTTCTTGGTAAATTTCAATTAAATATTTCTTTATAATTTTTTTTTTAAAAGAAAAATGTCATATTCGAATTTAAATTCTCAATGTCAAATAAAACAAAATTCATTTTAAATGGCAATAATCTAAGCGTTATTTCAAAGCAGAATTGTTGTTAAACCTCCTATAACGTGTGTTCCCATCTAACCATATAAGTATAGGTTGGTCCATCTAGAGGTATTTTCCCCATAGGGGTTTGTCAGAGTGTACGTTTGAGTTGCGTTAAACTTTATTTTTCCCTTTTCAGTATTGTTTGCCATTTTATCATAGAAAGCCTAACACCGCAACAACGTCTCCAAATTGTACAACTGAATTATGGAAATGAGTAACGAGGAGATCCGCTGTCTTCAAACAACGGTTTATTCAGTGATGAGGACCCTTTCTGGCTCAACGGCAACGTCAATAAATAAAATATCCGCATTTGGGCTGAAGAGCAAAGAGGTTCATGAGCTGTCATTATACTTATACCCAGAGAAAACCACGGTTTGGTGCTGTTTATAAGCTGGTGGAATCATCGGTGCATATTTTTTTAAAAATGATGATGGCCGGAACGTAACCGTGAAAGGTGCTCGCTATCGCGCCTTGATATCGGACTTTTTGCTAATTGAAGCCCGTAATCTCAACGGTATTTGGTTTCAACAGAACGGTGCCTCTTGCCATACAGCTGCTCAAACAATGGATTTATTGAGAGGTCATTTTAAAGAGCAGCTAATTTCACGTATTTGACCGGTGAGTTGGCCGCCTAGATCGTGTGATATCACGAGTTAAGACTTTTTTCTTTGTGGCCACGTAAAGTCCAAAGTCTAGGCTGACAAACTAGCTAAGATTCAGGTTTCGAAGCCAACAATACGCGTGTCTCAGCGTGTCAATTCGGATGGTCCAAAATTGGACCATCCGAATGGACACGCGTTTAACATTGGAAGGAAATTATATTTAAAAAATAAATGGCATAAAATGTCCTTTCAAAAGAACAACAAATATTCCACACTTGATTTGAATTTTAGACTGATCACCCGATACAAACAAAACAAAAAACTTAAGACACAAACTTTATACTTCATTAGAAGCAGATTTGCAGGCGATAATTTTCTTTGTCAGCTTGTTGCAGTTCCACATCTTTGTGTACGTGAATTCCTTTAACATTTTTAAAAATCCCAAAAGTTCCAAAATATTTTCCAATATTTTAACAATCTTTAACAAATATCTACCGCCAAAGTGAACAATTGACATTTTATTACGTGTAAATTGAAAAAAGAATTTTTCATCGAAAGTGCTTTTAAAACACTTGACGCTTTTTTGTCCATATAAGTACACATGTGGTGGGGTGGTCTACGCAACAACAACATTTTGTTGAAAATGCAACTTTGTTTAGGCGCAAATAAACAAAGAAAAACAACTGAAAGCAAAAAGTGAAGCTAACACGCACCGATCGATCAAATGGATAGACAAACAGATGACCAAACGACCAGCATTAAAGATACAAATAATACAAAAAAATAGCAAAACATTTGTCACTTTTAAGCCTTACAAAGAAATATACAGCCTTGAAGATATGTCTATTTTGCGCCGTTGTTGCTGTTTTTCTTTATGGAATGTAGGAGTCCAACTTTCATTTTATATGGTGACTTCGATATCGAAACACCAGCAAAAATCAAGACAGAAACTCAACAACAACAAAAAACGCTTAAAATATCAACAACGGCACACACCGCACCACCAGCAGATCCAGTGTGATTTTATGGCCTTCATTCAACGATATGAGTTTATCATAAAACTTCTTTTTTCCTGCATGCAATTTGAGCCAACCTACCGCTGGGGTTGCAGTTGCTGCTGCCCCTCATGACGGTTTGTGATTTAGCTCGGGCTTTGATTTGAGCTTATGCTGGTGGTAATTATTATTCACCTGATTTTCTGTCAGTCACACTCATACAGAGACACGGAGCAGCACATCATCATTATCGTTAAAATAAAGCAAAAATGATTAGATGGGGATGATTAGTGGCAGAAAGATACATGTGATGAAAAGCGTTGCAAGAAAATGAAGCAAAAAAAACTAATGCTCAATTGAAAATAAATTATAAAATCATAATAATTACTTAAAATTGATTAATTTTGTTGATTGGATGGATTTTAATTGAATTTATTAAATGATTAATATAAGGGGGATATCCGAAATCAGAAAAAGGATCGTGTTTCTATATGAGATGCATTAGCTTATATAAGCCAGCTCTAACAATTGGCTACGGTCAGTGAGTAGCAGCTCAGTGATTTGATAAAAGTTTTCCGTTTGTCCCTTATGACATGCGAAATTTCCTGGAGTACTCTGAAAATCATACATGGAATAATCGACTGTTATCTCATCTATTATCAACAGCTTACCAAGTAAATTCTATTTGGAAATAAAGAAAACTTTCGTTCCAATAAATTTTCGGCTTACACGTTAACTTACAAAATAATTGAACTTTGGAAGTTCGTATTGAACCACGGGTCACCATGATGAGTAGGGTGTGTACACGACTATCGTTACAGAGTTAAATCCGGCTAAGAACATCTAAAAATTTTAAGCGGCGGGTTTCCACCTCGTAATTGCCGGCGACTTTACGAGTAAGACATATACCTCTAGGCCATATACAAACTTCTTAATAAAATACATTAGGCGTTCGGAACCGGCGTTAGGGGGGCTGTGGCCACATGCCAAGTTTTGCCGAAGAAACAGGCGACCATTAACTTCGAAGTGCTTCTTGCTCGAACAACTTTCGTTGGATTTGGCTCGTCTTCGAAGACCCACACGGTAGATTGCTGTTTTGTTTCGGTCTCATACGCATAGATCCATGATTCGTCACCTGTGACGTGAAACGTCTTTTAAAGCACCGCGATTGTATCCATGATTCGTCACCGTATCCATGATTCGTCACCTGTGACGATCTTATAAACGATTTTTAAAGCACCGCGATCGTATCCATGATTCGTCAGCGTATCCATGAATCGTCACCTGCTTTGCAGTTTTGTCGGTCTTTGTCAAATTGTGCATGATCCGACGAGAACAAACCTTTTTTACGGCCAGGTGTTCATGCAATAAGCTAGTGGAAGAAGTGCCCAAGGATGCCTCTACCTCACAGTGTGTCACATGACGATCTTGCATTATCAGTTCACGCACAACGACCGTTTTTGGACGACCTTCGTCTTTGAGCGAGCGTCGGCCACGATTGAATTCATTAAACCAGTTTTTCACAGTGCTATAGGATGGTGCTTTATCGCCACACAAAGATTTAAGTTCATCGAAGCACTCTTGTGATAATCCACGTTGAAAGTGGTGAAGAGTGATCGCACGAAAATGTTCACGAGTTTATTCCATTTTTTGCCAAATTGATCCTTCAAGTCACTGCAAACAACACAAATGATGGTCGTACGTCAAAACGTTCTGAGTACGTTTATTCTGAAAAATGTCAAACTTTAAAATGGAAATGTCAGATGGAAATATATATAGCAACCCTCGTAAACAGGAGCTTCGGTTAGTGAGTATAAGATTTATATCGTGTACGAGTATAAGGAAAGAAAGCAAGTAAGTAAGATATGTTATATTCTTAAGCTATGTTCATATTTGGCTAATACTTGACGCAATATGTTTACCGCAAAAGACGGAAAACACTTTACCCAAACAGTGACAAATTAAATTGTATCAAACATAGTTTTGCGCCGATCAACAAATATTTTCCAAGCTAATTTATTGGAAATAAAGAAAACTTTCGTTCCAATAAATTTTCGGCTTACACGTTAACTTACAAAATATTTGAACTTTGGAAGTTCGAATTGAACCACGGGTCACCATGATGTGTAGGGTGTGTACACGACTATCGTTACAGAGTTAAATCCGGCTAAGAACATCTAAAAATTTTAAGCGGCGGGTTTCTACCTCGTAATTGCCGGCGACTTTACGAGTAAGACATATACCTCTAGGCCATATACAAACTTCTTAATAAAATACATTAGGCGTTCGGAACCGGCGTTACGGGGGCTGTGGCCACATACCAAGTTTTGCCGAAGAAACAGGCGACCATTAACTTCGAAGTGCTTCTTGCTCGAACAACTTTCGTTGGATTTGGCTCGTCTTCGAAGACCCACACGGTATATTGCTGTTTTGTTTCGGTCTCATACGCATAGATCCATGATTCGTCACCTGTGACGTGAAACGTCTTTTAAAGCACCGCGATCGTATCCATGATTCGTCACCGTATCTATGATTCGTCACCTGTGACGATCTTATAAACGACTTTTAAAGCACCGCGATCGTATCCATGATTCGTCAGCGTATCCATGAATCGTCACCTGCTTTGCAGTTTTGTCGGTCTTTGTCAAATTGTGCATGATCCGACGAGAACAAACCTTTTTTACGGCCAGGTGTTCATGCAATAAGCTAGTGGAAGAAGTGCCCAAGGATGCCTCTACCTCACAGTGTGTCACATGACGATCTTGCATTATCAGTTCACGCACAACGACCGTTTTTGGACGACCTTCGTCTTTGAGCGAGCGTCGGCCACGATTGAATTCATTAAACCAGTTTTTCACAGTGCTATAGGATGGTGCTTTATCGCCACACAAAGATTTAAGTTCATCGAAGCACTCTTGTGATAATCCACGTTGAAAGTGGTGAAGAGTGATCGCACGAAAATGTTCACGAGTTTATTCCATTTTTTGCCAAATTGATCCTTCAAGTCACTGCAAACAACACAAATGATGGTCGTACGTCAAAACGTTCTGAGTACGTTTATTCTGAAAAATGTCAAACTTTAAAATGGAAATGTCAGATGGAAATATATATAGCAACCCTCGTAAACAGGAGCTTCGGTTAGTGAGTATAAGATTTATATCGTGTACGAGTATAAGGAAAGAAAGCAAGTAAGTAAGATATGTTATATTCTTAAGCTATGTTCATATTTGGCTAATACTTGACGCAATATGTTTACCGCAAAAGACGGAAAACACTTTACCCAAACAGTGACAAATTAAATTGTATCAAACATAGTTTTGCGCCGATCAACAAATATTTTCCAAGCTAATTTATTTGATTAACACGTTGAAACCAATAAAATGTTTTTCTTCAAACACTCAAAACCTATGACCGCCGCGATCTCAAAGAATCTTTGCACTGGTTTGGGCCAAGGACGAAACCTTTAGAAATTGTTGTATATCGTTCCGTGATTTGATATTATACAAAAAATTATGGACTTTAGAGTTAAAAAAATTCAAGTTTAACCTCCTTATTTTAGGTCATTTCACTCACCAAGCAGCATTTTTAAATGAGAGATATATTGGGGTGGAGATTTAAAATTTTAAATTTAAATCGGCTGTACTATAAAGTACTGATAATTTTTTCAAATTTCTCTTCTTATTAGAAAGGTTGAACTTTGTCAGTTAATAATGCAACACCATCCGATGCGCCCAATGGGCTGAAGACTGTTCGGCAGAAGATGAAGAATTTTACCGAAAAGTCGTGTTTTCCGATGAAGTTCATTTTCATCTCGGGGCTATGTCAGTAAGCTAAATTGCCACATAGGAGTTCAAATTACACACAGGTGACTATTAAGAAGCCAATACATCCACAACAAGGAAACGCCATTTCCGAAAATGAGCAACGAACCGCCGTTACCGTCAATGGTGAGTGTTACCGAGCCATGTTTAACGTATTTTTGTTTCAAAAAAATCAAGAGAATCATTTGCAATAAGACAGGGTCACATTTTACTCAGCTAACGCAACCATCGATATTTTACGCACTGTTTTTTAGAGTCGAATAATCAGTCGAAATTGTAAAGTCAATTGGCCGCCTCATTTGGCCGCCTGATTTGAGCTCTTTGGATTATTTTCTGTGAGGGAGCAATTTAGGGTAAATGTAACGCAAAGCATACAATGACAATTGAAACGTTGAAACATGAATTCATTAAGAAACATGAAGGGATTCGACCCGATAGAATCGAAAATGTACTAAAAAATTTGAATAATCGAATGTTATCTCATCTATTACAAACAGCTTACCAAGTATTTTTTTTTTGAAAAGAAAAAAACCTACAAAATGTTTGAACTTTGAAAGTTCGAATTGAACCGATAAAATCGAAAATGTACTGAAAATAAGGTTGATCGGATGATGTACTGCCGAGCCAGTTGTGGTAGTTATATGAATAACCTTCCAAAAAAAAAACAAAAGTTTGAAAACAAAATTTTAGTACTTATTTTTAACAGTTGATATAAATTTAAAATTTTAAATCGCCCACCCTGTATTTTATACTTCCTATAATAGCTAAAGACACTTTGTTAAAAAGGTTTCATTGGTTACGTGAATCATAATTGTAACTTTTTTACAAGAAAACTGGATTGTTTAACACAAAATTTAAACATACTCGTATTTTCTACTTAAAACTTTTTACAGTTTTTAGGGTAGGAGTTCATAGAAATTAAAATTTATTCAATAATTCAAACAGCGAAAACCTTATTAATTACCCAAAAAACGTGCGCCTTTATACGCTTATAGTCGCAATCATTTCATAATTAAAAACAAATTTAACATTTCCGATTTAGTGGTTTAAACGTCGTGTATATTTTGCATATATTTGTATTTTTGCATATTCTTTTGTATATTTTCTGCATATTTTTGATATGTACTGAAATTTCTTATTTGAAATGAACTATAAAACATCTAAATACAAAGCGTGGTTGCAAACGGATGAAAAATAAAAAATATACAGAAATCCGAGGTCTACTTTTAACGCAGTAGGCCTAGTATGAGTAGTAAGAGTATCAGTTTTTAAATGTTCCTTGCAAAGCGATATTTGCATGTTGGCTTTACGAAAACATGAACCAATATGCTTCACTTTTGCAACGTACTATGCGAAAACAAACAATAAACCTGATCTTATTAGCTTGTGGAGTTATTCCTCATTCAAAAAAAAATCGGAACTTATTTGTAGCTTCTATGGAGGCCATTCAAAAAAATGGGCCGATAAGTCACTACTCCTTAGAGGCTACATAGCGTTCTGTAAGAAATTTGAACAAAAAAGGCTGCGTCTGTGTCTTCTAGAGCTGTAGGTTCTGAATTCGTTAGGACCATGAATTAAATCAAAACAAGGACCGATATGGACCAATTTGAATAGGGTTCGTCTTTGGCCCAAATTTGACCTTATACTTTGGAATTCGGGTTCATATGCTATGGCAATGGGATCTAGCTAATGTCGTAAGGTTACTATATTTTTTTATACACACGTAAACAATTTCAGTTGGAAAAATAAAATTGCCACTGCAAAAGAAGAATTTCCGTTGCCATCACCGAATGGTTTAATGGCAATGCATATCGGTCCAAAATACCGCTGAAAAGTGTAGTCAAAGTGTTGTGCACATAACTTATAGATCGGTCATACCAATGAAATGTGGAAAATTATTTAGTTGTTGTTGTTGTAGCGGCAACTGTGTACCGGGGTGACAGCCCTAGGCCTTCGGTTCAATCCGGTCCATAGAACCGGCGATTGTGGGATTGTTTAAAATTAAAATTATTTAGTTGTCACTACTGTAGGTTTTGCTGAAAATATGCAGATAATAATAACAATTTGCTTGCAAAGAATTTTTTGGTACGCATGATGGCTTATTTGAAACACTAAGTGTTGTCTGAAGCCATCTGACATTTCCATTGGAAAGTTTGACATTTTTTAGCATAAACGTACTCAGAACATTTTGAAGTACGACCATCATTTGTGTTGTTTACAGTGACTTGAAAAAAACAATTTGGCAAAAAAATGAATTTAACTCGTAAACATTTTCGTGACAAGAGTGCATCGATGAACTTAAATCTTTGTATGGCGATAAAGCACCATCCTACAGCACTGTGAAAAACTGGTTTAATGAATTCTATCGTGGCCGACGCTCGCTCTAAGACGAAGGTCGTCCAAAAACGTCCGTTGTGCCAGAGAACATTGATGCCGTTCGTGAACTCATGTGAAACATTGTTTCTTCCACCAGCATACATTCGATATTGCATGAACACCTGGCCGTAAAAAAGGTTGGTTCTCGTTGGATCCCGCACAATTTGACAATCGCTAATAAAAAAGGCTCGAGTCGATTGGTGCAAAGAAATTTTGGAAAAATACGATCGCGGTGCTTCAGAAGACGTTTATACTTAGTAGGGACATAAATACTGTTACAACATTGAACACACCCATTTCAATAGTAGAACTGAACATACCCCGTTAATATGGGTTTTTAAAGCTTACCTCAATACCGTTAGTCTGTAACGGGATTTTAAAATTGTTTTAAC
Source organism: Hydrotaea diabolus (assembly GCA_963513945.1). Lineage (NCBI taxonomy): Eukaryota > Metazoa > Arthropoda > Insecta > Diptera > Muscidae > Hydrotaea > Hydrotaea diabolus. Next base: position 210,990,463 of record OY740716.1, read on the forward strand.
TTTCATCATGGAGTGGTCAGATAATGAGAACCGTATCGCTGTAATAGCGCTTTTCAAGGTGAAATGAAACAAAGCGATATTTCCACAACGCTCTGGCCACTAGGGATTAGCCGCATATTCGTCTACCGATGCATAAAACTCTTTGAGGAGACTGGAGATGTAAAAGACCGCCACCGGTCGGGCCGCCCAAGCTCTGTTCGAACAACGCATGTTATCAAAGCCGTTAAATCAAGAATTCACAGAAATCCGCTCCGAAAACAGAAAATCATGCCCCGTAAGATGACTATCACGCTAAAGTCCATGAGTCGAATCATTAAAATAGACTTGGGACTTGGGGATTTCAAATGACGTACCAGACATTAATTGACTGTAACATTAAAAAAAGGATTGAAAAATGCGAACGTCTTTTGGTGAAGCACGCTGATAACTTGCACAGAAACATTTTGTTCACCGATGAAAAAATTTTTACCGTTCAGGAAAAATTTAACAAGCTAAATGATAGAGTGTATGCGCGGTCATCTAAGGAAGCATCTGAACTGATGCCAAGGTGACGGTGGGGTGTCTCTTACGATGGGGTCACTGACCTGCATTTCTGCGAACAAGGAGCCTAAACATCGGCCAAAGTTTACCAAGAAACCGTTTTGAAAGCTGTTGTGAAGCCTCTTAACAATTCCTCTTAAGCCTCTTAACAATTCCCTGTTCCAACACCAGCCATGGACTTTCCAGCAGGAATCTGCGCCGGCCCATAAGGCTAAAACGTCCCAGCCTTCGAAACAATTGCCAGCGTTCATTTCCTCTGAAGAATGGCCCTCAGGCAGTCCAAATGTGAACCCATTGGATTACAAATTGTGGACGGTTTTAGAGGAAAAGGTTTCTCACAAAAGATACCCCAACATTGGATCTCTTAAGACTGCTTTGGTTCGAGCTGTGGCCAATTTTCCAATGGACGAGGTTCGTGCAGCTATTGACGATTGGCCAGTGCGACTTAAGGCGTGTGTAAAGGTAAAAGGCGGACATTTCGAATAAGTAGATTCTTTTTGGATACAATATACATCAATAAATATATTAAAAAATATTTGGTCCAAAAACATTCAGTACTTTTTATTTTACAGCATAAAACGTGTGTAACAGTATTTATGTACCTACTAAGTAAGATCATCACAGGTGACGAATCATGGATCTATGCGTATGAGCCCGAAACTAAACAGCAATCGACCGTGTGGGTCTTCGAAGACAAGCAAAATCCAACGAAAGTTGTTCGTGGAAGAAGCACTTCGAAGCAAATGGTCGGCTGTTTCTTCGGCAAAACTGGTCATGTGGCGACTGTTCCGCTTGAGAAATGTAGGACGGTCAAATCTGATTCACAATTTGTTTGCCTGAAGTCTTCGGAGAAATTCGAAAAACGAACAAGAAAAGACGAATCATTGTGCACCATGACAATGCGAGCTCTCACACATCGGCTCAAACCAGGGCCTTTTTCGTCCGGCCAAAACGTCGAATTGATTTCGCCGTACAGCCCTGACTTGGCACCCAATGACTTCTTTTTATTCCCGCACATCAAGAAAAAAATGCGTGGTCAACGATTTTCGTCACCAGAAGATGCTGTTGAAGCGTTCAAAAACCAAGTTTTGGAGGTGTCTAAATCGGAGTGGAAAAAGTGTTTCGGCAATTGGTTTGAGCGCATGCAAAAGTGTTTATATTCTGGAGAATACTTTGAAAAACAATAAAAATGATAAATATTTGCATTTTCATTATTAGGCCAGAAATATTTATAGCAGCCCTCGTAATAATAAAAAATTCACAAATTTAGGCTGATCGGAATGAAGTGCATATAGTCGGAAAAATAACATACTTATCCTTAGATTATGCTACAAATTACACTAATCTTAAGCTAAAGAAATTATTGTTATCAAACTATTTGGAGTTTAATTAAAAAACTGATAAAAAAAGCTAAATTCCGGCGTGGTAGACTATGTTGTACCCAGCACTTGTGGGTGCTCAGAAAAGCTAACTGAAAATACGGGTTTGGACCCCCTTAGACGGGCACTTAATTTACCCAAATTTTAAAACTAATGTCATATTTGAATTTATGCGTGTGCACACTGAGAAAAATTCGGTTGACAATCGGTTCGGACTATAAAAAATCGCTAGCTGGGACGACTTGATGGAAAATGCGTTCGACTCACCATAAAATGGGTCTGATAATACAAAGGTTCAAATTACTAATTGTCGGTTATCCTTTTAAAATCAATAGCAAATAATCGATTCCAACCTGCTGTGGTTTGTATACAATTGTTTGTTGGTACCCACAACTGGTAATGCCAACAAATAGTTCAGTTGTTATAACCATACAGTGGGGCATTCCCTAAGTGTTGGCCTCATAAAAAACAAACTTAAATTATAAGTTTTAAATGGATTGTCTTTGTTTTCTAACAAAGAAGTCGAAGTCCGAAGTGAAGGTTTGGAGTCCGGAAACGGAGCCCGGATTCATGCAAGGTTGGATTATTACCAAACTTCAAAATTCTGTAAATTACAAGTATTTTCAAAAAAAAACTCATAAAAACCAATTCCAAAGGGTGGTGCTGCATATAAAAAGAGCACGTGTTATTTTAGGTTGTTTTCACCCGTTTGCCTTTTGAATTGAATAGTTGTAGCATCTGATATCATCTACAGAACTTGGTTCAAAAGAATTTCACTTTTTAATCACATATCTTTACATCAACATATACACACTAACTAACACACACGCGCACACACAATGAAGTCTTATGAATTTATAATAAGATTAGTTTGTGTCTTAAGTCTTTTGTTTCCAATGCTGATGATTATAAAAGCCTATGAAGAGGCTTCAACAAATACTAAGAATTCGTTACATCATCGCATATTTTGTAAGAAAAAGAGTTACAGAAAATGAAAGTTATGGCATAACCAACGAATTCATGCCCCACGAATTGATATTAATGATGGGGAAGTTAATGAGAGAGAGAAAAAAGAAACGTGCGTAAATCAGGTAACAAAAAACGTATTACGAAAGTTCAACACAATCTTGGATATGTGTAATTATAGTGTCTGCCAAGAAACAAAACTGAAAAAGGAAATAGGAAGCATGTGTTTTTCAATAAATAATTACCTGTTTTATTAGACAATTTCAATTTTCAATAGTATGTTAAATCTGAAAAGAAAAACCACAAAAAAGACGGATAAGAAAAACAAATCAATTTCAACTAAATGGACTTTCACAAGTAAAAATTGTGTATGTATGTAAAAGTATGTACTATGGTAATAAATAGACGAACCACAACATGTCTATAATATGTCTTTTTTTTGTTCTCAACGAAAATTTCTCTAAAGCAATTAAAACATGAATATTTATGTACGTTGGAAGAACCAACTGTGCGGTGATTTGATTTCTTTCTCAGACTCGTACAAGAAAATAGAAATAAAATAAAAGTGTATGCAGTAGCCGCAGGAAGAGTTTAACAGCACATAAATTTGTAGTAAGACATATCTTAAACAAAAGTGTCATAAAGCCAAACCCGTTTAAACACACGTACCGAAAGAAACATGGTGGTCATGATGGTCTCCGTGGAAATGTTTGATGGTGTACTCGTACCACTACCTGAAGATGTTAACTTTAGCCAGAACATAGTTTTAATGCCAACCATTATCTTGATTCACATGTGCTGGTGTGATATGTAAAAGCGAAATTTCGAATACATTTTGGAATTTTAGAAATACACTCTGGAATTTCTTTTGATTTGAAGAGCATTTAAAATTTTAGAGGAAGTGCCAATGTCTGACAATGAACAAAGAGATAAAATAAAAAATAATTTTTGTTATAAAAGAAGTACTTGAAGGTAAGCCGATATTAATGAAGATGGAGCTTAAGAAAAACATGGACCGATATAGTCAAATTTCACCAGACTTGGTTTTTGTTCAGCCGTAACGTTCTTTACGAAATTTAGTCAGAAGCGAAAGTAATATGTAGTTTTTATAAAGTTAAGTATTCTTAAATATAAAAAGTCATTTGTATTTTATCCAACCGAAGTAATCCCAATTCAAGGGGCAAGAAATAGGTTCCAGTCAACAATAGGTGTGCTATAATGGTACTCACTCAGTAAACGAGTAAGTGATTGCTAAGGCTAGAACTTCATAAGTTTACGAGAATTTGTTAAAATTTCTTTGTATATAAGTACTAGAACTAATTGGCTTTAACCCGCATGATTTGAAAAATTTTAATTTGTAAAAAAATGTAAGTCAAGAAATACAATAAGCGGGTAATAATCGAGCTCGCTTTAACTCGCTAAAGGTTATTCATTAATAACATTTTTAGCATTATTTAAAACAAAGGAGTTTTAACGCAAATTGTCTATAGTAAAAAAAATCATTTTAAATTTGTTTGTGCAATGGTGTGAAGTTATAGTGCTAGCTACTTTTTAAGCCAGTAACCATTAGAACACGGCCTATGTTACCAATCGTTAATATCTGAGATTTGTATTTGGATTACGTCTCTCAAACAGACGTCTTAGTCAAGTCGTAATCGAATCTTTGCAGAAATTAAAATCATTTTAAATTTGTTTGTACAATGTTGTGAAGTTATCGCATTAGCGACCTTTTAATCCATTTACCATTAGAACATGGCCAATGTCACCAATCGTTCATATCTAAGTTTAGTATTTGAATTACGCCTCTTAAACAGACGGCTTAATACAAGTCGTAATCCAGTCGTAATCGAATCATTGCAGAAATCAAATCATTGCAGAAATCAAATCCTGCAAAGAAGCACAACTGGACCACAGTCACATATGGCGGTATTGCAGCGACTAAACTGAAGAGGTGCGCGAGTTATTTTCAACAACATTTTATTGAGCACCCTGAGGGTAACAAGGCGAAAGGACTGACTTATTCCTGACTGACTTATTCCTGCTCTCTGAGGAGAGGATTTACCACAATGTACTGCAGAAGAAATCATCAGAAACGCTTGTTCGAAGGGAGAGTATTGCGGAGTATCCGAGCTCTCCGAGTCAAAGAGGCAAAAGTCATCAAAGACGCTGGGTCCGGGCGGAACTGCAATGCTGATGATGAAGAGTACATGACCAATGTGCTCAATCTGTCGTTAGCGACTCACATACGGGGGCTGGTATATATATTTCTGGCCTAATAATGAAAATGCGAATATTTATCATCAAAAATGGTTTAATGGTTTAAAAATGGTTTTCAAAGTATTCTTTAGCTTGATTTATACACTTTTGCATGCGCTCAAACCAATTGTGGAAGTACTTTTTCCACTCCGATTGAGACACCTCCAAAACACTTCCACATGACCAGTTTTGCGAAGAAACAGGCGACCATTTGCTTTGAAGTGCTTCTTCCACGAACAACTTTCGTTGGATTTGGCTCGTCTTCGAAGACCCACATGGTCGATTGCTGTTTTGTTTTGGGCTACTACGCATAGATACATGATTCGTCACCTGTGACGATCTTATAAACGTCTTTAGAAGCACCGCGATCGTATTTTTCAAAATTCAGGTAGGTGTCTCCTTATGTCTTCTGTGGACTATCTACTGGACTAGACGTAGTTCCTTACCTACTTAGCAGTATCTGCTTGGGTGTTTTCGCAGTAGTCATCCCATTCACCATAGGATGTCTCCTCCCAGGCAGATCAAGTTCGATCTTTATGATCTAAAGAGAGAGGTCCAGCGGTACAAGAGCCTTTAGATCATCGAAACTATCAACAGGTCTGAACGAAATTCACGGATAAAGTCGCAGCAGCAATATCCAGCTACAGCGTGAATGTATTGCTAGAGGAACATCCCCCGGAGATATCACCAGATGAGAAGAGGCTATCTCGACGGTAGCTACGAGGGTTGCTATATATATTTCTGACCAAGGCAACACTAAGTGTTGCCTGGCGCCATCTGACATTTCCATTGGAAAGTTTGAAATTTTTTAGCATAAACGTTTTGACGTAAGACCATCATTTGTTTTGTTTACAGTGACTTGAAAAAATCATTTTGGCAAAAAATGGAATTAAATCGTGAACATTTTCGTGCGATCATTTTTCTCAACTATGGCGATGAAGCACCGTCCTATACCACTGTGAAAACTTGGTTTAATGAATTCAATCGCTCTCTCAAAGACGAAGGTCGTCCAAAAACAGCCGTGCAAAGAAATTTTGAACAAATACAATCGCGGTGCTCCAAAAGACGTTTATAAGATTGTCACAGGTGACGAATCATGGATCTATGCGTATGAGCTCGAAACAAAACAGCAATCGAACGTGTGGGTCTTCGAAGACGAGCCAAATCCAACGAAAGTTGTTCGTGGAAGAAGCAATTCGCAGCAAATGGTCGCCTGTTTCTTCGGCAAAACTGGTGATGTGGCGACTGTTCCTCTTGAGCAACGTAGGACGGTCAATTATGAGTGTTACACCACAATTTGTTTGTCTGAAGGCTTCGGAGCAATTCGAAAAACGAACAAGAAAAGACGTACCATAACAATGCAAGCTCTCACACATCGACTCAAACCAGCGTTTTTTTGACCGGCCAAAATGTCAAATTGATGGGTCATCCGCCGTTCAGCCATTACTTGGCACCCAATGACTTCTTGTTATTCCCGCACATCACGAAAAAATGGGTGCTCAACGATTTTCGTCGCTAGAATATGCTGTTGAAGCGTTTAAAAACCACGTTTTGGAGGTGTCTCAATCGGAGTGGACAAATTGCTTCGACAATTGGTTTGAGCGCATGCAAAAGTGTATAAATCATGCTGGAGAATACTTTGAAAAACAATTAAACTATTTTTGATGATTAATATTCGCATTTTTATTAGACCAGAAGTATATATAGCAGCCCTTGTACTTAGGAAAGAGAAGTTGCAGACCCCTTAAGTTAAAAAAGGAGTTCTCTAAAGATAGGTGACTGGGTTTCTCCGGCACCGGAAAATCTTTACCTCTCTGCAATTCTACAGCCATTAAACGACGTTACAATCTTGTATTATAATGACGACTCAAAATCAATGACATCAGCAAACGAATGATCTTGTAAATTTCTTCACGGCAAGGAGCCTTAAGATATCCGCCTCCTTATCATCTGTCACACTGTTCACCACATGGACTGCTGCGGTAAGAGTCGACAGCACACTAATCCCGACCACCAATTATCTCAAAAATTTTGGTTCGGCTGTCTTTTTTTAGTCATCAACGCATGCGTTATAGTGAGAAGTAGGAACAAGAACACATTGCTTTAGACACTGTAAAATCAAAATTTAGTTCTATGACACACTATACGAATTTGATGCAGAACTAAAGCTAAATTTTACTTGCTCATAATTCAAATACTCGTAACAGAAGTAATAGTTTAAAATTTTAAAAATAAAATAGAAAAGAAGAACAATTTCAGTTAGCATCAACGAATGTTTTGAATCGTAATGAATATTTGGTTCGACATACCACTAGATGAAAAATAAAAAGTTTTTCTGATAGAAAAGAATATTTAAATAGTTATAACTTTTACCCAATCGGAATGAAGTGCTCAAAGGATTGTTGGAGTTGTTTACCCGCAATTCGAATGAGTTTGTGCGGTGTTTTGTAACTGTGGATAAAACATGGATCCATTACAACACTGAGGAGACCAAGCAGCAGTCTAAACAATGGGTTTCTCCAGGTGAACCGACTACGAAGAAGGCCAAAAAGAAAAGGAAAGGTGATGGCTTTGGGATGCACACGGGATAATCCACATCGATTACTTTCAAAAGGGAAAAACAATAAACGGCGAATATTGTGCCAACTTATTGGACTGATTTAACGAGGATTTAAAATAATTCTCGGGTGCACACGTGTGAAGTCTCAGTGGCAAAATTGCACGAATTGGGTTACGAAATGGTACACCATCCGCCATATTCAGCGGATTCAGCGCCCAGTGGCTATTTTATATTTCCAAACCTAAAGAAATGGCTCGGTGGAAAGAGATTCAGCTCCAACGACGAAATTATTGATTAAACAAATGCCTTTTTTATGGAACTCGAAAAATACAATTTTTTTCGAAGGGATACAAAAATTGCAGAAACGTTAGACTAAGTGTATTGAGCTAAAAGGATATGCCCTCGTACAACGATACTTACAGCCAACAAGTTGGTTGTGCCAACCGAATTCAGTTAAACTATTGGTTGCCACAACTGGTGGTTATGACAACCAACCAATTATGAAGTACATGTTACTTTGGTACCAATTACCGGTACCAAATAATTTTTTTTCAGATGTAACATATTACACTAAGTAACAAAGGTTCGGATTTCCTCGGGGTGTAAATGATTTCTTCAGGAAATAAAGGACTTAGATGAGAATAGTAAATTTCCAAATAGACGGCCCTGATAGGTCTCAGCTGTTTTTGTAAAAAAAGGAAATTTTTATTTTGCAAAAAATATATTAAATATTTCCTGTTTTTCGAATTTTCGTAATGAGATGTCTTAAGTGAAATCGTATTAAGTTGATTTTCGTAGAATATTTATACAACCGATCTCTTAGATAGGATTGTCCTTTTCTTCCTTATGTCGAAAACATGAAGAAATTTAAAAAAATTGCTCTTTAAAGCGAGTTTGAGTATTTTTATGTTTTACAAAAGTGTTGTGCAATTAATTTTAGTTGAAGCGTGTCCTTTTTTATTTATTTGTATTTTTAATTGTATAAATGTTTTAAAAAAATTGTCATTGTTTGGTTAAAATGTTCTACTAAATTGCTACTTCTACTATTTTAGTAAAGATCGTCTAAAATAAAAAAAAATAAGTTAGACTGTCTCTTTTCGTTATTTAAAAAAAAATAATTTGTTTAATAAAATTTAATGAATAAGGTTTTTTCAGGATGAAAACCAAAATCGGCAGAAAGGGTCGAATTATTATAATTGTCTTCCACATCTATTTCTATAGGTAGTAACAAAATTACCACAATTTGTTAAAAATGTATTATTTGCAGCCTTTCTGCTTCGTAAAAAACACCTGTAATACAAAAACAAGGACTTGTATACCATCATGTATTCCAAAACTTATTACACTAACCTCCAGTAGACAAATTGTACAAAAAATATTCGTTTGAAATGTATTCTATGCGTTACAAGTATGCATGAATGTACAAGAAAAAAGCAAACTATTATTATTATATTTGTTAACATAGTCTGTTTTTGTTTGCAACAGAACACGCATGAAAGCCGATACACGTACATATATCGAAATTGATGGTGCCGCTGGGCGGAAAGGAGCCAAAAGAAGGGGGAAATGCTATTTTCATTCACCGGAGTCAGTCTGCCAGCCAGACCGTCACTTAACACACAGCGTTTACAAGTTGTTGAAACGAGTTTTCCTAAATTGTGACCCAATTGCCTAGTTTGTTCGTCGAATCGTTCGGTTTCGTTGTTGAATGTACGTATGTCTGTACGTATTTACATGCCATAACGAAACGATAACAACAACGAACCTTACTCTGTTTTGTTTTGCTTCTTCTTCGGCGTTGGCTGCTATATGAAATTAAGACATGCCACGATCGGTTGGTCTGTCTGTCTGTCTGCAAGATGACAACAGCTCCAACATGCCACATACCCCAAACGAACAACAACAGTCGCAATACACACGAGGACATGCTAAACATTGTTTAACACTGAACATGTGACAATATGTGGATGTGTCTCGTATCGCATTGAAAGTAATGGCAACTACACTAATCATACTCTGGTACATTAGACTGGGTCGGACAAGACGTTGAAAAAGTCACCAAATTGAAAATTCAGTTTGATAACACAAGTGAACAAAATTTATTTTTTTTGTTTTGACTAAAACTTTATACTTAGTACCCAGCAAACCAAACCTTCACAATCGACAAATGTTCCGATTTTGGATCAGAATTCTTAGCGAGTTCGTAACGAAAAACATATAAGAAGGTTGACACGAACTCTGAACTACTTCTCTGAGGGAATTCTGATGTTTTGCCGACATTTCGAATCGATTTCTGACCGAATTCTGAACTGTAGACTTGGGAAATTCGAAAGAAAATTTCGATTTCTCGTATCGAATTCTGAACTTATTCTGAACGACTTCTGTCAGAATTCTGGCGTTAAGTCTTATTAAATTCTGATGTTTTTACCGACATTTCGAACCGAATTCTGAAAGAATTTTGAGCTTATGTAAATTCTGAATGTAAACAATCAAAAAGAAGAAAATATTTTTGTTCTACAAAAAAAAAAGTTGTAAAACATTTTCAAAAAGCGTTCGGAAAGACTTTTAGCTACAAGCAGGGGTGTCTGCAGTTTCGCAAGCAATAATTGTGATGTAACTATGTTTAGTGGATATACAGTTAAGGGCAACCAGTTTTGAATTTAACGAGAACTGCCGGCAGTAGAGTTTTCCTCCGAACACAATAAAAAATCCATCGCACAGCTAAACTAGCCAAACGTTTAGAATTTGAATTTGAAATATTAAAATACCTCAGACAAACAGTTAAGAATTCGTTCAGATTTAGTTCCGACATGTCTGAACACAAGAACAACAACTGTAAACTATGAAGCAAATAACAACAATTTTAAACGAATAGACTACCTCAGATAAATAGTTCAGAATTCGTTGCGAATTCGATCAGATATTTCTTAACATTATAAATAAAAAATCCTTAGACAAATCGAACAGAATTTGTAACGATTTGGGTAAGAATTCTCGATAGAGTTCAGATATTGTTCAGTATTGTCTGATATCAGACGTTGTCGGCAAGTTTGGTTCACTGGGTAGGGACATAAATACTGTTACAACATTGAACACACCCATCGTAGAATAGTAGAACTGAACATATCCCGTTATTGTCATATGGGTTTTGAAAGCTAACCTCAATAGCGTTAGTCTGTAACGGGATTTTAAAATTGTTTCAACTTTCATCATGAAGTGGTCAGATAATGAGAAGCATATCGCTGTAATAGACCATCTAAGGAAGCATCTGAACTGATCTCAAGGAAGTGGAAAAGGGTCATCACCCAGCTTTAGTCATGGTTTGGTGGGGTGTCTCTTACGATGGGGTCACTGACCTGCATTTCTGCGAACTAGGCGTCAAAAGTTTACCAAGAAACCGTTTTGGAAGCTGTTGTGAAGCCTCTTAACAATTCCATGTTCCAAAACCAACCATGGACTTTCCAGCAGGATTCTGCGCCGGCCCGTAAGGCTGAAACGTCCCAGGCCTGGCTTCGAAACAATTTTCCAGCGTTCATTTCCTCTGAAGAATGGCCCTCAGACATTCCAGATTTGAACCCATTGGATTACAAATTGTGGACGGTTTTAGAGGACAAGGTTTGTCTCAAAAGATACCCCAACATTCTCTTAAGACTGCTTTGGTTCGAGCTTTGGCCAATTTTCCAATAGACGAGGTTCGTGCAGCTATTAACGATTCGCCAGTGCGACGTTAGGCGTGTGTAAAGGCAAAAGGCGGACATTTTGAATAAGTAGATTCTTTTTGTATACAATATACATCAATAAATAAATTAAAAAATATTTGATCCAAAAACATTCAGTACTTTTTTATTTTACAGCATAAAACGTGTGTTTATGTCCCTACTAAGTAGCATTTTTTACTAATTTGAGGTCATAATCTATAAGCAGATAAGAAGATTTAAAAAAAAATTAATTTATATAAATGCGACAAAAATCACAGCTTTAGTCTAAAAACATTAAGTTCAATATGTTTCGAATGAAATGAGCTTTTTTATTGCAATCTGATTTTGCAACCTATTTAAGCACGACTTAAAGATGATTTTGTTGGCGATTTTTGATTTTTTTTAACTTGATATGATAAACAGTTTTCAAGTTATTCTGATATATGTAATGGAAGTGCCTTAATTTTTGACATAACGGTATACTATATCAAAAAGTCGAGCTGATAGAAAAAACCAAAGTGCAGTTTGGGAGTCAGTGTCCCAAACAACCTTGAACACAACATTCCGGTCTTAATACCTTGTTCCCTTGTGTAATGATTGCAAATACGCTGTTGGTTTGTCTTATTCATTCATAAGCTAAGCTTTTAAAAATATAGCTAAGCTGTTTTAAAATATCTCGAAAAATAGTGTGTTTAACCTTCCGACGGTTGAGTCATCCGTTGCCCTTATACGAAGTACAAGGTCCACAGGGACCTATTTCTATTTGTATGGAATTTTCTATGAAAACGCATTTTTTTTACATTTTTTGTTTTGATTTATTATTATTTACTAATTATACATGTATAATGAATGTTAGGAAAACATTTTTTTATATATATAACAGTTTTAAAGACTCAGGTTTTCGGTTCCTAGAGCCTTCGGATAATTGCACTTAATTTAGCCAAAACTCACAATGATTTAAACTTGCGACCTAACAACTTTCACAAGAAGATGTTAATACCATCTCTAGCTCAAGTGCAGATGGCTAGACTGATTGTCCAGGACTTCCGGGATATTCAGGCAAATCTGGACTTGTGATGATCTAATAATTCTTTGTAAGTAGAAGAGACCTAGAAAAAGTAGCATTACTTTTAAATGAATACTAATACTTTTTATACTTTTACTCGAAATATCGATCACAACCCAAGTTTCGAGTAAACCTTTGGATAAAATCACTATTTAAATATTTTTATACCCTCCAACAAAGAGGATATATATTCTAAATAGTCGTAAAAGTCGTAGATGATCTGGTAGTCTAGTTGTATACCTTCCAACGTAGGATAGAGGGTATGCTTACTTTATCGAAATACTGGTCGGAGACCCCATAAAGGACATATATTCTTAATAGTCGTAAAAGTCGTAGATAATCTAGCCATGTTAGCCTGTCTGTTTTTAGATATCGAACTACTGGTCGCTCTGTTGAAAATTGGTGGCTGATTTTATGCAGAAACAATTGTTGATAGACTAAAAATGAGCCGTTCGGTCAAGAGGTAAATCCCAATCATTGCGAAAATTCTGCAAAATGTTAAAATTGGCCAGTTAATATTTGCATGGTACTTCAGACCATGACTAGACAAGAAGGTGTGGCACCGCCCATTCTTTGAACTTAGAAAGACCGTAGCTCTCTCCGTATTATCAAAGTGATAATTATGAAAGAGACATGCCCTAATAAAAAATTTGGCGTTGCCATGTCCATTTACCATCGTTAGCAAATACGAAAATAGTGTACCTTTTTCGGGGTACTTTAGCTCTTAAAGGGAAGCCTTTTTCCCTCGGGACCGATTTCACCATTTTTTAATCGCAAACATCATCTGGCAATAAGCCGTCGAACATTCGTGGGTCCTAAAATAATTCGCGGTCAAGAGACCGCTTATACAATATCGAATACTTTTATACCTTACACCACACTGTGGTACAGGATATTATGACTTAGTTGCAACACATTAAAGGAATGGAGCTAGAACCTATGCTTAGCATACAAATCGATTCAAAATCACTATTTGCGATTTCGTCCGTCTGTCCATCTATCGTAGTTATCAAAGTACATATAGCAGTTATGAATAGATTTCGATGCAACTATACATTCTTCCAGTATGGGCCAAGCACGAACCCTATAAAAAATGGTCCACATCGGTGAATATTATTAATATTGCATAGAGGTTTTCCCTGATTTCCGATTTCGACCAAATTTCGCACAGAGAATTACGAGCCTCCATCCGCTGTAACCATGATTTGGAATTGCCCCCAAACTAAGGTACTTCAGAGAGAGAGAGACGTGAAAACTTCTGATGAACTGAGTGGTGTTGGGTATCCCAAAGACGGGTCCGCTCGACTTTAACCTTTTTACTTTGTACTTATATACTCTACATAATTTGATAGAGGGTATATTCAATTCGTCATTCCGTTTGCAACACCTAAAAATACTGGTCGAAGACCACATAAAGTATTTATATTCTGAATCGTCTTAAACTGCAAAAATCATCTAGTCATGATCGTCTGTCTGAAGGTAGGTGGCTGTATTTTTGCAGAAAACATGTGATGATTGACTGAAACGGTTGGTAATAAAAATGGGGCAGATCGAAAAGGAGCTAAACATTTTCCACTTGCAAGGACTGGGTCAATCTCTGAAAAAATCATTAACCCTAAACTAAAAAAATGCAATATCTCATTATATTTTATGAGATATGACAATGTTATTTGAAATATATGATTTAGGCATGGATCTAAACAGATCCTGAAGGAAAAGAGGGTGGTATCACCCTTTTTTGCTATGGTGTCACCCTCGCAATTATGACCAAAGTAATGAACCGATCGCTTTATCTCGTAAATTAATACCGATACTATGTTAACTATGACGAGAGTGGTTGGTTTATACTTATACATATGGAGAGAAACACGCCCTGATAGAAAAGACCGCTGCCACGCCCCTTGACAAAATTTGTATACTGAACCGCTATCCATGATTTATTACTGACAGAGTGCCTATACTTTCCATTCAAGTATTTTAACGATGCTCGATACTCTCCACAGAAGGGAGGGGTGGTAAACTTAATTTTTAATTCCGTTTGCAACACCACGAAATATTCAACAGCGACCCTTTAAAGTATATATGTATATTATTGATGAGATGTAACTAAAGCATTTTCAAAAGATCGACTTAGAGTCGTCTAAGATGGGTCTGATGGTAAATGTGGACAAACCAAAATGATGCAGACAACTATTAGAGATGCCCGCGACGAAAGAAAGGTGAGGTTGTATACCTTGCAACGTCGAAGTAGTTGAGGAATTTGTATACCTCGGATCCGCCATAAAAAAGAACGATGTCAGAACTAAAATAAAACGAAGAATCGTGTTGACAAATAGATGTTATTTTGGGCTCGGTAAACAGCTTAATAACAGAGCCCTCACTCGAAAACGAAGATAACACTGATTTTTCCTGCGCTTCATTATGGCACCGAAACTGGGTGCTTCCAAAATAAGATAAAAGTGTATTGACAGCCTTAAAAAGAAAAATCCCTCGTAAAATTTACGGCCCCAGCTGCGTGGGCGTGAAGTAAAGGGTGCGGCTAAAGTTACTATATGATGTAAAACAATTGTAACTTCTTTGCTTGCGAGTATTTAACTTTTTCTTTTTTCCTATTTCAGAAATTTAACTTGGGAGAATATTTAAAAATGGAACGCTATACAATTGCGCAAAGAACTAAGATTGTTTTTCTATTCATTGAAAATCATCGTTCGATAATTAATACTCAACGTGCATACAGAAGATTTTATGGTGTAAGAATTGCTCCGACGGGTCCAACCATTCGTTCGTTGGTGAATAATTTTGCTGAATATGGGACTGTCGGAGATTCAAGACGTACGGGCAGACCTCGAACTGGCAGATCGGCCGAAAATATTGATGCTGTGCGACAGAGCGTCGAAGAAAATCCGGAGACATCAACGAGAAGACGATCTTCCCAGTTGCAGCTTTCTGACCGCACTCTTCGGCGAATTTTAAAACACGATTTGCACCTCTTCCCTTACAAAATCCAACTTGTCCAAAAACTTAATCCTGAGGACTTCGTATTGCGCTTGGAATATGCTAGAGCAGTTTTAAATCTCGTTGATCAAAATGAAATTTTTTTGTCAAATTTAATGATGACCGACGAAGCGCATTTTCACTTGAACGGTGGGGCTTGTGGGGCTATCTCAAAGACAAAGTTTATGTGAATAAGCCCCAAACCTTGCAGCAACTAAAGGACAACATTCAAGAAGAAATTGATCGTATACCACAAGAAACACTCAACAAAGTTATGGAAAATGCCATAAAAAGAGCACATTTTTGCGTTAGAGAAAACGGTTCTCATTTAACTGATATTATTTTTCATAATTAATGTAAAAAAATAACATAAAATAATCTTTCTTTTTATCATAAATTTTTTTGTTTTTTTCACTCCATTCAATAGTTATTTAAAAAACAAATCATATAGTTACTTTAGCCGCACCCTGTATATGCGTCGTACAGACCAAGAGCTATATGAGATGTATCCCGGCATGAAGCGCATCAAATTACAACGATTGCGCTGGCTCGGACAAAAAGGCGTATGTCGATAATTACCACAAAAAGAGACCAAGTGTAGAGAGACCAAGTAAAAGATGATGCGAAGATCCTTGGGATGATAAACTGGAGGAAGCACGCTTAAGACCGAAGTGCTTATAAATCATTTGTTAAGCTATTGAGCCTGACCAATAAGAGGTTGTGGATCCAACCTAAGTAAGAACGTAATTCTAAGAAGATCTACCCATTTTCGTCCGTGTATGTGTCTGTTGAAAGCACGACAGCAGTCAAACGAAGCAACCTAGGAATATTGCTTAATGATGCCTTATGGTCAGAAGCTGTGTGGGATTGTAAGATACTATTTCGTAAAAGGACACTTTTGAGAAATTGCTTAACAAATCATAATTTTTGTGAAGGGCCAATGGTTAAATTGTGAACTGTGTGTTGGAACGAACTCAATAACTCAAAAAAGAGCATATGTGACGCTCAAAATATAAAGGGACCTAAGGTTAAAAACCAGTTTTGTTCAGGAGAGCCATTTTAAAGATTAGGTCCCTTTCTAAGGGTGTCCCAAGAAGAACGCAATTTTTAAATCTGGCAACATTCGAAGTGTCATTGTTTGACATTTGAACAATTGTTATTGTTTGTTAGTAGAAGGTACGAGGTTAGTAAAAATGGAGCGCTACACGAAAGGGAGTTCGTTAATTGGGTATTGGAGAGACAACATGAAAATGCTGATAAAATCATCTTCAGTGACGAGGCCCATTTTCATCTTGATGGCTTCGTCAATAGGCAGAATTGTCGCATTTGGGGTGCGGAAAATCCTCGAGTGATTCACGAGAAGCAAATGCATCCTCAACGTGTCACTGTGTGGTGTGGTTTTTGGGCTGGAGGAATCATTGGACCTTTTTTATGAAAATGAGGCAGGCCAAGCGCAAACAGTCAATGGTGTTTGGTATCGTGAAATGATAACCAGTTTTTTCTTGCCTAGAATTGAAGAAATGAATGTGGAGGGCATGTGGTTCCAACAAGACGGCGCCACATGTCATACAGCCAGAGAAACAATTCAATTGCTGCATCAGTCATTTAAAAATTGTGCTCTTCTTAGGACACCCTAAGAAGAAGGCGACGCTTAAAATCGTCGCCTTCACTTTCATAAAACGTGCATATCTCTGGGAGGGAACACTTTTGGGGCATGGGATCGGTCTCGTTCGATGCTCAGATGTTGTCCACATTAAAGAAAGAAAAAAATGAAAATTGTTTTTTTTACCCTTAGGTCCCTTTCTCTATGCGCTGTCACATATTTGCTATACGTTTTGGCTCATGTGGCCCGTAAAACGTCCTAAAGAAGTGATCAAAAGTGAAAATCAAACTTATACAAATTTTGCTACAAATCCAAATATAGAGTAATTTTGAAGTATTGGCTGAGATTAGGTCGGACGAAAAGGGTCCAGAAACGGGACCATTTTTTTGCGCCTCAGTAGCGTGGGTGAGGTGGAGGGTATAAATGGCATGGCCTGGCTTGTTTAAAGTTGTGACATTTGTTGACGCATCTAAAACGGGATATATCATGGCCAATTTAAGATACAAAGGACATATTTTTCGTAGGACATATTTTTTCATAAAATGGATAACATTTACAAAAGATACAACTTAGAATTTTATTTAATTTTTGCAAGACGACTGCTGAAAGTTTTTCTCGTGCAACTGATGTGTGACCCAGTCTAATGTATTCGAGTATCGATCGAGCAATCTCTCCATATGTGTGCGTGTAGTTATTTGCCGTTTTGAATATAAGTCAAAGAAAACTGAAATTGTTCCACGCTAAACATCGCACAACAAATAAGTTGTCAATATGTCGGTTTATGCGACCACGCATGCATACATTCAAACGAGTATCAGCCGCATTATATGTACAAGTTTGTGTGTTATTTGCAGCGGTGCTGTATGATTGTAATGGCATACATGCCTTTGGCGCCTATCATCGGTGAGTGTGTGCGTGTTCCATGTGTTTGCGCGTGCGTAGTTGCTTGTGCTTATTTGAGTTATTAGGTGATATGGTCTGTAATTTTCTGTGCTAAAAAAATGGTGATGGCGGTGTCTATTTGCAGATTACTAGAATTACATATTATTATATTGTGTTTATGTGTAGATAATTTAGTAGTTAGTAGACGACTCAGTACGTGTTTTTTTAAAGAATTACTTCTTTTTAGTTTTTCTTTTTCCATAAATTGTGATGGAAGGAACCGGTTAAATTTAATATAATTATTCTTAATATAATTGCAATATCATTAAATTTAGAAAAAATTAAGAACTGATTGGTTAGTTCAGTTTCTTGGGAGAAGAAAAAATGTCTTGTTTTTTTGTCTCAACGTAGAAGAAGAATATTTTTTAGGTTTGTGCCTTAAGTCTTCTATTGTCATTGATAGTATCTTCGACCAAATGTCCAAAAAAAACGTACTTCTGTAGCAAAAGAAGACGTATTGCTTATTTAGCTCTTTGATGCTCGAATTGAGGCACGGGAGCATTCATAACATCTGAAATTATGTGGAATGCGTCTGTAAGACGGCCAGGGTATGATGGTTAGTATGTACGACTATAACACAACTAATCCACACATAAAGAAAACGAGGAAACTATTATATCGACGGTGTTCCCAGCAGAAGGCCTACGTGTTTTTCCAATACTTTACAGGAGGGCCAAAAAAACTGTTGCATTTAACTGTTGCTGTTTAATTGCAGTGTCTATTCGTATGTAGGTTTGAGTTTAAAGCGCGATTTTGTGTGACACAACAATATATTCTAAAATGCCACATAGGCCATTTTAGTATTGCCTTTTCGGCATTACAATTTTCCACATATGCCTTTTTATATTCCCCACCATAGGAAATGAAATTTGACATTTCATATGGTACACCACAAAGTATTGATATGATACCCTTTCAAGTATATATGTTTTTGATCAGCGTCCAATTCTAAGACGCTCTAGCGATGGTTGACCGTCCGTCAGTGTATCTGTTGAAAGCACGATTGCGGTCACAATAATCAACCTAGAAATTCCAAGCTTAGCAGAGAAATGTATTGTTTTTGCATGCTGTTTGGGATTTATAATGAACCAAATCTATTCAGAAGAAAAAGGGTTCTCTATACAAGGACTCGAACAAAATCTGTAAAAATCACACGTTTTGGGGGTACGTATTTTGTATAAAAGTCTGTACCATTGGATTAACCTAGGCTACTGAAACTAGGTATGAAACTGACTTTTGGACAAGGTTATTTAGGATTGAATATGGGCCACATTTGCCTTTATAGTCTGCCACGAAGAAGTATCATGGCATGGAAATTAATTAAGGCCATTACGGTCCATAATTTTATACAGCCCTAAAACAAAGGTTCCTCCCGATTTCAGGTACTGACGCTCTGGAAACCACATTTATTGTCTGATCTGGACAAAATTTAGTACAAAGTAGTTCTATGGAATGGCAATTAACTGTTAAAGATATGGACCTTATTGAACCACAAACGAGGGCGGTTCGGAAACTTCTTAGCCTAGCACAAAAAGCGCGGTATAAACAGAAAAAAGTTAAGTGTTTTGGAATCTTCCATCTCTACTATGAACACATGTTAAATTTTGTTTCGATCTGGCTCCTTCATATAGAAACAGGTGTTCACAACAGACGCATCCGCGATTTTTTTACAATGGAAAAATTAGAAATGCGAGGTGATGAACCACGTAGTGGACGTCCAAAAACAGCAACAACAACGGAAATTGTAACCAAAGTGGATGATATGGTATTAAATGATCGACGAATAAAAGTGCGTGAAATAGCTAATATCATGGGCATCTTAAATGATCGAGTCCATTTAATTTTGCATGAAGAACTACAGATGAAAAAGCTTTCTGCAAGATGGGTGCCGGACTTGGTAACAGTCGACCAAAAACGCATAAGAATGAACATTTCTCAAGCTTGTTTGGATCGTTTTCAGCGAAATAAAATTGATTTTAAGCGTCGTTTCATAACTGTTGATGAGACATGGATCCACCACTATACTCCAGAGACAAAAGACCAATCCAAACAATGGACTGAAGCTGGAGGAAGTGTCCCAAAGAAGGCAAAAACAATTCAATCGGCTGGTAAGGTTATGGCAATGGTTTTTTGGGACTTAAAAGATATTTTATTGATTGACTATCTGCAAAAGCGTAAAACAATAAATTCAGAGTACTATTGCAACCTTTTAGATCAATTAAATGTACAAATTCGAGAAAAACGTCCTGGCTTACAACACAAAAAAATAATTTTTCATCAAGACAACGCACCAGCGCACAGGAGTGTTTTAACAATGGCTAAAATCACCTTATTCTCCTGATTTAGCTCCCAGTGACTTTTACCTGTTCCCAAATCTAAAAAAAATCCTTGCTGGCAAGCGTTTTACCTCAAATGAAGATGCAGTTACAGTTGTTAACCACTATTTTGAAGACCTTGAGGTAAACTATTTTAATCAAGGGATAGAATTGCTAGATAAGCATTGGACAAAGTGTATTGAAGTTTCAGGAGATTATATTGAAAAATAAAAATATTTTTGAAAAACTAACTATTCTCTTTCATTG
Organism: Hydrotaea diabolus; assembly: GCA_963513945.1. Classification (NCBI taxonomy): domain Eukaryota; kingdom Metazoa; phylum Arthropoda; class Insecta; order Diptera; family Muscidae; genus Hydrotaea; species Hydrotaea diabolus. The sequence goes on from OY740716.1 coordinate 211,011,049, forward strand.
ATAGGCTAAGAACTTTCCTAACTGCCCTCGTAGAATTATTGATTTGGAGTACGGTTTGGCAAACTACAAATTTAAAATTTTAAAAAATTGCCAGAAAGTTTTTTTTAGTATTGTTTGCCATTTCATCTTTGAAACACTTACACAGCGAAAACCACGGTTTTGTGCCGTTCATGGGCTGGTGGAATCATCGGTCCATATTTATTAAAATTTTTAACGACTGGTCAATCTAGAGGTATTTTTTCAATAAGGTTTTTTCACAGATAACGCATGAACTGTGTTAAAGTAGAATCTGTATTTTTTAGGGTTTTCTTGAGATCATAATAAGATCAGTGTTGTTGTTGTTGTTGTTTGTCAAGGTCGTCCTCCCTCAGCGAAGATATAGCGAACACAACACCGCCACGTTTCGTCGTTATCAATAACTTTTCTGTTTGCTACCGAACTGAGTCTTACCCAAAAATCGATCTGTATGTACTAATCATTGCTTTGATGTTCCATATGATAAGAAGAAAGCCAAAGGGCGAGGACAAAATGACTCACAGAAAATTTGTTTTATACTAACAAATTGTCAGACAGACTTTATTTCAATACGGGAAGCGGATTCCAAGGGTAAACCCAAACTATTGGCTAAGTATACTATTATATAATAATAGCTTTCATTTAATGGTACAACGAACCGAATGTCCATTACATTAATAAACAATCGGTGGCTGCAATTGTTGTTGTAACATCAATATGTTTGGTTTTGTAAGTTCTGTTCGCCTATCGAAGCAGACCGATATCCACGTGAGACCTGGGGTGTGCTTGGCCGGACAATGGATAAGGATGATTACAGGCAGAACAAACGTCCAGAAAGTTAGCATGAATACAAATTGAGGCGGCTGCACCATCCAGATCTCAGCTGAGCCACGTGTGTCAGCCGATGTATCGTTATTTGCTCTGGTGAAATCTCGGGGGTTTATCCCTTAGCACTACTTAGATTCACGCTATAGCTGAATGTCGTTCAAAACTCTATGATAGTTTCAATGATCTAAAGGGTATCTCTAGTACCGCTGGACTTCACTCTCTAGATCATAGAGTCCGTAACTGTTCTGCCTTGGCGGAGGCATCAGGTTCATAAAATGGTGGTTGCATAGTTACTATATGGTCGCGCCAACAATAATATGTTCTCTGCAATAAAAGTAGGTTCGTCGCAACCAAAGTAGTGTTTATTGAATTTCATTTTTACAATATTATTATTGCGGCAATACTAATATTGTTGAAATGAATGTACTTTATATAAAAATGTTGTAGCAACAATACGAGTATAAATATGGTCGGTGAGACAAAAGTATTCCTTTTTTGGTATTATGTTAACAATAATATGATTACGACAATCATACGATACGGTTGTAATTTTTCTTAATTTGAGTATGTTTTTCAGAAAAATGTTATTGTTACGAATCTTATGTAATAACAGTACTTTTCTTTATGTAAATTTAAAATTTTCAAACGACATTCTTTGGATATGCTTAACTTAAATAGTTTTAATAAATGAGACGCTTATGTTTTTTCAAACGGATTTTTTCTGCAATTAAATAAATCAGTTCTATTATTTTGAGTTTAATGTATTTTTAAATGGTTTACTTAATACAAATCGCTATTGTTGACAACATAACCCAATCCTAGTAAATAATTTTGAGGATCATAGTAAAGTTGAGTGGGATCATACTATGGTTGTAGGGATCATAACATGGTTGCGTGTGAATCATACTATGGTTCTATGTAAAACATACTATGGTTGTATGGATCATAATATGGTTGTGAGGAGCATATTATGGTTAAATGTGAGCCATTCTATGTTTGTGGGGATTATAGTATGGTTGTGTATGAAACATACTATTGCTGTGAGGATCATAATATGGTTGTGGGGGTCAAAGTATGGTTTTATTTGATTCATTCCACTGTTGTGATGAACATAATATTGTTGTGCCACAACCTAATACCTATACCTAACAATAGTATAATGCTCTTTGAATATTGTTATCCCAACATACTTTTTTTCTTCGTATAGGATGACTATTGCGGAGACACCAACCAGGTACAATATGCAATATGTGTGACTGCTGTTGTCCTCTTGTCTAACGGAATTTGTACAGGGTATCCGCCGGGAAGGTTTACTACAGATTGTCCGTCGGTATACTATTTTAAGGTAAGGTATACTACTTTGTTTGTTAATAGTTTTTGATTAAATGAAAGAGAATGGATCTTATATTGATAAATGTTTTATTTAATGTCGGCAATTATGAATGGAATACAATATCAGATAAATGTCCGCCTCTGTTAGCCTCACAAATACGATCCCTTTGAGCACATTTTCCATTACATGCAACACGGCGTCGAATTGAGGTTGATGGATTGTTTTATGCACTTTTTTGAGCAGTAGTAATGTTTTCAGACGATCTTGCAGTACGTTGTGGTCCGCGCTTGGTCCTATTAGCTACAGATTCTCTTTCTTCGAAATCATTCACTACACGATAAATAGTGCGTTTCGTTGGCACGTTGTTCCTCCCAAAAATTTCATGTAACTTTCTCATCGTCACAGTAATCGATGATTGATTTTAATAAAATGTTAAACGATTTATCGAATATTTTTCCATAACAAATTTGCCACGTCTCAACTTCACGACTGCCAAATATGAACTGTCAAGACTAATGTTTACCAAAATGGTGGCAAAACAAAGTAGTATACCTTTCCGGAAGACACCCTGTATATTGAAGCCGATTATCATCGGTTTCTTCGTATGTGTTCTTATTGGAGCGTTATGAACGTGCCAATTGGACAATTATAGTTAAATCCTGATAAAATTGGATGAAGCCTTAAGCGAAATCGTAACATTCCTGTGTACGAACTAACATTTGGTTGTACCGATGGATTATTTTACGTTTAAACAATCGCAAAATCGTTTCTGACGAATCTAATCTCTGTCATGTTAAGGGCCCACTCAAGTTTTAAAATATGCATTGCTGTCTTCTAAGTTAGATCTTCAAGGCACACTAGGTAATTTCACAATTGAAGTAATTTTCTTTAACACTGCGTCATAGAGAAATTTCTCCATACCAAAACAGCGTGACAATTGGAATCTGATGAAAGTAATATCAACTTCCTGAGTGAATTAGAACTTTAAGTAACGAAATAATAAGCAAATTTGGGTCAATGTGCCATATCAGGTAAACGAAATTAATTTGATTACCAAATATACGAGAATTAACAGCAACAATAGCCACAACGTTCAGCCATAAAGAAACTCAAATTTGATGGTCATAGAATTATCGTGTAGAAAGTGTTAATGAATATAGGTACGTACCGACCAAACGCTAAAGAAGGAGAAGAAGACGAAGAAAAGCACACAGACTGCCAGTCAGTCTGTGCATGAGACAGCGAGCCAGCCAGTCGGCCAGTCGATCCGGTAGTCCATGAAATTAATAATTTTACGTGTTCAATAAAGAATTTGGGTTATGTGGATAAAGTAGTTGTAGTCGTTGTTATTGCTGCTTTTTCCCAAACAAAACAAAAAGTAAAGTTTATTGACATACCCCCAAAACTGGATAAAGTGAAATTACAACAACAACATCAAAAAAAAAATTGTATCCAAATGTAAAAGGAAAATCAATATTCAAATATTTTTTTATTTTTGTTTTCAGCAAATTCACACACTTGGAAAGGCCACAATGAAGGAGCGCGAAAGAGAGGGAGGGGAGAGAAGAAAGAAACAACGACAATAATCTCAAATTAATGAAATTGAAAATTAGCTTAAAGACAGCAGAAGATTACGCACGTTTCTGTGAAAAGTGAAATTTTTGTTTAAAAATAAACAACAAATTGAACTTTACACAGAAAAAACCAAAAACACAAACAAACAAGTCAGCCTCAGATGGTCAGCGAATGACTAAACTATGCAGAAATGGAAATTAACCCACGATGATATGATGAAGTTGATTCCACTCTGGAATTAAGTAAGTTTTCAGTGAATGACGCGAAAGTTGAATAACAAAATTATCAACACAAATGTAAGTAAGAAGCGATGACGACGACCGCGATAAAAAAAACTGTCAAAAACCTTTAGCAGTTACAAACAGCATACAGAAAGCTAACAAAATTGTAAATGAATACAAAATAATACACCATTAAACAAAGAAAAAAAAACGTAGAGAAGAAAACACAAAATTTAACTTTTTCTAAACTAAAAACCCACTGACTACACGTACTAACATTCAAATGTACACTTGTACTTGGACAACGACGAGTTAGCTTAACAAACCGCGCCGCGCCAACCGACACGCTATAAAAGCCACAAGCCTCCAGACAAAACGAAATCCGCCGACCGCAATGCCGTTACTGTTGATGGTCATTGAAGTGAACATTACTTAATGGAAAGAAATGTTTAAAATTAACGAAATAGTTGCAGCCACTTGCAGTAGCTAGGAACGCGTGGTAAGGGGTCTTGGAGTCTTAGCCTATCTGTGAAAAACACAAATTTTCTTACAAGAAATTTGTTAACATTTGTTTTGTTGCCTTTGAATTGCCTGAAAATAAACTTGAATTATTGACCGCTGCATTCCGGAATTGGCATGGGGGCGGTGTGATGGACTTGGTATTTGTTGTTTTACAATTGAAATACTTTTTTTTCATGGGGGCTGATCAATAGTTTGTTTAGAGATTTTTGGTTCCCACCATAAAGACATCCCATAGTAATGATGGAAAAAATATAATTTTGGTAATGAACCAAACCAATAAGAATTGTCTTTTATTTTGACAAGGTCGAACCTTATATACACTCTTAGTCGCAAAATAGTGTAACTTTTCCGAGGTTTATTGAGCCCCTAAAAGTGCAACTTTTTTCAATACAAATCAGCTTTTCCACAGACGCACAGACGGTCGTGGCTAGATCGCTTACGATGATAATTAATATAAAGGTACTTTAATGTTCTTCGATCAGTATTTCGAGGTATTGCAATTCGTGTCGCTTTTCGGCGAAGGGTATAATTCTCTGTGATGGTTTGTTTAATCTACAACACAGAAATGCAAACCTCTCTGTTTGTGTCTTAAGTCTTTTGTTTTAAACTGGGACCGTTTAAGCCTATTTTCAATCTCAATAAGCTTTTCCACAGACACACATACAGATGTGGTCATCTTGCGATGATCATTGATACATAGGTACTTTAATGGTCTCCGTTTAATACTTCGAGGGACACTAATTGGGTGTCCCTTCTTCGGTGGAGGGTATCATATAATATGACGGTTTGTTAAGTCGACAACACAGAATTGCACACCTCTCTGTTTGCGTCTTAAGTCTTTTGTTTCCATGTGTATCACACACGACAGCCGACACATAGAGAAACGTGGAATGGATTATATCCTTGGTTTGGTTAAATTGAAAATCAATAGTCCATTTTAATACCACTAAAACTTGCAAAACTTTTGAAACAAGTTCGCTTCAAAGCTTATTCTCTTAGCTTAAACTATAAAGAAAACATGATCATTAAATAAGAAAAACACAAAAAAGGATTGATTCCTTCCCGTTCCATATATACTTTAGATACTAAGATGGGCAATACCGTAATCTACAAGGTCGGCTTGATCCTAGTCTGTTTGGTAGAGAACGTCACGCTTTTTTACAGTTTTAATAGAAGTTGCTAGAGCAAACTTTAAGACTCATTGCTGGACTTCAAATTATACGATGTCCTGCCCTGATGGACACACTCAAGTATGCATATTATTCCTCGTCTGATACTGGTCCCTGGTAAGTCACTATGATCCGAAACCCAGATAAGGTGAATGTGAGCTATTGTGTTGAGAGTGTCGCAAACCGACATTCCGGTTTTCATGTACAAACCCGATCCGAAATCCAATTTTTACCAAACACCACACTGTGAGATAGAGTCCATAAAATATAAATCTAAACGAGTGGTTCTGCTACGGATTACCAGAGATTAATGTTCGATCAATGTTGTCAGAATAGAATGATGAGTGTAAGCAAGAATGCTTGTACAAGTTTTTAATCGCACCAACCGTTGCGAGTTTATGGTTTACATAACACATTTAACTCATTTCTGTAAATAAAATTGTAACTTTTAAAAAATGTCCACCTCCTTTATCTGGGGTTAGAGATTTTTCATTTTTTAGACTCCTAATCCGACTCCGAAAATCTTAAATCAAACGTGGTACAATTTCCATATATCTTCTTTATAAAGTTCAGGCTTCCATACATAAGTCCCGCCGCTCTTCTACCACGTTAACACAGATCTGGTAAAATTGGAGCCAATTGGTCCATATTTTCAAAGCGTCCCACACAAAGCTCTTAAATGCTGAAGGAATATTTGTATCGGGGCTATATCAATAGTTGGACCGATCTGGGTATTTTTGGTACTGTTTTTCTGTATGAAAAAAACGCCACATCCCAATAACGTTAATACGAGTATCTAATGAAATTTACTTCTCTTAGGTTTGTTAGACCCACAAATCGGGAGCTACGTTTGTAGGCGGCAATCGGATGAAAATATGGATGTTATGTCGGAAAGACCCCAAAACGGGAGGTCTCAACTATATCAGAACTTGCACCGACTTCTCCTAATTTCAATACCAACCGTTATTAGCCGAAAATAAAATAATCTGGAAACTTTTATCGAGATCAGTTCATATTTGAAACTTAGAATAAATATACAGACGGATACGTCTAAATCGACTAAAAACAAGTCGACAAATTAGGATCGGCCTCCATCATGGATTACGGTCTAGTGCAAACATTTTGTCTAGAAGGTGTGGAACCGGATTTTTCTTCGATCTAGGGTCTGTTTTGTTCCTCCGGGATGTGTTTCGATCCATGCCAATATCATATGTTCCAAATATTAGCCAGATATAACATATGAGATATTGCATTTCTAAGCTTAGAATTGTTGATTTTGCAAAGCTTGACTCAATCCTTGTGTTACCTCTTGACCGATCTAATCGATTTTCAAGACCAACTGTTTCAGTTCATCAATATGTTTCTACAGAATTTTAGCCTCCTAGCTTTAACAGTGCGACATGTAGTTCTTTCCACAGGCAGATGGTCAGAATGACATAACTAATCGTAGATTACTGTGAATTTTATGACGATTCAAAATATATACACGAGTATATTTATGGGGTCTTCGACCAGTATTTTGAGATATTGCAAACGGAATGTCAAAGTAAATATAATCTCTTTCCTATATTGAAAATAATTTTGCGTCAATCGGTATAATTTTTTTCGCAAACATCAGGAAAAAGTGAGGGACGAAGGACAGAACACCTTTAACAAGTAAAATATTAAACTCTAAGCCATGCTTAGGCTTCTCTTTCGGCCCTGTCCGACTGTTAACTTTTTTCTTACTAGTTTTTACTAGTTACTCGTATGTGTGTTTAAATCTGTAGTTTTCAATGAATACCCATGCAAATCACAATTGCTGGAAATGATAGTGTGCTTTGTAGATTGTTCCATGCACAGTTCGAAGATTATACGCAAAGGGCAATTTGCAGTAATTTAAATGAGACTCCCGTATAAGTCATTTGATTTGTAGTCGAAGTAGTCGTTGTCAAAGACTGCTATAGCAAGTCTTTAGCGGACTTAAAAACATCTGCCTGGCAACCTAGATAATGCATTTCACTAATTTTCACGTTGATTCTGAAAAAGAAACAAAAAATGTCTCGAACCGATATAAAAAAAGTGTTCAAGTAATGATAAAAAGCTAGAGTGTCCATAACCGAAAACCGACATTTCGGTTTTCATGTCCGAACCTGACAGTCGGTTTCTCAAAATATCTAAAACGTGACACGTCGTTTTACCCGGTCTATTTTGCAGTCGGGTTTTCCGGTTTTTTGGTTGTTGTGTGTAAAAGCAAAGAAAAATCATAATATTCAAGTACGAAATACCGAAATATCAAAAATATTTAAGCTAGACCCACTTTTAATTGTTACGCTCAACTCAGAATCACCAGTTGTTTAGATTTTATGATATCTGTCTGTCCGTCCATCATTCCGTCTGAATTCTATCAAAAGCTTGTTTTGTAAACTACAAGGGCCAATTGTTGTTCGATCTTCAAAAAACTTTCAAATGTAAAGTTTTTTAATAAAAGCTGTTGACCTAAATGCTCCCACGCATATGTTCAACCTACTTAATGTATTTAACTCTAGGACCTTATTTTATATCCAATATTAATGAAATTGGTTAAAGTTCATTAGATCGATCAGTAATCAGCTCAGATAAAAATTGGTCTACGCTTTGATATAGCCCCAGTGCAAAGATATCTCCCGATATAACATACAACCTCTCAGCACTTCCATTTTAATTTCAGTCAAATTTGGTATGGTATATTTCGATTGACAAACAATTTATTTTGGACCGATTTGAGACATAAAGGATTATTTTTTGATAAAGTCCCTAGGGGCCCAAAAAATGGATTCCCATATACATGAATATACTTATATGTCTTTAAAATAACAATAACAATTTTGTTTTTTTTTGCAGTTTGGCTAAATTTGGGTGACGGGCCCTGTGTACGAAAATCTGGCCCATTTAAACATGGACATATGAGTACCAAACATACAAATTTTAATATGACCTTAGTTTTAAAATCTGGGTAAATTTATTGGGAATATGATTTTCATTCTTACGCAAATTTTTATTTTTAAAAACCCGAGTCGGTTTTATCCTTATTCGGTTTTGAAAAAAAAATGAAAATCCGGTTTTCTTGGACACTCTACTAAAGGCTAAATAAAAGCGCAGAGCGTTCTGCATTGCAATAATTTCCATTCTCTATTTTTTACTTCTAAAAAACCCGAGAGTCTGTTTTTTTTCCATATATGACAAAATAGAAAGGGACCTAAGGTTAAGAATCGTCGACTTCACTTTCATAAAACGCGCATATCTCTGGGAGGAAACACTATTGGGACATGGGATCGGTCTCATTCGATGCTCAGATGTTGTCCACATCAAAAAAAGAAAAAAATGAAAATTGATTTTTTTACCCTTAGGTCCCTTTCTCTATGTGCTGTCACATATTTGGTTTTGAAAAAAAAATTCGAAATTCTGGTTTTCGAAAATTTCGCTTTTCACTTTATTAAAGGCTGGATAAAAGCGTAGTGCAATCTACATAGCAATAATTTATTATAGGCTGAATAAAAGCGTAGATCAATCTACAAAGAAATAATTTCCATTCTCAAGCAAAAGGCTAAAACCGGAATGTCGGTTTTTTACTTTTGAAAAAAATCCGAAGTCGGTATTTCCATATACGGTTTTGAAAAAAACCCGAACCCGAACGGTTTTGAAAAAAACCCAAAACTTGCAAAATATTTTTTGCAAGACATGTGCGAGAATAATTAAAGTGGTTTTCCAACCCTCCCCTCGTATTTAACCATACATACATTTGCACACTTCACAATCAATGACCAGTAATGGGGTCAAATGTTATTGATAATAAGTGTGCAATTTAAACCTAAACATATGTTGGCAACAACCCAAAATTACCAGCGTTTTGAGCAAAGTTTCGGTTTTCAATAAAAATTTCACTGTTTACCACAGAGAGAAAAGACACACACAAACTGGAGTTAACAGCCACTTCCGTTGCCATGGTTGCCGCAACGAAACTTGATCAGAATTCTTGTAGGACAGCTTTTCTATAAATGGTTAAACTAACCAAAAAAAAAACTTCTAAACCCCTGCCCTCACCAAAAAAAACAACAATGTCAAGTCAAAAACAATTTTGGTTTTTGCTTTTTTTTTCTTGCGTTTACTTTCATTTAAGTATAGATGGAATGGTGGGAGCGCAGATTGTACGAGTACATGACATACATACATAAATATGTATGTATGTGTGTATGTATGGGTGGATGCATATTTCTGTGCATCGGTGTAAGTATTTCTTAAACTTGAGACATAAATTTGTCGAGCCATAAATAATTCTTTTATGAAGTCGACAATGTTTAAAGCCAGTCTAAGTTTGCATTTATGCAGATATGCACAAGCACGTACATACGTACCTTGTATGTATGCATGTATTGTGCCTGAGAAACAGTCGCACATACATTAACACGTTAACGCCAACATACCAAAAAATCACAATATTCATCAAGTAGCTGCATCTGTGTGTATGTATGGGGATGTCAGTGTGTATGTACGTATGTCTGCTTAAGATCTGTAATCATATGAGCGGTTTGTGGCATTGGATGGAAAACAGAAGAAGAAATTATGTTTTTTTCTGGTTTTTTCTTCATTCGTTTGTGTCTGACTGTTAGACTGTCTTTACTTCTGCTTGGATTGTGACCGACCGGCAAAAAGTGAAAGTAGCTTCTCTGGTAAACTTGTGTGAATGAGGCATGTACTACGTACATATGTATTAAGGAATAAACGTGTGCGTGCATAGCACACTCACATGCATACTAAAGTATTTATATCGGAAATGTTTTCAAGCTGTAGAATGATGTCTTTGATTACTCGTATAAACAACAACAAGCTTAAATGAAAAATGCCCAAAAGAAATGAAGGTGGATTTTTGGAATTTTGTTCACCTTCACATTTGTTGTTGTGTTACTTCTTGCGGCCTTTGCTTTGTTTCTGTATATTTTTTTTCATTTTGTAAAGAGAACTGAAAACTTTAGCTAACCTTTTCATTTTGTTATAAGATCTGTAATTAATTCGTAATTAATTTAGGCTGATATATTGTTTTTATATAATTAAGTTATTACAGCTTTTCTATTCTCTACATATGTACTTATAATCTTTAATATTTATATGATCGTTTTTCTAGTAAAAATATGTAAAACTCCATAAAAATAACATCGCTCTAAACTGGAGCATCTACGAACTACAGACAACTTATATTTGCTCAGTATTAACATGCATTAAGTTTGTAGATTAAGTGGGTATAAAGAGTTTACAAAATTTGTTGAACCTTCTTGTATTCTGCGCAATTGTTTCTATTTAATGCCATGTAAGTCCGTTTTCTGACAATTTACCTTCATCTGACCGCTGCATGTAATCCGGTAGCTTCCTCTGCTTCTATTGCCCCGTGGATTTCAATATCAAGCACACAAAGAAAAAAATAGTTAGAACTACTAAATTTCCGTTGCAAAAAAATATTTTCGATTGCAATCACCAAATCTGTATAATCGTAATGGATATTCGGTTCGACATACCACAAGATGATAAATATGATCATCGCATTGTAGACGAAACTAATGGATCGGTCATACTAATAGTTATCATAACTGGTGATTGTGTCAACCAATAGTTTAGCCATCTTTTATCATAACCAAAAGCGAAAATAATCCTATTATTACTGCCTTAAGCAAATCGTTTAATCTAGTTTATCTTAAGAGTAGTTCAAGTATACAAGGAAACAGTTTTTTGCCTCTACTGAAAATTTAAAATTTTTCTTTTATCATAACCAAAAGCGAAAATAATCCTATTATTACTGCCTTAAGCAAATCCTTTAATATAGTTTATCTTAAGAGTAGTTCAAGTATACAAGGAAACAGTTTTTGCCTCTACTGAAAATTTAAAATTTTTCGTTAAACAATGCGGCATATGGACTTTTAGATCCAAAAATTCTTTTCTAGAGGTTCGTTTTTCGTGTTTTCTAACGATACTTCAGTTACAATTGCTGTATGTTACACAGCACCAACTAACATTCGGTTGTACTGATGACATTCTCGAGCAGCATGCAACCTCGATCAATCGGTCGGCAAACAAATTCGGTTGTGGCAACGAATCTGTTTTCTGGGAATCAGTACTGATATTTTTTCAAATTTTTCGTTGCAATGGAAAGGTTAAACTTTGTCATTTAATAATGGAACACAATTCATACACACCGAGAAAAAATCAGTTGGAAATCAGTCCGAACTACAAATTTTCGGAAGGATAAACCGACTTTCTGTCATCAACATTTCATAGTATTGATGGTTACATGGTTCCAGATACCAGACAGTTTAAGTTTCAACCGAATTCAAAGAGTACTTATAACCAGCAATCTATAGCTATAACCAATACATGTACAAATTCAGTTTTAATAATCATACTTTTTAGTTAGGGTTACCGATATGTCAGTTCCCTGTACTGAAAATTGGCGTATACCCAAGTAACATTCGGTTGCAGAGATAGAAAACATGGATAGTACGTACTACCACCAATATTCGGTTGGCAAAAAATTTGGTTGTGGCAACAAATCAGTTCTCTGTGTGTATGACTACCACAAATAGCTCGGCAGTACCTCATCCGATCAACCCAATTTATCAGTGCATTTTCGATTGTATCAGGTCGAATCTCTTCAATGGCAATTTCGATTTCATTTTTCTACGCTTCAATTGGCTCTGGATACTTTGCATAACATCCTTAATGCGTCCCCACAAAACGGGCTTAAATTACAGCTCCGAGACGGCCAATTAACATCACAATTTAGGTGATTATTCGGTTTTCAAAAACATTGCGTAAAATATCGATGGTTGCGTTTGCTGTGTCCATGTAATTCTCTTGAATCTTTGGAAACAAAAATTCGTTGAGCATGGCGCGGTAACACTCGTTGATCATGGCGCGTTAACACTGACGGTAACGGCGGCTTCTTGCTCATTTTCGAAGAAAAATGGTCCAATAATGCCGCCAGTCCAAAGTCCACACCAAAAAGTGACTCGTTGAGGATGCATTGGCTTCCCAATAGTCACGTGTAGGTTTGTCCTGAGCACATATGCGACAATTTTGCATTTTGACATAGCCACCGAGATAAAAAAAGAGCTTTATCTGAAAACAGGATTTTTCTTCATCTCCTGCCAAACAATATTCGCCTATTAGGCGAAGCGAAAAGGCATCGGATGGTGTTCAATTATTAAATGACAAAGTTACAGCCGATTCAGACTTAAAATTTTAAATTGACCAACCTATGAATAGATGAACCAATGCTCAAGTGGAACCTGTTCAGATGATCTAGCCATGTCCGTCCGTGTGTCTGGTGAATGATTAATTTACCTGGAAAATAATGCATGATGAGGACTTATAGTAGTAAATGGGCGAAATCGGCTTAGGGACGAAATAAGTTTCCCTTCACGAAGATCAAAAGTATGGTTGGGATAACAATATTCGAAGAGCATCATACTACTGTTGGTTATATGGTTGTGGCACACCAATATTATGATCCTAACAACAATAGTATCATTCACATACAACCGTAACATGAGCCCCACAACATTGTTATGATCCTCACGACAACAATATGATTTACATAATTATATTTTTATCATCACAACCATATTATGATCCTCACAGCCATAGTATGTTTCACATTCAATCATAGAATGAATCTCACAATCATAGTATGATTCATACGCAACTATGTTATGATCCCCACAACCATAGTATCTCCCACGCAACCATACTATATAACCAGAATTATTTATTTGGATTGGGTTATGTTGTTAACAATTGAGATTTGTATATAGTAAATTATTTAAAAATACATTACACTTAAAATAATAGGAGTGACTTGTTTAACAGTAGAAAAACTCAGTTTAAAATCGTAAGTGTTTCATTTATTAAAAATGTTTGAGTTAACCAAATCTAAAGGAGTTTGTTTGAAAAATTGTAATTTACATATAAAAAGTATTATTATTGTATAAGATTCGTAACGATAAAAACATTGTTCTTAAAACCATATTTAAACTAAGAACAATTACAATCATACAGTATGATTGCCATAATCACATTATTGTTAACATAAAACCAAAAAACAATACTTCTGTCGCAACAACCATATTTACGATATATTATTGCTACAATCACATTCTCAATTTGGAAATAATACTAGTGTTACATTCCAACAATATTAATATTACCGCAAGCATACTATTGTCAAACTGAAATCCATATAAAAATCCTATGGTTGCGACAAACATACTTTTATTTCAAAGAAAATATTATAATGGCCCTAACAAAGGCCGCATGGTCAAAACGGGACAGCACACGCAGAGAAATGAAATGATTACTATATGGCCACGACAACAATTATATGTTCTCTGCATTTAAATATGTTCATCGCAACCATAGTATTATTTTTTTTAATTGCGGCAATAAGAGTATTGTTAAAATGTAACTGTAGTATTATTTCACAATTTAAAAATGAAAATTTGGTTGCACCAATAATAAAAATTTGGTTTGTGCGACAAAAGTATTGTTATTTGTGTTTAATGTTAACAATAATATGATTACGGCAATCATACCATATGGTTGTAATACTAAAAATTTTAATATGGTTTTTAGAACAATGTTATTGTTACGAATCTGACGCAATAATATTATTTTTTATCTATAAATTAAAATTTGTCAAAACAAACTGCTTTGGATTTGTATCACTGATATATTTTCAATAAATGATACACTTACTTTTTTAAACGGATTTTGTCTATTGTTAAATAAATCACCCCTACGTATTATTTTGAATTAAATGTAGTTTTAAATAATTAACTTCAAAAAATCTCTTATGCACTTCGCATATTGTGAACCTAAATATACTTATTTTCCTCGTGCAGTAGTCTTTATAGACAAATGAACTTTAAAAAGCCATACCTCATGAACTAATATCAATATGAAGATAGTATTTGGTATATTATGTTGGTAAGGAAAGTAACACACTATGATAAAAAATAGGCCGGCGACAAGCCCATTGAGAAAAAGTTTATATTTGACTGGAATTTATGATGGAGATACGGCCCGAACTTGATTTGTTCACTTGTTTACTGGTATTCCATTTTGACTAGAGGGCGGTTCAGAAACTTCTTAGCCTAGCACAAAAAGCGCGGTATAAACAGAAAAAATTTAAGTGTTTTGAAAACTTTCATCTCTTCTATGAACACATGTTCAATTTTATTTCGGTCTGGCAACTCCTTCATATAGAAACAGGTGCTCACAAAAGACGCATCCGCGATTTTTTTACAATGGAAAAATTAGAAATGCGTGGTGTCATTAAATATTTACATAAAAAAGGTTTATCGGGACAAGAAATTCATAATGATATGGTGAATGTGTTAGGTGAAAGTGCTCCTTCATATGCAACAGTAAAAAATTGGGTTGCTGAATTTAAACGTGGTCGTACAAGCATTGAAGATGAACCACGTAGTGGACGTCCAAAAACAGCAACAACAACAGAAATTGTAGCCAAAGTGCATGATATGGTATTAAATAATCGACGAATCAAAGTGCGTGAAATAGCTAATATCATGGGCATCTCAAATGATCGAGTCCATTTAATTTTGCATGAAGAACTACAGATGAAAAAGCTTTCTGCAAGATGGGTGCCGGACTTGTTAACAGTCGACCAAAAACGCATAAGAATGAACATTTCTCAAGCTTGTTTGGATCGTTTTCAGCGAAATAAAATGGATTTTAAGCGTCGTTTCATAACTGTTGATGAGACATGGATCCACCACTATACTCCAGAGACAAAAGAACAATCCAAACAATGGACTGAAGCTGGAGAAAGTGCCCCAAAGAAGGCAAAAACAATTCAATCGGCTGGTAAGGTTATGGCAACGGTTTTTTGGGACTTCAAAGGTATTTTATTGATTGACTATCTGCAAAAGGGCAAAACAATAAATTCAGAGTACTATTGCAACCTTTTAGATCAATTAAATGTACAAATTCGAGAAAAACGTCCTGGCTTACAACACAAAAAAATAATTTTTCATCAAGACAACGCACCAGCGCACAAGAGAGTTTTAACAATGGCTAAAATCAACGAATTAAAGTACGAGTTGCTTGACCACCCACCTTATTCTCCTGATTTAGCTCCCCGTGACTTTTACCTGTTCCCAAATCTAAAAAAAATCCTTGCTGGCAAGCGTTTTACCTCAAATGAAGATGCAATTACAGTTGTAAACCACTATTTTGAAGACCTTGAGGAAAACTATTTTAATCAAGGGATAGAATTACTAGATAAGCGTTGGACTATACACCTAGTTTCAGGAGATTATATTGAAAAATAAAAATATTTTTGAAAAACTAACTATTCTCTTTCATTGATAGGCTAAGAACCGCCCTTACATCAGACTTATTTATTTTTTTATATTACGAGTATGTGCCTCTAAACCTCTCTAGTAGCAAAATTTACGTTTACATTGGGTTTGACTAAATTCATGTTTTTTTTTAAGATTTAAAAGAATGAATTACGGGGAAATATTATCAATTTACCCTTATAATAACTTACTCATTTTTAGCAAAATGTACTGAAGATGGTTGCAATAATTACCTGAAAAAGAGAAGAAAATTACATTATTAACTGAAAGAGTAACTTTGAAGTCTATGTTACTATAAAAAAAAAATTTGTGTTTTAAATAAAAAAAATTTTCGGATGGAACGTGTGGATTTGACATTTACTACAATCTAAAACAAAAAAATCTGCCAATGGACTGAAGGAAGTACCTGCTATGTCACTTTTATCATGTGCTCTTCATATGTACGAGCACATAAATTAAAAAAAAAATAAAAAGTAGAAGAGAAACAAATGCCAGTTTAAATAACATGATCAATTGGAACTCAGTTCTGGTTATTTGATGAAAGAGATATGTGTTTTTCTATGTCAGTTTACATGCACTGGTGTTCTGGATAAAATCACTTCTCAGATTTTTGTTAATCATTAATAATTTCTATTTTTTCTTTTTATTATACTTGAAGCCAAAATGAAATTTAATCCCAAATTTCTACTATCTTAGGTGCTGCTGAGATATTTGTGCATATTAACAAGTGAAACCGACAACTTCCATTCCACATCACAGCCATTGCTAATAAATCTCTCGAATTACAAAACTATGTATATGGGTCAATACATACATAAAAGACGAGTAGAAGAGTAGAAAAGCAAACTCTGTACTAGAACTTTTTTTTCGTTTCTTTTGCTTTTCGGTCGTTTGCAATGCACTAAAAAATCCAGTGACCATAAAATAAAGTAACAACGCCTCGCAGACACTCATAAATGATACACCTGAAGCGTTCGCATACCACATCGGCATCGATAGTAACAAGTATAGTCCAACGGACGTACATTGGTTTCAATGCCAAACAAATTGATTGGAATAATGAACTACAGAATTTAACTTGGAAAGAAATTTGTGACGAGAGTTAAGCTTGTTAGGAAATACTTTTAAAATTCCCTGTTAACATGCATATGTCCATGCTTGAATGGGTGGATCTTCGGCCCTAGAGTCCGTCCCAATGGGATCCGTCACCCCAAATTTTTCTAAATAACAATATATGAATGACTTCATTAGACAATTTTATTGTTACTTAATACCGATATATCCATGTTTATTGAAATCCTTTTCTTGGGCTCCAGAGCAATTGTATAAGGACTATATCCGAAAATGGACCTGTAATATACCAAACTTAATGGAAATCAAAATAAATACGCGGGGTTTGCTTCGAAACCC
Organism: Hydrotaea diabolus; assembly: GCA_963513945.1. Taxonomy (NCBI): domain Eukaryota; kingdom Metazoa; phylum Arthropoda; class Insecta; order Diptera; family Muscidae; genus Hydrotaea; species Hydrotaea diabolus. Next base: position 211,028,510 of record OY740716.1, read on the forward strand.
CGCAAAGACGATAGTTCAAAATCCTTTTTATAAAACTTATAAAATGTTAACTTGTTTATTTATTTCGATTTTTTGATTTAACAAATTGAACAGGTATTATTACCGGCTTCAGACCTCTCCCTACCGGCTCGAGACCTCTTGCATTTATATTTTAATAAAAGACTATTTTTTTTAAATGACAAAATGGTCCGTTATGATCTTTATCGGAGAGCTACATTATTACCGACTCGAGACCTCATGTTTTTACAAAACTTAAAATATGTTTAGCTTGTTGATTATTATTTACTTCGGTATTTTGATTTAACAAATTGAACAGGTATAATTACAAGCGCGAGACCCCTCGATTAGACTTTGATTTATCAAATTGAACAGTTATTAAAACTGGCTCGAGACATCTTGCATCTATATTTCAATAGAAGAAGACTAGTTTTTTTTAATGACAAAAAGATCCGTGATGACCTTTATCGGAGAGCTATTTGGATTTGGATTAATAAAAGATATTTATTTATTAAAAATATTTTTGATTTACGAGTCTAAATCGCTTTGTTTTTTCTCTCCACCATAGGGTATATTAAATTTGTCATTCCGTTTGCAACACCACGAAATATTGATCGAAGACCCTGTAAAGTATATATAATTTTGATTGTTGTTCTAAGACGATCTAGACATGTCAACAACACTAAATTTAAAAACACAATATCTCATGAACTATTAGAGGTATGGCGACGATATTTAGAACATATGATTTTGGCATGGACCGAAAGTCCAACCTGAATATCAGACAAATCTTCATAATTAATCTACACTTGGATTTTAGTTAAGTTTTCTTTCAGTTGAGAACCCATATATCCATATTTACTTGTGGTCGCTACTTTTAACCAAATTTTAAATCTCAGAACTGAAGTAGAGGGTGGTCCAACCATAATGCATGATGTTAATTGTGAGTCTCGCCTTAACGTCGAGTTTTTGCCCAACTTAATTTGACATTTCTTTGTTTCAGTGTTTGGCAAATTCAACCATGAATGAGTTTTTAGCAACCAGGTTCAACCTTGTAAATGCCGGCGACTTTACGAGTTAGAGATAATTCTCTAAACCATGGGGAAAATTCATTAGTTGTTCGGAGCCGGCGTGAGTTTCTTAATAGGATGTTGAGCGACTTAACAAGTTAATGCCTGCGTATAGATAAGCTCGTACGATTTTTATGAAATTTGGAAATTTATGCCCAAAAGACCATAGAATTTGAAAGAAAAAAAAACCTCAATTTTTCCCTGAGATATGACATGGGTATTTAAATACCAGTGCTAGGTGTTTGTTTGAAGTTCAAAGTGAATATGCATCCCGCTACTTGCTTCCTGGATTATCACAACGGTGTTGCACCAGATCAGAAGAAAATAAGGCTAAGTGATTTATTTCGTTTAAGTACCATGTTTTCTTAATAAAAATTAGCCATTTGCATTTGACCGGATCTGGGGACCAGGTATGTTGACTTATCGCTGGCTATTTTTTTCATAACATAGTAGACAACTTAATCTATTCGGTAAAATTAGTTAATTTGTACCATTTTCCTATGTTTGGCAGCACTTTTCCGGGACATTTTCCGAAGAAAAAAAATCTTCGATTTTTGTCTGCAAAAAACAAAAGATAAAAAAATAAAAAAAAAACGTCCTACTTAATGCTTTAATTTAACCCAATCTTTCCTTTTTTCTATAAAAAAAATTACCGCGTTATCGCTCACTTGTTCCACGCTAAAATTATTTATGTATCAATACTTTCTTGGGTATTTAAATGCCCATTAGGCAGGGATGGGTTAAGTATTTTAAGAGGATCTAGGTCAAGCGAATTTGTCTAAGCTCCTTAAATTTTACATGATGATGGCCTAAAGTCATAAGCTGCTTGGGATTTTAAAGAGGAAACAGTTTTCCATAAAGGGTCTAAAACTTCCTCTACTTTTTTGAGTTTCCGTTTAACAAATCATAGTTTTTTGTAGGCGAACCATGGTTAAAATGCTTAAGTCAGGATAGACAGAGAGAAATAGGCATTATTTGTATATTGCGGATATTTATTTAAATTGTATTATTGTACGAGCCACTGTGCAACGGATAGACGGACATGTAGACAGAAAAATACTTTTTCCTAAACCGCCAATAAAAAAGATAAACGTGACATTAATAATAAATGAAACTTAATAAAAGTAAAAAGAACGAAAAGAGATACACACAAATACTTAACAGAAAAATTATCTTAAGGCAATTTGTAAAGCTAACGAAGAAACTCAAACCCCCCAAATATTCAAGTTAATCAAAGCCATGCATTAAAAGTGACCAAAAAAAAAAACGAAACCACCGAGCAGCAACACTCAATTTGGCCAACAACGCTGTTGACCATAACTGAATAAACGTAACGGTCAAAGTCGGAGCATATTGGCTTTATGCTACTTATTTAAGTTTAGAAGATATATACTCGTATATATAAATATAATAATAATTGCAATTTGGTAAAGAGTTTAGAGGAGGAAATGCGAACAGACACACCACAAATAACTACGACGTGCGCTGTGTGTGATCGTCTCTTGTGGCGAACGGGGTTTCCATTTCAAAAGGAAGTCACACTTTTCGGCCAAATATGGCTGTTGACCAATGTGGTGGCCGCTATGACAAAAGAAGATTTATTGATTTTGGTATACCTGTGGCTGTGTGTGTGAACCTGAGCACAACTGAACTGAAAATGTTTGATTACCGCCAACAAAAACCAAAACACAGAACTTTATGGCTAAGTTTATAATGATATCTTGTCGCCGTCATCAGTATCTCCATTGTCGTTGTTTGTGCTCGTAGATATGTGCCAAAACATGCATGTAATTGCTGACATAGTTTTTTCCTTTCGGTTTAGGCCAAGAAAATCAAAACACGCACACCAGCATTGACTTCTTATCGTAGCCTAAATATGGCCACAAGTGTTGAAAATAGTTTTTTTTAGCAGGGTGATGAAAAATATGTATACTTTATATGTATGTACATGTGAAAATTAATAGCATCGAGTCGAGTGGATGTGTGTGTTTTGAAAATTTTATTACTGTGTGAAAATCATTGTGTGTAATAAATGTTTGTGCCTTAAGTCTTTTGTTTCTCTTTGTGAGTGCGTGCTTTTTTGCAACTTTATAGCGATTTTGTGGTCGCTATTAAGATGTTATCCAAAGCATTTTGTTTAATGTGCTGATGATTTGTACCGCATTTTTCCTTTTACCAATTTTAACCATTTAATTTACGATTAAGTTTGTAATAAATGTACGAGTATAGGAAATGCAAATATATTCCCTTTTAAACTTTAAATATATTAGATATTGTTTCTTTGGTGGTATAAGATGATTCATAATATGGCTTACATAACATTTGGAAAGTAATTGGGGATAATTAAAAATTGATTATGAAACATCGAATACTAAACGAAATATTTGTAGGTAGTTTTAATACAAGTATAGGATCATTAAAAAATGACATACCATCCAAAATATGTTTATTGTTAAGTGATTAAGTTTAAATTTTAGGTGAAGACATTACCAAAATCAAGAAAAGCTTATCAGCGACTTAATCGTAAAATTTGCATAAGGCACCATATAAATCTAACACGAGTATAAATAAAGGGTGGTCCAACTTAAACGCATTATTTAAATTGCAAATACAGGGTCTCCGTCGGTAAGGCATACTGCATTGTTTGTTTATAATTTTTGATTAAATGAAAGAGAATGGATCTTATATCGATAAATATTTTATATAATGTCGGCAATTATGTATGGAATGCAATATCAGATAAATGTCCGCCTCTGTTAGCCTCACAAACGCTAGCCCTTTTGAGCACATTTTTCATTACATTCTCACACACTTTTGACGCGGTATTTCATTAATTTCATCACGAATATTTTGTTTGAGTTGCTCAAGCGTTTCTGGTTTGTTTGCATTAACAATGCTTTTCAGATAGCCCCACAAAAAGAAGTCCGGTGCAGTCAAACCAGGCGACCGTGGAGGCCAATAAACATCACCATTTCTTCAAATAACTTGTTGTGAAAAGAGGTCTCGCAGTAATTCCATTGTAATCCTGGCTGAATGCGATCTGGCACCATCATGTTGGAACCACATATTGTCCAGATCCATATCCTTAATTTCTGGCCACAAGAAGTCCGTTATCACTTGCGATAGCGAATACCATTCACGGTAGCTGCTTGGCCGACCTCACTTTCGAATAAGTACGGCCCGATGATGCCGCCAGCCTATAAACTGCACCAAACAGTCACTCTTTGTGGATGCATCGGCTTTTCAGCAATCACTCGAGGATTCTCATTTCCCTAAATGTGGCAATTCTGCTTGTTTACAAATCCACTGAGGTGAAAGTGACTATATTGACCAAAAATAGCACAAAGTGCTATTTTTTGATTGAACGTCCATTTTCGTAAAAGACTTTAAGCATCTTAACGTTCTACTCAATTGTGTTCCACTCCATGGTTAAATTTGTCAAACACTGAAACAAAGAAATGTCAAATTAAGTTAGGCAAAAACCTTGACGTTAAGGTGTGACTCACAATTAACATAGTGCATTATGATTGGACCACCCATTATATTCGTACTGGATCCGGCTTGCGTTTTTGGTTGCATAACCTATGCATAACTATGGCCACACCTCTTCGCTCAGTCCGAAAATTTGAATATATTCTGTTATAACAACATAATCGAGTTTTCAGCGTTTAAACTTTTTTCACGCCTCCTTTGCTCACAATTTGAATATCAAACATCCAGCTTCAAATTGATTCAAGTTTTCTACGCTAACATTTCTTAAAATCTATATAAACCCCAATTTTTGTTTTTCTAGCTGGAAAGCCTATTTAGCCACGCCTCCCCGCCTACATTCCAAATATTCGTTAAACATGCAGTTTCATACATTTTGCTATATCTGTTTACTACATTTTGGTTAAGCCAGTTAAGCGTGATTGGGGAAAAAAGTAAAAATAAGGATTTTAGAATATTAAGTTTTTTGTTGTAAAATCTTCTCACAAATCATATACCTTGAACTACAGGGTGGAAAGCGGTAATTTGCTTTTTTTGCACTGCAGACTGTGGCGGCACTGTTGGTCGAAGAGAGTGGAGAGTGTGCGTGGCTTATAGTGGCTGACGGGAGATTTGTATTCGTCTGCCTTTCAGTTGCTATCATACATTGAACACGTGAGGAGAGGTCATTTTGTGTTGAAGCGTATCTTTTAAATGCGCACTCGATCATTGCAGTGCAGCGTTCTTTTCGGTAAAGATTCGCTGTTCCACCAAATATGTTGTACTGGAGTGAAAAAAACCCCAGAGCACTTTACCAGAGACCTCTGCGTTCGGACCGCGTCACTGTGTGGTGTGCCATATCACGAGTAGGCATCATTGGCCCTTACTTTTTCCAGGTAACCGCCTTGCCGTAACTGTGAACGGTACTCCCAATAGATTTGTTTCTTGAGGCATTGCAATAAGAGGATACAGGTTTCCAACAGGATGGTGCTACTGCACACACAGCGAGAATTACCATGAATTGTTTGAGGCAAATTTTTCCTGAACGGCTTGTCTTTTTGAGAGGTGATGTGAACTGACCGGCACGCCCACCAGACTTAACCACATGCGATTTTTTAATTTGGGGTTACCTGAAGTCGATGGTGTATATAAACCGTCCCAACGCCTTGGAAAACCTAACCTCTAATATTGAGACTGAAATTGGCAGAAAAAACTTCAGAAAACGTATTCAGCAGTGTGTGGATAGCAAAGGTCGACATTTGCCAGATGCACTATTTAAAACCATGTAATTTAATAATTCCTTTACTGTTCAATAAAATATAAAATACATTTTCTAAGGTTCATAATTTTTTTATTTCATTCTTAAATAAGCAAATTACCGCGCTCCACCCTGAAACAGAAACATTTTGTCACGGATCCTAATATCATAGTAATTTTTATATTCGACTTATGTTAAGAAATTGATTTACCTTAATATACACTAACTTTTAAGATTTATTTGAATTAAAACCCACACATACGAGCTCGCTTAAGCCCTTAAGGCCGTCTTAAAAAAACAATGGGTTATCCAAAACAATATAATTTTCTTTACGAATCTGAATAAAAAAGTAGGGCCCTCAAAATTATGTTCTGCTAAACATGGACACACCACGAACGGCCAAATACTCCAATCCTATCAATGTCGTACATCGTACAAAGCCTGATGGACCGTTTTAAAACTTTGACCTGACCAAAATTGTTTTAAGCGAGATAAAATGTGATTTTTGAGCAATATGCTTAAATAATTTTGTTTTTGACAAAATAAATGATATTAAATGTGAATTTTTAGAGCAATATGCTTAGATTGGATATGTCAACAAAAAACTTTTTTAAAACAAAATATGCACAAAATCTAAACTTCTTAAACAAAATATGCAAAAATAAGCATTTTCCAATTAATATGCAAAAAAATGCACTACAAATCACTGACTTAAAATCAGTAAAATCGTTGATTTGCGAAGATATTCAGTTAATGTTACTTTTAGACTAACGACGACAAATATGCATTTGCATTAAATTCCGATCCCTTATTATTATTATATTATTTTAATAATTAACTGGAAATTTTTCATACTAATTTTTCCTCAAAATGTTTCTATGTCATACTAATTTTTCTTAAAAATGCTTCTTCAAGTTTTTCATTTTTACGAGTAGCACAGCACAGCCAACTAATGTTTAAAGTCTACAGAATCTATAAACAATTTTATTTGTTCGAAATTAAATAAAACATTTAAAGTTGTTTGCAAAATACAGACATAATAGGATTATTTTAACACAATAAAATGTATTAACGTTAGGTGAAAAAGCTTTTGGTTTTCCAGGTTGTTATTGTAAAAATACCTGTTTATGTTTTAATTCGTTTGCGTGTTGCAGATGTTTTTGATGAACAACTCATACTTCACCTGTTTTATTCATCAACTAAAGCCAACATTTGTTTTGTTACGAATAAAAGTTTGTGTCTTAAATCTTTTGTTTTCTTTCAGTTTAAAAGCGACAACAGGTTTGTGTCTTATGTTTGTTGATTGTTGGGGATTTGTAGGATTACCAAATACGTTTTATTGATCTATAGCCTAAGTTTACATAAGGTTGCGTCTAAAACGCACCGTGGTAAACACTTTCATTTTCTTTTTTATTTAATTACATTTTGTTTTCAAAACAATGGTGAGCATAATCATCACAGACTAATCTTGATTCTTCTAAAAGACCATGGTGTAAATTATGAATCATAATTTGATTAAAACAAAAACAAACACTTTCATTTTGCGTGCAGTTAACATTTAAATGTCATAAAATGACAGACGTACTGTTGATGTTTCTTTTTTTTCTTTTTTTCTTTTGACAATCACATGGAATTACAAAAACGAATTAGCAAGCAGCTACAACTAGAAAAGCCAATCTTAACAAAATGACAAACGAAGAAAAACCGCCAGAGACAACTTTAAATGTGGACTTTTTCCACTCGAATCTGGTAATGTTGAAATTACCATAATTAAGGCATTCATTACTAATGATACTGCAGACAAACGTATGATTTTATTCTTTTAAAGTCCAACCAAACAATGTCAGGGTAAAATTGTAAATTTTCTTACAAAATTAAAGCAATTGCCAACTACAATAGTTAAGAAACAAAACAACAGCAGTCATAATTGGAGACATTGTCTGAAAGCAAATACAAATTAATTTGATTACTTTCGTTTTCAAAACGTTGCTAGTTAAAATTTCTATTTTTTTCTTCGTTCGTCGTCGGAATTTCTTTGCGGAATTGCTTAGAAAACCGGTGACGCACATTAGAGTAAAGCAACAGCTGTAAATTTGGCGCTTTTAAGTCTTTTTCTCATTAAAGTTAAAACTTAACCTTTTTTTACGTTGGGCTGTTTTTTTTGGGAGGGGGGGGGGTTCGTTAGTTCATGAATAATATTATTTGAATATGCAACGTAATTGTTCTCAAGTAACCATGAAGGGTATTTTTGATTGAGAGGTGACTGTAACGGAGGCAAGGTTTGCAAAATCTTTCAACCACAACGCATTTTTTCTTTCTGGCTATCACATTCATGGTCTAATAATTTGAATCGCAAGTAACACACGATGATGGACTATGTGCTTTTTCTGTGTCAATCCCATAATAAAAAAAAATGTAAGTAGTAGGGAATACTTACAAAAGCATATCTGGGCCAATGAAAAAAATCTATCCTAAAAATAGTTCTAGGTTGTTACAGTTTTTGAATTTTGGTTGTACACAATTCTGCAGATTTATTTCAAGGGAGACTATACTGTACATACAAAACAGAGTTGGATTTATTCCTAAAAGCAGCTAAAAGTTTTACTGCATTTACAGAAGTGGGCGGACGTGGTGGTAAGTGTATACGACTCTCAGACAAGTATGCCATAATCAATTCCCGGTAGAAAAATCTATGGCTGGTTTTACACCACGAAAAAGCCATCCACATTACGAGTAGGAGATTTATTTGCTCAGGATAGTTATTTATTTATCGTTTTATTACAATTAAAATTATCAGAAAAAAACTTATTTAAAAAAGCTCTAGCAACTAAGGACATCGGACTACCCAGGATAGTTAAAACAAAAGTTTCTTTTTAAATGCAAAATATGTATAATCGCAAATTAAGTAATAAGAGTTTCTGTTAATGTAATACAGGTAATACAGTCAGCGAAGATATTGGAAATACAAAATACTACTTGGTGAGAGACGACTTTACAGTACCATTCTTGTGCTTACTGTATTGACCTTCCCTGCTCCATAAGTTTTCAACACACATATACTGCCGTTCTTAGAAAGAAAGTCACAAGCGCCGAAATTCCACAATTAAGTATAAGCTGATTCGGAATTGTGAATGAGTTTCTGATTTTTGAGTTAAACATAAGACTAATTTTCAACTGTAAACGACTGAAAAACGTTATGAAAAAAATGGTCACATCTACCACTTCCAGCGTGTTTCTTAGTCAAAAAGGCTAAATATGTCAAAACTACTAAAATGGAGATGTGACTTTCTTTCTTTCTTAGGACGGTGTATGGAAAAATTGTGATTTTGTTTTTGAAGTCCGATAAGAATTGTAAAATATAATACAATAATTCTATTTTAATTCAAAAATGCCATTTAAAAATGATTTTAGCGATATAGACGATTATGTATGCCATAAAAATCATGAATTCGTCTATAACTTGCGCAAATCGATGGCTGCTCTTCAAAGATAAATTGACAGCGTTATTCACGCGTGAATCTGAGTATACTGAACATAAATGTGAAAAAGTTCTAGCAGCATGATAGTTCGATTGGCAACTAACCCGTTTGTTCCTTAAGTTAATAAAAAAGTAAGCACGTTTCAGTCGGTTGAAGCGACTTACATAGACCCTGATCCATATATGGATTTTTAATTTTCGGCCGTAACGTCCCCCATTGCGTAAAGCGTATTGGTGTTATGGAAATCTCTTAAAAGGTGGTTTTTGAGGTATGTACTAGAATTGGGCTTGGATCACACCTTTTCCTTATACGCATACAAAGATGATATAAACATATTACAGAATACAAAATTTAAGCGAAATTCTTGCATTGGAAATAAAGTTATGCGGGTTTTAACCTACGTTTGGATAGCGTCGCTTGTGCAGGAGGTACAAGAAGGGGCGTGGCTAAGTCTCCAATTTTTCGTCAGCTAGTCTAATTTAAAATCGATTTAATTGCCTTTCAGCAAAATCGTACGAATAGTATTACAATTATTATGCAAATACCAAAAGTAGGCGGACTGGATGTAATGGATGTACCATAATAAGCGTCGCTTGTGTGAAAGGTACACGATATAGCGTGTCTTAGGCTCCAATTTTTCGTCAGCTAGTTTATTTCATAATCGAATTTTAAATAACAAATTTACAGCAGAATCGTACGAATAGTATTACAATTAACCAAAAGCAGGCGGAATGGTGAATTTGCACTGGAGATTCAGAATGGGCGTCGCTTGTGTGGGAGGTACAAGAAAAGGCGTGGCTTAGGCTTCAATTTTTCATCAGCTACTCTATCTTATAATCGATTTTCTTATAACTACGAACCAGAAGGACGGGGCTAGGAATCAAATTATTAGTCGCAAAATTAACCTTATAACTCTGTTCTTAAGTTTTGATTTTCAGTTAGATCGTAAGAATGGCATTAAAAATTTTACAAGAATGCCAAAAGTGGGTAGAATGGTACATTCGCATAGGAGGTACATTTATGGAGCTTGTCAAACACTTTATCCATATGCCAGAACAAAACTAATATTAAAATACGCAACTAAAAATGTCGAAAAATCTATAATATGGTGTTGACCGATTGAAGAGTAAAAGTATGTGAGATTTTTGATGTCATAAGCATTTCAAACGGCAGTGTGGCTTCAATTTTAGATGATCAGTTGGGTTTAGCAAAACTGCCTCGATTGACCATCTCGATTTGACAACTTAAATGGATTGTTTATAGTTTTAAAGCGCAATTTTTTTGTCGTTTTGTAAATGTGGATACAACATGAATCCATTACAACAATGCGGAGACCAAGCAACAGTCTAAAAAATGCGTTTCTCCGCATGAACGGCTCAGAAGAATGCCAAGGTGACTTTGTCGCCCACTAAGGTGATGGCAACAGTTTTCTTGGGATGCACGCGGGATAATCCACATCGATTACCTTCAAAAGGGAAAAACAATAAACGGCGAATATTAGCCAACTTATTTGACCGATTTGACGAAGATTTAAAAAAACGAGCCCATTTGGCCAAGAATAAAGTAATTTTTCATTGGGTTACGAATTGGTACCTTATCCGCCATATTCCCAGGATTTAGACCTCAGCGACTATTTCCTATTTCCAAACCTAAAGAAATGGCTCGGAGGAAAGAGATTCAACCTCAACACGGAAATTATTGATCAAGCAAATTCCTTTTTTATGGACCTCGAAAAATCCTATTTTTTGGAAGGTATACAAAATTTGGAGAAACTTTGGACTAAGTGTATTGAGCTAAAAGGAGATTATGTTGAAAAATATTTTTTTTTTGCACCGAACTACAAAATTTTAGTTGGATGAGAAGACTTTCAGTTCCAATCACCAAATGTTAATAATCATGAAATTCGGTTGGACGTACCGTAAAATTATTGCTGTGCCAATAATTTGGTTCATACAACATTTATTTCAGTCGCATTTACCGAATGAAGTTTAAATTATAGATCGCCCAAACCGTCAATTGTGGCAACTAATAGATTTGTATAAAACTATGTGATGCAACAAACAGTTGGTAATGACAATAAATTATTTCGCTATAATAACCAAATACAAGTGCGTCTTAGAAATTAATTGTAAAATATAACAAACAAGTAATAAAAAAAGTTATTACAATAGATTTGAGAGAAGTTTCCCCTTATTCCTTAATGGAATGTTGTGGGAATTAAGTTACTATTACGACGGAATATCAGGGTTTATTTGAAAAGCACATTGTCGAAGAGAATATTAAAATATAAGTATATCTTCCTTCAATAGCCAAGGGTTCCCGAAAAATACATTAATATTTTCCGAAATAAGACAATACAACATCTCGCTTCGACCATTTTTTAAGAGGACTTTTAATTTTTATTTTAGGCTTCAAATTCTAATAGCATTATTTATTTTAAAACTGAAATTCAAATATCCCTCCATTATTCATAGGTTTTTCCCTTGTCACTTCCACGGATTTAGTATTGAGTTTTATTTACTGAACAGCTAAGAGCTAACATTTGATTGCACTAATTTAAATTTAATAAAACATGCAACTCAATCATTTCGTTGGCAAAAAACTTCTGTTATGGCAAAGAATCTGTTCTCTGTGTGTGGACTTGACCGCCCTTACATTAGGCAAATTAACTTTTTTGGTGCGTGTGTACAAATTATGCCGAACATAGCTCTTTGAAAGAAGTTTGCGATTAATCAAGGACATTTTAAGGAAAACTATACCCTCATCATACGGACAAAAGTAATTGAATTGTTCAATTTCCTTAAGTTTAGGTAACTCGTTTTATATGGAGAAAAGTTTTTTTTTGGTTTGCCAATAGTGAAATTAATTTTAAATGTTCATTTCCGCTAATTAATTAGCCATTTCAATAATTTTTGCCTTAGCTTAAGAGATAAAAAAGTTTGTGTCTTAAGTCTTTCGTTTGGAATTGCTGTATGTTTCCACATTCTCAAAATAAATTCCACAAAGAAATGGGATGCATAATTTATGCGTTCACTTTCATTTTTGTTTCGCCCAAAATAAAACAACAGTAACAGACGCAGCATCTTTTTCTCAAAATATTAAAACAAAATGCAAATTTTATTTAAAAAACTTTCAAATTAATTTTTTGGGGAATTTTAAAATATTTAAAATATTGAAGCATCATTTTATTTTTGGTGGTGTATATTTACATGTGGCTATGGCATAAAAAAATTTGAGCTGTCATTTAAGACAATAAAAGTGTTCGAAAGAGTGAATGAAAATAAAAAAAAATCCTAAGTCTAAAATTCAAGAAGACGAAAACAAATTTCACCGCACAGCTGTGTTGTTGATTGTGACTTATGTTGTTGTAGCTGTAGCGGCTCGTGGTACATTGTTGTAGCTCTAGCTCTGGCAGTGTTTGGTAAGTTAAAAAGATAATTGTTTATCTGCTCATATAACATTTGACGTGAATATCTCGTTATTTGCTATTGTAGCCGTTGCCATCAGTACGGCGGTCCGTCCGTCCGTCCTCCGTCCGCCTAGCTGTTTGTCTCTTCGAGTATCTTAGAGGAAGGTAAATTCATGTAGGTTTGTCAGTTTTTTCATTTCTTTCGTTTATTAATTTTAAAAATTTCTCATATTTTTTTTTTAAGTGAATCGTAAGAATTTCAAACACGCACTGTTACTTTCATTGCTACTTTTGCACTTCTGGTATTTTACACAGACACTCGCTGATACTTGAATATTCAGCGAAAAGGAAGGAAAGAAAAGAAGTCAGACAACAACAGAAAATATGTGTGGCATGATGTCTTTTATATGGTAATGTCGGAATTCAGTTATTAAACATTTTATGCAAATTCATTTCTCTTTAATGAAGAAATTATAGCTTGTTAAAGAATTATAATAAATAATTGTCTGTGTGCGTGCGTTTTTTTCTTTGATTGTGTGCCCGTCCATAAAAGGAGTTTGGTGAAAAGGTATTTTTGTAATTCTGTTAATATTAAAAGGTGTGGTTAGAAAGAGACTTAAGTCGCTTTATTTGATATCCATATAAAGAGATATTTCGGCGGTAAGAGTTTGAGAGCGAATTTCTGATTTAGAAATTACAAAAAAAATTTAAAGAAACTGGTCGCCATCATTTTTAGCTCTCAAATTAGACTTTCAGCATTCTATACTTAAGTCCAACAACATCCACTTTAGTCAGCTGTGCACGATATAATTCTTTTACTTACTGACTAGGCCCTACTGTTTAACGCCGGCTCCAACGGCTAGTGATTTTTATAATGAAGTTTTTATATGGCTTCGAGATAAATCTAATTTTAACGACATACCTAGGGAAGTTAAAATTTCATGTGAAGATACATTTCAAATGATACGGATACTGATTCGCATTAAACATAACCGTGCGGTACTGTTAAGTATCGAATTTTCCGACCTCTTTATCGATACAGAATATATAATATTTATCAGAATATGAATTATGAATTTCTCTCTTAAAATAAAAAATGAAAAAATTTTCCCATAAAGGAAATAAAAAACTAATAACAACATTTTGTTTCACATTTCTACTACATCAATTCAATAATTAACTTTAAAATTGGATTTGCTTTGAAGTCAACGCATGAAATCCTTGTTAATAGGCGTGGTCATTGGACCCTGTGGTCCAAAACCCCTAAATTTCAGGGCATATGGGTATTAAAAAAACTATAAAATTTCGCCAGGAGTTCAAATATAGTATTAATTCCACATTTCAGCCTAGACTGGATCATGGATCTAGGGTCCCCAGATTGCCAAAAAAACTGGCATTTCATGATGGAATAATAATTATTTTGTGTAATTTCTTTACTAATCTAAATATGCTTTAAAGATTTTTCATACATAAACGCAATTCATCGTGGAAAGTATTGAAATATGCTATTATAAAACTATCTATGCACAACTTTAAGATTCGTTTTCAAACTTTAATTAATCGCATGAGACTTGTCCAAAAAGTGACACACAATAGTTCGAGGTACGAATCTTTATTTTTATGAGTCATCATTTTTTTATTTTTAAATTTTTAGTTATTTTAAAACATAACACCGTATGATAAATTTAGTTCAACAAATATAACATTCAATATCCATAATAGTGAAATTTCACACCAATTCGTTATTTTTCCATTTAATTAAAAAACAATTAATTATAAAGAGACAGTCTGTCGACAGATAAAAAATACCTTCCCATCAAACATATATTTTCAATGAAATTAGTTTTCTAGTTTTTTTTTAGATATAAATAAATTTCATTGTATTGTTGTGCAAATTATTCAATTTGTATGGGAAACTGTGCGACTTTTATTTATTTTTATGTATCACGTTTTAAAATCACAAAAACATTTTCGTTTTGAAAAGCAGTTTAATGTGCTCAGCCTCACACCTATTGTGTTGCTCAGATTTGTAACAAAATGTTTCGTTACAATGTTAAAAAAAATCTTTTACACATTGAACAGGGATTAACCAACCGGCTTAAGACCTCTTGCTTCTATATTTAAATAGAAGACAAGTTTTTAACAAAATGGCAAAGTGACATTGATTTTCGTGGCTGCACACTGCTTTTATCATGATTTCGGGTCCGTGACAACCCTCTTCAGAAAGCTTTGCTGCAATTGTTGAAAGTAAAACCGAGCTAAACAAAAAATCTTTTTATCATAAAAGAATTTCAAACACAAATCAAACTTTTTCGCAAATCTGATGAAGTAGAAACTAAGTCTGACAGTTTTAAATACCAACGAAAAAAACATAACAAAACAAATTGATTGAATTTGTGAAGATACCAGGTAACAATAAAAATTAGGGCAACTCATCAAAGAAATTATGGGTTTTTTGCGTATTTTTTTATTGTACAGAAGCTAAATAAGTTTGCCGGAATATTTGTACAGAAGAATTTTTGTTTTGTACAGAAACCTCTAGTTTTGAATTATAAAATACAGTATTTAAACATAACAAATCACATCTAAAATGAAAAATATAGAATAGAGAATACAGTTTTTTGTAACAAATCGTGTACATTAAAAAAATAGTTAATTCCGACAAAAAAATATATAAAATATTCGTTAGTCTCAGATTCAATCTCTCTAAAAGCAATATCAGGTCGTTTTAATTTTCTACAACATTTATTCCAGTGATTTGGTAGGCTGACTCGTAATCGACCTTAAGTTTACTTTTTGCTAGGATAACTCTAGTTATTTTTGAGACAGTTTTTGATAAAAACAGGTCTATAATCATGATTTTAAGTCGTCAAAAACATGAGGATTGTTTGCATGAAATCGATCCTTAGACTAAACCTACAAAAAAAGACCAACGCTGAAAAAATGCAAAACTTCTGGTAAACAGGGGCCAGAATTTCGCATTTTAGCCAAAAAAAAATCCCTCTAATAAGTCCCATTTTTAGGTTCTGCGCCAAAGTTACAAGTGGTTTCTTGCTCGACTACACATCACCACATCCACAAAAAATGGTGGGTTTGGTGCGGTTTATGGCATGGTGTCGTAATCGGTCCTAATTTCTTTCGAAATGATTATGGAACATAATCATCGCCAATTTTCCTCGGTATAGAACAATGCTAATCGACTTTCTGTGGCTAGAATTAAACAACATCTACACCCCACGCAACACGCCATAAAGGCAAAGCAATGCTTGAAGTGCAGAAAAAAAAATTCACAGGGTCTACATCAAGTCCTTAGTCTACGGCATTGAATGGGCTCAATGTCATGATTTAAAATGCTTTTTCTGCAAACAATGAAGCATATATTGGACCTAGTCATGTAATATTGATATCTATGACAAGGCAGCCACTTGGATTATGTAATATTCCATACACATCGCATAAAGGTACTTTAAATCTTTTATGTTAATTGATATCTTTTATGTTAATTTCTGGTCACTCTGTTCGAGTATCGATTATTGCTCAAGAAAGCAGGATGTTTACTCAAAAACTTGCTAAGTAGAGGAAAAAAATTTTTGCTTAGGTAATTAAAGTACACTTAAACAAAGAATCATGTTTTTTTTAGAAAAAGAAGGAAATACCGACAAAATCTACTGTTTTCAGAGGATGATTTCGCCCATCTACGCTTCCAAAAGGCTTACGAGTTTTAGTTCTCTTCGTTCAAACTTTTAGTATCCTAGACTAGACAGCTTGGCCGCTATCATGGTTTCAACAGATGCACGAACGGACGGAGGTGGCTATATCGTCTGAGAATTTAACGACGATTAATAATTAATAAATACTTTAAAATGTCTTCGATGAATATTTCTAGGTGTTGCAATTGGATTCATATGACTTTGTCCCTACACCACTTTAGAGAATTGTCTCGGCTGTAAAAAATATGAGCAAGATCGAATTTAATATAAAAGAAATAAACTTTGTATAAAGTCTACATGGATCATTTCGATGGTTTTTAATAGGATTAACTTTAGGTCCATCATAATCAAATGAGCCTTAATTTTGAAGATTCGTTTGTATGGGCGTTACCAATACGAAGAACGATAAAGTCCAATTTCATGGTAGTTGATTATTTGTCTACTTTAAAAACTCTTCTTACGTGACTTCTAAAAGGATTGAAGTATTTAATCGGCAGGGACCTTTATTGGGTCCTCTAAGGAAACTTCGACAGATATGGTTCAATCAGCAACAATGAAGAAATTTAGTTTCCCGAAATTTTCCGTTCTGGGCTCCTCACTTGCTGTGTCATTGGCTACGTCACTTGATTCAAAAATAATTGTTAACGAACTTGAATCGTTTATACTATGTGTCTCGACTTAATTATTTCTGACAATCGGTTTTCTAGTATGTAGCAACAATGTTAATCGATTTTCAATGTCAAATTTATTCGAATCTTAATTTTTTTACTCATTGATTTAACGAAAAGCAGAATAATATAAGTTATCTAAACTGGATACCTCCTTCTGCGGGTTTGTTCATAACTGCTATGCGAAGGTTTAGAAAAAAAGAAAATTTGGACTGTGGGCGGAGGAGGCGTGCCAAAACTGTTTTTTGAGCTAGAAGGCTGACAATCGGTACAAAATTTTTGGGTTCGTTGCGGATGGTCTGTAGATGGTTTATGAAATCGGCCCAGTGGACGTGGTACCTCCCATACAAACCACAAATTAAAAATCCATTACTTATGTTTCTGCCTCTCATTCTTCTTCTAAATACCACGAGTTTCCAACGTAACTAGACTTTCAGTGAATATAAAATTTGAATGCAAAACAACGTTTGTCGGGTCATCTAGTATGTTATAAGAGTATGTGGAAAATATACATTGGCACATACAATATAAAAATATAAAATGCGTGAGAATAGAAATACTGCTGAGAGAATCGAATCGGTCGTATTTCTACTTTTAGGCGCTCAAATGTTATTCTGTATGTACGTGGCAATGTATATTTGTATGTATTTTGTATTTTGGAAAAAAAATATTTCCTTTTAATAACCTCCCAGTAAACCAAATTTGCCGACAATGTCTGATATCAGACAATTCTGAACAATATCTGAACTCTATCGAGAATTCTTACCGAAATCGTTACAAATTCTATTCGATTTGTCTGAAGATTTTTTATTTATTATTTTCCGAAATATCTGAACGGAACTCGGCCCGAATTCTGTTAGACTTGTCTGTGGGATTTTTATTATTTTTTTGTTCAGACTTCTCTTATCGAACTCGCAACGAATTCTGAACTATTTAGCTGAGGTAGTCTATTCGTTTAAAATTTTTGTAATTTGCTTCATATTTTACAGTTGTTGTTTCTGTGTTCAGACATGTCAGAACTAATTCTGGACGAATTCTTAACTGTTTGTCTGAGATATTTTTATATTTCAAATTCAAATTCTGAACGTTTGGTTAGCTTAGCTGTGCGAGGGATTTTTATTGTGTTCGGAGGAAAATTCTACTGCTGGCAGTGCTCGTTAAATGCAAAACTGGTTGCCCTTAAGTGTATAGCCACTAAACATAGTTACAGCACAATTATTGCTTGCGAAACTGCAGACACCCCTGCTTGTAACTAAAAGATTTTCCAAACGCTTTTTAAAAATGTTTTACAACATTTTTTTTGTAGAACAATTTTTTTTTCTTTTTAAATGTTTACATTTGAATTTACCATGACATAAGCTCAGAATTCGTTCAGAATTCGAAATGTCGATAAAACATCAGAATTTAATAAAACTTAATGCCAGAATTCTGACCGAAGTCGTTCAGAATTAGTTCAGAATTGGATACGAGAAATCGAAATTTCCTTTCGAATTTCCCAAGACTACAGTTCAGAAATCGGTTCGAAATGTCGGCAAAAACATCAGAATTTCCTCAGAGAAGTAGTTCAGAATTCGTGTCAACCTTCTCATATGTTTTTCGTTACGAACTCGCTAAGAATTCTGATCCGAAATCGGAACGTCTTGCCGATTGTCGTACAGAATTCTGAAGGTTTGGTTTGCTGGGCTACTAAAAAAACCTGAAAAATAACAGTTAAGAAAACGTCAAAAAATTTATAATTCGGGCTCCTCGAAAATGTTTTTTTTTGATATGTCGTAGTGGGGGAATTTTTTTCCTCATGTCAGATGTCAACTATATAAAACCAAAATAATAATCTGCTATAAACGAACCGAAACGCTCCAAGACCTCAATAAAATGAGCCGAATTGGAAAAAGATGTCTTCTTAACCGGTTTGGCCACTAATCGGGAGAGGCTTTATTTAACCACTTTCGATAAAAGTCGTCCTTGACGCAAATCTTAGTTAATTGTAGGCTTTGTATGTTACAATGAAATAAACAGAAAGTGATTTTCCATCTCCCTTTGCTTAAGGTTTTGCACCATAAGCTCTAACAGGGTGTATGGCGCAACATGAGGAAAAGTCCCCGGAAATTCCCAAGCTAATCTTATTCAGGAAAGGGCGTAGATTTTCATAAATAACAATGATGAAGCCAATAATTTATAAATACTGCAGCAAATAAATATGTAAATAAATAACAATAATAACGGCAAATTTAATTAAACTAACATGCCACCAAACTCCAGCAAATAGCAAGTGTGATTTAATATTACCACAACTAGAGCTATTATAACAATAAATACCAGGTAAGCATGGCCAATATGAGCATGCACAAGTGCAAACATGTAGATTCATATGCATTCAGCAGGCCACTCATAAATCTGGTGAAATGATCTAAACCAAGAGTAAGTTGAAATTGATTTGTTAAGAGGAAGACACGCCAAACTCTAAAAAATATAAAAAATGCAATCCATATGAGCAGCAATGAAGAAATCGGAATCAGATCGGAAGACAAGTTAAAAGAAAAGCGGTATTTAATGAAAAGAAAATACAAAAAAAAAATAAATGTAATAATAGGCAAGTAATGTACACTTTATAACAGTTTCGAATAATGGTGGCGGTGGACTCATTTCCCAATAGAAGTAAAAAAATTGTTCATGTTAAAGAAAAAAAAGCATTTAAAGTAAAAACCTTAGTAGGTCATTAAGGAATATTTGAGTTAAACGTTTAATAGAACGTCCGCAATACTTTGAGGTGTTTTGCTTGTGTTTTCATTTCTTTGGAACTAGACACTTGAAGGTCATGCAGCAGGTTGTAAGAACGGTTCTGGGTGCAAGAAGAAAACAAAAGAGTTAAGCAACAAACTTGATTGTCGTTTAACTGGTGGTGTTATACCACCAACAGACGGATGAGACCTGTGGGTTGACATAAAAGGAAATTTACCTTGTTCTTTTTTGTTTTCTTAAGACAGAATACACTTGTAATCCGAGTGATTTTTTTAGGTTTAGTATTTTTCTTTATAGCGTATTTCAAAAAACCATTATAACACTTTTTAAGCAACAACCGATCTAGATGCTACATATACTATACGTTTTGATGAACGTTTAATAGTATTTAACTACCGTTGTGTTGTTGTTCGTTTTCTTTCGATTCGTTTCTTCTGAACGTTTTTTTTTTGAAATTCAATTAGTTTTCTTAGTGAGACTCTCTTCTTGTTCTTTTCGTTTTTTTCTTTCTTTCTTTTAACACTTGTATTTTATCGTAACTTTTTCTTCGATAAAAATTTCCTTTCTTTCTTAACGATTTTCTTTCGAGTGCAAGTTATTTTTTTCTTTTAAAGTATAAATATGAACATAGATTTTAATCCCGTCAAAGACGACCGTATCGTCGTATGGTCGCGTACTGAATGAAACTTGTAAGTTTCGAATGAAAGAAATGTGTTTTTTCTTTCTTGCTGGCATTAAAAAGAAAGCACACCATTTTTTACTTTGTATTACGTTTTGGTTTTATTTGTTTTGTGTGTGTGCTTTGTGCTGTTGTCGCTGAGCTGTTTTAGCAGCATTGCTTTTGTTTGTCTTTTCTTGCTGCCTTCCACCAGGCCATACCGCATTTTTGCAGCTGACGCAGACGCGTATTGTGCTGCTGCTTTTGCTTTTGACTTTACCGCACAAAGCTTGGTTGATGTACCACCACCATCACCACCAGTATTAGCCAGCTACTGGTTGGTGTGGCGCTCTACTCAAAACCTCATAATGATGTTCGTTTTGTGGCTCCATCATGCTTACACACAATGGAGTCCATGTGTTTGTTCAATATCAAAGCGAATTTATAGCGCTAAAGTTATCGTTTAATTTAATTTCCAGATAAAGTTTGAAAAATTAAGTGATTTTTCTTCGTTAGCTTTTCGTTTTATGAGATAAAAATATCTTGCCGGAAATATATGATGCCTCTCATAGTTACAGTTAAGACTGCAATATTACTAAGTCTTTACAATGCCATAACTAACTTTTATTATTCTGAATGCCTCATTAATTAAACGATTTTCAAATAAATAATTGTTTACTTTCTTCCCACAACAGAAATGCAGATAATAAGTGCTATTAAAATAATTCTACCCTGACAGAAAGTTTAAACACAAAATATCAAAATTTGGAACAACTATGCTTAACTTTGAAACACATAAACAATAAACGAAAGTGTTCGAGATTAAGTTTCAAAGCAATTTTTAAAAGAAAAGAAACAAGCATGGATATGAGGGTGCTAATGAATCACAAGTGAGCAAATCAAAAGACTTAAGGCACAAAACCTACTTTAACATAAACAAAAATGCAGTCACACTTTTGCTTTATCGGTTCCACCATAACTGCCGCAGATTGCCAAAACGTAAAAAACATAGACACTGAAATGCTGGTGAGTCAAAGCCCGGACTACCTGAGATGATTCATCTTCACTGTATTTAAAACATCTTCGTTATGTTGTAATTTTTGTAAACCACTGAAGAGTTTGACTTCGTGGAGGATTTCGAAATTTCCAGTTCATTCAAGTTTTTAACATTTTTGTGTGAAAGTCTTTCGGTTTGTCTGGCGAGTCTTCAAGAGAAGCCAGAAATAATTATTATAATAATAAAATTGGAGAGCCAATCTAAAAGGGTGAACCTAACAGGGGTATCTTTTAATAAGAGAAATGGGTTTTAACTTTATTTTGTTTAGTAATCGGAGTTGACCATTAAAAAAACCCGCTTTAAGGGATTGTCAAATTTTTTCTTTTCGCTGTGATGACACACTGATTGAGCCCGATCTATCGTTTTGTTTGTTTGCAGTAATCGTAGTTATCACTTCAGTTTATCTTATAAGAGTTTATGGATTTTGGCAATTAGTCAGAATATATAATAAATAAATTAATTAGTTTTCTCGATTCTTAATAATTGTAGAAATGGCTGCTATAATTTGTGTTTGTTTTTTTTTATAAATTGAAAAATTAAATATAAAGGGTGGTTAAATTTTAAGGGTCGATTTTGAATAAAAGACAAACTATTTAGGATTTATTGTCGTTTCTTTTTCTTATGATAATATTGGTATGGTTTAATTATGTATGGAACAAAATATCGGCCAAATGGGCCCCGCGACCTCGGCGGCACACCTTCATCCGATGGTCCAAATTTTCGATGACGCTGAAGCATAATTGAGGTTCTATGCGGTTAATGTGCCGAATTGTCTCTTCTTGTAGCTCTTGCATTGTTGCAGGCTTATCGACGAACACCTCTTCTTTCAAATAACCCCAAAGAAAGAAGTCCACGGTGTTAAATCACATAATCTTGGCGGCCAATTAACATTGCCACGACGTGAGATAACACGGCCATTGAATTTTTCGCGCAAAAGAGTCATTGTTTCGTTAGCTGTGTGACAAGTGGTACCGTCCTGTTGAAACCACATATCGACCACATCCATATCTTCCAATTCGGGCCATAAAAAGTTCGTTATCATCTCACGATAGCGAACGCCATACACAGTAACTGCCTGTCCGGGCTCATTTTGGAAAAAATACGGCCCGATGATGCCGCCAGCCCATAAACCGCACCAAACAGTCACTCTTTGTGGGTGCATTGTTTTTTAGACAATCACTCTTGGATTATCATTCGGCAATTCTGCTTATTGACGAATCCACTGAGGTGAAAATGTGCCGCATCACTGAAGATGATTTTCTCCGAAAATTGATTTTCATTTTCATAATAAGCCTAAATAACTTTAACGCGTTGCTCGCTTGTGTATTTTTCTATGGTTCAAATTGAATAATTTTGAAATTGAAAAATATCTAATGAAATGCAGAAAAAAACTTGACGTTTAGGTGTGGTTCACATTGAACATCGGCCCTTAAAAATTAACCACCCTTTAGTAGTGATCAGTGCAGTTCATCTTATGACAGGTAAGCGATTTTTGCAATTGATCAGAACATTTATTAAGTACCTTACATTCTTTGTAATTGTAAAGGGGTTTTTTTAGACGTGTGGTTTTCAATCTGCCCAAATTTTTTAGGAGTTGATCTTTTTGACTGCTGTCACTTGATTTATGGTCAGTTTGGTTTTCCATTTCAGAATAGACTTACTCCGGAACAACGTTTGCAAATCGTGGTGAATGGGCCCAACACGAGATGGCCACCGATCCTGATTTTTACAAGAAAATGTTGTTCAGCGATGAAGCTCACGATGAAGCTAATTAAAACTGTCGCATTTGGAGTAATGAAAATTCACTAGCCATTATTGAGATGCCGTAACATCCTCAAAAAGTCACTGTTTGGTATGCTCTATGGCCAGAGGGAATCATATTTCTTCAAAAATGAAGCTGGCCAAAATTTTAATCAATGGGGAAAGCTATAGAGCCATGATTAATGACTTTTTCGTGCCTGAATTGGAGGATGTTGATGTGGACAACCATCTTGTTTTTCTTACAAGACGGCGCTACATGCCATACAGCCAATAAAACAATGAATTTATTGAAAGAAACTTTTGGTGAGCGCTTTATCTCGCGCCGTTAGGCTGTGGCGTGGCCTCCAAATGATTAAACACCGCTGGGTTATGTGAAGTCGTTTGTCTACGATAAGCCCGACAAGATTGACGCCTTGAAAGAGAATATTCGGCGCATTATTGCTGACATACGGAACCAAATGCTGGAAAAAGTGGTCGAAAGCAGGGCCTCACGGCTGGGATTTATTCGAGCTTATCGCGGCGGCGACTTGCCCGAAATCATAACATTAAATTATATGCGTTTTGTTTCTTTTTGAAAACTACACGTCTGAAAAAACACCCTTTATGAGTTGCTGCCATTTTAGTTTGTTTTTTGAGGATGAGATATTTAAAATGGGGAAAAATAATTTTGGTATTTGGGAATAGATTGAAAGATTTCTACTAAATTTTATTCATATAAAAGAGAACACTACAATTTATACTATATAGTCAAATTTTAATTTATTATTTTTTTAATAATATTAAATATTTTATTAATAATATTAAATATTTTTTTAATAATATTAAATTTTTTTATTAAAGAGCTTACGCGGCGGCGACTTGCCCGAAATCATACCATTAAATTATATGCGTTTTGTTTCTTTTTTAAAAAAACACCCTTTATGAGTTGCTGCTATTTTTGTTTGTTTTTTGAGGATGAGATATTTAAAATGGGGAAAAATATTAATTTTTGGTATTTGGGAATAGATTGAAAGATTTCTACTAGATTTTAGTCATATAAAAGAGAGCACTACAATTTATACTATATAGTCAAATTTTAATTCATTATTTTTTTTAATAATACGAGTATTAAATATTTTTTAACAATATTAAATTTTTTTTATTAAAAATTATTTTTTTTAGTTTATCGTATTGCTTTGAGTCATTTATAAAAAACAATTATTTTTAACATTTAATATTTATTTGTACTCGATATTTGGAACAAGTTCGTACGTCATATTTTGGGAATATTAAAATGAAATAAATAAAAGTCCGACTGTTATCTACGAATGCATTTGTGTACTATAGAGACCAGGTTTCGGACTTTAATTTATTTAATTTAAATATTCCCAGAAGCCGACTAACGTACATAGTCAAAGTAGTGGGTACAATAAAGTATTAAATATTAAATCCAATTGTTTTTATTATTGACTTCAAGCCGAACGATAAACCAACAAATTTTCAATTCAACAATTCACACAAAACTAAAATGTTAGTACTCGTAGTTCCTGATTTTTTTTTTTAATTTTATCAAATCTAAAACAGTAATAAGATTTTTGGTACCGCTATAATTGTTGAAGTAATGGGCAAAACACTGGCATAGATCGGATTTTTTAAAATTATAATTGTATACTCTCCACCACGGTGGGCGTTCTAACATTTTAAATTTAAAACGGCTGTTAAAAAAGGTACTGATATTTTTTTTTCCAAATTTCTGGTTTTATTGAAACTTTGTCATTTAATAATGGAACACCATCCGATGCGTTTCGCTTCGCCCAATGTGCTGAAGATTGTTTGAAAGGAGATGAAGAATTTTACCAAATAATCGTGTTTTCAGATGAAACTCATTTTCATTTCGGTGGCTATGTCAATAAGCAAAATTGTCGCATATGGCGTTCAGAGAACCCACATGTGACTTTTGAGAAACAACAAATCACTGTTGTGTGGGTTTTGGGCTAGCGGCATCATTGGGCAATTTTTCTATGAAAATGAGCAAGGAAAATTCAAGAGAATGACATGGACGACATTTGGTTTAACAAGACGGTGCCACAGGTCACACAGCCAACGCAATTATCGTTATGTTACACACTGTTTTTGAAAATCGAATAATAAGCCGAAATTGTGGTGACAATTGGCCGCCACGGAGCTCTGATGCCCTTTGGATTACTTTCTGTAGGGAATCATTAAGGAAAATGTTACGCAAAGCATTCAAAGACAATTGAAGTGTTAAAACATGAAATCGAAGTTTCCATTGAAGAGATTCGACCCGAAACAATCAAAAATGTACTAAAAAATTGGGTTGATCGGATGAGGTACTGTCGAGCCAGTTGTGGTAGTCATATGAATGAATGTGTTATGAATGTGTTCCATTATTAAATGACAAAGTTCAACATTTCTAATAAAATCATAAATTTGAAAAAATTATCATTACTTTTTTTACAGCCAATTCAAATTTAAAAGAGCTAGAGGCCTATCATTTACCGTATATATGCAGATCAGTTGATACTAAAAATGGCCCAAATCGGTTTAAAGGGAAAAAGTTAGACTTGAGGAACTAAAAACGGTCCCGACCAAAAATTTTTTTTTCGACTGGACAAATTTCACTAGTGTTTTCCTTGGCTTATTTCATGAAAATATTTAAAAAAAAATTTGGAAAAAAACATAAGAAAGTGCACATAACCTCAATATTCTCACCCAGATGGCAGATAACTTGTTTGTTTTTCTCTTAGAAGATAGCCTTTAAGTTTGGATCAATTTGGAACAATGATCGGCCCATATAGAACCGTGGTCGCTTTTTACTAAGAACATTTGGGTATAAACAAAAACAATAAAATTTCGTTGGGTATCCGAATTCTTACATCTTTATTTCTGCGATTTTGGAGTCATATGGGTATTCAGAAAAAGCACAGAAATTTCCTCACAAATCTAAATATTTACCTATATTCAAGATTTGTGCCATTTTCAAACACGGACCGGCCCATATGGGCCTAAGGGACATATGGTTATTAAAAAGCAATAAATTTCGCCACTGATCGTGAAACTCGTATCATATCTATTTTAAGATTCAATTAATTTGAAGTCATTGACCCATGGGTATAAGGTCCCAACCTCATAAAATAATTTATATGAGGTAGTGTCGGTTGAGGGTCTCCAATACCAACTTTCCGTAGAGCTATATAGCCCAACCATGCTAGGTTAACTACACATGTATGTGCCAAATTTCAGCTCCCTAGCTGTTTTCATGCAGGCTCTATCTTTTTTTCAACAAACGGACAGCCACAAACGGACGGACATGGCTAGATCGTCTTAGAATTTTACGAGGATCAAGAATATATATACTTTGTTGGGTCCCCGATGATTATTTCAAGGTGTTACAGACAGAATGACAAAATTAATATACCCTCCATTGTATGGTGGAGGGTATAAAAATTAATAAACGAAAAATTTATTTTTAAGTTTTTAACCCCATGGTAACTTTTGGCCCACCCTCATATCGCATGATATGACGTTGCTTTTTGGACAATATGATATTTGCATAAAAAGAAACCCAGACTGAAAAGTGTGTGGTACCACGCCTCCTTGAAATTATTCTCAAATACTATTGGAGGGTAGATACTAGCTTCGACCCGACCAAGCTTAATATTTTGAAATGGAATTTGGAAAAAAAATATTTTGAGTTTTAAATGAAATCATGCGGATTTTAATTGGATTCTAAATTTCAAATGGAATTTTCTAAGTTTTTAATGAAATATTTTGAATGTCAAATGGAATTTAATGAATTTCAATTGGTGTCTTTTCAATTCAAAATCGAATTTTGCGGAATTTCAATTGGTTTATTTGGAATTGAAATTAATGTTTTCTGAATTTTAAATTGAATTTTCAATAGAATTAACATATTCGGTGGAATTACTAAATTTGTGTTGATATTTAAAAAAAGTGAAGAAAACGGAATGCCAACATTTGCATAGTCCAAAAAAGGCATTTCTCGAATAACTAAAATACCCTCGTTCATTACCACAACACATTTCCTCCCCTTCAATACCCATTCATACCACCATTAAAACGATCGCCTAAAAATTCTGCTTACTTTTTTGTCATCAAGCGAAATTTGTAGACTTTTTCAAATACTGGTCGTACATGCACCATAAAAGGCACATACACACCGATTTTTGTTCTTTAGGTCTATAAGAATATTTGTATGCTTCAACATTTGGGGAGTGTGCTTGCTTGCATTAGCACAAAATAACACTTTCTTTTCCAACATTTTAACAATTGTTCGTTTTTGTAATATTTCTTATGTGGAAAAGAAAATGAGAAAGAACTCAGTTGCAATTGCAGTAACTTGGTTAACTTGGTTAGAGAGGTCATCATGATAATAAGAAACATGTTGTATTTTTGAAAAGCACGCATGAAAATTCACATTTTCACCAGTCTTCGTATATGAAAAATAAAGGAATAAACTTTTAGTTAAATTGTTACATTTAACCATGACATACGCTAAGATATATTTGTTGGAGAGTAGACAATCTTCGGCAACCCGACATTTAGGGGTTTTTTTGAAAAACAGTATTTTATGTACACAAATCCAATATTTATCCCTATAATTCTTATTATAATTTTATGAAACCTACCCCCATGGAATACACACAGAGAAAAAATCAGTTGGAATTCGGTCCGAACTACATAAATTCGGTTGGATAAACCGAATTTCATACCATCATTCCATAGCATTGATGGTAACACGTTTCGAGATATCATATGATGGTTGCTACAACCATATCACGGTATTCACAGCCAATAACACAAAACTGTGAATACAAAGTGAACTCAGTTTGACTATTGGTTGTGACAACTGGCGGTTATGGCAACCAATCAATTGTGATGTACTTGTTACTTTGGTACCAATAATTGGTGGTAACAACAGAGTAGATCTTTGTAGTTACCAAACCCTGTTTAGTTAGCTGCTGTAACATAAAATTGGTTATATCGACATCAAAAAAATAAACCCCATAATATTTAAAGGGTGTGAAGATAAATTTATAAGTTAAATTTGTTCGCGACCGAAACACCCTAATGTGCAGCGCGACTGAGAAATTTTGCTGCTTGACTGAGAAATTTCGAAATTCATCTCTTTTTCGTTAAATCCTTGAAATATATGATAAGTGTATACAGTTTTATTGATAAATTTATGAAAAGTAATAATATACATATTAAATAAAAAAACATAAGAAAAAAAACATTTTGCGATGATTGTATATGAACACATTTTCTCGATAACATGTAATTTTTGGAGGCCCCTTTAGGGGCACTTCCGGTTGACCTTAATCGACCATCGAGATGTGCCTAGATAGGTCAGAGGGAGTAGATCACGACCTAATTTACCATATATCCTTGACCGATTTCAGATCGGAGATATATGGCATGCACTAAATGTTTCCTTAAATATGGAAGCCATTATTGGAGGCCCCTTTACGGCCTCCACTTCCGGTCGACCTTAATCGACCATCGAGATATCCCCAGATAGGTCTGAGAGAGTAGATCACGACCTAATTTACCATATATCCTAGACCTATTTCAGATCGGAGATATATGGCATGCACTAAATATGGAAGCCATTATTGGAGGCCCCTTGAGGGGCACTTCCGGTCGACCTTAATCGACCACCGAGATGTCCCCAGATAGTCCTGGGAGAGTAGATCACGCCCTAATTTACCATATATCCTAGACCGATTTCAGATCGGAGATATATGGCATACACAGATAGGAGATATATGGCATGCACTAAATTTCTTCCTTAAATATGGACGCCATTATTGGAGGCCCCTTTAGGGGCACTTTCGGCCGACCTTAATCGACCAACGAGGTATCCCTAGATAGGTCTGTGGGAGTATATCACGACCTAATTTACCATATATCCTAGACCGATTTCAGATCGGAGATATATGGCATGCACTAAATGTCTTGCTTAAATACGGACGCCATTATTGGAGGCCCCTTTAGGGGCACTTCCGGTCGACCTTAATCGACGATCGAGATGTGTCAGATAGGTCTTAGGGAGTAGATCACGACCTAATTTACCATATATCCTAGACCGATTTCAGATCGGAGATATATGGCATGCACTAAATGTCTTGCTTAAATATGGACGCCATTATTGGAGGCCCCTTTAGGGGCACTTCCGGTCGACCTTAATCGACCACCGAGATGTCCCCAGATAGGTCTGAGAGAGTACATCACGACCTAATTTACCATATATCCTAGACCGATTTCAGATTGGAGATATATGGCATGCACTAAATGTCTTGCTTAAATATGGACCCCACTATTGGAGGCCCCTTTAGGGGCACTTCCGGTCGACCTTAATCGACCGTCGAGATGTTCCCAGATAGGTCTGAGGGAGTAGATCACGACCTAATTTACCATATATCCTAGACCGATTTCAGATCGGAGATATATGGCATGCACTAAATTTCTTCCTTCCGATCTAAAATCGGTCTAGGATATATGGTAAATCAGGTCGTGATCTACTTCCCCTGACCTATCTAGGCACATCTCGATGGTCGATTAAGGTCAACCGGAAGTGCCCCTAAAGGGGCCTCCAAAAATTACATGTTATCGAGAAAATGTGTTCATATAAAGGGTGTCCCAAGAAGAACGCAATTTTTATATCTGGCAACATTCGAAGTGTCATTGTTTGACATTTGAACAATTGTTATTGTTTGTTAGTAGAAGGTACGAGGTTAGTAAAAATGGAGCGCTACACGAAAGGGAGTTCGGTAATTGGGTATTGGAGAGACAACATGAAAATGCTGATTTTGCCGATAAAATCATCTTCAGTGACGAGGCCCATTTTCATCTTGATGGCTTCGTCAATAGGCAGAATTGTCGCATTTGGGGTGCGGAAAATCCTCGAGTGATTCACGAGAAGCAAATGCATCCTCAACGTGTCACTGTGTGGTGTGGTTTTTGGGCTGGAGGAATCATTGGACCTTTTTTTATGAAAATGAATGGTCAGACAGTTTAAGTTTCTTGGTTTAGAAGCTTCCAACCTATTCTGCCTTATAATTTAACGAACTATAATTAAAAAATATTTTCCAGAAAAATATTTTAGCGACATTACTCAGACTTTATTAGAATTTTCGCCATAGACACCCTCCTTATTGTTTAAACCAACAACCAATTTTTTTGGTGGCGACCCGTTTTTCCCAGTTACGGCCACCTAAGCTTGACAATAAATATTGCTATATACCTTAATTAATTCGTTTCAGAATGGGGATACAAGGCAACAATCTATAACAACAACCAACACATTCAGTTCTAATAATCATCTTAGTCTGTTAGGTTTACCGATAATTGTTTTCTTTAACCGAAGGTGTCAGTTCCCTCTACAGGAAATTGCTGTCTTCCCAATCAGCATTCGGTTGTGACGATGGAATACATGGATAGTACGTGCAAACATTAACTTGCGGTTGGCAAACAATTCGGTTGTGGTAAGAAATCTGTTCTCTGTATGTAGGAGAAATAGAAAATATCATTTTTTTATCATATTTTATCATATTTTTGGCCCACAGAATTTTTGTGGTTGCACCTACTATCCATGTATTCCATTGCTACAACCGACTGTTGATGAGACAACTTAACGTTAACCCTAATTAATTGTAACTGAATTTGTACAGGTATAGATTATTAGCTATAAGAGCTCTTTGAATACGGTTATCATTGCCACGAGCATTGGTTAACTGGACCAAATCATGGTTACATTTAATGTATTTGGTTTTCTAATCGAAATTATAAAGCTTTTTTATTTAATTTTTATATTTTAAAAATATTAATTCTGTTTTTTGAGTTAAGGGCAGTTTTTTTTAAACTTGGTTTTTACTTTCGAATCTAATAAAGTTTGTATGCAGATGTGGAACGATTTTATGCATCAAACTGGAAAGGGGGTCCATTTTGTTTTTAAAGTGTCAACAAATTTAAAGATAAAGCTGATTAGTAGAATTTTAAGCCTAAGTATATCCGGCTACTTTTGAGTAAAATGACAAAAAATATCTCAACTGAATTCACGAAGTCTTGGCTACATGTGATAAAAAATATATAATGGTCGATCCAAGTACTTCGTTCAACTTCCATCACCCATCCTGAGACCCAGCATTCATTATTGGATAATATTCGACCGAATAGACCACTTCCAGCACGCAGTGAAGAAAATGTAGCGGCCGTAGCTAAGAGTGTACACCAAGACCGTGGAGAGTCGATTCTGCGCCATTCGCAGCAACTCGGACTGACGTATGGAACGACTTGGCGCATTTTACGTCGAGATCTTAAATTGAAAGCGTACAAAATACTGATTGTGCAAGAACTGAAGCCGCCCGATGTTCCTAAGCGACATCGCTCTATGGGTTCTTGAAAAGTTCCAAGAAGATCCGACGTTTTCGAGCCAAATTTTGTTCAGCGATGAGGCCCATTTCTGGCTCAATGGGTTTGTTAACAAGCAAAAATGCCGCATTTGCTACGAAGAGCAACCAGATGAGGTTTAAGAGCTGCCACTTCATCCAGAATAAACAACGGTTTGGTAGGGTTTGTGGGCCGGGCCGGTGGAATCAAACGTCCATATTTCTTTAAAAATTATGCCGATGAGAACGTAACCGTCAATGGCGACCGTTATCGTGCCATGACAGCCGACTACACGCAGAAAAAAGTATGGTTGGGATGACAATATTAGAAGAGGATAATACTATTGTCGCGTATATGGTTGTGGCGTAACAATATTATAATCCTCACAACAACACTATGATCCCCACAACCATAGTATGATTCACACTCAACCATACTATTATCTCTAGAACCATATTATGGTCCTCACAACCATAGTATGTTTCTCATACAACCATAGTATGATCGCCACAATCGTAGTATGATTTACACTTAATCCCCAAAATTATTAGGATTGGATAATGTTGTTTTCAAAAATAGAGATTTTTATCAAGCAAGTTATTTTAAATTGAAATACAATTAGTTCATAGCCAGATTTGAGGCCATGCTTTTATTGAATATTTCATTCAAGAAACAAAAATATACTCGTATATTCTAACTGCAGTCGAAAATACTTTTAGTTGCCAGAAGGGGTGTATGGTACTTCACCATTCGTAGACCCCAAGTATCGAATGTGATTAAACCATGATCAACGGCTTTATACTTAGCGCAGGCAGATTTTAAATAAACGAGAACCAATCGGTAGTGGAGTATTTTACCGAACAAAGTAAACACACAAAAACCCCTTGAACTACCTTCCGATTGTTGTTGTTTTTTATAATGGACAACAAACATGCACTGCTTATACATGTATGCTCAATAAAAGCTGTTTTGTTATGTTTATAGTCGCAACCATACTGTATGATTGCCGTAATCATATTATTGTTAACATACATTTTTGAACAACAATACGTTTGTTGCACCAACCACGTTTATATGGTTGCTACAACCATATTTTCATTTCTAAATTTGGCAATAATACTATTGCACCAACCACGTTTATATGGTTGCTACAACCATATTTTCATTTCTAAATTTGGCAATAATACTATTGTTTCATTTCAACAATATTAATATTGCCGCAAACATACTGTTGTCAAAATGAAATTCAAAAAACGGATGGGCCATCTGAGACGTAGCCGCGGCCAACATTTGTTTGACATAATCTTCAAAAAGTAAATGCCAAAGAATGTTCTCTCAAATGATAATAAACTTTTCCCATTCAATTTGAATTTTCTGTGTTTTTTTCTTTATAAAAGAAGGGAACCTCGAAATGGAACACCCAATAGTTATAGCGTTAGCGAGTTACCATTAGAACAAAGCCAATTTTGACATGGAACGAAACACACCTTGACGGAAAAGTGGGCCGTGCTGCGCGTACTTTGAAAATTGTTTTACACTTTTAACGAAAAACAAAACGAAATCAATGATTAGATTAGTATTTACTGGGTAATGTTAAAATATGACAAAAGGGCAAATAAGTAAAGCTCTAAACTTTAAAAAGCCATATCTCGTGAACTAATATCGGTATGAATTTAATGGTTGGTATAAATGATGTTGGAATGAAACACAAACTGATGGAAATGAGGGCGGTGTCACGACCCCCAGAAAAACACTTTCATATTAGGCCGAAGTCCATGAGAAGAGTATATAAACTTCGGCCTGCCTGAACTTAATTTGTTTATTAGTTTTCGGCTCTTGCGGTCTTATCAGCCCGATTGCCAAAACCCGATCTTACGAACAAAGCCGTTTTTTATATTTATCTTTGGATTCAAATTTGTGTATACTTAAATCGATATTTTGTATTGGAACTTTCTTTCGGTCGTTTTTGGACCCAAAGCTCTAGTTTTAAGCAAATCTTGAAAATACATGCATATTACGATTATTATTTAAATTTGATTAGCCATATGTTCGTGTTTTTAAGTGAACATTCATAGAACTATTAGCAAGTTTTTGTTGTGACATCCAATTTTTCGCGAATGGCTGAAATCCAATTAAAAAAAAAAGAGAAGCGGTTATGCTCTACGTCGTGGATTGCGTTTTAGGCAGTTTTGAGTTAAATGATTGTTGCTGGTGGAGCCATGTCTGACCAAACTTTTTTTCGGCGTCATATGCATTAAAGGTCTAGTGCTTCAATCCAACCAAATTGAACATTAAATCATATTTAAATTCGGAAGAATCGTATATTCGGAACCGACATTTAGAGAAATCTTGAAAGTTAGTGCAGAAAATTCCACTGTTTCTGAGTAAAATAAACATTTGGGGATCGCCACGGAAGGTCTTTTCAGTCAACGAAATTTCGGTAGTTTGGATCGTTTTCCAAACGACATTTTCTGCATGTACAAGCTTACGTTTATCTAAAGACCTATTATAACTTATAAAGAGTTATTATGTTTTTTTAAGTCGGCCGGTTATATTGCTGCTTATGGATTTCAAATCGACCTTTGTCAAATCGAGATTTGTGCCGAGTCTATGAACCGCTTTAGCTATAACAATTAATATCGATAGCAAATAAACAGTGAGCTGTATGCCGACCAGAAACGTCCGAGCAGCTGAGTTCTCTTCATATTTTTCTAACATACTCGTAGTTTAAATTTAAAAACAAATTAGGTTAAAACCTTCAACTGTACCAACAGCCATTATGAAACATTAAAAGTGGTAATTTTAAAAATATCATTTGATAGGTATATTTTGTGTTTTATTTTTTCTCTACATACATACATATGTATGTGAACAAACATGGCTTATATCTTTATGCTTGATATTTAAAAAAAACCAATCGTTATGGGTATTTTTTAAATATATTTTCTGACCAAATTATCAGTGTACATATTGTTGTGACAGCCTACATTCAGCACAATGCACCGATCTCTGTGATCCGGAACACTCATCGAATTTGTCGCAAATCAAAATCGTCGTTAGTCAGTTTAAGTGTAAGTACACATTGTATTACATGTTGGTGTCGGTATTGTATAATGTGTGAAGACAACAAAAAGATGCCAGTGTCATATAATGATTTTATTTTCATGTCATTTATAAACCGTTACACAGTGGGACGAAATCAGCAAAAAAAGTTGACATTTTGTAAGCAATATCTGAAACATCGCTGCATCTACTCAAAAAGTTAAATCTAAGATTTTAAGTTAATAAGCAGAGAATAATTGGGGAGTTTCCAAGCCGGTAGTAAAGGGTGTTTTTTATTGAGGTATAGAACTTCGAATTGAAATAAAACACAAGAAAATCGTTTTAATGTCCATCAATTTGGCTTTATAGGAAGGATAATTTTATGCCATTAATGTTTAAATATGATTTCGGGCATGTGGCCGCCGCGGCTGGCTCGAATAAAGCCAATTCTACAGGTCCAATTTTCAACCACTTTTTCGAGCATATGGGGCCGTATGTTGGCAATAACGCCACGAATGTTGGCTTCCAAGTCCCCTAACGTTTCTGGTTTGTTGGCGTAGACGAGCGACTTCACATATCCCCAAAGAAAATAATCCAATGGTGTCAAATCACACGATCTTGGTGGCAAATTGACAGGTCCATTCCGCGAAATTATGCGCTCATCGAATGTTTCCTTCAATAATTCGATTGTGGCGTGCGCTGTGTGGCATGTAGCGCCGTCTTGTTGGAACCACAACTCATCCACATTCATGCCATCCAATTCGGGAACAAAATAGTCGGTTATCATGGCTCTATACCGGTCTCCATTAACGGTAACTGACTCGCCAGCATTATTTCGGAAGAAGTATGGCCCAATGACTCCACCAGCCCATAGAGCACACCAAACAGTCAGTTTTTGTGGATGTAATGTCGTCTCAAGGGTCTCATGTGGATTATCTTCACTCCAAATGCGGCAATTTTGCTTGTTGACGTAGCCATTCAACCAAAAATGAGCCTCATCACTGAACAAAATTTTGTGATGAAAATCAGCATCGGCCCTTTCTGCAAGCGTTGTTCTTTTGTCAACCTGTTCATGATGAAATGGCAAACCAAACTAAATATTAATCACTTGACAGCTGACAAAATGGCCGCCAGTTAAAAAAGTGATGCCAACTTAAAGTTTTATACCCCAATAAAAAACACCCTTTACAAGCAAAAGAAAGAATCGGCAATGCACGGCAATTCAGTTTTGCCAATATTGAATTCCGGGCTAAGTTAAACATAGAAAAAAAATCAGTTCGATATCGGTCCGAACTACAAATATTTGGTTGGATACACATACTTTCTGTTGCAATCACCAACATTGCATTGTATTGATGGTTATATGGTTCGACTTACCATCAGATGGTAGCTACAGTAATACAAACAGACAATATGTCGGTTATACCAACCGAATTCCTTGAAACTATTGGTTGCCACAACTGTTGGTTATGCTAACCAACCAATTATGAAGATCATATTACTATGGTAACAGTAATTGGTGGTCAAAACAACTAAAATCTTTGTTGCAACCAAACCCGGTTTAAGTCGCAACAAATGCAAAAAAAGTTCGGAATATCTCAATTGGTAAATGACTTCTTGGAAAAAATAAAAGCCTTAGGTGATTGTAGTAAAGTGCCATAAGGACGGTCCCGTTATTTTTTTGTGGGCCAAGGACATTTTTATTTTGCAACGCTATACCATGACATATGTTAAAAGGCAGTAAATATTTCTTCGTTTTACTGATTTTTTAGTACAAGGTTTGCTATATATATCTGGCATAGACAACACAAAGTGTTGCCTGGAGCCATCTGACATTTCCATTGAAAAGTTTGACATTTTTTAGCATAAACGTACTCAGAACGTTTTGACGCACGAACATTATTTGCGTTGTTTACAGTGGCTTGAAAAAATCAATTTGGCAAAAAATGGAATTAACTCGTGCGATCATTTTTCACAAATTTTAACGTGGATTATCACGACAAGAGTGCATCGATGAACTTAAATCTTTGTATGGCGATGAAGCACCATCCTATAGCACTGTGAAAAACAGGTTTAATGAATTCAATCGTGGCCGACGCTCGCTTAATGAAGAAGGTCGTCCAAAACCGGCAATTGTGCAAGAGAACATTGATGCCGTTTGTGAACTGATAATGCAAGATATACCGTGAGATAGAGGCATCTTTGGGCATTTCTTCCACCAGAATACATTCGATATTGCATGAACACCTGGCCGTAAAACGGTTTGTTCTCGTTGGATCCCGCACAATTTGACAATCGCTCAAAAAAAGACTTGTGTCGATTGGTGCAAAGAAATATTAAAAATATACGATCGCGGTGCTACAAAAGACGTTTATAAGATCGTCACAGGTGACGAATCATGCAATCGACCGTGTGGGTATTTGAAGACGAGCCAAATCCAACGAAAGCTGTTCGTGGAAGAAGCACTTCGAAGCAAATGGTCGCCTGTTTCTTCGGCAAAACTGGTCAGGTGGCGACTGTTCCTCTTGAGCAACGTTGGAGGTCAGTTCTGAGTGGTACACCACTATTTCTTTGCCTAAAGTCTTCGGAGAAATTCGAAAAATGAACAAGAGAATACGAATCATTGTGCACCATGACAATACAAGCTCTCACACATCGGATCAAACCAGCGCCTTCTTGACCGGTCAAAACGTCGAATTGATGGGTCGTCTGCCGTTCAGCCCTGTATTGGCACCCAATGACTTCTTTTTATTCCTGCACATCAAAAAAAATGCGTGGTCAACGATTTTCGTCGACAGAAGATGCTGTTGAAGCGTTCAAAAACCATGTTTTGGAGGTGTTTTAATCAGAGTGGAAAAAGAGCTTCGACAACCGAGCGCATGCAAAAGTGTGTTAATCATGCTAAAGATTATTTTGAAAAACAATAAAACCATTTTTGATGATAAATATTCTCATTTTCATTATTAGGCCAGATATATATAAGAGCAGCCCTCGTAATGAGATGTCTTAAGTGAAATCGTATGAAGTTTATTTTCGTAAAACAACATCCTATCTCTAAGTTAAGAGTGTTCCCATCAGTAAAGGAAAGCCAAAAAATTTTCTTTATTTTTATGTTATAAAAAATGTTGTCCAATAAATATCAGTTAGAGCGTGTCATTTTTTTAATTAAATTGTATAAATGTCGTAGTTGGGTTAAAATATTTTACTAAATTACTACTATTATCATTTTAGCACAGATCTCCCACTCTCTATTTGTCCTATAAAAAATAATTGTTGAATAAAATTAAATAAATAAGGTTTGTTCACGTCGAAAACCAAAACCGACACAGAGGGGTGAATTAAAATGCATATTTTTCCACCTTTTATTTTTAAATAAACTACCGATATATATATATATATATATATATATATATATATATATATATATATATATATATATATATATATATATATATATATATATATATATATATATATATATATATATATATATATATATATATATATATATATATATATATATATATATATATATATATATATATATATATATATATATATATATATATATATATATATATATATATATATATATATATATATATATATATATATATATATATATATATAGTATATATATTTTTTATCATATCTGTAGTCAAGACTTCAAGCATCCATTTATGGTGTTTTGTATCCTTAGCCCTTAAGTAGCCGGAAATATTCAGATTCAAAATTCCACTTTACTTCACTTAAAAATTATCTAATGATCAGCTTTATCTTTATCTCACCAATAATCTATAAGAACAACCAATACTCATATATGGTTATGTTTAATTCCAAAAATCATCATAATTAGTTGGGGTTTCCGCTTCTATGTGTATCGTGTACCCAATCAACATTCGGTTGTAGCGATTGAATACGTGGACAGTACGTCCAACCACCAACATTCGGTTGGCAAAAATTCGGTTGTGGAGACAAATCTGTTTTCTGTGTGTGGGATATGTGATTGGTAAAAGCCCAGTAAAAAATTAGGGACGCTTTAAAGAAAGAACACAGGCAAAATATTAGCTGCCGGTGGTATAAGTAAAAACTAGTAAAAAAATCTAAAGTCGGGCGTTGTCGAATATACTATCCCCTGCACTATTGGATGATCAGAGAAGCCAAATGTAATATTTAAATTTGTGAGAAAATTCAATAGTTGTTGGTAAAAATCCGTTGAACATAAATGTGTGAGCTATATCTTAATCTCAAGCGATTTCATCCAATTTCAACAGTGTCAGTCCTTGACACAAAACTGACTTGTGCCACATTTAATAAAGATTGGATGCAATATGTGACTCTTAGAACTAAAAATATAAACGGATATACATACGGGTGGCCGATGTAGCATATTAAGTTTGATTCGGCTGTAAAGCAAAGTACTGATAATTTTTTTCAAATTTCTATTGGAAAGGTTGAACTTTGTTATCTATTAATAGAACACAATACCGTTTATATAACTACCCCAACTGGCTCTGCAGAACATTATCCAATCAACTAAATTCAGTACATTTTCGATTGTTTAGGGTCGAATATCTTCAATGGCAACTTCGTTTTCATGTTTTAACGCTTCAATTGTCTCTGGATGCTTTGTGTAACATTTATGATTAATGGCTCCTCACAGACAATAACCCAAAGACTCGAATCTTAGCATGATAGCGATTCGTTTGATATATAAACAAATATAAAAATTCATATCAAGTGTGAAATCTTTATTGGTTATTTGAAAGGACATTTTATGGCATTTATTTTTTGAAAATATTATTTATTATTTGAAATATTGGCAACTGTATTATGGAAATGAGCGTTCGGTGAGAAACGGGAAGATCCGCTGTTTTCGGCCAAAATTTTGTTCAGTGATGAGGCACATTTCTGGCTTAAAGGCTAAGTCAATAAACAAAATTGCCGCATTTGGGCTGAAGAGCAACAAGAAAAAGTGCTATTATACCCAGAGAAAACCACGGTTTGGTGCGGTTTATAAGCTGGTGGAATCATCGGTGCATATTTTTTTAAAAATGATGATGGCCGGAACGTAACCGTAAATGGTGCTCGCTATCGCGCCATGATATCGATTTTTATGCTACCTGAAATTGAAGCCCGTAATCTTGACGACACTTGGTTTCAACAGGACGGTGCCACTTGCCATACAGCTGCTCAAACAATGGATCTATTGAGGGGTAATTTCAAAAAGCCGCTAATTTTACGTTTTGGACAGGTGAGTTGGCCGCCTAGATCGAGTGATATCACACTTTTATACATTTTTCTTTGGGGTTACGTAAAGTCCAAAGTCTATGCTGACAAACCACACGCAGAGAAAAGATATGGTTACTATATGGTCACCGCAACAATAATATGTTCTCTACAATAAAACCATGTTCGCCGCAGCCATAGTATTGTTTTTTGAATTTCTTTTTGACAAAAGTGTGATTGCACAATATTAATATTGTTAAAATATAACAATAGTATTATTGCCAAGTTTAGAAATGAAACTATGGTTGTAGCAACCATATAAACATGATTGGTGCAACAAAAGTATTGTTGTTTAAAATTTATGTAAACAATAATATGATTTAGGCAATCATACCGTATGGTTACGACTATGAACTTAATAAAACAGGTTTTATAGAGCATACATGTATGTGTGTGCGTATGTTTTTTTTTGATATACCAAAAAAACGCATACACACGATGGAATGCATGGTTGTTGTCCATTATAAAAACAACAACAATCGGAAGGCTTTTCGTGGGATTTTTATTGTGTTTACTTTGTTCGGTTATATTCTCTACTACCGACTGGTTCTCGTTTATTTAAAATCTGCCTGCACTTAAGTATATAGCCATTGATCATGGTTTAGTCACATTCGTTACTTGGGGTGTACGGATGGTGAAGTGACATTTACCCCGCTGGCAACTAAAAGTATTTTCAACTGCCGTTAGAATATACATATTATTTTTGTTTCTTGAATGAAATGTTTAATAAAAACATGACCTCAAATCTGGCTATCAACTAAGTGTAATGCGATTTAATATAACTTGCTTGATAAAAATCTC
Source organism: Hydrotaea diabolus (assembly GCA_963513945.1). NCBI lineage: Eukaryota > Metazoa > Arthropoda > Insecta > Diptera > Muscidae > Hydrotaea > Hydrotaea diabolus. The sequence goes on from OY740716.1 coordinate 211,069,328, forward strand.
TATTTTTGAATAACAACAGGACTGGGTAATCCTAATAAATAATTTTGGGGATCATAGTATGGTTGAGTGAATCATACTATAAATGTAGGGATAAAAGTATGTTTGAGTGTGAATCATACTATTGTTGTGAGGAGCATAGTATGGTTGAGAGTGAAGCATACTATGGTTGTGGGGATCATAGTATGGTTATGTGTGAATCATACTATTGTTGTGAGGATCATAATATTGTTGTGCCACAACCATATACCCAACAATAGTATGATCCTCTTCGAATATTGTCACCCCAACCATACTTTTTTTCTGCGTGCAGCTACGATTCAGGTTTTGGAAGCCAACATTACGCGTGTCATACCGGTCGAAATGCTCAAACGAGTCATCCAAAATTGGACCCTCAGAATGGAAACCCTGAGGCGTAGTTGCGGCCAACATTTGAAGGAAATTATATTTAAAAAATAAATGCCATAAAATTCCTTTGAAATTAACAACACTTGATTCCACACTTGATTTGAATTTATAATTTTTTTTGTTCTAAAAAATACCTCTAGATCGATCACCCTATACTTAAGTTAATTTCAAACGTAACATGATTTTATACGATCTAATATGTAGAGTAATGTAAACTAGAAAACAATGTTTACAACGGAAATGAAAGCATATTTTGCTGCGAATCAAAATAAAGAGTATTTCGGCTTAAATTAGAAACAGACGCTAGGGCTAAAAGGGACCAAAAAAAAACGGAAAATAATTGCGCTTTAATATCGTAGGGACGTTAGAGGGTATATAAGGTTTGGTCTAGCCAAACTTAACGACGTTTTAACTTGTTCTACCCGCAGCTGTCGCCTCTATCATTTTACCGTAACAATTTTGTCGTTGCAGTCTTTCGTAAATATTTAGATACCATGACCGACTCCCTTCGTCATTCAAATCAAATACTTCTTTATGCTTGACCACATAGCCTGTAATTTGAAGTATTATGCAATTCATAGTAACTTCAAAGACATCTTGATTGTGGCTATTTTCAAACGATTTCTGTGTTAATTAGAGATTGTGTGAATGTGCTATAATTACCGTAGAAAGCTAGTTAATGTTATTACATGATGTTGAGATATTGGATAATTTAATACATGGCTTTTCAGACAGAAACGTAGAAAATTCTCTCTCGCCATGCACATGCGGAGCGTCGTCTTCGTGACAAAAATGCTTGAGTTATACAAATTTATATTCGCAAACCGGTTACGAGTATTCAAAATTCTTTTTCGCCACACGGTATTTTGAAAACAACGTGTACACATTTCCATAAAACAAATACGTTAATTGTAATTTGTGTTTACACCAACCACAGCACATGGAACATCGACAGTACTGTACAGTGGTTTGCAAAGGTTAATTTAAAACGAAAATCAATGTCACTTTGCCATTTAAGGTATTTCTATTTTAATATAGATGCAAGAGGTCTCGTGCCGGTTAAGCCCTGTTCAATTCTTAGGATTCTTAAGACTCGTAAGTTGGTTTGTTCTCCTAAATGTATTTACGTGCACAGAAATAAAAACTGACTAAAAAGAAATAACAACTAAAAAGCCTTGTTCATCCACAAAGAATTTACGACTTCTAAAGCAGATATGTACTAACAAATGTGTACTTTTTCCCTAGCTACCCTTAGTCCCTAAAAAGAAATTCCCCTGGATATTGAAATTTTGCATGAGAACGACTTTCTAACTGAGTGAAATCAGATAACCCTTTTACAAAGTCATCCACAGTCATCATGTCTGTGACTTCAATGTGATGAAGTTGTCTAAGATAACATTTTAAACCGATTTCTTAGCATTACTCAAAAAAAACAAATATTGCCTGTGTTCATTTCAGGGTACTAAACTAACATTTGTGTGCAAGTTACTCGGTTAGCGAATAGGTCTCTAGTCCCTAAAGAAACGAGTAAGAGTTGCCAGACTTATTTTTCCAATAAAAAATCAAACTTGACCCATCCTGCTTTATAAAAGCATATTTTTTTTATACGTACAATAAAAAATAATCAATCAAGAAAAGGTCTCATCGTCAAATTCGTATTGGGTACATCAGCACTAGTTGGGATAAGTAGAACTAAAGGGTGATCCAACCGTAATACACAATGTTAATTGTGAGTCACGCCTTAATGTAAAGTTTTTTGCACAACTTAATTAGACATTTGTTTATTTCAGTGTTTAACAAATTGGAGAGGTACACAATTGAGTAGGAAAATAAGATTGTTGAAGCCTTTTACAAAACGTTCAAATCAAAATGCATTTCGTGCACTTCGTTATTTTTTTGGTCATCATAAACGAATACACGTTAACAATCAGAATTTCCGCATCTGAGCAAATGATAATCCACGAGTGACTGCAATTACATAGAGGGACTGTTTGCTGCGGTTTATGGGCTGCCGGCGTCATCAGACCGTACTTCTTCGAAGAAGAGGTCATCCAGGCAGTAACCGTGAATGGTGTTCGCTTTCGCGAGTTGATATCGGACTTCTTGTGGCCAGAAATTGAAGAAATATGATCCACTTGCCACACAGCCAACGAAACAATTGCTCTTTTGCGCGAGAAATTTAATGGCCGTGCTAGCTCACGTTATATCGATGTTAATTGGCCGTCCAATCATGTGATTTGACACCGTTGGACTTCTTTGGGATATTTAAAATATATTTAAAAGTAATCGTTTCCAAAGACTGCTGAAGAAAAACCTTGGCGGGCAACAGCTGTACAGCCTGCCTGGCAACCGTAACCAATACATTTCACCAATTTTTTAGTTGATTATGAAAAGGGATACAACAAAAAGTTCTCGAACCAGCATAAAAACTGTTTAAGTCATAGAAATGATAAAAGACCGAATAAATGTAAACAAAACAAAAACATAGAAACCGTGCACGTCATTAAGCCATGAATAATTCAAGAGCTAAAGGATGTGATAATTCGCCACATTAACGACATTGAACCTCCGTTATGTCTCTGAGTCATTGAAATTATTGACCATCGAGTAAAGGTATACCGCTGAAGCCGTAGCGAACATTTGGCCGATATTTTGTTTTACACAAAGTTGTTATAGGTTATTCTGTCATAATAAAAAATATTAAGATAATGCTCTGGTATTTTTTTTAATTACAATTAACACCGTGCCACCCTTTAAACATTAACACAATTTTGCAAAAATAAAAGAACTATGGTGTTTTCAAAGACTGATAAATTTCTAAATAGATCAGACATATATTCTGCATTCAATGCCGTTAAAACATACGGGGTGGAGCGCGGAAATTTGCTTTTTTGTACTGCAGGCTGTGACGGCACTATTGGACGAAGAGACCAACGGGCTGACGGGCGATCTGTATTCGTATGCCTTTCAGTTGCCATCATATTTTATATTGAAGCGTATTTTTCAAATGCGCACTTTTTTTTATTCTTTATTATTACAACTGAGTACAATAAAGACTCATCTAGTAATTTACATTTCATTATATATCACATTGTTCTCGGATAAAGGAATTATATTTTATTCAGGTCGGACCAAGTCTTCGGGTAGTGTTCTTCTTAGTCTTCTGTTCGGTATAGGGTTTCTGATCATATGTTGCACTTCTGTGTTTGCGCGTGTTTGGTTGCAAGACGTTTTTTTTCATCAGTTACTGTCGGAATGTTAAGATCCCTGTGAATGTCATCGTTTCTAATATACCACGGACAGTTAGTTATCATTCTTAGAATCTTGTTTTGAAAGGTTTGAATTCGTTGTAAGTTTGATTTTGACGCGCATCCCCATATTTGGAGTCCATTTTGGTTTCAAAATCTGCTGGTAAAGTAAAAGTTTATTATTCAAGCTTATTTCTGAGTGTCTTGAGAATAGGAAGTTCATTTTTCGCAGAGTTATTTTCAGTTCACATAGTTTTTTCTTGATATGTTCCTTCCATCTTAATTTTGCATCCAAGGTAAATCCTAAATATTTTGCAGTGTTTGCATACGGTACTATGTTGTTGTTCATGTAAAGTGGTAAATTGGTAATTCTTTTATTTGTGAAATTAATATGAACAGACTTTGCTTCGTTCAATTTTATTTGGAATGTCTCTTGTGTACAGTATGTAAAGTGTCGGCCCAAGAACGCTTCCTTGCGGGACACCCGCTCGAATTTATCTTAGTCCGGAATATTCATCATGTTTTATTCTAAAGAATCTATCATTTATGTATGATTTTAAAATTGCACTAAATTGCGTAGGCAAATCTCTAGATAGCTTGAAATTAAGTCCCTCATACCAGAAATGCTTGCGCCACGTCTATTAAGATTCCAGAGCATATCTTGTTATCATTTAGTACTTGTTCTACAACACTGGTTACTCTGTGGACTTGGTCAATAGTTGAATGGTTTGGTCTAAAACCAAATTGGTGGGTTGGTATTAATTTCCGTTCTTCTATTATTAAATTAAGTCTCTTTAGCAAAAGTTTTTCGAACACTTTTGACATAGTTGGCTATACTGAAATAGGTCGGTACGAATTTTTCAAATTTGGTTCTTTTTCAGGTTTTGGTATCATTATTACTTAAGCTACTTTCCATTGGCTCGGAACATACTGTAGACGAAAGGAAGCATCTTTTAGGTACATACATAAATTTTCTGATAGCTATTTCAGGCATTTCTTTAATAATTTTTCCAGTTATTAAGTCATAACCAGGGGCTTTTTTTCGTTAATTTCATATTTGATACAATTTTTTAACTCCGGCAGAGAAACAGGAGAAATATCTTTTAGATCAATAGTGCATTGATGTTCCACAATATTTTCATCAACAGACATTGCGGGAAGGGGACTAAATATGTCTTCAAGGTAGTCAGGAAATAGATTAGCTTTATCTATGGATTTATTTGCCCAAGATCCATCTTCTTTCTTATTCGGAGGAATGTTATTTCCTGCTGTAGAGTAAAATTGTTTAGTTGTTTTCCAAAGAGATTAATCAGAATATTTTGTAGCTGTCAAGTTATTTAGACGATGTTTTAAATTAGTTTGTTCTTGTTTATCCAACATTGTTTTCAGTTTGTTGCAAAGATTGTTTAGTACATTTTTATTTTCAGGTGTTCTGTTTTTTTGCCGTTTTTTTCTTGCTTTCCATTTTAGTTCAATAAGGGATTTGATTTCATCAGAGATTGGGGTTGCAGTTTTGCTGTGCTGTGCTGCACCATGCAGCTTCTTAAGCTAATCTAACAAATTTTTCAAGTTGGTCCTCGATTTCTGCGGTTGCTTTTAATGATACACACTCGATCATTGCAGTGTAGCGTGCTTTTCGTTTACGATTCACTGTTCCCCCACGCGAACTTGTTCCTGGACGGCAATCAATTGTAAATTGGGTACTTCTATTGAGAACAGCGGGGAATGTGTACGAAGAGGACCTAAGAGAAGGATTACAACACCACAAAACATAGAGAGAGTTAGAGCAGCAGTACTACAATCTCCGAAACGCTCTGCTCGAAAGCAATCACTTGCTCTTGGCATTTCCAAACTTTTTTTTAGCCGGCACTTGAGGCAATGCAATTATAGGATACATGGTTTCAACAGGATGGTGCCACTGCACACACAGCGAGGGTTACCTTGAATTGTTTGAATGTTTCTTGAACGGCTTAACTCTTTGAGAGGTGTTGTGAAATGGCCGGCACGCTCACCAGACTTAGGCCCATGTGATTTTTTCCTTTGGGGTTGGTGGGGAAGGTGTATATCACCCGTCCCAACACCGTAGCAGACCTAATTAACAATAGAGTCTGAAATTGGCAGAATTCCAGTCGACATGTTTGTTAGAGTTCATGAAAACTTTAGAAATCGAATGTAGCAGTGTGTGCAGAGCGAAGATCGCATTTGCCAGATACGAGTACACTATTAAAAATCATGAAAATTAAAAATTCCCTTACTGTTCAATATAATTTAAATATGAAATATTTTATTTTCTTTTCTAGAAGAGCAGTGTTTGTAAAAATGACGGCTGTTTAAAAATCATTTTAAAGGATGAATCGAAATACCTTGCCAAATAAAACGGAGCATATATTACAAATTTTAACGGTAATTCCTGCTTCCAACCACTGTGCAGTGTTAAACCATCATTGTATTTCTGATACTTTTTTTTTGGGACTTTTCTTCACTGTCCGGCCATCTAAATGCGATGACCATTGAATGGAATTGAGCTGTTGCTCACAACAATCATAACGGTGACTTCCGCTTTCACTATCACATAATATTGTTTCTCTTTTGATGACACTGCGTCTGTCCACCCATCTATCCCGTACGCCCCTAAGACGAACGCTCTTACTTTATTTTCTTTCCTCGTCCATACTCAGGCATTGGTTGAGGTTGTGTGCGTGTCGGTTGCACTTGTTTTAATTTCTTTTTCATTGAAGTAAATATTTCAAGAGTTTTTATGACAATACCACCGACAGGTGTAGGGCGAAATTAAGACAGACCAGAATGGCCAACCAAAAAACCACTGAACACCGCTAACTAATAATGCTACTAAATTAACCCAAAATGTCAACTTATTGGACATTTGAATGTCTTTCCATGTTGGGTGCGATACTAAACAGTATGACTTTGCTTTATATATTTTTGTACTTGCATTTTTTGTTAACTGTTTAATGATTTCAATTGTGGAAAGGAATTAAGTTTAGTTTCTCACGCGAATACGAGTACTCGTATTGTCTGGTTTGTTTTTCTAAGGTTTTTATCGTCTTTTATGGGGAGATTTGTAGTGCAATTAAGAGGATTAAATAAGATTTAACAAGTAAATAGAAATGAAGAGTTACAATTAATGAACAAAGAATCAATTAGAGTTTTTAATTGGGTTATAATTATATTGACTCCTTGCATTAAAAAGGTTTGAGAGCGTTTTCTTGTTAAATACACTTTCTTAACAATATTCTGTAAAACTCGAGTTTTTTTCACGCATTTTACTCATTGTGATTTCGCTTTGATACTTCATATAAATGTTAAAACAAGTCAACTTACATATTCTCATCTATATAATTTGTATTTAATTTTTATTGGGTAGTACCTCTCACCCATTCCAAATGATATGAATTGACCATTTCCAAATGAAATTGAGAAAATAAAAATTGAAATAGACAAACGCAAATTGAAATGGAGCAAATAAAGGGTTTTCCAATAGGGACATAACAATTTCGTATCTTTATGAAAAAACATCCTCAAACCTTTTTAATGATCTTTCAGTTTCAAAACGTTAGTCGAATTCAACATTTTCATCACTTACGATCAACGTTTGGAAATCACAATTAAAATTAGGAGTCGGTGGTCGCAATTTCAAGAGCGCTTACTCCAATTGTTGTAATTGTAACAACAATATATATTTTATTTTGAAGTCCACAGAGACGTGGAGGTCAGCTAAGTGGGCTTGTCCGGACAATTGAAGAGGTGCAGCACGTCAGGTGGTCCCTGATGGCAGGCAGATGTCCAGAACGTTGTCATCAATTCGTGCCCAATAAGAATTGAGGCGGCTGCACCATCCAGATCTCAGCTGAGCCAGAACCACGCGCGTCTACCGAGGTAGTACCATCTCTTTTGGTGACACGGTAGCTGGATACTGCTTGTGACTTCATCGACGTGAAGGTTGTTCAGACTTGCCTGAACAACCTTCACCATCTCCTCTGGTAACACAGTAGCTGGTTACTGCTCCTGCGACTTCGGCGTGAATGTTGTTCAGATTGCCTGAGAGCCCTAAAGTCTGAATTTTCTTCTGGTAAGTCTGAATTTTCCTCCACTGCGTCGTACTCACGTTCGCCGACCATACAGGTGCTGCGTAGTTCGCTACAGACCGACCTATCGCTTTGTGAGGTCAACGAGGTTTCTTTGTCGGCTCCCCAAGTACTGCCGGCAAAAAGGCTGTCCAATGTGACCCCAAGGATTTTGGGGTAGTTGGTAGTCGGAATGTTAACCTCATCGGCTTTCTCATTGAGTGAAAACCGCACCTCAGCGGTCCATGCAGTAAACAGTGTAGCTAATGATTTGGAGGCGGATATTTTCATATTCATCGCAGTAAATTGTCATCATCTTGGGTGATCAAGCTCATTTCTGTCTGATAGGTTTGGCAATAAACAAAATATGCGTCATTGGACAGCAACAAACCTACATGTGCTTCAAGAGACACAATTGCATTCGCAAAAAATTACTGGGCGGTGTGGTTTTCATGCCGGAGGTGTGGTTGGGCCGTATTTTTTCGTCGATGAAAACAATCGTCATGTAACCGACAATGAAGAGCGCTATCGTGCCATGTTAGAAATTTTTTTTTGGACAGAATTGGATGAGCTTGACTTCGCCGGTATGTGTTTTCAACAACACGGTGCCACGCAGCACGCATTATAATCGATTCCTGACAACTATCACTTGATTTATGCTCAGTTTGCCATTCCACAATAACAACGTTTGCAAATCGTGGTGAAACGAGCTGGCTACCGATCCTGATTTTTACAAGAAAATTTTGTTCAGCGATGAAGCACAATTTTGATTAAATGGGTACATTAATAGCCAAAATTGTAGCATTTGAAGTAATGAAACTCCATATTCCATTGTTGATACGCCGTTAGATTCTCAAAAAGTCGCTGTTTTGTGTGCTCTAAGGACAGAGGGAATTATTGGTCCATATTTCTTCTAAAATAAAGCCAGCCATTATGTCAAAATCAATGGGGAACGCTATAGAGCCATTATTAATGACGTTTTCGTGCCTGAATTGGAGGATGTTGATGTGGACGACCTTTAGTTCAAACAAGACGGCGCTACGAAACAATCAATTTATTGAAGGTAACTTTTGGTGAGCATATTATCTCGCGAAATCATTTTTAAAACATAATGGCAAACCCTTATCTTTATAATAAAGCTTAATTCTTGGCCGTAACATTAAATTATATGAGTTTTTTTCTTCTTGAAAACTATACGCTAAAAAAAAAAGCTTTACAAAATTTTGCGTCGATATAGGTCAGTGTTCACAGGGTTGTTAATTGCACAAATTTTATTTAATGTTAAATTTTCAACAGAAAATGTTTTTTTTTGTAAACACGGACCGACAAAGTTAAAAATCACCAGCGTTAATTATACAGGGTGGGTCATTTAAAATTTTTTAAACACACATTTTATGTACTCAATGTGTTTCTAATCTTCTTGAAAATATAAATGCTTAGATGTAGCATAGTTTGTGAGCCACCTTAATGGTGGGCCATTTAAAGTTTTATATTTGAATCGGCTGTAAAAAAAGTACTGATTTTTTTTTTAAATTTCTGGTTTTATTGGAAATGTTAAGTTTTTCAATTAAAATTTGAACACAATATCATTCATATGACTACCACAACTGGCTCGACATTACCTTCGATTCTTCGATGCCTTTAGTAAAATGTACGAAGGTCAATTCTGAGTGGTATATAAGTACAACCATCTGTTTGCCAACAGTGTTTGAAGAAATGAAAAAAGATAATAAGAGAAGACGGATTTTGCATCACGACAATGCGAGCTCTCACTCATCAGCTGAAACGATGAGCTATTTGACCACTCAAGATGTCGAATTGATGGGCCATCCACCGTACAACCCTGATTTGGCACCCAATGACTTCTTCTTATTCCCTAGCATCAAGAAAAAAATGAGTGGTCAACGTTTTTTATCGCCCGAAATCATGTTTTGGAGGTATCTCAATCGGAGTGGAAAAATGCTTCGAAAATTGGTTTGTGTGCAGCAAAAGTTTTTTATTGTGTTTTTATTGCCGGACCCGAAATATGACCATGAAATATGACAACTCTCGTAAATACAAACAATTCATTTGAACGTATAAGTAGTTTGGCCAGACCGAACCTTTAATAAAGGGTGTTTTTTTATTGGGGTATAGAACTTTAAGTTGGCATCACTTTTTTAACTGGCGGCCATTTTGTCAGCTGTCAAGTGATTAATATTTAGTTTGGTTTGCCATTTCATCATGAACAGGTTGACAAAAGAACAACGCTTGCAAAATGGGCCGAAAATGAGATTCATCTCGATGCTGATTTTCATCACAAAATTTTGTTCAGTGATGAGGTTCATTTTTGGTTGAATGGCTACGTCAACAAGCAAAATTACCGCATTTGGAGTGAAGATAATCCACATGAGACCCTTGAGACGCCATTACATCCACAAAAACTGACTGTTTGGTGTGCTCTATGGGCTGGTGGAGTCATTGGGCCATACTTCTTCCGAAATAATGCTGGAGAGTCAGTTACCGTTAATGGAGACCGGTATAGAGCCATGATAACCGACTATTTTGTTCCCGAATTGGATGGCATGAATGTGGATGAGTTGTGGTTCCAACAAGACGGCGCTACATGCCACACAGCGCACGTCACAATCGAATTATTGAAGGAAACATTCGAGGAGCGCATAATTTCGCGGAATGGACCTGTCAATTGGCCACCAAGATCGTGTGATTTGACACCATTGGATTATTTTCTTTGGGGATATGTGAAGTCGCTCGTCTACGCCAACAAACCAGAAACGTTAGGGGACTTGGAAGCCAACATTCGTGGCGTTATTGCCAACATACGGCCCCATATGCTCGAAAAAGTGGTTGAAAATTGGACCTGTAGAATTGGCTTTATTCGAGCCAGCAGCGGCGGCCACATGCCCGAAATCATATTTAAACATTAATGGCATAAAATTATCCTTCCAATAAAGCCAAATTGATGGACATTAAAACGATTTTCTTGTGTTTTATTTCAATTCGAAGTTCTATACCTCAATAAAAAACACCCTTTACAATAATATAATCTAAAATGTCCAGCAAACTTTGCCCTTTTTTAGGTGCTAAGTGCATTATGATTTGTCAGACAAATATCCAAAAATGTGTCCTTTTTATTGAGGTACCTTTGCTCCCTAAAAGTAAAACCTTTTTTTCCCCCACACCGATTTCGCCCATTTATAATCTCAAAGAGCTTATGACCAAAAGCCATCATCATGCAAAATTTAAGGATCCTAGGTTGATTCGTTTGACCGCTAACGTTCTTTCAGCAGACACACGGACGGACGGACATGCAAATGTGGTCTTAGATTTTTACGACAATCAAGAATATGTATACTTCATAAGGTTCCAGATCAATATTTGGTAGTGCAAACAGAATGACAAATTTAATATACCATCCAACTTCGGTAAATTGTATAAAGAAAAACATGCTGAATTTTAAACCGGTAAAAAGGCTTAATGGACTATAACTTCTAAATATGTGACAGCGCATTTTTTTTTTTTGATGTGGACAACATCTGAGCATCGAATGAGACCGATCCCATGCCCCAAAAGTGTTCCCTCCCAGAGATATGCGCGTTTTATGAAAGTGATGGTACACCAAAGATACACGTATTTAAATCTTTAAAATGGCTCTCCTGAACAATACTGGTTTTTACCCTTAGGACCCTTTCTATTTTGCGCGTCACATATGCAGAAAAGCCAAATGAACGGGTCTACGGACCACTTGAAGGATTCGAAAGCTATTGGCAAAACCAAATTTCAAAAAGTGAGTTTTTCTAACCTCGTGCGGATATATCATTTTTATTTGATACCCACCCTCCGATGTCAATGTGAATGCCGTTTTTCGTGCTCAAAACTTTTTGTATGGTTGGGGCCTTGGCTAAAAATGGCTAATATGGTTAGGTTTAGGGCTAGTCCAATTCTAGAGCGGTTATATGTAACCCTAGTACCGGGGCTATATCTAAACGTGGACCGATATATCCCAATTTTATCTTAGATAGTAACTAATCAATTGTTATAAACTGTTCTCAATTTCATCAAGATTTGATGTGACTTCTACAGCTGCAGACAAAATAAATTGGTTAAATCGATATATGTAAATCTAAACCACTTTCCTTTAATTTCAATAAAGCAAATCCTTGGTCCAAAGACTAACTTGTGCCGAATTTTATGAGGATTGGATGTAAGGTGTGGCTTTTAGATCTAAAAACATAGAACCGGCTAATCATATGTGTGGATGCTATATCTAAATCGGAATCGAATTGCTTCAATTTCCAAAGCGTCCGTCCTTGCTTCAAAAAAACTACTTCTGCCAAACAATTGCTAGCTGTAGTTAAAATACAAGCTTGAGATCTTCAGCAGACGCTCGGACAGATAGACGAATCGGCTTGTGAATCTGAGTAGATCAGTACATTTAAATATGGGTCTAGCTCAATTATTAGCCATGAAACTATCTTATAATACCCTGTTTCACAGTGTGGTGTAGGGTAAAAATATTTGTTCAGCCGGTAACAAAAAGTCGAACTCAAAAGTCTATTGTTCGATCAACAGTCGATCACGACTTTTTCAATTTTTTCAACAAAAAGTCGATTAGACGACTAGTGCTAAGAAGTTCAATCACGTTAAATAATGTTTGTAGTATGGCAACAAAGGTTTTAAAAAATACGCAACGTCGGCAGTGATTCAAAACCATTTTCACTCAAATTTTGTTTATATGAAGTTCGACACACTGGCATACGTATTAGCAATACAAGTACTAACCCTAAGTCTAACTAAGTTGCTAATACGAATGGTTTAAAATTGAATATGACGAGGGCTGTTATTTATACATTTCTGACCTAATAATGAAAATACGAATATTTATCATCAAAAATGGTTTTTATTGTTTTTCAAAGTATTCTCCATCATGATTTTACACTTTTGCATGCGCTCAAACCAATTGTAGATGCACTTTTTCCACTCCGATTGAGACACCTCCAAAACATGGTTTTGAACGCTTCAACAGCGACGAAAATCGTTGACCAAGCATTTTTTTCTTGAGGTGCGGGAATAAAAACAAATCATTGGCTACCAAGTCAGATCTGTACGTGCGGATGACCCATCAATTCGACGTTTTGGCCGGTCAAAAAGGCGCTGGTTTGAGTTGAGCTCTCACACGCATTGTGATGGTGCACAATGATTCGTCTTCTCTTGTTCTTTTTCGAATTTCTCCGAAGACTTTAGGCAAACAAATTGTGGTTTTGTTTGACGTTACTCAAGCGGAACAGTCGCCACATGACCAGTTTTGCCAAAGAAACAGGCGACCATTTGCTTCGAAGTGCTTCTTCCACGTTCAACTTTCTTTGGATTTGGCTCGTCTTCGAAGTCCCACACGGTCGATTGCGTTTTTGTTTCGGGCTCATACGCATAGAACCACGAATCGTCACCTGTGACGACCTTATAAACATCTTTTAAAGCACCGCGATCGTATTTTTTCAAAATGTCTTTGCATCAATCGACCCTAGCCGTTTTTGAGCGATTGTCGAGTTGTGCAGCATCCAACGAGAACAAACCTTTTTTACGGCCAGGTGTTCATGCAATATCGATTTATTCTGGTGGAAGAAATGCTTTAGGATGCCTCTATCTCACGGTATGTCACATGGCGAACATGAATTATTAGTTGACGCACGGCATCAATGTTCTCTGGCACAACGGCCGTTTTAGGGCGACCTTCGTCTTTGAGCTAGCATCGGCCACGATTGAATTCATTTAACCATTTTTTCAAAGTGCTATAGGATGGTGCTTCATCGCCATACAAAGATTTAAGTTCATCGATGCACTCTTGTCGTGATAATCCACGTCGAAAGTTATGAAAAATGATCGCAAGAAAATGTTCACGAGTTAATTCCATTTTCTTGCCACATTGATTTTTTCAAGTCGCTGTAAACAACACAAATGATGATCGTACGTCAAAACGTTCCGAGTACGTTTATGCTAAAAAATGTCTAACTTTCCAATGGAAATGTCAAATGGCGCCAGTGTTGCCTAGGCCAGATATATGTATGTATAGTTACCCTCGCACTAAGAAGTTCAATCACGTAAAATAACGTTTGTAGTAATGCAAAAAAAAAGGTTTAAAAAAGTATGCAATTTTACAGATTTTTGTTTATGTGAAGTTCCGACACACTGGCATACGAATTAGCAATAGAAGTTCTAAACCTAAGTTGCTAATACCTCAAATCAAGATATTTCTGCAGCCTAAAGTTGTATTAATTTTTATTTTAGGGGTCATATTTATAGAAGATTACGAAAGGTTTCAAATTACTTTATACAAAATGTTTGTTAAACCTATTGAACTTGTTTTTGTTTGGATACTTACCTTATTTCTTCCTTAATAGGATGCTGAGAAACGAAATTAGTGACGGCGCTGTCAATAGTCGTCTGGCTTCATCCAACATCCTGCGTCAGCCTAATTTTATACGAACGTTTTTTTACCACAAAATTTCCCGAGTTGACTTTTAGGCGAAGACCAATTGAACTGATGGCGCTTGATATTTCCGGGTCTTCCTCGATACTAAAAGCTACTGTTTCGCGCTTCGCACAAAAGTATTTAATGGTTGGTGGCTTAAGATCCAAAGTGTGTACTCAAGGCCAACTTTTTCATCATTCGACCCATTCATGTTGATGAGCCATCTCACGACTAAGCTACCGTTGTGTAGTACTAACTTAGCCAGTGATTTGATATTTTATATTATTACTTTGTTTCAGAAAATGATTTATGTTGTTGTAGCGGCACAGTGCCGGGGTGACAGCCCTTGGCCGAAGAATTCTCCTGCGGGTTGATCCGGTGCACAGATCCGGCTGTCGTGGGATCCAGAAAATGATTTATGATGGCATTTGACGTTTGAAAGCTTCAGGAATATAAAAATTAGAAAGGCTATCCTTACCCTTCAATTGTCATCTTTACACTATGTTGTTTTCTGCTTCCTTGTTTTTCTTCAATTACATATACATTTTTGAAGGTTATCCATTTTACGTTTTCAAATGTAACTTTTTTTCATTAAAATGCCTGCACTATGGCTTATCTATGAAATACAACCTCTTCTAAATTTGTTGCAGCACGCGATCCTTTCTAGGTGATGTTGGTCACATTTGGGGCGATGTTCCATCATAATTTGACGAATGTTGGCTTTTAAATGCTCCAACGTTAGAAAATTATCCGAGGTTACACGGTCTTTGCAGTAGCCCCACAAAAAACATCTAACGGCGTCAAATTACATATTCCCGGCGGCCAATTGACGTTACTAAGTCTTGTAATAACGTGTTTTGAAAACTTCTCATGCTATAAAGACAATGTACGCATTTGAATTACCAATTTTGTGGTACATTTTAAGCTTTTTAAAGCGTTCTTCGGTTGTTAAACGATCCATATTCGTTAATTGCAAACCTCTTACTAAATAAATGACACATCAGTAGCTCGTTTTTGAAAATAAGCAAACAAACAAAAAACAAGGAATTAAATAAGGTGGCGGTTGCTGATGTACATTGCAAGTAAACAAACATTTACACTCGGTTATTTTGCATTACCATACCGATTTCGTTGAAACCAGTTCACAAAAATGTCGTAAATTTCAACACTGTCATCTTAAATGTTTATATTTTGCTGCCTATTTTTAAACACAATTAAAACAAATCTTTTTAATAAAATATTTATTTGTCTAAAATAACATCAATTAAATTGTATTTGGTGTAAAAAGTTATATTTGGTTACTTGCTTTCTCATAATTGCAACAACGCTGTAGCAATCGGCAGAGTTCTCACTTGGCTTAAAGTCAGTGACAAAGTTACCGATTTTAATTTGAGTCGATTATCTTACAGAAACACTTTTTAAGCGATTCCTATTGAAGTATAAACGGAACAACGTCATATTACCGATTAGGAAAGAGTGAATGGAATAAGATATGTGGCAATGACGTCAAAGTGACGTCAAATCGGTAATTTGAGTCGGTAACTGCGATCGGTACGAATTACAGAAACAAGCTACAGATGACATATTTAATAGCTGACAACGTGCCAGCTCGGCGGTTTGGAACCTCGAAATAGACAACCCGATATACACCGGCGATTAAAATCAAATGCATGTTTTAAACATTTTTAATTAAAGTGTTATACATTTTTAAATAATTGTCCGATTTCGCTAAAATTTTCAGCAATTGTAAAAGGTGTTTAAATTTTAAGGGCCGATGTTGAATGTGAACCCCACCTAAGCGTCAATTTTTTTTCTGCATTTTATTTGATATTTATCAATTTCAGACTAACTCAATTCACTAACTCAACGCGTTAAAGTTATTCAGGCTTATTTTAAAAAAAGGGCGTTGAAATCAAAATGCATATCGTGGACTTCGTGATTTTTCCGGTCAATTTTATCGTCCAAATAAGCGTACAATCGGAAAAATAGTGCAAAAATTTGAGCAAACCGGGTCTGTAGGAGATGTGAAAACACCAGTGCATGCTTGTACTGCAGAAAATAACGAGTGGCCCAAATAAGACCAGCTGATGTGAATGACAAATAACGTTTTATTTTTTTATTTTTTAACATAATTTATTTTTTCTTTATGCAGATTATAACTTAACTCTTTGAAATTTAAAATGAATACCTACAGTCCACAACAACGCATTATAATTATCGATTTTTGTTATTCTTCTCAACGATCAATTGTTCTGATGCAGCGAAATTATCGCCGTTTTTTTACGTAAGATCCCCACATCTTCCATGATTAGAAGTATAGTTAGCCGTTTTGAGGAACTGGGTTCAGTTGCCGACCGTCCAGGAAGAGGTGCTCATCGAAATGTCTGATGTCATATTTTACACATAGTCACGTTAAATTTCCATAAAATGTATTTAACATATAAAACTAAATCATTTAAAAAAAAAGTTATTACAAGAGTTATACGTGTTTAACAACACTAGGTCTCATTTGGGCCACCCGTTATTGATGCTGTTGGCGATAGTGTGGCTGAAGAGCTGGCCACCTCAACTGGTCATCGTGCCCAACAATCGCACCTCTCACGCTCCTCGTTGATAACCACTATGCATAAAGACTTGCGTTTACACGCTTACAAGGTGCAATTGACTCAAAAACTAAAGCCTCTTAACCATTTCAAATGTCTTAACCACTTCAAATGGTCGCAAGGGCCTAAAATGCGGACAATTTGTTTCGCGCTTTAGTAGCACAGAAACGGTGGAGGTTATAAAAGGTTCGGCCTGACTGAACTTGTTTTAGGATAGTTGCTAGCAATTTTAGTTCCTAAGCCTAGTACTAAGTTCGTAAAAGGTGGTTTAGCAATATTTTTTATATAAAATGGTACATTCCGGCATGTCACAGAACACTATTCCGATCGAATATGGTTTCAATTCTGTATTTTGTCTCTTCAGAAAACTAATTCCAAAAGATTTGATCGGAATGAAACCACTTTTGATTTTGTGATCGGAGTTGATATTTTTTAGTTCCATAAACACAAAAAACTTTGATAAAAGTACCTTTTTGAATAAATATTGTAATCTTTAATTACGTTAAATTTTTACTTAGTTAACATTTATTTTAATAAATCTTTTATATTTCAGTAGCACTAAACCAACAATAAAAGCCAAATAATTGCCTTGAAAGAAATAAACTAAACTAAACCAAAACAAAAAAAAAAACGTTGGATAATTATTTATATTTATTGTGAGTCATTTGTTGTGGCGTGTAATATTCTGGTTGACAAAAATGTTGTTAGAGTCTCCGGCATGCAGAGAAGTGTAGAAGGCGTTGCTGGCGCCAAAAGTTTTAGATAAACGGATCTGATCGCGTACATTAGTGAATCTGACCAAGAAAACGACGAAGATCTTGATTTTTCTCCCCCAACATCTGCCAGTGCTAGGGAAAAAGAAAATGATTTGGCAAGAAAGCGAAATGGAACACCATTAGCTTCAAAGATGCGTCTTTCCCGCACACCATCTCCTACTCCTTAGGCCACAGATCACGTACTCCACATGTATCCAACCCGGAGTTGAGCAGCCTTGTAGTAGAAGAAAATAAAGACTTGGGTAAAATTGCTATGTTGCTGGAAGAGCAACGTGTCGACAACAAAGTGGAAAATATCGTCCACCTTATGGAAGAACAGCGCGATAAAACAAAATGAAAAATTACATAGGCTGTGCAATATTTTGAAAGTCCATTATAAAGTAAAGGAGCTAAACGAAAAAAACGAACTAAAGGACCATTTAGCCTTGACGGTTGACGGTAGGCAATCAGCTATTTCAGTCGAGGGTTGCATTTTGCATGTGTTAAAGGGAGATAACTACAGTTTGACGGTTGACGACGGTAGACTTCTGCAGGTTGCAGTGTACCTTAAAGCGAAAAATGATTGAAATCGAGACTTTAAGACTCGAAATAGAAAAAGCGAAGGCAAAATGACGCCATTGAATTTATTCCAAAATGTGATTTTTGTAAACTATTTTTTCTTAAAGGCCCATTTAGTCTCGACGGTTGACGGTAGATTCTGCAACCTGCAGAAGTCTACCGTCGTCAACCGTCAAACTGTAGTTATCTCCCTCTAACACATGCAAAATGCAACCCCCAACTGAAATAGCTGATTGTCTACCGTCAACCGTCGAGACTAAATGGGCCTTAACTCGTTTGTTTATAATATTTACTTAAAGGTCCGATTAGTCTTGACGGTTGTTTCTGCAACCTGCAGAAGTCTACCGTCAAACTGTAGTTAGCTCCCTCTAACACATTCATAATGCAACCCCCAACTGAAATAGCTGATTGCCTACCGTCAACCGTCCACCGTCAAGACTAAATGGACCTTAACACATATGGTTTTTTGGCGACAGATCTTGAAACAACCCTGCAGAATTATATACAACCCTGCAGAATTATATGATAGAGCAATGCTTTCTGTAGTCTCCTGATTTAGGCACTGCAGCTCTATAACCCATATTTTAATTTTAAATTATGAAAAGATTAAAAATAGCACGTGATGTGTAACCTAAATACTGTTACACACGTTTTATGCTGTAAAATAAAAAGTACTGAATGTTTTTGGACCAAATTATTTTAATATATTTATTGATGTGTATTGTATCCAAAAAGAATCTACTTATTCGAAATGTCCGCCGTTTGCCTTTACACACGCCTTAAGTCCCACGGGCTAATCGTCAATAGCTGCACGAACCTCGTCCATTGAAAATTGGCCACAGCTCGACCAAAGCAGTTTTAAGAGATCCAGTGTCGGGGTATCTTTTGTGACAAACCTTGTCCTCTAAAACCGTCCACAATTTGTAATACAATGGGTTCAAATCTGGACTGCCTGAGGGCCATTCATCAGAGGAAATGAACGCTGGCAAATTGTTTCGAAGCCAGGCCTGGGACGTTTTAGCCTTATGGGCCGGCGCAGAATCCTGCTGGAAAGTGTATGGCTGGTTTTGGAACGGAATTTTTAAGAGGGTTGTGAAGCCTTCCATAACGGTTTTTAGTAAACTTTGGCCGATGTTTTGACTCCTTGTTCGCAGAAATGCAGGTCAGTGACCCCATCGTAAGAGACTTCCCACCAAACCATGACTGAAGCTAGGTGATGACCCCTTTCCACCCTTGGGATCAGTTCAGATGCTTCCTTAGATGACCGCGCATTTTCATCGGTGAACCAAAATTTTCTGTTCAAGTTATCAGCGTGCTTCACCAAAAGACGTTTGCATTTTTCAATCCTATATTTTTTAAAGCTGCAGTCAACAAATGTCCGCTTCGTCGTTTGAAAGCCCTTAGTCTTTTTTAATGTTTCGACTCATGGATTTTTGCCTGATATCCATCTCCCGGGCCATGATTTTCTGTTTTCGGAGCTGATTTCTGTGAATTCTTGATTTAACGGCTTTGATGACATGTGGTGTTCGAACAGAGCGTGGGCGTCCCGACCGGTGGCGGTCTTTTACATCTCCAGTCTCCTCAAACAGTTTTATGCATCGGTAGACGAACATGCGGCTAATCCTTAGTGGCGTTTTGAAAATATCGCTTTTTTCATTTCACACTTGAAAAGCGCTATTACAGCGATACGGTTCTCATTATCTGACCACTCCATGATGAAAGTTGAAAAAATTTTAAAATCCCGTTACAGACTAACGCTATTGAGGTTAGCTTTTAAAACCCATATGACTTTAACGGGGTATTTTCAGTTCTACTATTGAAATGGATGTGTTCAATGTTGTAACAGAATTTATGTCCCTACTAAGTATAATTCTTATACATTTTGAGAGAGCCCTACTCTTTACCGGAAGGCAAGGACACTCTGGATTTATGCTCTTATCGCTTTCTAAGCCACACTTTACAATCATTCTTGCTTACATTTCGTAAAGTAAGTGGCGAAAGATCTTGAAACAAGCCTGATGAATAAGATTACATCGAACAATGCTTTCATGTAGTCCCTGATTTAGCCTATGCAGCTCTACAAACCATATTTCAAATTTAAATTATTCAAGGATTAAGCGTAATGTGTAACCTATTATGAACCTTACAGAAAAGGTATGTATCGGTCTATGTTTTCGTATCCCAGTATAAAAGAAGCCCGATTCTTTGAAATACGATTATTTATACCATGTGATGTAGGATATCACATAGTCGGCGGTGTACGACTTTTGATTTTTCCAATTTGTTTAGCTTTTTTCTTGCGTTGCGTATTTTTCAGGATCAGTCTGAAATCCCTGAAATATATGTTGCAAATGTACACAAGTTACTGGAAGTGGAAAAATACGCAGCGTAAGAAAAAGAGATATGCCACAAACCGATAAAATTAAGGACGCTTCACTAAAAATTATATACATATACATAAAAATTATATACAGTATGTACTCGATTGAAATTAATCAGGCTAATCATTATTAGAAAAAGGTTTACTCACAAATTAAGTCACCAGCAATTATGGATATCTACAACAAAGCTTTCGTACTACAAATTAATTTTTCCATTTATTGCAATTATACTCGTATATTACACTCTAAATACATAAGTTCTACTTTCTTAATAAATATTATATAAATAAAACAAGATAATAGATAATTTCAAAAATAATCATTAAATGATACGAAAGGTTAATTTGAAAAGTAACGTTGAACGCGGGCAGGTTTTCCTAGCCAACGGCAAAAAACATAACCAAATAAATAAAACAAAAACCAGGCAGAACATTTAATTGGACAATCAGCGGGCCTGATTGAAAGGGTTGTCTGGTGACTTGTTCCATTCTTTCATAAGAATCTGCTTCCATTGAGATAGACGCATACTAGGATTTTCCGACTTAATGCGAGGCAGATTAGCTGATTCGAAAGCTTTGTAAGCCGCTCGCATACGTTTTTCGGGATGTTTGTCTTCATCGTCGTCTTTAATGCTAAAGGGTAGAGGAAATTATACAATAGAATAAGGCAATATGCCAGCAAAACTAACCTTAAGACGGCCAAAGCCTGATCGACATTTGAGGCTACTTCAACGTCGGCCATGGCTCTATTAAGATTCTCTTCTATGTAATTTGTTTGTATAACCAAGCGTGGTTGGGGTTGTTTCGCCGCATTTATGGCATCAATGGCCCTCTGTTTCTTTTCCATTTCTTCCAAAATCTGCTGGCGATTAATTTTCGCCAATGGCTGTTTTCCCTGGGTCTTAATGGAGTTCATTTCTTGGTCCAAGAGAGCTTTTGCCTCCGCCTTCCGTTTGGCCGCTTCAGCACGTTTTCGTTCCTCCTCTTCTTTTTTCTGTTGCTTGCGTGCCAAATTACGGTCTTCATCCTTCCAGAGGCGATCTTCTGCCTATCGACACAATATGACATAAATTCTTTGGAAAAAAGTATCTATTGTATAGTTTTTTCAGAGTACCTCTTTTGCTGCCTTTGCCTGAGTGGCCTGTTTGACGGCAGTTTTGCGTTCACGGGCCTCGACGGCTTTGCTGTTCATTCCAATCTTTTTTGGCATTTTGCAAAGAATTTATCGAGACAATTTCGAGTATTTGCAGAATTTTGCGAAACTTTAGAGTGGCGAATTTTTTGTTGTCACCAAAAGGAAAAATAACAAAAACAATTTGCCAAATGTCAAACTGTGAAATTAGATGTCAAATACCCATTGTTGCCAGCAGCTTTACTATAATGAAAATCATACGTTGAGAGTTTGATGTCGTTCAGGCAGACAACGCCGTTGTCTTTTTTCTTAAAGTAACCGCTATCGATTGTCAGGGCTTAAATCAGCTCCACTAAAGGAGAGTACGAAGTATTCGTGTTTGAACAAAAACCAAATGAAAATGTTATTTTTGTAAGAGTGAATTACTCCACAAGCTAATAAGCTCAGGTTTGTTATTGTTTGTCATAGAAGAAAGGAAAAGTAAGTCAGCAAAGTTATAGCAAACACATCTCCGTCTGCTAGACGCACGTTTAGCTGTTGTTGTGGGCATCTTCTTAATACCTATATGTGAGCTGCCGACAAAGGTCTACTCGTTTCACGATCTATATATACGAAACATTGCTTGATTTTACATATTATTGTCGAAGAGTGAAGACACAAGCGACTTACTGAAACAATTCCTACCATATTGACAGACTGTTTGCTTTAACTTCGCTGACTAACTTTTCCTTCCCTCTCTTCATTGTAGTGTCAACAACGTCGTTGTTCTACAGGGTGTGCCAAAAGTTACCATGGGGTTTAAAAATTTAATAACTTTTTCGTTTGTATATTTTTTTCAGGTTATTCACACTGAACAAAGAACCACAATAATAGAATTTTATTATTAAAAACAGCGATCAATTATTTCAACGCAAACGCGTAAGTGATGAAGCTCATTTCATTTGAATGGATTTGTTAATAAGCAGAACAGTAGGTTCTGGGGTTCTGAAAACCCAAGAACCCATTAGGTTTACATTATGTTGTGGGATCACATCTGCAAATATCATTGTACCTTACTTCTTCGAGAATGAAGATGGAAGTGCTGTAACCGTAAATGGAGAGCGATATCGGCGTATGATAGACAAATTTGTACGTCCTGCTCTTGAAAACTGACCTGAGATGTGGTTTCAGCAGGACGGAGCCACTGCCCGAGACATAATGGTACATTTAAGTCAAATTTTTGTAGAGCGAATTAGGAAATTTGGTAATTATTTGGCCGGTGCCAAATAATTAATTGAAGGAGCGCGTTTATGAGAACAAGCCTTCAACTCAAGGCCAACGTTGTTGCAGGTCGAAATGCTCGAACGAGTCATTCAAAATTAGACCCTCAGAATGGAAACCCTGAGGCGTAACTGCGGCATACATTTGAAAGTAATTATTTTCAAAAAATAAATGCCATAAAATTTCCTTTCAAATTACCCATAAAGATTCCACACTTGATTTGAATTTTAACATTTTTTTTCTGAAAAAATACCTCTAGATGGATCACCCTTTACATGTAGATCGGCTAACGAGTAGAGGCCTTGTCGGCAGCACACATAATGGTACTGAGAAGACGCCTAGAGCAACAGCTAAAGGTGCGTCTACCAGACGGTGACGTATTTGCACTAAAATTATTTTAAACCATCGATAAATTTTTAATAACACATCCCTTAAGCGTGGTACACACTATCGATCATGGCTGACGGTTTTACTCAAATTTCTCTTGTTTGCGTTTGTGACCATTCTTTTCCTCAGTGAACAGTAAAGCACAAACATGTTTGCGGTTAAGTGACAGTCAGCTGCCATATTTGTTTTTGAGTGATATTGTGTACCAAAAAGTGTCAGTCAAGCGAAATATTTGAAGGGCGAAAAAGATTTTATGAAAAAACTTGTATTTTGCTTTGAAATGCAGCGTTTCGTCTGGGACATAACCTGCCCAGAGTACATGTTGCGGGATGTAAAAAAAAGCGTATAGAGACATATTAAGTATAATGATAAAGTTCTCTGGAGGAGGCAACCCATCGCTTTACCCATTTGGTTCTTTTTGTACTTTTATTATTTTTTTCAGCTAAAGCAATAATTTATAATGCGCACCCAGTTCTCATATTTTCCATGTTTATTACTCAAACTTCAAAACTTGACGGATAGTTAAAGCATCAAACATTAATGCTAATGTAAACAATCATTCGAAACTGATTCATTTTTGGCTGTCAATCATGATCGATAGTATGTACCACGCTTTACTATTATCCATTGTTTTCATTTGTTATAAAAAATAAAAAAATATATTGAACCTACAAAAATTCACGCACTGGCAGAAACTGATTACCGTAAAAATTTATTCATTAATCGCCTGATATTTATTTAATTTTCAAGCCATAACAGCAAGCGTCAATAATAATTTTACAACAGCAACCTTGTAACGAATCGTTTCTGTTGGGGTTTAATACATTTAGATTAATAGTGTTTTCGTTTATACAAAAAAAAATATGTTCGCTTGTTAAAAAAATGCAACTCTACGAGCATTTCGATTGTCAAACTGTTGGAATATAGTCTGCGAGTAGAATGTTGCCCATAAAACAGATGCCGCCTAAAGCGTTGTATTTTCAACACACACAAAACAATATAAAAATGTATATTCAAAAACGACGTAGCAGTAGTTTATGTTGGAACTTTGTTCACAAATTGTATGTATTTTTTCTACTTTAAGTGTTGCACTTAAATATGTTCGATTGTTGGCACTAAAAGTGTGGTACTTTGACTGGGTGAAGGCAACATTTATAAAGTGTTGCACTAGTAGAGGGTCACCCTATTTTTGAGAAACGAAATCACCATTTAAATGAACTTTATGAGTTATCTCGAATGAGGTATTGGCAGCCCTTTAAATTTCAACTTGCTATAAAATTAGAGTTGCCGTACTCCTCAATCTGATAAATGCTACTCTGTGTTTACAAGTGCAAAACAGCTGTGACAGCGTAGCGAGAGCCGACATTTTTGTTCTTTAAAAACATTGTTTACTCCGACTTGGCTGGAAATTGCAAAATATGGACATTATCAAGGCTGAAATAGCCCGCAAACGTAAACTCCTTGAGGAGAAACAACTGGTGGATGACAAAAAGAAATACTTCAAAAGAGGAGACCTGATTGCCAAGAACAACGAAGAAATTCTACAGAAACAAGGCTACAAAATACAGGAGAGCAATGAAGCCGATCCAAGCATACACGAAGGTTATAACTTCACCGGTGAGGGCCAAAACATATTGCCCAGGGCAGAAGTTATACGGCGTTTAAGGGAAAGAGGCGAACCGATAACACTGTTCGGCGAAACCGAATCAATGGCCTTTGGCCGTTTGCGACAGTGTGAAATCTCACAACCAGAAGCCAATCGTGGTTTTCGCAACGACTTCCAAGAGGCTATGGAACAGGTTGATGCTGCCTATCTGCAGGAAATGTTTGCCAACACTTCAACATCGAAGGAGGAGAAGAAAAATGAATTTGCCGAAGTAGACGAATCAGTGGATTGGGAAAGCATTAAACTGATGTCTCAAAAAATGGGACGCAATAACAAAGAGTACGACATGGATGTAATAATGACGTTGCTCACATACCTACTGAAACTGTGGAACGATCAAATCTCGGGTTATTCGAAGCAAGAGAAAATGTCCACAAAAGTTAAAATGACCCGAGTTATATACACACAAACCAAGGAGTACGTAAAGCCCTTGTTTCGCAAACTAAAAAATCGTTCCCTGTCCGATGATATTCTGGAAAGTTTAACCGATATTTGTAAACATCTGCTCAATCGCAACTACATACAAGCCAGCGATGCCTATCTGGAAATGGCCATAGGCAATGCTCCCTGGCCCATTGGTGTTACAATGGTTGGTATTCATGCGCGTACAGGCCGAGAAAAGATTTTCTCCAAAAACGTGGCGCATGTAATGAACGATGAGACTCAACGTAAATATATACAAGGCCTAAAGAGACTGATGACCAAATGCCAGGAATATTTTCCCACGGATCCTTCAAAGTGTGTGGAATATGTTAGCAAAAAAGACCGGGAATAAGTGGGAAGCTACAACAAGGGGATTTTTAAAATAATTACAATTCAATCTTATTCGGAATTGGGCTACATACATTGTAAAATTATTAGCCCTGACATGAACTAAGATTTTATTCGACACAAACATACATTTCTAAGTACACGTTAGTTATTAAGGAAAACTCTATTTACCTTTACGTCCCAGCTCTGCTGATCTTTGGGAGGATTTTTCCACAGCATTAATAATAGTGGATCTGTAAAATGAAATAATAAAAAAGGAAACACAATTTCATCTATTTCCAATTTTTTTAGGTGTTTTAATTTTCTTACCTTAAATTACCCTTTTCTAATTCATGAACGCCCACGATGGTGGCTCCTCCAGGCGAACACACCTCATCTCTTAGCACAGCCGGATGTTTGCCGGTAATCATTACAGTCTTAGCTGCGCCCAACAATGTCTGAGTGGCGAATTGTAAGGCCATTTGCCGGGGAACACCATTTTTAACCGCCCCATCAGCCAAAGCTTCGATTATGGTATAAACAAATGCCGGACCACAACCAGAAACGCCGGTGACAGCGTCTATCATTGACTCGGGCACTTGTTGAGCAATACCTAATGAATTTAACATTAAGTGCACCTTTTCCAAATCCTGTTGGACAACATAGGAACCGGGTGTGTAAACCGTACATCCTTCACCCACCTGCATGGGCGTATTGGGCATTGTTCTTATCATTTTTAAACCATCGATAAAAGAGAAGTTCTGCGAGAGAATGAATGTTATTTTAATATGGTGTTGGGTTAGTTTTTAGGTGAACTTACCTCTTCTAAGTCCCTTAAATTAACACCCGCCAGCACGGATACAAATAACTTATCTTTATCTTTGGCTGTGCGAACATGATTATTGCTCAGCTGTATGGTACACGGCGTCAAAATATGAGGTTTTACACATATGAATATGATATCCGACTTATCCAGCACCTCGTTATTGTCCTCCGAAGTGCCAACACCGATATCACGCCATCGTTGCAAATTCTCTAAATTGGGCCCAGATACAAACACTTGTCCGGATTTGACAATTCCACGATTTATGAGGCCAGAACCAATGGCATATGCCATATTGCCGCCTCCAATAAAACCGATTTTCTCGTCTAATTTAGCCATTTCTAAAAAAACAATTTGGATTTGGAAAATATTAAGCTTAATTTAAGAGAATTCCAATGTAAATTTAAAAGTAGATTTGTTATTATCCTATGTTGTCGGCCTGAGCTATCCCTTGACTATATTCAGCCAATTGTCACCTAAAACAAGTCCGGGACAAATATTCGTCTCCTGCTTTGACAAAATATGAATTCCGCCTTGATTTTGTATTTAGTTAAGCAAGACGGAATTACTTTATTCGGCTCGTCCTTCAATTTATTGTTGAATTCCGCCTTGATTTTGTATTTAGTTAAGCAAGACGGAATTACTTTATTCGGCTCGTGCTTCAATTTATTGTTGTTAACTAAGTGAAGTTCTGAAATATGCACCGATCTTAACGAAAAATTGCTCATTGTTAATCTTCTGGACCGTGACAAAACCAATTAAAATTGATTAAAAATGGTTTATGTTTCTCTTATAATTAACACATTTAAGTGTATTGGACAAATGATCAACACCTCCGAAATTGGACCATTTCTGACGATGCATTACTGAAGCCTACAAACAAACGTAGCTTCCGATTTGGAGCGCTGTCACTGTAAAAGCCACACTTCTGGTTTAAGTTTATTCAAAGTCGGCAACCTATCCATGCAAAATAAGAGTTTACGTTCAAGAAAACAGTTCCAGTCAATTTAAGGACTTGTCGGTCTAGGAGACACGTATGAGATCTGAGCTTAAAAAATCAGAATATGTGCAATACAAATACGAAAATGATCTGATTTATCAAGCTCAGATCTCAAACGTAGCTCATAGATCGACAACTCCTCAAATCGATATGAACTAAATTTCGCACGTAAAGTTCCATTTAAAGCCCTATATTTCTAGAACCACATATGTGAAGGCCGATATTGATCACGTTCGGCACATGTAGAGTTTGTCATTTAAATTGTTGAAACGCATTACAATGAAAGCCCCGATTCTAAGAGAGCCAGTTCTATGCCACAGATCGACCCGACGCAGCAATTCTTCGGCAAAGAGCTGTCACCCTGTGCCACTACAATACCAACAAAGAAATCCAAATTTTCGTCAGAGGAGAAAAATAGAAGACTAAAGAGATTTTAAGCGGCAGGACAGATGGTTGACCTTTAGGTCAATCCCACGACAGTCGGTTCTGTGGACCGGATTGACCCGAAAAACAATACTTCGGCCAAGGGCTGTAAGCCCGGTACAGTGTCCGCTAAAAAACTCCTGACCTCTAGGTCTCTTTGGACGCATCCCGTTCAAGTGGCGAGTTTCTTCCACATGGATATTCAGGCAGATCCCCCATAGACGAACAGAACTAACAATAGTCAAAATTTTGTTGTTACACAACACATCGAAATCGTTTTCGAGGATTTATATGCCACAGTACTCGTAGGAAGAAAGACAGTCGGTATGTTTAGCCCACAAATTGAAACTTCCGTCATTAGAACGGGGAACATGGTAAAGGGTTAGATAAGAAGGACATGTACCCGTGTCAAATCTGAAAATTTGAAACGCGATACACCCACTCACTAGCTCATACAGTGCCACTATCATTGTCATCTAGTATCTATGATGAATTACACTACAGGTTATACAGAGAACTACAATAATAAGCAACGACAAGCCGTGTGTAAAACTTAGCAGATTTATCTTACAGGATGTCTTTAGAAAAAATTACTATGTTAGACAAGCCCGGACCTCCTTTCTGGAGGACCGGACAAATACTCAACAATTGCATCAACGTCTCAATCTCCTCCTTATCCTTCTACAAGCTGCATTATTCCTTTCTGTAATATTTAGTTTACAGTAGGGTTTTGGTTCTAGTCCTGTCTTATTTGGGCCACTGAACCTAACAACCTTTCATTAGTCGATCGTAGACCGTGCTTGGTCAACAGAGGTAAAGAAACCGTCGATCTTTGACCATGCTTGGTTAACAGAGGTAAAAACATAATTCTTACAGCCCTTTAAGGACACCGACAGAGTTTTTTACAAAGTTAACAGCATCGTTACGCATTCCTTCAACATTATTGTTTTCGGAAACCCAACACAGTTTAGCAGTTTGGCTTCGTTCCAACGATGATCGGACTCATGATTTTATGCACCGAAACGACTTGGAAACATTCGAATGCCCTACAACTCAGCAACACCAGCAAATCTTCTAAAGTATAGAAGAATCTTCTAAAGCGATCTACTTAATCACTCGAAGATACCTGAGAGATTCAGTAGATCGCACTTCATACGGGGCAGTGATGAACGATTTTTACACACACGAGAAATTGGGGCAGAACAACGGTCTGAGTGGTGTAGCCGTTTGAATTCTAGATGGTCAAGAATTGACGACTCCATCTCAAATACATGACCCACTAAAACAAACGACTCAGCTACAACCAACATCCTTGAGGACCAACCACATCGATGTAGCTCTACATATCGGTCTAAGCACCGGTGAGTCGGAGGAACAAAACCAATAAAAGAAGAGAATAATGAAGTATAGGGTGGACGATTTAAAATTTCATATTTGAATCGGCTGTATAAAAAAATGTACTCATAAGTTTTTCAAATTTTTGGTTTTATTGGAAGGATGAACTTTGTCATTTAATAATGGAGCACCATCCGATGCGTTTTCTCTTCTCCCAATGGGCTGACGATTGGTTGGCAGGAGATGAAGAATATTACCGAAAAATCGTGTTTGTCAGATGAAGCTCATTTTCATCTCGGTGGCTATGTCAATAAGCAAAATTGCCCCATATGGGGTTCAGAGAACCATCACTATTGAGATGCCAATGCATCCACAACGAGTCACTGTTTGGTAGGATTTTGGCTGGCGGGACCATTGGGCCAATTTTCTTCGAAAATGAGCGAGCGACACCGGGCCAAGCTCAACGAGTTTTTGTTTCCTTAAATTCAAGAGAATGACATGGTCGGTTTCAACAAGAAACCAAATTATGATTATTTGAAAAATCAAATAATCAGCCGAAATTTTGATGTCAATTGTAATTTGAGCCCTTTGGATTATTTTCTGTGGGGAGCCATTATGAACTTTAAGCAAAGCATCCAGAGATATTTGAAACGTTGAAACATGAAATCAAAGTTGTCATTGAAGAGGTTCGAATTGAAACCATTGAAAATTTACTAAAAACAAATTGGTTTCATCGAATGAGGTACTGCCGAGCCAGTTGTAGTCATAAGATTGACTCTTGAATGACTCAGTTCTATTGTTCACAGCCGATTCAAAATTAAAATGTTAAATCGCCCACCCTGTAGAAGTAGATAATGCGTTTATCTGGAGGTCCCACTGATACCACAGCAACAACCACAAATGCTTGCTTTGTTAAGGAGCTTGTTGACTTTTTGCAACTCTTAATTAGTTGCAATGAAACAAGTCCATAATTACAATAAAACGCCTGTTTTGACCATGGGGTACGTTTTTTGGTCCACAATAGTCAAAAAGACCAGCAAGTGTGCCCTTTTTGAGTTATTTAGTGCGTTCCAACTAACAATACCCATTTAAACCATTGTCCGACCACAAAAAATATTGTTTTGTAAAGTAAATAAACAAAAAAGTGTACTTTTTACCGAGGTACCTTAACTCCCTTAAAGGAAAACTTTTTTCCTTTGGGTCAATTTCGCCCATTTACAAATCCAAACAGATTATGTCCATAGGCCATCATCTTGGAAAATTTCAGGATGCTAGGTGGATTCGTTTGACTATAGTGCAACAAAAGACAAGAAGAATTTTAAGACGACCAAGAATATATGTGACGCGCAAAATAGAAAGGGACCTAAGGTTAAAAACCAGTTTTGTTCAGGAGCGCCATTTTAAAGATTAGGTACCTTTCTATTTGTGTTTAGAATCGTCGACTTCACTTTCATAAAACGCGTTTCTCTGCGAGGGAACACTTTTGGGGCATGGGATCGGTCTCAATCGATGCTCAAATGTTGTCCACATCAAAAAAAAGTGAAAAGTTTTGCCCAGGAGAGCCATTTTAAAGATTAGGTCCCTTTCTTTTTGTGATTAGAATCGTCGACTTCACTTTCACAAAACGCGCATATCTCTGGGAGGGAACACTTTTGGGGCATGGGATCGGTTTCATTCGATGCTCAGATGTTGTCCACATCAAAAAAAGAAAAAAAATTGATTTTTTTTAACCTTAGGTCCTTTTCTCTATGCGCTGTCACATATACCTTTTGGGGTCTCCGATCAATATTCGTATACCATCCACCCTTCGGTGGAGAGTATAAAAATGTTTTCCTCGACTTGAAGAATTAACCTAACATCCATCCGGTGACAATGATCAATAGCAAATGGCTTTGCTATGGCCTGTCCATAGCAAAGTTTCCATGTCCTGCCGAAGACCTTCATTATTTTTCGAAATACCTGCCTCATCCAAAGTGGTAGTCTTATTTATTTTTTTTCTTTGTTACGTGCCATTTTAGAATGTTCGCTACGGCAACTTTAAGGTTCGGTCCTTTGGAGTGTGCTATATTGTGCAAGACAATATATTGGTCATGGTGGCGACTCATTAGCAATTTTTCAGTAATGTTCAGTCTGTCGTCCAGTCCGCACGCGTTTTCTATGTCTTCCGCGTTAAATGTTGTCCGTGTTACAGTTCTCTCGTCCGTCTCCAAAACAAACAAAAAAATAAACAAACAGAAAAACACAAACCCGCGAAAAAAACAACAAATAAACCACAGCGCGTAAACCGACAAATACAAATAACACACCATAGCCAAAATAACAGCAATAACTACAAATAAAATAGAAAAAAAAATAAATAACGAAAACACATAAACCAACAACAATAGACAATTTCTTAATGTGCATTATTCGTCGTGCGTTCGTCTTCCTTCTCCCCCTCCCTTTTCCATTCCATTTCGTGTAGTGCAGTTGGCTCTCTTCTTTCTTTGTCGCTGTCCGTCTAATGCTTAAGGCATAACACTAAGCATTGGATGGGATCAACAGCGGCAAAGGGGGTAAGATCGGCAACTGCATTTGCACGCTGACACTTGTTTTGTTCTCTGGTTGGCGTAATGGTAAAGAAATTTAAAATCCATTTTGCCAACATACGAGGGTTGCGTGCGAATTTTTTCGCTGTGTTTTCTCACATTCATTTTCATAGGCCTGATGTTCTAGCTCTTAGTGAGACTCCGGTCCGTGAGGATTCTGATCCACAGGATTTTCACGTTCCTGGGTACCACACCCTATCTCTTTTTATTTCCCACAGAGGTCTTGTGGTATATGTACGTAATGACATAGTGTTTCAGAGCCAGCAACACTTGAACTCACAAGATCCAGAATTTAACTCCCTTTGGGTTAAGTTCAGGATTGGAACACACGTACTACATTTTGGGTTTATTTATAGAAGTCCAAACTCGGAAAGGGAGGCTTCCTATAACGGCTTTGACGCCCTTTCCGATTCAATATCGAAAGTTTTGGAGAGTTATCCGGACAGTGAAATTGTCGTTGCTGGAGATTTCAATGTCCATAATTCCGCCTGGCTTTCACATTCGAGCCATACAACTCCGGAGGGCCAATACGCCGAGCTCTTCGCCGCGCAAAATGACTTGACGCAACTAGTGAATGAACCGACACATATTCCGTGTGTAGAAGGGCACCAACATAACATTCTTGACCTTTACTTAACTTCGCACCCTGAAAAGTACGAAGTTAATGTACTTTCACCTCTTGGTAACTCCGATCACTGCATTGTTTCAGCATCCTTTCCGTATTCCGCTCTTCGTGTCGCTTCGATACCAGCCCCAAAGCGGACAGTATTTTTCTACGAAAAGGCACGTTGGGATGAGCTCAACCACTTTTTCCAGCATTTCAATTGGAAACTTTGCTTTCTTGATAACGACGTAAATGCTGCGGCTGAAATGATCCAAAACATAATTTTATCTGGTATAAAGACTTTTGTTCCAAATAAAATTATGTCGGCTAAACCAGCCAAAAATAGTTGGTTTAACCAGGCATGCAGGGATGCTGTCAGATCAAAGGAGGAAGCGTTCAGAAATTGGCGTTTAAACAAAAACCCCATTACTGAACTGCTGCGAAAACAGGCAAGAGCTTCGTGTGCCAGAGTGCTTAGACGTGAAAAATTTCTGCACGAACAACGTCTACGTACAAAGGTTCTTACTTCTCCTAGGGGAAGTAAGAGCTTTTGGTCGTTTGTAAGAAGAGTAAAGGATAGTTCTTAATCTATCCCAACTCTTGTTAAAGACGACCAGGCATTCACTAACCCGGTTGATAAAGCTAACCTTTTGGCTGAAATATTTGCAGGAAATTCTTCCTTGCCGGAAAGCAATCAACCACTCCCCGCGGTCGAAAACGTATCAAGTTCCATGCCTCAGATATTTTTTCGAACGCGTGCAGTTAAAAGGGTTCTTGCGAACCTCGACGTAAATAAATCCCCGGGCCCGGATGGTATCTCTGCACTTGTCCTATGTAAGTGCTCGTCGACGCTAGCCCGTCCATTACGCAACCTTTTCAACCTTGCTTACCGTGCGGGAGTTTTCCCAGCGTGTTGGAAGGTTGCGAACGTCCAGCCGATCCCTAAAAAGGGTGAAGCCAATAATCCTGCGAATTATCGGCCAATTGCGATTTGCTCTGCGCTCTCCAAGGTAATGGAGAGCATGGTAAACCACCATCTTGTGAGGTATTTAGAGACCAACGACTTGCTAAGTGATCGACAGTATGGCTTCCGTAGAAACCGCTCTACGGGAGACCTGTTGGCGTTCTTGTCGGAGCGTTGGAGTCGGTCTATCCACCAGTTTGGTGAGAGTAAGGTCGTGGCTCTAGATATCTCCAAGGCCTTTGATAGAGTCTGGCATGGTGCACTCATATCAAAGCTGATCGCTTTTGGTGTCGGTAATACATTTGCTCGGTTTATATCGAGCTTTCTTAGAGATCGCACTATTAGAGTTGTTGTAGATGGGTTCTCATCCAACACACATAGGCTGACCGCAGGTGTACCACAGGGCTCTGTCCTTTCTCCCTCTTTATTTCTTATTTTCATTGACGATCTATTGGGTCAGACCGTGAATCCAATCTACTCTTTCGCAGATGATAGTAACCTCTGTCATTCGTATTCATTCGACCGTAGGCCGAGCCTTCAAGATATTGAAGACAAAAGGCGAATTATGGATGAGACACTTGGCCGGGATCTACTGGCCATTTCCGAATGGGGTCGAGTGAATAGAGTAGATTTTAATGCACGTAAGACACAGTGCTGCTTGTTGTCTCACAAGCGATTCGCTGACCCAACAATATCGTCAATTTCTCTCGATGGTACGGATATTGAACAATCAGAAGCTCTCGATGTTCTGGGCATGAAAATACAATGTGACGCTCGTTGGGCGAGACATGTATTCGAAGTGTCGAAAGAAGCACTCAAGTGCATAGGCTTTTTAAAGCGGTGCAAGAAATACTTCACTCCTACTGATCTTTTCAATATCTATACATCTTTCATAAGGCCGAAGATGGAATACAACTCCCATATATGGGCAGGTGCTCCAAAATCATCCTTGGAGCTACTTGACCGTGTTCAAAGGAGAGCGATGGTGCTGATAGGTGACAGTAGGGTATCCAACTCTATTGTTTCCCTTGAGCATCGTCGCAATGTGGGTTGCGTGACGCTGTTCTATCGTTACTTTCATGGTGTGTGTTCATCAGACATCCGTCGCCTTATTCCTGACGTGAGGATGTTCGGCAGGGATACGCGACTTTCTAGGAATTCACACCCGTTTGTTATCGATTGGCCAGTTGACCGCACTATACACTACAGATCAAATTCGTTTTTCGCTCGTACAGTCCGTATGTGGAATCGACTTCCGGCAAATGTATTTCCCACTAATTGCGACATCCAGAAGTTCAAGGCAAGCGTCAACAAACATTACTCCCTCTTTCCCCCCTCCGATCCATTAATTTCCACTCGCCAACGCAATGCACCGCATGTATAGGGGGCATCCCCTGAGTGTTGGTTTTAAAAAAAAAAAAAAAAAAAAAAAAAAAAAGTTTACGCCCACTACATCAGTATCTATCAATATATTTTACACGTTTTATAAATGATATAGTCTATACAATTTTATAAGAAGAAAGTTTTATTGAGAAACATTCCTATAAAAAAGTAAACGCATCCAGATTTTTACAAAAAAAAAAACATTCAAAAGGAAATAAAGGGATAATTTCACGCGTCAAAAGCTAGTTTGCAGCAAGCAAAATTGTTGAAAAAGTTAATGTAAGTATTTGGTTTGTTTTTCTTTTGCATTTGAAGCAGCTCAATACCTTCTTCGTTCTGATTCAAGCAGTTGTGCTGTAACTTCGGACGGAGTATTTGACCATTAATCCGCTATAATTGATTTTAGAATATCATTATAGTCAACTGTCCTTCTTCTGATTTGGTGATCGAGATACTCCCGCAAAAGATCAATGAGATTTAGGTCAGACGATTGCAAGGGATGATCCAATGTTTTGGGCATGCAATACATGAATCATTTATTAAAAACTTTGGAAGTGTGCTGTGTCATTGTCTTGCTGACCGACCCAAGTGGACGCTGGGACGATTTTTTTTTGTAAAATTTTGAGGTAATCCATTTTATTAATGGTACATTCTATAAAAGTTATATTACCCATTCCATTGGTCAAACACTTCCACGCCATCAACGTACCCCCAGCATGCTTAATGGTCAATATCGCATTGGTTTTTTCAAGTTCTTTGTTTTAGCTTCTTCATATTTTCACCGACTTCGTTAAGAAAAACCTCTCAAATTTGCTCTCATTACGTAAAATTATGTTTTCCAGAAAAAAATGACTAATACTTTTTGGCGTTTGGATACATATGTTTTTTATTCGGCACTCGACCAGGTAAACCATTAGTCTGAAGAGTCGACATATAGTACAAGCACTTAAAGATTTGTTTAACAATCCGAAAATACTTCTGCGACTTACGTTTCTTACAATAAACCGTTCCCCAGTATTATTTAATTTTTTAGATCTTCCAATTTTGGGAAGATTCTCAAATTTTCCAACTTTTTGTATCGCAATAGTTTTTAAGCAAACTCTTTTTTTAATAAAATTTTATTTAAATCATACTAGCCTCGGCGGCTAGTATGATTTAAATAACATCATTTTATCAAAATATTAGATAAAAAATATAATCAACAAAATATATTAAAAACAATCATCTTTTTATTTTGTACTAAACATCCAGCCAGACAATGCAAAAAAATATTTTTTTGTAATTATGGCAATGGTTCTTTCTGTTGATGATAGCTTCCACTTCTCGAAGTGACTTCCCTTCTTTGTATAACTTTTTACAAAATTTTCCGTGAATTAACTGAGGTACTGTTTAGGCATTATTATATATTTTTATATATTTTAGGCAATTATTTTTTAAGCATAGAAACTCTTAAAAAATCTGATCTCGGCGACAGTTGCAACATATATGAGCATTTTCAACTCCACAAAATGCTTAATCAAAACAAACAACGACATTTGCAGCTTTTTTGTTGTTAGAAAAATAACCTACAATACTCAGAGAACTACCTGAAACTTTCTTTTTGGACGCGTCAAAAATGAAGTTGTATTCTCTTCCTCTCTCTTGTTTTATTGTAAATGTGTTGCTGTTTTTTTAAGTCCCACTTCACTGTAGGCAATTTTACTAGCGGAAATTTTTAGTATTCCCTTTTGAAGTTTCCTCTTGTGCTCACACAAAGCAATTCAGTGTGGCAATTTATGTTTTCATTATTGCATTTTTGACATTCTGATATTTTTTTGTTCTGTTGTTGTGTGGAAAAATACACATGTACATACAACACAAAATAATCTGCAGTCAACTTCACAGTATGAAAAAATCACAAAAGGCTTATTAAACGAGTAAGTGGCGATATATTAACTGTTCGAGAATTTTTTTTTGTATAGAAAAACTGATTGGTTTATAAACCGTTTGATTTAAAAATTTGTAATTTGTAGAGAAAAGTTATTCAATAAATACTAATAGCAAGTAATAACCGAGCCCACTTAAACTCGCTAAAGGTTATTTTTGAATAACTTTCTTCCCAAACATTTAAACTATTTAAAACAAACGGGTTTGAACCCAAATTGTCTATATTTTTTCTGTAAACAAACTCTTTTTATTTTTGTACAATGGTGTGAAGTTTGTTGTATTGTATAAACTTTCTTCTGTCGCTCACTGTATATGAACATATGTACGCGACAGAAAGGTCGCACAACTGAATTTCTAAATATATAAAAATTAAATATGTTTGGTCAGATTTTTTGTTGCATTAATCATTCCCTGAATGCAGTAATCACTTCCAGAAACTTCCTTTGGCACAAGTTTTAAACTGTCCTTTGTAAATGTCCCCTTTTAATGTTTACAAAGCATGTATAAATCTATAATCTGACACTTGTTTTGATTGTTATGATAACAAACAGCAAGAAAATATTTTTTCTATTTTCTTGATAAGCAACCGAGAACCTAGCCATATTTAATAACAAAATACTTACCTTTTCTAGATTTCAGGCACCAATTCTGCGCAAATTATTAGTTAACAATTTTCAATTTTTTGGCAATATACAAAATTATTAAAAACTTTATTTTGTCCAATCAGACCGGCTTGTGTATGTTTTCCAAGAACAAAAAATTATGTCTGTCTGCACTGCACCAGTGTTACCGCTGCCAATTTTAAAAAATCACAATATGGGGATTTCTTTGAAAAAAGTGGCATATCCCTCTAAGAAAACCGGCACGAAAACGAAACGTTGGCGAAGTCATTTTTTCATACAAGACTACGAAAACGACCCTCCAAGAAAAATAAACGTAACGCATTTTGCGGAGCGAAAACGAACTGCATACGGACCGCCATATCACTAACACTTGCATAGTTTTTCATATAAAAATACGACGAAATTAATTCTGCGTAAAACTCTTCGTAAACGTGCCGTTTTTTACGGTACGAAATGGAAGTGATTTTGCGTAATGGAAACGAACGTATTTAAACCAAAAAGTACCTAAAACAATCCGTTTACGTGCCGTTTTGCGATACGAAAACGAACTGTTTTTTCTTAATGGTAACGGCATTAACTGTTTTTTCTTATTCGGGCAGCCATGTTGACAGAACACTTTAATTGTTTTAGTTGATGTTTGAAGTGTGATGATCTGATTGTTGTTAAACAAAATAAGCTTTTGTAAGTGTTAATATAATTTCAAAGTTAAAAATGGACAAAAAAGGATACTACGAAGTAAGGCAGGAAATTAGAAGTGTTTGTGAAATTAGTGGTTGTGTAAAAAAAACAAAAAAATGTAGAGAAACACAAACGGAAACAGAACGTTTTGCAGCTACAAAAACGTACCGCTTCAGTGTTACGTAAACGCAACACTCTAGTATTACGAAAACGGACCGCTTTAGTGTTACGTAAAAGTACTACTTTAGCTTAGCCTTGGCGTACTACCAATACATTCAAACTACTACTTTTTTTTTCTAATTCTCTTATTCCGAAATTAACGTTTACGGTGCATTTACGTATCGCAAAATCGGTTCGTTTTCGTAGTCTTGTATGAAAAAATGACTTCGCCAACGTTTCGTTTTCGTGCCGGTTTTCTTAGAGGGGAACCGATTTTGCGATACGTAAATGCACCGTAAACGTTAATTTCGGAATAAGAGAATTAGAAAAAAAAGTAGTAGTTTGAATGTATTGGTAGTACGCCAAGGCTAAGCTAAAGTAGTACTTTTACGTAACACTAAAGCGGCCCGTTTTCGTAATACCAGAGTGTTGCGTTTACGTAACACTGAAGCGGTACGTTTTTGTATCTGCAAAACGTTCTGTTTCCGTACTTAATTTCTTTCTCTATCGAAATAATATAAGCTTTTTTATACTGAAGAATTAATGTTGCATATATTGTGAATGATTATGAATTCTTTGGCTATTACAAAATATAGATATGTAGATATAAATATACTACAAACGTTTTATAAATACCTATTATATTAACACTTACAAAAGCTGATTTTGTTTAACAACAATCAGATCATCACATTTCAAACATCAACTAAAACAATTAAAGTGTTCTGTCAACATGGCTGCCCGAATAAGAAAAAACAGTTAATGCCGTTACCATTAAGAAAAAACAGTTCGTTTTCGTATCGCAAAAACGGCACGTAAACGGATTGTTTTAGGTACTTTTTGGTTTAAATACGTTCGTTTCCATTACGCAAAATCACTTCCATTTCGTACCGTAAAAAACGGCACGTTTACGAAGAGTTTTACGCAGAATTAATTTCGTCGTATTTTTATATGAAAAACTATGCAAGTGTTAGTGATATGGCGGTCCGTATGCAGTTCGTTTTCGCTCCGCAAAATGCGTTACGTTTATTTTTCTTGGAGGGATGTTGTTTAAAAAAGTGGCAGTTTGTTCAATGTTTATTTTAAGAAAAATTGCATTTCGAGATTGGTCAAAGTAATAAGAAATGTTTAATGCATTATTGGCATTTTATAATCAAATTATTTTAATTTTGAATCAATGCTGACCCAGATCGTCAAGTTTACAAATGACAGAAATAACCTTTTTTAACTGTAGGAAAAGCTTAAGAAAATGTATTACTATTACCTTAAAGGAAATTCTCGCTATAAGTAAAACATGAAGTAAAGCAAACGATATTTACCATTGAAACGAAAAGTTAGCGGAATTTGCAACTGTTACAGGGATGATTATAAGATCAGTGTAGCCCTTTTTCACCATCTGCAAACGGAAATTAATGTTCTGATAATTGTTTGGTAAAGGAATTTTTGAAATTTACAAAAAAAAAATAACAAATATTGTAAAGTAGTTTTTGAGGGTATTTAAATGAATATGATTAAAATCATTTTTTTTGGAAAATGAATAACCGCTGCTTCCTCTACACCGCTCTACCATACAAATGCAAAACTTTTAAGCGAGAATTTCGTTTCAGGTGAATACTAGTCTTGACGACTGACTCTGCAACCTGCAGAAGTCTACCGTCGTCAACCGTCGAATTGTAGTTATCTCCCTCTAACACATGCAAAATGCAACCATAACTCAAACAGCTGATTGCCTACCGTCAATTCAATTATAGATTATCCCAAGGATGTCATTTAAGATACTGTTTTTATGAAGAACACTTCACATTTGTTGAGCAAAATTGGATATAATATGTGGCTGCAATGCGGTTTAGACAAATAAATGAGAATAAACA
Source organism: Hydrotaea diabolus (assembly GCA_963513945.1). Classification (NCBI taxonomy): domain Eukaryota; kingdom Metazoa; phylum Arthropoda; class Insecta; order Diptera; family Muscidae; genus Hydrotaea; species Hydrotaea diabolus. The sequence goes on from OY740716.1 coordinate 211,109,424, forward strand.
ACGCACCTTATAGCGATAATGATACAAATTGAGAGGGAGTTAGAGGCTTTAACCATACACCGACTAAAAACGCCAGTTTAGCTCGGTTGGCAACCTATATATCAATATTAGATAAAGATCGGGACCAGAGAACGGTTTGAGTGCCATATTGCATGCCTTGAAATGCAATCACACAAAAATTGCATATGACATCATTTTAGTAAAAACAACACATTATACAGAAAAATTAGTATAACAAATTGCATTCATTGTCTTCTAATAATCCTAACTAAAGATTGGTAAAAATGGGCACAATGCCTTTTGAATGTTGCCCATGGAAAACGAAACTGTTTTTTTGTGAACAAAGTTACTATATTTTTGGTGTTTCTCTTCATATTCTCTTTATAAGCAGTGTTCTTTTCAGGTTACTAAACAAGCATTTTTATGGAAGTTACTCGGTAAGCAAGCTAGGTGGCTGTTACTTTTTAACGAAACGAGTAAGAGTTACCTTACTTCTTTTTTTAACAAAGAAATATTATGACACACCCGGCTTCTATAACAAAATCAAAAACATATGTTTTCTGTTATTAATACAAAAAGAAAATGAAAACAATGAAAGAAAATAGAAAATGTGCAATGATGCTATAACGTAAAGTAAAAATGTTTATTGTTAAGATTTAGAGAAATTTCGATGTAGCTATATTATTTTAAGAAAACGAAAATTCTCGACCAGGGACGAGACGTTGATGCTGTTGGCTTGCTACAAAGCCAGAAAGGACGTTTTTTAATGTCCCCGGCAAAGAAGAAATGCCTACCAGCGAAATTAAATTTGTCAATAAAATGTTAACCAAACCAAGAAACTATGCAAATTCCTTTTCTCTTTCCTTTTGTTTCTAAACAAACTTTTTTTCGAGCTTATGCTGTCATCTGATTCAAAATGTTGGCAGAATACCATATTGCAAACTAACTAGGTAACTAAGCTAGTTACCTGTAAAAAACACGACTATAGTTATTGTCTTAGATGCAAGAAGAAAGACTTTTGAGAAGACCAATTATACTACAAGATGTCATCGAATACTAAACGTAATTTATATGATCTCAAAATTGTACACCTTTTGAACAAAAATACGGCACGGATGGTAGGAAAGGTGCACTTTTAAAGTTAGTCTTATTACATTTTTCAATTCTTTACACCCAAACTTATACAGAGAAAATTTTCAATGCACACAATCTTCTGGAATACAGAATTGTCTGAACGTCAACAATTTTTATTAAAACATCCTTGGCTAACCTGGCGTTTACACAGGACAGTTTGGCGAAGACAATAGCAATACATATATACTTTTTTTACTTATACACATCTCTCATTGTCTTCGTCACTGTCTCTGATTTTTTGAAGACAGTAAATTCGGCAAGTGATTTGACGTAGGCGGCCAATTCGATGACGTTTCGTAGAAATTTGTGAAAAAACAACAAAACATCACAAAAGACCGTAATAAAATATGAAATTTATTTTTATTTGAGAGTTTGCTAAATATTATTAAAATATTGGTTGGTAGCATAAATAAAAATATTGTTTATAATTTTACAGATAACTTTAAATAGATAACCAGAAAAAGCAGGAGGAAATGCTGAAAATAAATTTCCATGTTCCGGGAGCGGGAGTTGCAGTGGAGTACGAAGAAGATCGTTGAACAAATGCGCCGAATAAAAACAGCGTTTTCACCCAACACATCCTTTCAACGATTTTTCGTTTGTTTGTGGTTTTGTATTACGGATGTATAGCTCACGTTGTAGCTGTATTGCTGCTTGCACGTTTCAGGAAAAGGTAAAACACCGACACAATATGCAACACGAAATATAAATTGGCTTTTATTAGAATTAAATGTAAGTATGATTGATGTCAGTCGAATGTACATAAAACAAAATTAGAGCACGAACCGACACTATCGACGGTTGCTTAAAAGTGCATTGTCTTCATAATTATCTGGACGCCTACGTCGCAAAGAAGTTTTTCCCTTTTTTGACAACTAATACATATTCTCAATTGTCTTCTGCAAATTGTCTGGTGTAAACGCAGGGTAATGGATAAAATCCCTCTTGGAATATGCATTAAAACTAATTATTTTCATAAAATATTCCCAAAAATAATAATTTTTTACCAATATATGCACAAAAATGCACTTTCGGCGAAATTTCTTTATATATACACAACCAATTCAAAGGCATATTGTTGCAAAATTATTGATTCGAAAGATGTTAAATCCAAGTTACTTTTTGACTGACGACAACAAATATTCATTCGCATAGAATTCTGATCCCTTCTTATTACGAATATCTCTATCCTTTAGGTAAATACAAATGACATTTTTTTGAAAAAAAAAATAATTTGTCGCAAAATATTTATTTGTAATTTTGAAATTTGTTTTATAATTTTTTTTTTGAATATTAACCAAAATAAAGTATATATAACAATTTTTCTGTACGTGCTCGAAAGTTGCCACTTAGTGGCACAACGGTAACACTGCACTTCACCACTGTCTGCACAGCTGAGTGAGGTGTGTTGAAAATCACAGGGTGTTTGTGGCAAATAATAATAATAGTCGAAGTGTAACATTTTTTAGGTTGTGGTTGTGGTGTGTCGCCGTTTGAATTTGTATCGTGCGTAAACGTGCAATAGTAGTCATATGAATTGGCTTTTCTCTGTTAAATATACAGTATTTGTGTAGTTCACCAGATATTTCCATTTATTCCGATATTACACGCGTGATATTTTGACATATTCGCCCGTACACGTCCGTATACTAACCCAAACGAATGCAGTTTTTTTTTGCCAAAATCCCACTACAGCCAGCTATAGACCGGATTGACCCGAAGAGCAATTTTTCCCCAAGGGCTGTCACCCCGGCGCACAGTTGCCGCTACAATTACAACAACAATACTGTTTTCGTCAAAAGTTTTAAAACCTGCACAATTTGGAGGAGGCCCAAAGTACATGTATTCGTACGAGTTGCGGTAAAGAAGTTCCAATTTTCAGAGACTTGGAAGTGGTTTCTTGTTTACTCTTAATGGAAGTTTAGTGAAGTAAGTATTGCATGCATTCTTACAGATTACGCAGACTAGATGATGATTTTGATTTTAAAATACGCAAATCCCATAGACTGAATGATAGTTGTAGTGCTTTCCAAGTCAAGGTACTAGATATAGTAGGCAAAGCCTAACAATTTCTTAGACAGATTATCCTGCCGAATGACAGGTTAACTTTTATGCGTATATTCAGGCAGCATTGAATGATGGATAGTCAGCCTTGGCAAAATCTAAACTGGTTAAGAGCACCTTTACAAACAGGACTCGATCCCACGACAGCCGGTTCTTTGCACTGGATCGACCCGAAGCAGCAATTCTTTGACCAGGGCTGTCACCCCGATACAGTGTACCGCTACAACAAACACAAACAGGAGTGTAAGACCCTGTTGGCTTCCCCAAAAACAGTAATCTTAAAGGCAACGAGGTGGCAGATGTACCGACACATCTTGGCCCTTCCAAGAATTTTGCAGAGGTCCCCTCGAAATGAGATCCTACAGCTGTAGAAGCCACACGCTCAAATTTTATATGGTACGTAATGAGACACAAATAATAAACTCTAACATATTGAGTATGACCTTGCTAAAGCTCCAGACAGAAATGCTAAATCCTCTGAATAGCAGAGTGAAAAAGGTTCTGCTACGGCCGACTTTAATTTCTCCAGAAGAATGTTAAAATAAATAAAAACAAAAACAGTAATATTAAAGGCAACGAGGTGGCAGATGAACTGACACGTCTTGGCCCTTAAAAGAATGTTGCAGATGCTGACAACTCCTATCTGTGCCCTCGACGGGCTGTTAGAAACATGTATTTTCACTAAGATTAACCTAGTTTGGAGCAGGCCGAAAATTGCAAGGTTGCTAGGGCCCTGTGGTTAAGGCTAGACAGGAACTGAACTAAACCCCTGCATGAAAATAACAAAAGTGATGTATGTTGCTTGTGGCTGACTAGGAAAGGGCAGGTGGATGTTGCCGAACACTGTCGTCTGTGTGTGAATGAGGAGGCCATTGAGACAGTGGCGGAAAAAATGCTGTAGTTACCAAAGAAAGGACTTTCTAGAAGATCTGGAAGAATTATCCCCCTGCAAAGGCAGCTTCTTACAGAAATTATAGCGCAATGTTTTATCATAGATAAAGGACATTCACAAACATTCATAAACCCTCTAAGGGTCACCGAGTGGATGTATCACGTATCAACATTTTAAGGTTAGACACCGGTACAATACCTAATCTAACCTAGCTGATTTATGCATCTTTCAGTTTGTCTTCTTCGGTATTACAAAACCTCGCATCGCAGGTTTATCAGTTATTTCTTTTTCAAAATGTGTGGTTGTAGCATTCGAATTTCTGCAACAATGTTGGCTGTGACAAGCCTCTAGTAGAGTTTTGCGGAAACGGCACATTGGTGTTGGCTGCGGCTTAGCTCGCCGGAATGGGGGGATTCTTTTCCGCTGAGGCTGCACATTTTACTATTTTGTTTGTGCCGATCACTACACATGCTGAAATCATATGCAAAGGAATTGAATAAACAAAAACAATGGGAAACGGAAGGACACACGACAATCTATTTTTTTTTGCTCTCTACTTTAGGACTTCCATTTGGCACGAATTCCCGGGAAGGATTTAGGTGTTGTTATCCTTAGCTGCCCACCCCTAACATGACTTCCTCAGTCATCCATGGCAATTTCGATAGCCATAATTGTTCTGAAATTGCCCCTTAGTACTAACTCACCGGATCTCTAACCGCTCGTTACATTCACACCCTTATTTCAGACTGTTACACAGACATGTCTTCTTATGTTAACAATTTAAACAAAATTTGGTTTATTACATAGAAAACTGAAAAGATTACAAAAAAAAATCTAAACAGGATTATAATTGTAACATAATATCTTAAACATAGTATCTTTAATCATTATTGGACTAACCGGCCGGAATTTCTTATGACAAAAAAAAAGGATTTTTTTTTTTAAGGCTAAATTATACAATTGGCTTTTTTTCAATTTCTGAAACAATCTTATATATATGTTTTTCTTTTCTTTAATTGTCTTCAATTTTGATAATTATTCATTTTTTTATTTATTTGGTGTTATTTTTTTATTATCTAAATCGAATTTATTATCATTGTTTTTTTTTCGTTTAAAATTTAATCATATATTTTTTTTTGTAACGTATTAATTATTTTTTTAGATTCAATAAGTTTGTATATAATATTTCACGTAAATTTTAAAGTATAACTTCTAATATTTATTTTTTTGAATATTTCTTTGACATTTTTTTTTTTTGGTTTTTTTCTTTTTGTTAAATGGTCTTATTTAATCATTTTTTATGTATAAAGCGGACAACTTAACTAAACAAACTACGGACAACACTGAGGACGAATAAATTTAACACGTATTAGTTTTTTTCTTTGATTTCTTTGGTGATTAGTATTTTTACATTTCGTTCACTTGTAATTTTCTTAAGGTTTTTTTTTACCCGTCTTTTTAGTGGAATACCTTATTATCCAAATGGCACTACCTCATGAAATAGTGGGAATCGAGACTCCAAGTGCTGCCACGTTTTCTGGGTTTTCGGGGTCACACCGTGCTGTCTTGCCAAGATTGCAACCAGAGACGCTTTCCACCACACCGATATACACCAAATTGGTGCGATGTTTTTATTTTGATCAGCTTTTGGGTTGCTGTCTCCAATAATGATTATGATTCGCAATTACCGGGTGGGATTGAAAGTGGTGGTTTTAACACTCGGTTGACGTCTCGTCCGCAATATTCGGCCTGTTTTTAAATAATTCGAAAACTTTTACTTGTTTTGAATATTCTTTACTAACTGCATCTTATTCGCAAGCTGCAATTGCCGATTATAAAAACGATGGAAGCGAAACAAGGAACCTTGAACTTTTCAACGATTTTTAGAGGAAATCCTCAAAATTCCTTGTTTGTCGCAGCTACTTTTATTTCATTTTTTTTTTCTCACCTTTTAACGGAAAATGCCTTAAAATTTAACTTAAAAAAAAACGGCGAATAATTAAGTCTCTTCTGCTTTTAGATTTCTCCTAAAACACAACATTTTTTAATTATTACTTATTTGTACACTTTTTTTCTGTTCAAACCCTAACCTTAGTTACTTCGCTCTCGTCTCGTTCGGTCGTAACCAAGTGCAACGTTCTCTCACGTGTCTAGAATGCAAAAGAAAGTACCTATCACACGCATACCATTTGCAATCCCCCCGAACACGATCGTGACGGTGTAAACCAACCCTGGTTTCTTTTTCCAGTGTGATGGCAACGTCAACCTTGCCACCTTTCAAATGGTACCGATGTTATTGTGAATGGATTTCTTTGTTTACTTTCATACACGCCACCGACCGTGTTCGAACGCCGTCAATATATGAAAACATACATATTGTAGAAAATATCTTTATATATAATATATATATAAGATATAATGCCGCAAACATATTTTGTAGCCGTCACAAAGCCAACTCTTTTTATGTAACCTGAGGAATTACAAAGAGTTGGGAACAAAATACAGAGGTAAGTTCAATCATCACATGCTGTCATAGCATTAATTAAGTTTCTTTTTTTTTTTCAGACACACAAAACAAATTGATGCAGATTGTGGAAACTACACCGATTTGTCCGTCTGTCATGTTGAAAAGGTACGCATGATGGTGTGGAATGCTTTTCGAAGGCGCCAGATATGTACGGAACGGAGTCTCATGAACGGACGTACTGCCGCCGACAGTCTTTTGATTCTTGAGAATGAAGACCAAATGCCCATGACATCTGTACGAAACAAACGATGAAGCCGAAGGAATTTCTCAATCGTATGTGGTTTTTATAACGACCTTGTCTGAGCTCAATAACATTTTATTTATTTAGGGGTTGGAGCGAAACGAAACACCTAACATGGGCATGAGAATGCAGCTTCTGCATGATAATGCAGCTATCTGGCATCTGGAATATTACCTTGGAAGAGAAACTGTTCACGATGTTGCCAATCAACCTGCAGCTATGATGTTACTAATGTCACCAGTGGCGAATTACTTTCTCGGACGTGGTATTAGCCTGTGTCTAAGTAATGCTCAGTGGCATAGGACTTTTCTACGAATTTACTGTCCGGAATTTAAAATCACAGATGATATTCTTTTTGGTTTTCCTTAGAATATTAATTCATATTGTTTCCTTACAAGTTTTTCGTAGCCACTTTTTAATAATTGTCCTTTTTAGTTTCAGCTATCAACTTTATGCAAAACCCCTTCAACAACGTGAATGCTGTTATGATTTGACAACGTCTGCCGATGGAATTCTTTAGGACATAGCTAATGATTGGTGAGCATTATTTTTAGGCTTAAGGAATATGTCCAGATTTGTTTAAGGCTATTGCTATATTAACTCAAACCTATTGAAATGGTGAACCTATTCACCAATCTGTTAAATTAAACATTATTAGCTAGTTTTATGACCTATTTATAGTGTAAGTTAGACAGTGGCTAAGCCCATGCTTCTTGTACTTATGCGAAATGCACTTATACAAATGCTTTAGGGTACTGCTGGTTGTGATGAAAACGGCAACACTGAATAAGGCTTTGGTATGGTGGTTCCTTGTTGTGTTGGCTTATTGCTTTAGATGTTGCGCATGCGCTACACCAATTAGCGTTCCCTTTAAGTTCTCAATTTCATATTGGCTATTACCAATTTTTCGTCTTATACGACATTTCAGCCAAGGTTTGCAAAGTTTTGCATTCAAGCCTTTTGCAAAATTACTTTGCATGAAGTTTTTACGAAATACTTCTTGGCCAGGTTTAAATGTGACTGTTCGGCTTCTCTTATTATAAGACTTCACATTCCGCTCGTAGGCATCGTGCAATTTTTCCTTAATTTGTTTGTGAATCAGTTGCATGCGCGCTGTCATAGGTAGTAGGTTGTGTTCACCATCGTCCAAAGCGTCGAGTTTCCTTAGGATTCCGTATGCATCAGCATGCGTGATCATATTGAATCCGGTCAGGGCGAAATAGGGTGAAGTACCTGTCGATGAATGCACTGTCGCTCTCAGCGAACATTCAATTTTAGACAAATTCTCGTCCCATCTCGACTGGTCTGATTGTAGGTAGCTACGAATACTACTGAGTATTGTTTGGTTGACTCTTTCACTAGCATTGGCTTGTGGGGAATGAAAGGCTGTCTTTATATGTTCAACTCCGTACAGTTTAAGTAATTCTTTAAAGGATTCTGAAGTAAACTGTTTGCCATTGTCAGAATGCACAAACTCAGGTACACCGAATTTATGGAAAATCTCCTCTATGAGAAATTTATTGACCATTTTTGTTGTGGCTTTTGGCATCGCCTTTAGCAAAACGAACTTGGTTTTGTGGTCAAGGACTATAAAGATAAACGCTTTACCTGACCTTGTCCGCGGGTAAGGACCTAAGAAATCAATATAGATTTTTTGAAATGGCCTTTGAGTGACTACTTCTTTGCCCATCGGTGGTCTAAGGGTTTGCTTAGGATGTTTGATTTCTTTACATACGTCACATCCTTTTATAAAATCTTTTATATGACATACCATCGACGGCCAATAGAAGTAGTCTCTAATATAGAACAAAGTTTTTGCTGTTCCGCCATGAGATGTGTGTACCTCGTGAGACTTTTTAATTACTTCTTGCGCCAGTTGATCAGGTAGCCAAATTTTCCAACAGTCGTTTTCACTTTCGACGTCTTCTCTGTTGAATTTTACTCTTTTGTATACAACTCCTTCGATTACTTTCAAATCAGGCAACCGGCTCGTATTCTGCTCTATAGTGTCTATGAGCGTAAGGTATTTTTCGCTTTTGAATTCTTTCGAATTGAAATCTAATAGGTTAGAATGTTGAAAAGTAATTTCTTCCATATCCAGTCTAGACAGCATGTCTGGGACGACATTCTTTGTCCCTTTTCTGTGCTCAATGTCGAATTTATAGCCTTGGAGTTTTAAACTCCATCGAGCCAAACGTCCGTTAAGGTCTTTTTGCCTCATTAACCATAGCAGGCTGGAATGGTCTGTTATAACAGTGAACTCCATTAACTCTATATATTGTCTAAACCTTTCAATTGCCAAAAGTACAGCAAGACATTCTTTCTCTGTCGTTGAATAATTCTTTTGGGCATTATTTAACTTTTTAGAAAAATATTCAATTGGATGTTCTGCATCTTCATCATCCTTTTGGAACAAAACGGCTCCTATTCCGACGTTTGACGCGTCGCATTGTACAAAAAATGGTTTACTAAAATCAGGGCTTGTAAGTACAGGGCTTGATACTAGGCATCGTTTCAATACCTCAAAGGATTTCAATGCCTCTGGAGATAAAATGAATTTTTGTGACTTCTTCAAAGTATCCGTAAGGGGTGCTGTAAGAGTCGAAAAATCATGAATGAACCGGCGGTACCATCCAACTGTACCCAAAAATTTACGGACATCCTTTGGATTCTTAGGTGGTTTTATATTCAAAATGGCGTCTATTTTTCCTAAATCAGGTTTTAGTTTGCCACCTCCTACAATATAGCCTAAATATCTAAGTTCCCTATAACAAAATTTTGATTTGTCCATGTTAATGGTAAGACCTGCAGCTGTTAGTTTTTCTCCGACAGTCTTTAGCATCTCCATATGGACGTCAAAGTTAGGTGAAACCACCAATAAATCGTCAAGGTACACAAAGATACGGTCTTTCAATTCTGAAGGAATCACCTTGTCCATCATACGGCATAGACGTTGCGCAGCGTTACACAGTCCAAAAGGCATTACTTTGAATTGGTAATGAGGCCTTCCTTGAACGGTGAACGCTGTCTTCTGTCGGCTTGATTCCTCCAAAGGAATTTGCCAAAATGCGTCCTTTAAATCAATGGCGGATATAAAATGGGTATCACCTAGCCTCGCTAACAAACCATCGATGTTAGGTAATGGATATGCGTCCTTCTTCGTTACTTTGTTTAATTCCCTTGCGTCAAGACACAAGCGATTTTTATTTGGCTTAATAACCAGGGTTACTCTGTTGTTCCACTCTGCATTTTCGGCTATTTCAATCACGTCTAGTTCGAGCATACGGTCTAGTTCTGCATATATTAAGTTCTGAACTGCCGGGATTACTGGATAGTATCGCATTTTCTTTGGAGTTGCGTTTCCAGTATTGATAACGTGTTTCTCTATGTTTGTCTTACCAAGACCAAATTTTGTATAGCAATGGAAATTGAGCTTGGCGTTGGCGAGAATGGTATTCTGTTCGGGCGTCAGTTGGTGAAGCTTTAGCTTGTCGTCGTCTACAGTTTCAACTTCAGCTATATTGTGGTTTTCTAAGCATATTTGTATGCCTAAACGTTGCCAAAAATCATAGCCTAATATTAGTTCCTGCTGTAGATTAGGAACTAGATAAAAAATCATATTTTGTTTATGGTTTCCGGATTCGACTGCGACGTTTATCTTGCCAATGATTAAATGATTTTTGCCGTCAGCTGTCCGAATATTGGACTTGTAGTCCATGATTTTTGTATTCATTTTGCTCACGTTTTCTAAGCAATGTTTACCTAAACAGCTTACAGATGCTCCACTATCCATAAGTCCTTTCAGCTCAACTCCGTTTAGTTTTACGTCCATATATGGCCTTATGTCATTTCCTGCACTAAGACAAGCTGATGCGATTTCTCTGCGCTCATTTTTTCTTCTTACATAACCCTTTCTGGCTTTCGCTACTTTATTGCTCAAAATCGGTACGAAGTCTTTAAAAATTTCCTCTTTTTTTTGATTGTAGATTTTTAACCTTTCGTCGAATGGTATAATTTTTTTAATATTCTCTGTCGATGGTGTGCTTCTTGTGGCTGGAAGTATCCTTAAGTTATTTTTACCTTTATATATGTCTTGGTTTTCGTATTTTATTGTCGTAGCATTCTCTACAGAGTCTGAATCGTTGATGTATTCATACTCTACATTACCATTTACTGAGCTCCATCCGGATTCGAACATGTGGGCCCAGTTCTCACCATGTTCCGCTGGTGGTTTCCCAAACATCTAGGACATTTTGGTGATGTAGTTCCGTCGAACCCACATTTGAAACAGAATATGTTACGCTGTTCCAAAGGGCAGTCTACAAAAGAATGACCAGGCTTTTTGCAATTCCAGCATATAAGTTGTTGTCGAGCTGGTACTGTGTCATGGTTCAGAACTTCTACATGAGCTGTATTTTCTATCTGAGTACTTTCGTCGTGTTCTAACTCGTTTATGCGTCTGTAGTTCTGCTGCTGCTGACGATAAGAGCTTCTTTTAGCGATGTTCCGTTCTGCTCTTTTGCATTCTTCTAGCAGTTCATCTATAGACTCAATGTTTTTCGGATAAATCAACTGGACTAAACCCTCCTTTAGATTATCCTTCATGGTACGTACTAGATCGTATTCGGAAATTTGTATTCGCATCTGGCTTCTCAGTTTAACAATTTCCGTAATATAAGTGTCAGCGGTTTCAGATGGTAATTGACGTCTTTCCACAATTCGTCTTTGGATCTCGAAATCACTTTCAAAATTTTGGAATTTCTTCACGAAGTGATATTTTAGATGGTCCCATTGACACCTTGGGTTTTGCTGTCTAAATTCCCATATCCAATCATAGGCTCGTCCTGTGAGAAGGTGGTGGAATCCTTTCATGAATACATCCCATGGGCAATTATAATCCAACCTAAGGGATTCGGCTCTGAAGATAAAAGCTTCCACACTAACAGACTTTGAAGATCCATCGAATTTTATTCCCCACTTTTCAAGTGTCATTGGACTTATTGGTTTATTAACTAGACTGGCGTGAGATTCATCATATTGCATGTTGGAGTCATAACGCTGGTTCGGTTGTCGAAAATGTTGATGAGGTAGACGATTCTGGTATTGGGGTTGCTGGTATTGTTCAGTATAGTATGGCCTGTTTTGAGGTTCCACAGGGTTGTTTTCCTGATGCGGAGTATTCTCGAGTGTCGAATTCCTGAATGATCCTAATGACTCTCTTATGGCTCGTGGAATCATCACAGCTAGACTTTGTTCCAAGTTCCTCATGATATTGGCCTGTGCCGCTCCTATTGATGCACTGACATAGTCTCTTACACTTAAACCATCAGCATTCGCTGCCATGTCTGGATCAACATTTTCCTCCAGTGTAGGGAGACGGGGATTTGGTCTAGACATTCTGGAAAATTCTCTTCGTATCTCTTGTGCGGTTATACTGCTATACTCAGGTGTTGTGATTGAGTGGGTTTCTGGCGACGATGTAGTCTGTGGACCTAGCTCAGGTGGAAATGATATGGACATCAATGGAGTAATGTTGTTAGTGGATACTACCGTCCTGTTCACGTTGCTTGATGACGCTGTCGAGCTTGTTGTTGTGTTGTTCGTTACCGTGCAAGGGTGACTTGACGTGGCATGATTATTAACTATGCCAGGATTATTGTTGGTGGAATCAGTAAGAACGCTAGACGTTCTATTGTTGTTTTGAACACTTCTAGTCGCAATTCGAGTAGATATCCTAGATGGTACCCTACTGCTTGGCATTGCGGATTTTAAAAAAATTGACTAGTCAGATGTTGTGAGTACTTGAAGTCACTGTTCGAGTTAATGCTTTTTATATCAACAGCTATTATATTGGCTTTTCCTAATAATCGATGTTCGGTATGTCAGGGTATGGTGCGAATAGGCTATCTTTAGAATGTGGGGTTACAACTCAAAAAGATTTTAACTAAAAAAACTTATTGCTATAAATTTGAAAAAAAAAATGTAAACTGGTCTAGACTATAATTTAAGTTTCTCTATTAATTAACCTATGTGTTGCGGATTGATATCAAGTATAGAGTAGTTAGGGCAAGTACAAAACTTGATGTGTATTGAAAGGTCTAGTTCTGTAATGCTGAAATCCACTTAGAATGAAAGCAAATATATATGATTATGTGGTAATCGGAATTGTAAATTAGATTCTTAATATGTGTTAAAGTAAACGTTTGAAGTTTCTATTTTTGATCTAGTATTGTAGGGTTTTAATTATACAAACACACAAAGTTTAGTAAACAAAATACAAAGCAAATTAGTACTATCTAATACGTTCAAAATACTATTACATATATATATACATATATTACATATATAAATATTTATCTTTTTAGGTATAAATGGATTATTTTATTATGCAGTTGTGTTTTGTAACGGATCGATCAAAGGATGGCTGGTACTGAGAATTCGTGTATAATTTGAATACATTCACATGATTTAGTATTTCTAATCTTATTTGGAAATGTAATATTTAGAATGTTCTACAAATGTAGTCTTTAATGTTTGTATTTGTGTTTTATGAATAAAACTTAAAAAAACAATTAAATCAAAAAGTAGGATGTTGTTACTAAAAAGGCATAAATGTAAATTTGAAGATCTTGTCGAATAGTCCTGAATTTGAATTAAAAACTAATGATTGTTATTTTCCTTCCAGTATCGAATCTTTTTGTATTTTGAAACAGAAGCTACTGAATACCTAGCTATGTAGCCTTCTAATTCATGACTTTTGCCTCATATACAATTGGATCTGGTACGGTTGGAATCTCAATAATTGATACCTATCTGGACATCGCTGCAACCTAGGCATGGTACTTTGGTACCTTCCGGGACATCGGCTATTCAGAAAAATTCTCCTATTGAGAATTGGGCTATATTTTTACAACAAAAAAATTAATGCTCGAATGTTGGGCGCCAAAAATGTGACAAGCCTCTAGTAGAGTTTTGCGGAAACGGCACATTGGTGTTGGCTGCGGCTTAGCTCGCCGGAATGGGGGGATTCTTTTCCGCTGAGGCTGCACATTTTACTATTTTGTTTGTGCCGATCACTACACATGCTGAAATCATATGCAAAGGAATTGAATAAACAAAAACAATGGGAAACGGAAGGACACACGACAATCTATTTTTTTTTTGCTCTCTACTTTAGGACTTCCATTTGGCACGAATTCCCGGGAAGGATTTAGGTGTTGTTATCCTTAGCTGCCCACCCCTAACATGACTTCCTCAGTCATCCATGGCAATTTCGATAGCCATAATTGTTCTGAAATTGCCCCTTAGTACTAACTCACCGGATCTCTAACCGCTCGTTACATTCACACCCTTATTTCAGACTGTTACACAGACATGTCTTCTTATGTTAACAATTTAAACAAAATTTGGTTTATTACATAGAAAACTGAAAAGATTACAAAAAAAAATCTAAACAGGATTATAATTGTAACATAATATCTTAAACATAGTATCTTTAATCATTATTGGACTAACCGGCCGGAATTTCTTATGACAAAAAAAAAGGATTTTTTTTTTTAAGGCTAAATTATACAATTGGCTTTTTTTCAATTTCTGAAACAATCTTATATATATGTTTTTCTTTTCTTTAATTGTCTTCAATTTTGATAATTATTCATTTTTTTATTTATTTGGTGTTATTTTTTTATTATCTAAATCGAATTTATTATCATTGTTTTTTTTTCGTTTAAAATTTAATCATATATTTTTTTTTGTAACGTATTAATTATTTTTTTAGATTCAATAAGTTTGTATATAATATTTCACGTAAATTTTAAAGTATAACTTCTAATATTTATTTTTTTGAATATTTCTTTGACATTTTTTTTTTTTGGTTTTTTTCTTTTTGTTAAATGGTCTTATTTAATCATTTTTTATGTATAAAGCGGACAACTTAACTAAACAAACTACGGACAACACTGAGGACGAATAAATTTAACACGTATTAGTTTTTTTCTTTGATTTCTTTGGTGATTAGTATTTTTACATTTCGTTCACTTGTAATTTTCTTAAGGTTTTTTTTTACCCGTCTTTTTAGTGGAATACCTTATTATCCAAATGGCACTACCTCATGAAATAGTGGGAATCGAGACTCCAAGTGCTGCCACGTTTTCTGGGTTTTCGGGGTCACACCGTGCTGTCTTGCCAAGATTGCAACCAGAGACGCTTTCCACCACACCGATATACACCAAATTGGTGCGATGTTTTTATTTTGATCAGCTTTTGGGTTGCTGTCTCCAATAATGATTATGATTCGCAATTACCGGGTGGGATTGAAAGTGGTGGTTTTAACACTCGGTTGACGTCTCGTCCGCAATATTCGGCCTGTTTTTAAATAATTCGAAAACTTTTACTTGTTTTGAATATTCTTTACTAACTGCATCTTATTCGCAAGCTGCAATTGCCGATTATAAAAACGATGGAAGCGAAACAAGGAACCTTGAACTTTTCAACGATTTTTAGAGGAAATCCTCAAAATTCCTTGTTTGTCGCAGCTACTTTTATTTCATTTTTTTTTTCTCACCTTTTAACGGAAAATGCCTTAAAATTTAACTTAAAAAAAAACGGCGAATAATTAAGTCTCTTCTGCTTTTAGATTTCTCCTAAAACACAACATTTTTTAATTATTACTTATTTGTACACTTTTTTTCTGTTCAAACCCTAACCTTAGTTACTTCGCTCTCGTCTCGTTCGGTCGTAACCAAGTGCAACGTTCTCTCACGTGTCTAGAATGCAAAAGAAAGTACCTATCACACGCATACCATTTGCAATCCCCCCGAACACGATCGTGACGGTGTAAACCAACCCTGGTTTCTTTTTCCAGTGTGATGGCAACGTCAACCTTGCCACCTTTCAAATGGTACCGATGTTATTGTGAATGGATTTCTTTGTTTACTTTCATACACGCCACCGACCGTGTTCGAACGCCGTCAATATATGAAAACATACATATTGTAGAAAATATCTTTATATATAATATATATATAAGATATAATGCCGCAAACATATTTTGTAGCCGTCACATGGCCTTGAGCTGAAGACTTGTACACATATACGCGCTCCATCAATTAATTATTTGGCGCCGGCCAAATAATTTCCGAATTCGCTTTCCAAACATTTGACTTAAATGTGCCATTCTGTTTTCAAGAACAGGAAGTACAAAATTTTCTAGCATAAACCGATATTGCTTTCCATTTACGGTTACAGCACTTCCATCATCATTCTGGAAGAAGTAAGGCCCAATGATATTTGCGTGATACCACAACATACTGTTCACCTACCGGGGTGCAATTGGCGTCGATAAATGTCTCTTGAATTTTCAGAACCCCAGAACCTACAGTTCTGCTTATTAACGAAGTCTTTCAAATGAAAATGAGCTTCATCATTCATGCGTTTGCGTTTAAATAATTGATCGCTGATTTAAATATTAAAATTCTATTATTCTGGTTCTTTGTTCAGTTGTGAATGTCTTCATTATTTATTCTCCAAGTGTTATTTATATAATCGGAAAAAATATATAAACGAAAAAGGTTTTAAATGTTTGAACCCCATGGTAACTTTTGACCCACCCTTTATTATGTTTTTTATTTTTTGTATAGCTAATATTTTCAACCTTTATCACAAATGAAAACATGCTTTTGTTTTCAAAAAATTATTTGTATATTTTGAATATTTTAATTAGCTTACGTTAGCCTTTGCAAAAAAAAAGCAAACACATCGAAACAACCACTGCCAGAAGCAACTCAAAATCCGTTTTAAGCAGATTAAAATAAGAAAAAGTTGAGTCCTATTTAAGGACGATAAACAACAGTTCATGAATACCTCAATAATGTTTCGGGTCCTTTCGATACTAGTGGCTCAGATGCAAACTGGAACTTCAAGTGAAAACTTTGACATAACTTCACTCAGAACGTTTTGTCATTTGAGGGCGAATTGTTTTGTTTACAGTGTGTTGAACAATTCATCTCAGTCAAAAAATTGAATTATCCCTCGAACATTTTCGAGCGATAATTTTTAACGATTTTCGGCGTGGGCTATCGAGACAAGAGTGTTTAAATCAACTTGTTTCGACTTTTGGCGGTGAAGCTCTGTCAAAAACCACTGTTAATCGTTGGTACCAAGAGTTCAGTCTCGGACGCCGTTCACTCCAGGATGCATTTCGTGAAGGTCGTCCAACTTCGGTCACTTTGCCAGAAACCATCGATGCTGTGCGTGAACTGATTAAGCAAGACCGACATGTGACATACCGTGAGATTGAGGCATCCTTGGGCATTAGTATGGCAAGCATGCTCATTTCATTTGGCCGTGAAAAAAATTGTTCTTGTTGGATCCCACATAATTTGACGAATGCTCAAAAAAGGTTCGTATGGATTGGTACAAAAAGATGTTGAAAAGTATAACTGCTGCAGCTCAAAGGCAGTGTATAACATTGTCACAGGTGACGAATCATGGATCTGTGCATTTGAACCCGAAACAAAACAGCAATCGACCGTATGGGTCTTTCAAGGCGAGCCAAATCCAACAAAACTTGTTCGTGGTTGAAGTACATCGAAGCAAAGGAACGATTTTTTTCTACCTGCGTTGATTCGAACATTTAAATCCCAAATACAACATCATGTAAGATTGCATGACCCTTGGTTCATTCGTTTGACCGATATCATGCTTTCAACAGAAACACGGACTGACGGACGGACGGACATGGCTAGATCGTCTAACATTTTTACGACCATCAATAATATATATACAGGGTGGCTGATGAATATTGCTACATTAAGATACTCAAAAAACTTTTCTGTCATTACAGGCCGGGCAGTGTGAGAAGTTGCCTTACTTAGAGTTAAAAAAAATTATCATTTGGCGTTATTCTGGATAGAAAAACTTTGAAAACGCTCAAGTGACGGTCTCCAGTAAACGTAACGATGTGACCGTTTTCTTCGAAGAAGTAGGGCCCGACAATACAGCGTGATGAAACTGCACACTACACTGTGACACGAAGTGGATGAAATACCGTCTCACGGAGTATCTGTGGTTTGGAAGCACTCCATATTCGAGTCTCGCCAGACATGAAAAGAAAGTTCAACATGTTTTTGCCCTCTTCCACGTGTTGAAGCATCTTCTGGCAAAATTGCCCATTGAATTTTATATGGAAATATGTAAGTCCAAATATTTGTGCATAATTGACTGCAATGTCTGTCTGCTTATACCAATTTGAGCTGATAAGCTTCTTGCCGAAACTCCTGAATTGTTTTGTATGGCAGCAGCTCCAGCAGCAATTTTTTGCTCAATCCAAACTGAATGGTTTTGATGGTAAGGTCTTCTGTTATCCCATGCTCGGCAAAATTGTAAACAAGTTTCATTATGGTCTATTTGCTCGGAGAATTGCCGCCAAACGTACGCCTTTACTCTCTTTGAATCGAAACTACGGACTCCAGTGCGTGATAGCGGCGGA
The DNA here is from genome assembly GCA_963513945.1 of Hydrotaea diabolus. Taxonomy (NCBI): domain Eukaryota; kingdom Metazoa; phylum Arthropoda; class Insecta; order Diptera; family Muscidae; genus Hydrotaea; species Hydrotaea diabolus. Next base: position 211,127,770 of record OY740716.1, read on the forward strand.
CAATCTAAATTCTTGTTTCAGTGTCCCAGTAATCTATTTTTGTTAAATCTAAAAATCAATCTGCAAAAAAAAAAATTAACCAGAAAAAAGTTATTACATTTTTTTTGGTGCGTGATAGCGGCGGACAATTCAAATTCTTGTTTCAGTGTCCCAGTTATTTATTTTTGTTAAATTGAACAGGGATTAAACCGGCTCAATACCTCTTGCTTCTATGTATATGAGGAGGTACTTTTCAAAACATGATTATTCCACTTTCGAAAAAAAATTTTTTTTATTTTTTTTTGTTTGGTAGCATTGAATTGAATACTCTGCGAAAATAAAATGTTTCAAAATGTCAATAATTACACCAGGAAAATAATTGAAAAATGCATGATTTCATCAAAAGTAGATTATTCCACTTCAGAATGACATTATCCATTTCAAATATACATTTTTGGAACAAAATATGATTAATACAGAAGAAAAAATAAAAAAAAAATTAATTTCTTTAGATTAAAATGAACCTAATGTTGTTTTATTTCAACTTAATATATCTGATACCTAATTAGTTTCAGCAAAACAAGATTAATCCACAGTGGTTTGAATCAAAACATGATTATTCCAACCAGCCGCATCAAAACAAGATTATTCCATTTTAAATCATGCATTTATTGCAAATATAGAAGTGCCAACTTTTTAAATCCTACACAAAACAATGACTAATCTTTACGCCTTTAATAATGCACCAAAATTTCGGGTTAAATATATAGGGGCATACCCAAGAAACTATTTTCTCAATTTGTGCAAAAACACAAAAAGTGGAATAATCATGTTTTGAAAAGTACCTCCTCAATATGTAAATAGAAGGCAAGTTTTTAACAAAATGGCAAAGTGACATTAATTTTCGTGGCTGCACACTACTTTTATCATGATTTCGGGTCCGTGACAACCCTCTTCAGAAAGCCTTGCTGCAATTGTTGAAAGTAAAACCGAACTCTATAAGACCAGGCTCTCCCCAAACAAATGAGAACTACTGTTGTAAACCTTACTTTTCAAGTTTTCTTCACACAATTGCCCACGAAAATACAACTCACTCTTGCCACCTCTAAAGAGACTCCACATCGAGAGCCATCAATAGATTTCTTTTACAACACGTGTGTGTTGTAAAAAGAGTTTAGTTGACTATGTCAACTTGTGTGCCGTTTGTTAAATCTAAAAATTAATCTGCAAAATAAAAATTAACCTGATTCATTAAATAGAAAAAAAGTTATTAATTTTTTTTTTGGTAGAGGCTTTCATCAGCCACCCTGGTCCCATTTATAGGGTCCCACAACAATATTTCGTGATGTTGCAAACATAATCCCAAATTTAACATAACATGGAGGGTAAGAAAAAGAAAACTTTCGGTTCATTTTTAAAATTAATTTATTTTTTCTACGAACTTGTTTTAATCTTAATCATAACATAAAATCAGTTAATTTTCGTTTTTAACTTTTTCGTTTTTACATACAAACAAAATTTTCTACACATTTAATCGATGTATATAGACATTTGATATAATCATTGCTATGAAAATATGGACATTTTGTATCATTCTTTATTCATTAAAAAACACACTAACTATAGATATGCGATATAAAGAAAAATTTACACTTAAAAATTAATTCATATAACAATTTGTAGATAGAAAGATAATAAAATGCAGTTACACTTTTTACAAAAGTGGCATTGAACATTTAAATAGTTTATTGTTTTGTTTTTAATTTAATTTAATTAATGCAGATTTTTGTTTTGTTTTAATTAAAAGTAAAATCACAACTTAAGAAACTAATGACTATTTTATAAATATTGTTGTGTTTTTGTCTGAATTTCTGTTTGTAGTATATACATTTTGTAAAAAAAATAAGTCTTACATTTTAATTTGTTTTATGTTTTTTATGTACAGCTACGGTTTTAACTTAATGGCAACATAATAATGTTTAATTTGTTGTTTTTGAAAATCTAACCTAATTTATTCTTAATTTTAAAAAATTATTGCATTTTTCAAAGTTTGTTTACAAAATTAACTAAAATATTTTTTAAAACTTTATTTTGGCTTGTTGTTGGGGATTTTATTCGATACATTTGTTTTACTCTTGCTGTTGTTGTTTTTCTTTTATTTCGTATCGTTGGAATGTTTTCATAATTCGGTTGTTGTTTCGACTTCGGAACGATCCAAATCGTTTAGATATGAGAAACCCATTTGACCATAGTCTCGCTTGCCAAATGTTACATTTTCGTTGGATGGACTTATGTGGGATAAATCACCATTGGATCTGAAAGAGGGAAAACAAAAAAATATATTTGTAAATATTGTTTGCATTAAAATAAGTTTCTAATATTGTAAAAATATCCGTTTTGTCATACGATATGATTGCTTTTATATTTTATTATTGTTTTATATTTTAGTTTGCAAATTTCTATATTAAAAATGCTGAAAAGGGGCTTTCAATAGATTTATAGTTGTAAAATTGGGAATGTTAGTGAGCAAATAGCCAAAAAACTAATACTTATTCCGCTGGCAGTTTAGTCACTCTTAATAAATTGAAAAAAGTACAAATCTTGACTAAAGAGTTGTAAAAAATTCACATAAGGGAAAAAAATCTCAGGCGATCACCGCTTTTTTGCAATATTTTCCTGGAGAAAATTTTGGAAAATGCAAGAATTAATAAAACGGATACAATAAACACCAAAGGCAGCACAATATGTGATGCGCAAAATAGAAAGGGACCTAAGGGTAAAAACCAGTTTTGTTCAGGAGAGCCATTTTAAAGATTTAAATACGTGTATCTTTGGTGTACCATCACTTTCATAAAACGCGCATATCTCTGGGAGGGAACACTTTTGGGGCATGGGAACGGTCACATTCGATGCTCAGATGTTGTCCACATCAAAAAAAATGAAAAGTTGATGAAAAGTTTTGTTCAGGAGAGCCATTTTAAAGATTAGGTCCATTTCTATTTGCGCTTAGAATCGTCGACTTCACTTTTATAAAACGCGCATATCTCTGGGAGGGAACACTTTTGGAGCATGGGATCAGTCTCATTCGATGCTCAGATGTTGTCCACATCAAAAAAAAGTGAAAATTGATTTTTTTTCCCTTAGGTCCCTTTCTCTATGCGCTGTCACATATGTTTGTTACATGCTTTACAAATTATAATTGAATCCATTAGAGCCTAGTAATAAGTGTACAAATCTTAGATGCAGTTATCTGCTCTTGTGGGCAGGATTTTTATTAATTTGTTTAAAATGGTGTATTAAATGTTAAAGACCACATGTTTAAGAATTGTAAGTCTCATTCAGCTTGAACCTCGCGATTTGGAGGAAGAGTACATTTATCAGTGTAATTGTTGTGTGCCGATGTGACAGCCTTTGTCCGAAAAATTGCTCTTCGGGTCAATTCGGGCCATAGAACCGGCTTTCGTAGGATTGTCGACGTGTTTGTAATAATTCTTTTTGTAGTCAATAACTTAAGTTTTGTAAAATAAAGCACTCTATATTGGTGGGTTAAAGGACTTTAGGTTTGTGAAGTCAATTACTATAGCCAATAATAAATTGTAATTCGACCTTTTTTATTACATTATAGTCGACTTAATTGGGTCTAGTGGTTAATGTGGCAACGCTAATCTATGTCACTTCAATTTGAGCATATCTACCTTTCACAACCGAGTATTACAATGAAAATGTTAAACTTGGTGTAAACCAAATCTCAGGACTGCATTAAACTCTCATCAGGCCGTAAGCGAAAAAAAACTTAAGACAAAATACGGTGATGGTTTAAAAACTGTTCAACTGTATGGTACTAGTTGCAGTCTAGACTCTTTTTTTTTAGACTGATTTTGTCTCTCAAATATGAAAAAAGTATTGGTAACTCCCATTTGTATACCCGGAACACATTTTAGATGCGGGTATTATAACCTTTGTTTATATCACCCAAAAGGAAGTGTAATAGAACAATGAACAATTTTACGAACAAATCAAAACACTTAAAGAATTCTAAATAGTTCTGTGTAATTATTACTGTAAAGTACAGGTCGCAAATACTCGCATGAACCGACTTCGATGAAAAATTGTTTATTATTCGATCTTCATCTAAGGAAAATCTCCATTAATAGAGGTCAAAATCGGTCAATGTTTTGTTGTACACGTGCTTTTGGGATTTTAATGACGTAAAAGTTGAACATTTTCTTAAATGTCATTACGATTATTTTTGTAAAGCATTTTTTCACATATTACAGTTGACAAAAAAAAGCGACAAACAGGAGTCATCTCGAATCTTCCATCATTCTCTCCTTTCAAATAAGTCGTCACCCTCTTAATGCCTTCAAAAACTTAAAGTGTTTAAGCATACATATTATACTGTACTGAAAATTTAAATTGTTGCGTTTAAGCCTCTAGTTTAGTTTTAGCTTAGTTTATTTTATTGAGCCTTTTTTCAAAAACAATGACAGACATATACTAGATCTATTACCAAGAAATTGCTTATGACTATAATGTATTGTCTAAATTACCAATAACGTGCAGCTAACGGCACCAAGCCTTTTCTGTGTATAGAAATATTTTTAATTTGTATGTAGCTCTGATAAGTGTATTCGCCCTTGCTCCCGAGGCTAAAGTGGTCTTAGGAGTGAAATATCCAAGAAATTAGCTTAAAAGTATACTTATATATATCTAGCCTAAAATTAGGGGGTGAAGGGGAGGAAAAAACGAGAGGATAGGGGGAAAAAATAAGTAGAAAAAATAAGAGATTTTAACAAATGCTGTTTAAGAGCCTTAACAATATCCCAATCATAAAGATGCTATCCACTATGTGCACCCGGAACCACTTTTTTGTAGAACTCGGGACGAAAGGAAATCGAGGTATCAAAATCTGCCCGACTTTCATTCAAAAACCAATCGGAGATAAATAGCAAACATCTGACCAGCGAAGGTCCTTTTGGCATTGTAAATATCGGTTATAATGGAATTCTCGTGAAGGGAAATCCTTGTAATAAATTTATTAATTACGTCACAAATATACAGACCAATATGAGTAACATCTGACTCCTTATATATATACTTATTCGAATATCGCTTGGAGAACGACTCAAAATTTTTACCAACACAATAATATCTTAATATCTTTCTCTCAAATATCTCAAATTCCTTTATAACTGTCGGGGATACATTAAACCATATTGGGAACCCATATAAAATGACCGGGCGTATACTAATCTTGTACAGTAATAGTTTTGTTTCTACCGGTAAACTCCTATTCCACAGAATTTTCGAAAAAGATCCCATAATCCTATAGCGCTTCTGGAGAACAGACCTAACATGTCTATTAAATTTCAAAAGTTTATTGAAGTGAATGCCTAAATATTTCATGTCATTCCTGAAAGGGACTTCCTCGAAATTAATAACAATTCTCAACCGTTTACTCTCAGGAACCACAAACCTTCTACACTTGCCTGAGGCGTTTCGAATGCAAATAGCCTCACTCTTGGACGCGTTGATCGTTATACCCCAATAATAATAGAACTCCCTGACAGTGACAAGGTGATCCGCAACTTCCATCAACGCAATATTCGGGGACTCATCGTGCGCATATAAAAGACTGTCATCTGCATATAATAACCCAATCGAATCTGAACTAGTGTGTGGAAAATCGCTCATAAAAATATTGTATAAGTGCGGCGATAATAATGATCCCTGTTGGACTCCACACCTTACCTCACCAAACTCCGACATTCTATTATTTAATAGAACGCAAAACAATCTGTCCGAGAAATAACTTCGAAACAATTTAATCACTCTGGGGTCAAAGCCTATACAGATCATTTTAAAAAAAATGCCATCATGAAAAGTTCTATCGAAAGCTTTTTCCACATCCAGCGAAACCGCAGCCGTACAATATTGCCTCCGTAAATTCGACACAACGTCGTCCTGATCCACACAAATCCGCAACAAGTAAAAAACCCCGTTCAGTACACCCAGGCGAACCTTTTATACCGAAATTTGAAGCGGCTGCAAAAAACTACTGATAATTTTTGGTTTTATTGGAAAGGTTAAACTTTGCCATTGACTAATGGAACACAATATCATTAATATGACTACCACAACTGGCTCGGCAGTACCTCATCCGATGAACCCTATTTCTTAGTACATTTTCGATTGTTTCGGGACGAATTACTTCAATGGCAACTTCGATTTTATGTTTTAACGCTTCATTTGTCTCTTGCTTTGCGTAACATTTAACCTTAATGGCTCTCCACAGAAAACAATACGAAGAGCTCAACTCACAGCTCAGGGGCGGCCAATTGACATCACAATTTTGGCTGACTATTCGATTTTTAAAAACAGTGCGTAAAATATATTAAATATTGACGTCTTGTTGAAACCAAATGTCGTCCATAGCATTTACTTGAATTTTTATAAAGAAAAATTCGTTAAGCATGGCGCGGTAACGATCACTGTTGACGGCGGCTCCTTGCTCATTTTCGAAGAAAAATGGCCAAATGAAGGTGCCAGCCCCAAATCCTACTCAATAGTCACGTGCGGGTTCTCTGAGCGCCATATACGGCAATTTTGCTTATTGACATAGGCACCGAGATAAGGATGAGCTTCATCTAAAAACCCGAATTTTTAGGTAAAATACTTAATCTCCTGCCAAACAATCGTCAGCCCATTGGGCGAAGCGAAAACACATCGGATGGTGTTCCATTATTAACTGACAAAGTTCCACTTTTTCAATAAACGAGAAATTTACAAAAATTATCAGTATTTTGTTTTTTACAGCCGACTTAAATTTAAAACTTTAGATTGTCCACCCTATTTTGTTGATGATCTCCAAATCATAGCTTTGCATATTCTGCTAAGAATGTCGTTTGAAGCTCTACCATCAGAGAAAATGAGTTGACGTTTTCTATGATATCTGGACCAGCTTGAAAGTTTTCATATGCCTTGATGGTTTCGATATGCCTTGATGGTCTGTCAGATTTTTCAGTTGGCTTTGCAGTTCCAGATGCAGATCTGACGCACCCAGGAGATGGTGTTGAACTCCGTTGATAAGCGCCCAATTATTCATCAAACATTCACAAAAATGTATTATATTTTAAGTCACTTTGACAATCAAGCGAACTATTTCTTTCTTGTTGGGCTAGTGACTCTACCTTGTTTATTGTACCATGGTTGCGGTGGTTGTGAGATTAGTGTCATGTTTCTTGTTGACATAGGAACTTCTAAATAAAGTCGAGACAGCGACAATTCTATGACAGCACAAAACAAAAGATTATGGGATCGAAATGTACACTTTGACAGACGATGAGCTCTTTGAAAAAGCTGGCTAAAACAACTAATACCTTGCTTTTAGCTTAAATGCCTGACTGAGACCGCGTACAAATTCCTGCTCTTTTCAAAATCTATAGGCCATTGTAAGGACTTCAGCGAAAATTGTCCATAAAAAACAAAAAGTTAACGAATTATTTTTATACCCGCACCACATAGTGGTATGGGGTATAATGGCTTAGTGCTTGCGTTTGTAACACATCGAAGGAATCGAGTTAGAATACCGGGACCAGAGAGAAAGTTGCTCAGAATTACATTTTGAGTCGATCTAGCCATGTCTGTCTGGCTGGCTGGGCGGCTGGCTGGCTGGGCGGCTGGCTGGCTGGCCGGCTGGCTGGATGTAAAGATGTCCATCTATTCTTGTAATCAAAGTACAGGTCGCATTTATGCACCGATCTTGATGAAAATTGGCAAGTGGTAATATATTGGGACAAGGACGGACGCTATTGAATTTGGTCCAAATCGGAGCACTTTCTGATAGACCCCCCATACAAAGGAACTCCCGGATTTGGTCCAAATCCAGTTGATGTCGCGTGTATTGGTCAACAAATTAAAAAAATATGACATTCGATGTAGAACTGACCACAAAATGTAAAAAAAATAGTTGGACCCGCCTCTCGGACCTACGGGGCCTTCAGAACCCAAAAAATGGACCCATGATTTTAAATATAAGTGTGACCCCTTAAATGAAAGGAAATTATCTTACAATTTTAAATACAGAAAAAAATTCGACCTGTTTGGGCCCCAGGGTCCATTAGGAGGGTCCAAAAGTTTCGGTTTACCCGGATTTTAGTGTGACCCCTCAAATGACTGGGAATTGCCTTAGGACTTTAAATATGTCAAGCCAAATGATTTATCTCGTCCGTGGGAGGGCACAGGGTCCGAAAACAAGGTATGAAAATGTGGACCAACTATAATTGTTATACCCTCACCACATAGTGGTATGGGGTATAAAGGCTTAGTGCTTGCGTGATAGATACAGATAGAAATAGCGACGAGTGCTTTCGATTAACAGGAGACTTAATCACATTTATAGTGGTGCGGGTATCATAGAGTCGGCCACGCCCGACTATAGCACTTACTTACTTGTTTATTAAGAAGTTTGAAATGTCAAATAATATTTAGGACGAATTACGTCGAAACTCGACCGGATGGATTTATGATTTGAGGCTTGCTGTAAATAAATTCCATATTTAGAAACTGAGTAACCAAACTACGGGAATGCCATCTGTTTTGGTAGGCCCCATACAAATTCACCTCCCGATTTGGACCTAAATGCGGCGGATATTTCGCAGGGTTTTTACCAGCCTCGATCTGGATAAACTGGATGGATAAATAGTTTCCTAGGTAAAAAGCCTTGAGGTGTAGGTCAAATAGGGATTGGATTTAAGATTAAAAATTACTGTTGGGTAATTTTGTGTTTAATAAACTAAAATTCAAATAAAAAGCATTCTTCTGTTTTTAAAAGGTTTTAGTGAACATTTTTAAAACAGGTTTTCCATTTCTCTTAACTAATGACTAAAACTTACGCTCTCAACTCAAAGTTTTCAGTTTAAGCACTGTGTTTTTATGGATTAGATATCATGTTTGTTTTAATATCATCGTATGACGTATTTCTAATTTTATATGTTTTTTATATTTACAGATAATTATACGAACACCTACCTTTGAAACAATGGGTTCGTTATGGGCACCTCATTATATCCCCGCTGGATATTGTGCTGATGATTTCTGCCCAACGTATTGGTCATAAGCTCGCCATTGGCCAGTTCACCATTTAAGCCACCATTCAAATTTGAATTATTGCCAAACGTATTGCCCCTTCGTCCCAATGTACTATAGGCATTATTTTGAATGTTGGCCAAATTATTACGACTAACTGGATCCAATTTATAGCCACCATTCTGATAATGATTCGAATTTTGATGTTTAATGCGGCCCAGAGTCAAGGTGCCCGGCAATGTTCCATTGGCCGCCAAAGGATTGGCATTGTTGCGGGCATTCATTTCCAAGGTACGATTGAAGGTATTCTGACGGTTGTTCATGGTATGATTGTTGATGTTATTATTGGCGGACATGTTATTCAAATTGTTGTTATTATTGTTCCTGCGCAAGGTGGCAATAGTGGCGGTGGTGGCATCCGAATGCGAGGGACTGGCCTGGCCACCACTGGAGGTGCCATTGTGCTCTTTGTGCGTTATATAGCTGACATTGTCCAAGGAGAAGGCATGATTTTTGGCACTGAAATCCAACTGAAGTTCATCATCGCCATCGGGTGGAACGGCCATGGCCAAAACTTGGGTTTCATACTCTTTCAAATTGGCCACGGTATCACCGGCATTGGAGGCTTGAGAGTTGACTATCACGGGATCATAACGTGTGGGACTAGGAGTGGAGTATTGGCGCATGCGTTGCTTGAAGTTTTTATATCTGCAAGAAAATAGCAATTGACAATGTTTTAGTTTTAAAGACTCGATGAAGAAACTAAAACCCTACTTACTTGGACCATGAAATGCAGATATAGATAATGCCAATTATGCCCAAAACTAATATGATAATCGATATGGCAATCAATGTGTAGGGGAACACCTCATCATCAATAGCTATCGCTGCCTTTACCTAAAATTGTAAAGAACATTTAATATCCTGTTCCTTTGCATGGTTCTCCAAATGATTTTACCTTGTGTACTTGTTGTTTCATCTCGATGGGAGCATAAATACCCTCGGCCGTTGCTCTCGCCACACCGGAAGCGGCAAAGCTCACCTCTGAGCGGGCAGTGGGTTCCAGTAAAGTTTCCTGTACCACCGAAGAGTTACGCGACAATATCTTTTCCGTTTTGGGATCTATCAAATAGAACCACACATCCGTGGCCGAGGGATTCTCCAGTATTGTACCATTCTCATTCAAGAACTTGCGATTGCTAAAACGTTCAATGCCACTGATGAGTCCACCGGTCTTCTCGGAAAAAAGTTCTTCCAGAGCAGCATAATGACTGCGCAGCTCATTGGGCGTGGCATCGGAGAACACCAACGAAAGACGCTGCATGTCGGTAATTTGATTAATGACAACGCGAGCTCGTGTTCGATGTGAACCCATTTCTTGGCCATCGTTATCGCGAGCCTCTACATAGAAGATCAAAGGAAATTGCACCTCATCACGGAAGAGTTTGGCTGTGCGCAAAATGCCCGTGTCCTCCGTCATGACAAAGTACGAGGTAGGCTGTAAAGAGAAAAAAGGAGAACATTTAAATGATGTACGTGTAAAAAATTAGCAAGAGTACACAACTTACCAAATTGTCATTGCTGATACTATTGTCATCCTCATCGAATATCTTATAACGAATCATACCAAACTTGCCCGAGTCCCGATCAGTCGCACGCACCTGCAGTATCGGCGTATCGACATCCATTTCCGGATTGACAAGAGCATAGAAAGTATCCTTGCGTCCTCGAGCTCGATTGAAGATAAACTCTGGAGCGTTGTCGTTCTCATCCTGCACAATAATCTTCACCGTGGTCATACTCTTTTGGGGATTTATAAAATACTTGTGCGAAATCAAACGCAAATCCAGCGAAAAGGCGGTCTTATTTTCGAAATCCAGATGTTTTACCACCTGTATGCTGCATCCGTGATCCTCTTGGGTAACATTAAAGAGACCCCACTCATTGCCGGCAACAATTTCACATTTGAAACCAGGATTTGATTTCACAGACTTCTTGGAGTTGATGACTTGTATGAGCTTAATGGTGGCATTAATGCCGGTAGTTTCGGGCACTCCCGTGGTATACGTGTCATCGCTGAAAGCCAGACCCAAACTTTCGGGTGACATAATAACGCCATTATCGAAACGACCCTCCATAGCGTTCTCTTCATTGGGATCAGTTAGCAAGTGCCGCACAAATACGGGCAAAGTGGCTACCGAACTCAACTGTGGTTCTCCCATATCATATGCTCTGATATCGACCTGGTATTCGGTATCCTCTTCCTTTCTCAATTCATCGCGTATACGTATGGAGCCGGTGTCTGGATCCACTTGGAAGTATTTCAGAGCCTTGCCGCGGCCCACCATTTCATAACGCACCACATTGCCGGGCGAAGATCCATCACCATCTATAGCCGGCATGGTGGCAATCATGGCTCCAATGGGCTGATCGTCATTAACGGTTACCGGTTCCGGTACCGAAACGAAAACGGGTCTTACATCATTGCGATCTTCCACCTCTACCACAACTTTAATGGTGTCACCCAAGGCATTGCCATCATTTTCTATAGTACCCACTATCAATTCATGCAACTTTTGTTTCTCATAGTCCAATCCCTTGGTAGTTCTTATCTCACCCGTGCTAGGGTTGACCTTGAAGAGATCCGTGGCTCCCTTTCGTATGACATAGGTAATTTCCGGCATAGTATCCGGATCAAATGCTTGCACCATAGCCACTAACATATCCGGTTCATTTTCAGCTATCTTTACATCTATGCGAGAGTCTGTGAATTTTGGAACCTCATCGGGTAAATCTCGTACCTGTACCGTGACGCTGGCCGTACCTAAGCGGGCATCGGGAGCTCCATCTTTTGCAGTTACCACAAAACGATATTCGTTTTGTTTTTCATAATCTAAGGCAGTGGATGTACGAATTTCTCCGGAAGAACCATTTATGGCGAAGGGTATATCCTGTGGTATGGAATATGTGATCTCGGCATTAATGCCTTCATCCGCATCAGTGGCATGAACAATGCCTACAAATGATTGAGCTCGCCCTTCGTCGACTTGGAAGACATATGGCAAGGTGGACTCATCGAATTCGGGATTTTTGTCATTGATATCAGTGACCTTAATGTTGACGGTGGCGCTGCTCGATAGGCCTCCGTTATCTTCTGCCTTCACCAGCAGTTGGTAACGTGTCAGACTTTCGCGATCCAATTTACGTATAACAGCTATAACACCGGACTCTTGGCCGACGGCAAATTGCCTCAAATCATTGCCGGATACAATGGAGTACACAACGGGATCATTTTCAGGATCCTCGGCATGAATAACAGCAACGGTGGAGTTAATTTCAGCTCCTTCACTTACTTGTGCCTCATAGATGGTCTTAACGAACTTTGGCGGTTTGGTGTTGGGTCCGGGCGTAACTGTCACTTCGACTATGGCCTGCGATGATAAACTGCCTATATCCGAAGCCTGCACCGTTATGCTGTATTGTTCACCGGCCAGCAGACGACCTCTAGTTTCAATTTCACCTGTCTGTTCATCGATGGCAAACTTTTGCATGCCATTGTTCGAAACATGGTAAATGGCATAGGTAATCACGGCATTGGCACCCTCATCATTATCAGTAGCTGAGACCTGAGCCACTTTGCGTATACCATCGCCGGCTGTTATGGCAACCGGTGGCACCATTGACAACTTGGGTGGATTGTCGTTGACATCCTTCAGTATCACCGTCAAGCTGAGCGGAGCACTGGCAGCATTTGTCTTCGGTTCTCTGGCCACAACTTGGAATTTATATTTGCCCGGAGCTGGAGGGTCACGATCTAAACCCTCCTCATTGACTACTAGAATACCTTCGGCCGTTACCTCAAATGAGGGCGTGGTCAATTCATAGATGTAATCTGGCTTAGGATCATCCTCGGTCAAATCCGCATCGCTGGTCCTAAACGATATGGGTTTACCACTCTCATCGAGGACTTTGGTGCCCAGTGGCGAATTTTCATCCACATAGCCGGTAATGGAGCTGGCCGATATTACCGGTGGATTAGCATCGACAGGTTTAACATTTATGGTCAGTTTGGCAGTGGTAAATCTCTTGCTCATCGATACCTCTTCGGCTTTGACTATGATATCGTATTTTTTGGCCGTTGAGGTGTCCACAGCTTTGATTTGTTTCAACACACCCGTTTGTTCGTCTATTTCAAAATAATCCGCATAGTTGCCGGGCATGCCACTGGCAAAGGAGTAACGTATAGGCGAACTGATGGTATCCAGGTCGACGGCCTGTATTCTTTCCGGAGTAACGGTGAGTACCCCTTGCAGAGAGCCGGCAGGTACTGAGGCGGTATATTCAGGATTAATGCAGGCTCCATCGAGCAGGACACAATTACGATAGATGAACGAAGGATCCAAATCATCGGAGTCCGCAATGTTGACGGTTAGAGTAGTCGTGGAGGTCAGACGTTCAGAGACATTGCGGGCACGATCCTAAAAGAGAAGAAAGAGAAGTATTATTAGAAGGATAATAAAGGTAGGGTAGGAATCATAAACATCGTTTGAATTTTATAAAGTGTGATTTTTAACATATTTTTCTTTTTTAAGGCGCAAAAGTAGTTTTATCAAGGCATCGTTCCAGAAACATAGAGGTTGGCTGCGCAAGTGCTTCAGAAATCTACGTTATAATTCAGGTAAGAACATTTGACAATTTTTTAGTCAAGATAGATTCATTCAATTTAATTTATGTGTGTGTAAAACCATAAACAAGTCTAACGACGTCTCCTTTCTTACTTTACTGAGACTTCGTCAAAAAATCGTCACCAGATATAGATGAGATTCCACTATTTACCCAAAATTAGAAAGTTGAGTCAACGCCTTTTTATTTTGACCCAACATTTCAGAATAACTGCATGCTGCTCTTAACCTTTCGCCAAATATACAAGCTTTAAAAAAATAATCCCAGCTAGAAAAAACCCATAGTTTGTTCTAAATGATTTGTATTAAAGTTTAGTTTTGTTCTCTTTCACAATGGGATTAAAATTTCTTGTTGTTGTTGTAGCGGCACATAGCGCCGGGATTACAGGCCTTGACCGAAGAATTGTTATTTTTGGACGATCCGGTGCATTCCATTTTCAAATGTCCTATAATGTGTACATATTCCTGATCGTCATTAAATTCTAAATGATCTAGTCAAGGCAATCAGTGGTAAATATTCTAAGACCCTGAAGCTTTGAACAAAAATTGATTTTAGCCGAAGGGAGGGGAAACGATTTCTCATTTAGAGACTAATGGAACCCTTTTCATCGTATTTTTTACTTATCTCCAATATTTGTGGGCAAACCATGGGTTAAATTTATGCGATAGTTGGTGGAGTCACACTTAGGATCTTTTTAATGGGCATGGTTGGTAGACAAGATCCTAATTGTGTAAAAAACGGTCACTTTTGTCCTAGGAAACGGAATTTTCATTTCTTTAGGGACATTGTTCAATGCGTACCCCAAATGAATTGACAATTAAAAATTGCGAGGGATATAAATTCCGGGGAGGAATTCTATGTACGACCGGCTTGCCTGCCTTTAACATAATTTGGTGTTTGACATAATTTGGAAGGGTGGAATTCATGATGTCAGAAAGCAGCATGGAAAAATTAAATGTACCGAACGCTTTGGACAGATCAAGAGCTGTCATAATAGTTCGCTCGGCTAGTCATTGCTGATTAAGGCCTGTTGTAATCTTTGAAGTTTTCGCTGTTATTGTTTCATGTTCCTTGCTGAGGCCATATTGGTGGCAAGATTAAAATTATCTTTCATGGATGATAAAAATCTATTTAGTTGCTTTGGATCCCATTTGAACATAAGGCCTCAACATAATTTCGCTATCCTCTCTATCTCGGGCGGTGTATTTTACCTAGGTGTATTTTATCTGATCGTGTCATATCTACCTGAATGGGTCAACGTCATGTTTGTCCTGGCTATCCCTTGCTGCCTTGCGGGTTCCACTCTTAAGTATGGTAACAATAGGGATTCTTTAACCTTTTCTACATATGTGAAAACGGAGGAATCGGTCGGTAGGATTCTCAATGTCAGCGTATTTGTGTAATTTTAGAATGGGAATTTTGCAAGCGACTTTCCACATACTGGAAACACCAGTTGACCAACTCATAGCTCCAGAATCATGGACGGGTAGCTTACTTCTTGCTGGGATCGATATAAGATATAAGTGGTATGTTTGGTAAAGCTTCGATTACTAAGACTAGATAGCAAAATTGCAATAGTTAAGTCGGTTGTTAACAAAAAAGTGTAATTTTGATCCCGTCTATAGAATAGACTATAGAAAATGTCCTGTTGTAGACGATTCATAAAAAACATTTCAGAAAAGTATTTTATTGTAGTCGTTCCTGTGTTTGTCTCAAAAACTATCAAGTTTGAGCCTCTATTTAGGCTTAGTAACATGACGGTTACAAAAAATTGTATTTCTAAAATATTTATTTAGAAATCGGGTAAAGCAGAAAATTCTTAAGACATGATTATACCCTACACCACACTGTGGTAGAGGGTATTATGATGTTTGTAACGCCTTAAAGGAATGAAGATAGATCCCATGTCAAGCATACCGATCGATTCAGAATAACAATCTGATTCCATTGAGCGATGTCCGTCCGTCTATCGTTGTAATCTAAGTACAGGACGCAATTATTAACCGATTTCGATTAAATTTGGTAGATTCTTTAAGTTTGGGCGAAAGCGAACATCTTTGTAATTGGTCCACTTCGGTCCATATTTTGATATGATACAAAGATTTTCCTAATTTAAGAACCCACGGGTCTTAAACCACTTTTTACATCCGATATTGGTTACGTATACATATCGGAATTCGAATAGCTCCCACACAAAAGTCCCTTCCGATTTTTGTTCCAGCATCTCTAGAAACCACAAATTATACCCGATCACGCCCAAATTTTGCATGTTACATTATGAGCGACCATTAATTAAGTGTGCTGAAACTAGACCACTTAGGTCTATATTCTCGTACAACTCCTTTACCATGGTCCTTTCCGATTTCTGAACCTACAGCTCTAAAGCTACATATTACACCCGATTCCTACCAAATTCGCACAGAGCATAACGAGTGACTAACACATATCTCTGATAAAATAGGTCCCACACAAAGGTCCCTTCCTATTTGAGTTTCAGCCTCTCTATAGTCCTCAAATTATATCCGACCACGCCCCAGTTTTGCAGTACACGTTATGAGCGACCATAAGTTAATTGTGCTGAAACTAAACCACATAGGTCTAGGTTTTCGTACAACCCCTTTACCATGGTCCTTTCCGACTTCAGAAGCAACAGCTCTTAAAGCCACATATTACACGCGATTTCGACTAAATTTCGCACAGACTAACGAGTAGCCAACACATATCTCTGATGAAATAGGACTACATCTGTACTTGTTTTCGAATAGGTCCCACACAAAGCTTCCTCCCGATTTAAGGTCCTGCAGCTTCAAAAGACACAAATTACACCTTATCGCGTACAAATTGTGCATGGTACCATATGAGTGACAACTAATTACCTGTGCTAAAACTAGACCACATAGGTCCATACTTTCCAACAGCCCCCACACAAGATCCTTTTAGATCCTTTTAGCTTCAAATACTACGTTTACATCCGATTTCCACCAAATCTCGCATGGAGCGTTACAAGCATCTAACACGCATTTCTGATGAAAATGAACCATATCGGTGAATGTTTCCGTATAGCTCCTACATAAAGGTCCCTTTTGATTTAAGGTCCTGTAGCTAAAGAAGCAACACACACACGTTGTAAAAGAAATCTATTGATGACTCTCAATGTGGAGTCTCTGTAGAGGTGGCAAGAGTGCGTTGTATTTTCGTAGGCAATTGTGTGAAAAAAACTTGAAAAGTAAGGTTTACAACAGTAGTTCTCATTTGTTTGGGGAGAGCCTGGCCTTATAGAGCTCGGTTTTTCTTTCAACAATTGCTGCAAAGCTTTCTGAAGAGGGTTGTCACCCTAAATCATGATAAAAGCAGTGTGCAGAAAGTGATCAATGTCACTTTGCCATTTTGTTGAAAATTGTCTTCTATTTATATATAGAAGCAAGAGGTCTTGAGCCGGTTAATCCCTGTTCAATGTGTAGATGCCACATATTTTAACCCATCACGCTCAAATTGTGAATGGTACGTTATGAGCGACAAATAAATAACTATTGAGTCCGACCTTGCTCAAGCTCCAGGCAGAGGTGCTTCATACTCTGATTAGCAGAGTGGTGTAGGGTACATCATAGTTCCCTACTTTAACCGACTCTTACTATTTTACTTGATTCAATTGGCTTATTTGCAACCCCAGTAGTGAAGAGTACGAGTGTTATCAAAAAGTGACAATTTTTAAAGAGGTACAATCCGCTTAATTTCTTCGGTAAATGCGCGCTAGATGGGGATATTGTAAATTCATTTAATATATGTTCTCGTTTAGTTATTGCGGTTTTTATATCCAGTCTTAGATATTGAGGCTTAACCTACATCACCACTTTTGAATGGGCAGCGACAAAGATCTGAAGAGATCAAAAATAGATTGCAGTGCCTACCTAAACAATTAAGTTTAGGGGATTACAAAATTTAATAAATACTTGTATGTATGTTTGAACTGTCATGCAAGACTAAAGAATCTATTAATATTGAGAATATATTCAATTGAAAGTAGTACAGATATCAACGAGTATACCATGGCATGTCTGTTACATGCACACTTCCATGCTTTAATGAATATTTGCAATTTTCAGTCGTAACATTGCAAAACTGATCACATTCATTACAAGTGAATCTTCACTTAACTACCAACATTGTTCAACCTTTCGAACTGTTGTGCTACTTTTAAGAAATATTGCCTAATTTGAAAGCAAGAAGTGTTAAGATCTAGCATGGGCACCGCCACATGCAAGAATATGAACACATGTATGTCCGTCCGGTTGCTTTATTGGCTAGTAGTTGCAAAAAAAATTAACACTGCAGTAACGAGTGGATAAATGACCATCTAACGACTTAATTGCCGTAGCATTCAAGGAAAACATACAAGCAGAACGAGCATGAAAAACTTCAATTGAAAAATTGATTTTGAAACGGCATGGCGATTTATTTATTATCGAAATGCAAAATTTTAATTAGTGCAGAAACGGCTTAAATCTTGTAATTTTTGTTTTCCATATTAATCGTGTTGTGGTTCGTTCGTTTTGTTGTTGTATAAAGTTTACATTCTCGCGAGGTGGTGCATGCAGAGGTTCTCCGATAAAAATGGATATGCAATCATTAGCCATAATTTTGCCTATTAATAATAGAAATCCCAAAATACAGGTTTGCCTCTTAAGTCTTTTGATTTACAAATGATACTACATTTCATTTTTGCGCTGCTAAGCGAAATCTCATAGATTCGCTTCTTGCCGCTTGCAATTTGGAGACTTTTATTTGTGGTGAATTGGTCACAAAAATTCCTGCTGCTGTGTGTCCGTTTGCTAGTCAGAGTTTTCAATACCGCTATGAGCGTGGAGACGTGTGGACTTTAAGCGTAGGTGTTTTTCTATGTTAGGTATTTTTAGTCAATGCTTGATGCTGTTTTTGTTGTTACGGCTGCTGTGGTTGCTGTCATTGCTTTCGTATCTGCGACTGTTGGCAGCTGCTACTTCTGTGTTGGCAAATTAATGAATTTACAACATTCGGCTTAAAATAATTGTATGTGACTCTTTATTCTTTTTTTGCTTTTTGTTTTTCTTAAGTCAGCATTTCTGTTGGATTGAAAAAAAGGCAAAAGCAAACCTATGCACTTTATGCGGTTGTTGGAGGTGGGTTTAAAAAGTGAGGTAACAGAAATGTTATTAAGCTTGTAAAAATCAGGCTATATTCGTGCCGACTGAAACTTGTAAGCTTTGCGCATTCTTTATTCATATTCATGGGCCCATAGAAGCCGTAAATATGATATGTGGGCCCGAGCCAAATATCAGTAACATTTGTAAAAAAATCCATTCATGGTTAATGTTAAATCAATAATACATTATTAGAAATTGTGAATGAGATAAAGTGTCTGGCAGTCATTATTGATGGTCATCTCGATCATCCCAGCCATATTAATCACTCATTTTCGAAAGTACGGTAGTACGATATATATATTTCTAGCCTAGTCAACATTAAGTGTTGCCTGGCGCCATCTGACATTTCCATTGGAAAGTTTGACATTTTTTAGCATAATTTCATTTCTGTTGTTTACAGTGGCTGAAAAAAAAATCAATTTGGCAAAAAATGGAATTAACTAGTAAACATTTTCGTGCGATCATTTTTCACAACTTTCGACAAGAGTGCATCGATGAACTTAAATCTTTGTACCGCGATGAAGCACGATCCTATAGCACGTGAAAAACTGGTTTAATGAATTCAATCGTGGCCGACGCTCGCTCAAAGACGAAGGTCGTCCAAAAACGGCCGTTGTGCCACAGAACTTTAATGCCGTGCGTGAACTGATAATGCAAGACCGTCATGAGACATATCGTGAGATATGGGCATCATTGGACATTTCTTCCACCGGCATACATTCGATATTGCATGAACACTTATCCGTAAAAAAGGTTTGTTCTCGTTGGATCCCGCACAATTTGACAATCGCTCAGAACAAGGCTTTTGTCGATTGGTGCAAAGAAATTTTGAAAAAATACGACCGCGGTGCTTCAAAAGACTTTTATAAGATCGTCACAGGTGAAGAGTCTTCGACGACGAGCCAAATCCAACGAAAGTTGTTCGTAGAAGAAGTACTTCGAAGCAAATGGTCGCCTGTTTCATCGCCAAAACTGGTCATGTAGCGACTATTTCGCTTGAGCAATGTAGGACGGTATACCACAATTTGTTTGCCTGAAGTCTGCGGAGAAATTCGAAAAACCAACAAGAGAAGACGAATCATTGTGAACCATGACAATGCGAGCTCTCACACATCGAATCAAACCAGCGTCTTTTTGACCGGCCAAAACGTCGAATCGATGGGTCATCATCCACCGTACAGCCCTGACTTGACACTCAATGACTTCTTTTTATTCCCGCACATCAAGAAAAAAAATGCGTGGTCAACGATTTTGTCACAAGAAGATGCCGTTGAAGCGTTCAAAACCCATGTTTTGGAGTGTCTTAATCGGAGTGGAAAAAGTGTTTCGACAATTAGTTTTAGCGCATGCAAAAGTGTATAAATCATCTATCTTATGGTCCATTTTTTCCATGACTAAGACATAATGGAGTTACAATGTCGTCAATGCTTTAGCTCTTTAATTGTTCTAGGCTTATTGACGTACACATTTCTTTTAAATTTCCACAAAGAAAGATTTCCAACGATATCAAATCACATGATCGTGGCGGCCAATTAATATCGCCAAGTCTTGAGAAAAGACGGCCATTGAATTATTCGAGCAAAAGAGCCATTGTTTCGTTGGCTGTGATGCAAGTGGCACCATCCGGTTGGTCCACACATCGTCCAGGTCCATGTCAAGGACACAAGAAATCCGTTATCATCTCTGGATAGCGAACACCATTCACGGTAACTGCTTGTCCGACCTACGGGCCGATGACGCCGCCAGCCCATAAACGAACTGGGCTAGTATGCACAGCTGTTTTCACATTTCCTACAAACCCGGTTTGCTGAAATTTGAGCACAGTTTTCTCGATTGTAGACACATTTGATCTTTAATGCTGATCAAAAACAAATCACGAATTGCACGAAATGCATTTTAAGTTTAACGCCTTTTTTCGTAAAAGGCATTAACAGTCTTAAAGCGTTGATGAATTGTGCACCTCTCCATGGTTAAATTTGCCAAACAATCAAACAAAGAAATGCAAAATTTAGTTGGTCGAAAAAAATTTGACGTTAAGATGTGACTCACAACTAACATCGTGCATTATGGTTGGATTACCCTTTATATAAGCCTATGCCTTACTTTTTTCTCACATAAACTATTGTATTGCAGTGTGCTGGATTTCGGCCTCAGACCCCAGCCTGCCTGTCCATGTTGAGCCATCCGTGAAATCTGTGTTTATTGATTTTGAAAAAGCTTTTGATAAATGAAATCACAATATTATTTGGAGCTCTTAGAGAGATTATCAAATCTCTCTACCAGAACGCCAGCTGCCGAATTAAGCACAACAAAAACATTAGTATTACAATTAAGGTAAATACAAAAGTTCGTCCGTCCTTCCCACTTATTAAATATAGTGCTACATACGATCATAAAGAAAAAAATCGCAATGTAAGAGGAATAACTAGAGGGTTGCAAGGAAGTTCAAATGACCTAAACTACGTGGGCGATATATTTCTTTTAGCACATAGCTTCTCAGACGTAGACGCCAATCTTCATAATATATCTGAGGAATCCTTATTGGAGGGTCTACAAATTAATATTGCATAAATTAAACCTCTCCGCAGTTTTTGGTTATCTTGGTAGTAAAAACCTTAAAACTGGTTAATCGAATGAAGACAACGCTAACCGCATTTAAAAGCACGATAAACGTTTGGCCGACGAAGATCTGTATTAACACCCTTAACACTTTTAACACAAATGGAAATCTGTCCGTACTGTAGGGCAACACGGAACGCCGACTCTTAAGCAATGCAAAAGAAATGGGAAATGATATAGTCAGCCATGTCCGTCTTTGGCTAGTTTTAATAGTTTTGATCTGTTTGGGTTGTGGCAGTTTCATCTAAATTAGCAATAATCGTATAATTCTCCCTAGATAATAAACAAAAGATCTCAATAAGATCTGAATAACTTTGACATTAAGTTTGCACCCCGCGCGTTTTGATAGTTAGTAGGCACGACCATCGCACATATTAACCCAGGATAAAATCCGGATAAGAAGATCCAGAATTTTGTACGTCGTGAATTGTTCACCTCCTAAATGTTGGCGAAAGATTAAGAGATTAATCTCTAAGACTCGTTAATGTTTTCTATACTATTATTTTAAATATAATTATATTAAACAGCAGGCGAAAATTAGTTAGTTTACGGAATATATGAGACAAGTTGCCCGTTAGACCCTTAATGAATTGTTATGGGAATAATATATCGAGCCCTTACCACAAAAAAGACGTAAGCGTCATTCGCTTTTTAATGAAGTTCAATAGGTAATTGTACTCGTACAACCCTCTTAAGCATAAGTATTAGAAATTTAATACTAACATTTACGGAGATAAAGCAAATTCAATTGCATATTAATATTTAAATTTTTATGTTTACAAATTGTTTCAAAATCCTCCAAAAAAAAACCCTCTCCTGTAAAATTTTCTTTTTGGCGCTTACGTCTTTTTCGCGGTTAGGGCTCGGTATGGAAAAAAACTGCAATGTAGAATTTCAGAGTATGGTATCAGAGAGTCAGCACAGTCTAACTTTTGGTGACATTATCGCCTTATTGATAATTTTAAAATATATTCCTTTTGAATATTTCTCAAACATTAACATACTACCCCAACATTGTTTAGCACCGCTATAATATGCTTTCATTTAGTACGATCAATTAAAATCAAACCTACATTTTTGTCTTTTTTTTTGGTCTTTTATGTTTTCGGTTTGCCTCCAAAGTGCAGATCATTTCATTCATGAAAAGAAAGAAGCAGACCAGACCGAATCGTAACCAAACCAAACTTACAATGTTGTACAATGAAACGTGCGTTTTTCACAAATTTTTTTTCGTTAAAACAATTCATTTGGCGTGTTTTCGATTTGTTTTTGGAGTTTTTTTGTTGCAGTAACTAGGAATTGTTTTAAAACACGAATGTTTCTTTTGGGTATCAAACATCACAAACTGTTGACTCAACCAAAGTACCGGCCAAGAGTCAACGCATGTGCTAAGCTAGGAAATACCGAAATCAAACAATTAATCAATGAAAAACACACTCGAACTCTTACTTTTATTTCCATGTACATGATGATGGCAATTTGTGGCAATCCTACTGGGGGGTGGGGGACATACTATATGCCATAGAATTGGAATATTCAATTACATTTAGGCCAAGCTATGTTAAAGTTGTCTTGGTGTTTTCTAGCCTACTACTAACGAACTATACAGACAATCAACTTTGACATGTCAAGTACTTCATGGATGTTAAACTATCTGAACTGAATTTGAAAAGCGGGGGAGACGGGAAAAAATGAGTGTGCCAAGAAACACCAACAAGAAGAGTGTTAGGCAAACAAAACAAAAAACAGCATCAAAAATGTTGCAAAACAAAAACGTTTGTTAGATCGATCTTGATTAAACTTTATTTCTGTTAGCAATTTGCTTTTTAAATTGCCTTTAGTTGGCCGGCTTGTATTGGGCCAATTGAAAGTGTGTGTTTTTTTTCTTTAATTTCTTGCAACAACGAAGTGAAACAAAACACGTTATTGCAATTTTGATGTCAATTGTAATTATTCACACTAAAATCGAATGAATCGCCTGTTATAGCGAGACAACAACTGTGAAAATCCACTCGCAATAGCAACATCAACAACATTTAGTTAGTAACACTTGCATGTCCACATTGGCTATACAAGATCTATAAGTTTGGGGGGTAGGGGAGGGGAGGCAGTAGGAATATGGTTAAAGTTAGCCAAAGTGCCAATACGAAGTAATCAATTGAATTTTTTTTTATGGAAATGCAGTAAAGTAACAGCACCACCAGGCATCTTACAAACAGAAAACAAATTTTATGTTTTTTTGCATTTTTTTGTCTATCCAGAAAGTAAATGTTATGTAATTGTAACAATTGCCTCGATATTGGAAAAAATTGCCCACAACATGGATATTCATATTTTTCTTGTGTTGTGTTTGATGAAAACTCTTTTTATTTTGAATTAATGACAATATTGGCATAATAAAAGAGGAAGAGTGTTTTCCAGGAAGACAATTTGTTTTTCAATACGAATAACTCTACAGACAACAGAGAGAGAGAGAGAAAATTTGAAACAAAAATTGATTACTGGACACGTTTCATTTTAGCCAGAAATTCACTGCTAAGCAAGTTATGACCGCAGATGATTTATTTCCGGTGTAACATCTTCATTTCGAAATAAGTTAAAGCGATATTGAGTTCGGCTAAATCTTGTAATGGTTTTAAAAGTAATTTTTTGGCCCAAGGTCCAATGAGACTAAAACCAGTCTTATAAACATATTAAAAATAGATTCTTATTTAAATTCGTAGTGAAATTTCCATTAGCAGGGAAAAAATATGGTTATTATTTAGTCACGGCCACAATAATATGTTCTCTGAAATAAAAGTATGTTCGTCTTATTGTTTTGTGAATTTCATTTTGATAATAGTATGATTGCGACAATATTTATATTGCTGAAATGAAACAAAAGTATTATTGCCAAATTTAAAAATTAAAAAAATGGATGTAGCAATAATATTAATTTGGTTGGCGAGACAAAAGTATTTAGTTTTTGGATTTTATGTTAATAATTATATGATTACGGCCATCAAAATGTATGATTGTAATTTTTCTAAATTTAAATATCGTCGAAGTTCCCAGCAGAAGGCCCTATGTGAAAATTTTGGATTTTTTATTGTCGCCTTTAGAAGTTCTATTGGTTATACATTTACCCACCAAATCGTTTTTCGATATTTTTATTGGTTCAGGGCATGCCCATTGCTTTATAAAGATTATCATAAAATTATTGTAAAGGCCTTTGTGCTTCTCTTCACATAGGCCTTTTCAATTACTAAATCGATAATTCTATATGGTTTAATATGGTTCAGATCATTAACAGTTAATTGCCATTCCATAGAACTACTTTGTTCTAAATTTTGTCTAGATCAGACAATTAATGTGGCTTCCAGAGCGTGAGGGACTAAAATCTGGAGGGATCTTTGTACGATAGCTGTATAAAATCATAGATCGCTATGGTCTTAATTATAAAACGTTAATTTCCATGGCATGAAATTACTTTGTGTCACATTCCATCGAGATCAGACCATAAATGCAGTTTCCACAGCGCCGGTACCTGAACTCGGAAAGAGACTTTGTATGGGGGCTGTATCAAAACATTTGCCAATTTGCCCCGTATTCAATTCTAAATAGGCCTTGTCCAAAAGACAGGTTCATACATAGTTTCAGCAGCCTAGGTCAATCCAATGGCACCGACTTTTATACAAAATACCCCCCACAAGTGTGGTTTTCATAGATGTTGTTTAAGTACTTGTATAGAGAACCTTTTGTCCTCTAAATGGATTTGGTCCATTATAAATCCCAAAACAGCTTGCAACAACTATACATTTCTCAGCTATCCAGATTTCAACAGACACTTTGATGGACGGGCGTTCAAACATCGCTAGAGCATCTTAGAATTGTACGCTGATCAAAAAAATATGTACTTTATAGGGTATCAGATTGATATTTTGATGTGTACCAAACAAAATGCCAAATTTGGTACAACCCCATCATACGGTGGGACATATAAAAGGCCTATGTAGAAAATTATCAATTTCTTTTTTATTTTAATACAGGGCAATACAAAAAAGGGCCTTATCGCGGCTTTACCTAACATTTTTTTTTATAATAAAAACGTGCAAATCTTTATAAGAATCGACAGCAATTATAAATTTTCGGAAGTTCTGCGAAATGAATAAATGCAACAGTTTCTTGGCTATCGGAAAAACACATAGACCTTCTGCTGGGAACACCGACGATATGGTTTTAAAAACAATGTTATTGTTACGATTCATATGCAATAATAATACTTTTTATATGTAAATTAAAAGTTTTCAATAAACTGCTTTGGATTTGGTTGAAATTATTTTATTTTTGGAAATTATTTTATAATTATTTTTGGAAATTATTTTAATAAACGGATTTTTAGTAATATCTTTGTATGGATCTATGCGTATGAACCCGAAACAAAACAGCAATCGACCGTGTGGGTCTTCGAAGAAGAGCCAAATCCATCGAAAGTTGTTCGTGGAAGAAGCACTTCGAAGCAAATGATCGCCTGTTTCTTCGGCAAAACTGGTCACGTGGCGACTGTTCCGCTTGAGCAACTTAGGACGGTCAATTCTGAGTGGTACACCACAATTTGTTTGTCTGAAGTCTTCGGAGAAATTCGAGAAACGAACAAGAGAAGACGAATCGTTGTGCACCATGACAATGCGAGTTCTCACACATCGGCTTAAACCAGCGCCTTTTTGACCGGCCAAAACGTCCAATTGATGGGGCATCCGCCGTACAGCCCTGACTTTGCACCCAATGACTTCTTTTTATTCCCGCACATCAAGAAAAAAAAACGTGGTCAACGATTTTCGTCGCCAGAAGATGCTGTTGAAGCGTTCAAAAACCATGTTTTGGAGATGTCTCAATGGGAGTGCAAAAAGTGCTTCGACAATTGGTTTGAGCGCATGCAAAAGCGTATAAATCATGCTGGAGAATACTTTGAAAAACAATAAAACCATTTTTGATGATAAATATTCGCATTTTCATTATAAGGCCAAAAATATACTTATATATAGCAGCCCTCGCATCCTACTAAAACTATCATTGTTATTTGAACAATTTCCTTTAATTGGCTGAAACACTATCTCCGCCTTTTCCACAAAAATTTGCCAGCAACGATTTGGTCTAATCCAAAAACTGTCTACCCATCGAAAGTTTCGCCATAGCCAAATGCAAATGTTTCCCATAACAAAATTATCAAAACAAGTTACAAACTTAAAGAGGTTTCTTGTTTTAACTCTCACAACAATTTCCTCGGACAATCATGTGGTAGATTCGCATTACATAATTTCCAAAGAACAATTTCAAGCATATTAAAAATTCATTAAAAATATTCAACACTTGTTAGCCGCAAATAATCAAAAAAACATAAGCACTCAACCTACTTTTTTCCATCCCGAGAAAAACAACAACAAAACCTCTTACATATTTGCTGTGCTGGCTGGCACAGTAAAATAAATTGGAATTAATACCATTAAAGAATTTATGCTAAATCTTTCAATACCAAAAAAAACACCGCCAAATTTATGATTGTTTAAGCTCAAAAACTTGTTTAAAAATTACAGCAGAACCAAAATAAGCATAACTTATTGGAATACTCGTATTGTGGTCATGTGTGTAAAGTTTAAGATTTAGAGATACGGTAGAATTTACATGTACATGCAGACTTATACACCCACTTCCGATAGATTTCAATCGATAAGTTGTCTACAGCAAAAACAAACAACCCAGACAAAATAGTTTTAGGGCGGGTTCTTTTAAAGTCATAAATGTTTTTATGGCTTTAACACGGAAATGTAATTATATTTCTAATAAAATTAATCAATTTGATAGAGTTCTTTTCCTAACCAAAATTGTGCTGACTGCTAAATTTTAAAAAATGCTTATTTGCATATTTTTTGACTATTGAAACATTTTTCAGTTTGCGCCAACTACAAGAAAACACAGACAAGTCTTAATACATCCGGCTGTAAATAAACGCTTTGTGTACGAAACAAACAAAAATACTTGAATTAAAAACAACCCTTGGGGTATTAACTTCCAGTTGAAGTCAGAAATAAGAAGAATGTGAGAACAGTGGGTAAAAAAACACAAACAGAGTTTGTTGTTTAAGTCTTTTGTTTTCTTTGATGTCTGTTGTATATCAGTTAATATGTTTTATTATTCTTTATTATTTTGCGCTTCCAAAAAAATGCCAAAAACAAGAAAAACTAATTATTATTTGTATTGTACCGTTCGTCATGTTGCCAAGTTTTTAGAATACCAACATTTTTCACATTTTTGCACTAGAATGAACCCAATTGACTTTTTTTATGCCTTTCTGTCAAAATATTAGTCCTATTGTTTTCTTGACTTGTACTAACAACACGATGTTAATGAAAATTGTATATCTTTCTAAGTAAATCCATTGAAATGTTACCTTAGATTGGTTTCTATATTGATATTAGCTCTGACTCGGAATACTGCTTCCCAGTTGGATGAAAATCTCAAGATACGAAATGGCAGGTACTACGAGGGCTTCTATATATATTTCTGGCCTAATAATGAAAATGCGAATATTTATCATCAAAAATGGTTTTATTGTTTCTCAAAGTATACTCCAGCATGATTTATACCCTTTTGCATGCACTCAAACCAATTGTCGAAGCACTTTTTCCACTCCGATTGAGACACTTCCAAAACATGGTTTTTGAACGCTTTAACATCATCTTCTGGCGACGAAAATCGTTGACCACGCATGTGCAGGAATAAAGTCATTGGGTGCCATGTCGAGCTGTACGGCGGATGACCCATCAATTCGACGTTTTGGCCGGTCAAAAATGCCCTGGTTTGAGCCGATGTGAGAGAGCTCGCATTGTCATGGTGCACAATGATTCGCCTCCTCTTGTTCGTTTTTCTCCGAAAACTTCAGGCAAATAAATTGTAGTGTACCACTCAGAATTGACCTTCCTACCAGTATTCCGAAGAAACAGGAGGCCATAGATCCATAATTCGTCACCTGTGCCGATCTTATAAACGTCTTTTGAAGCACCGCGATCCTATTTTTTTCAAAATTTCTTTGCACCAATCGACGCGAGCCTTTTTTGAGCGATTGTCAAATTGTGCCGGATTTAACGAGAACAAACCTTTTTTACGGCCAGGTGTTCATGCAATATCGAGTGTATGCTGGTGGAAGAAATTCCCAATAATGCCTCTATCTCACGGTATGTCACATGACGATCTTGCATTATCAGTTCACGCACGGCATCAATGTTCTCTGGCACAACGGCCGTTTTTGGACGACCTTCACGACCTTCGTCTTTGAGCGAGCGTCGGCCACGATTGAATTCATTGAACCAGTTTTTCACAGTGCTATAGGATAGTGCTTCATCGCCATACAAAGATTTTAGTTTATCAATGCACTCCTGTCGTGATAATCCACGTCGTTCACAAGTTAATTCCATTTGTTTTGCCAAATTGATTTATTCAAGCCACTGTAAACAACACGAATGATGGTCGTACGTCAAAACGTTCTGAGTACGTTTATGCTAAAAAATGTCAAACTTTCCAATGGAAATGCAACAGGGACTTGGTCAACCTCAGGATACCCTGACATTAAAAACACAATATCTTGTAAACTATTAGATATATCATGACGATACTTGAAACATATAATGTTGGCGTGGATCGAAACACATCCTATAGTAAAAGTGGGAGTTGGCACGCCATCTTTAAGTAATCGCATTTATAAACATAGTAAGAACCGATCGTTACAAAGCATAAATATATATTGTTCTCATATTGAACATAAGGTCATGGCCCCACCCTGAACTAATACCGATGTGACGATAGTAGTTGGTACATACGAGTATGATGTTGGTATGGAAAGAAACACAGAAACCTAATAGATAGGATGCCGGTGCCAAGCCACCATGACCAAATGTTAATATTGGACCGTACTTCATAGTAGAGGATATATAAGCTCCGGCTTGGCCGAACCTAATTTGTCCACTTGTTTAAATTTGTACCAATAACTTTAGCAAGTAATCTTTATGGAAGCGTCCGCAATTTCCTGCTGGGAATTTACGGACCGCAACTGTAAAAATCAGAAGGTTGTAGTTGAATATCGCGCCCCTTTAACCGATTTGAAGCTCCTCGCTGATGTCCGCCTTTCAAATACTCAGTCTAAGTTTTAAAGGGCCCTTGGCTCTTCAGTTCAATCCGGTCTATAGAACCGGCTGTCGTATTGATATCTGTAGGTGCCTTGTTCTGGCGATCAAACGGGGATCAACATTCGGTTTCTATTTCTAAAGCGATCTGTGATCGACATTGATCCACTCAGGATATTTTTTTGAAGGCGATCACAATGGTTAAACTTTGTGGACTAGGGATTTCTGCTAGTTTACGTAGTTTCCCAATGGATTATATAGGCTCTAGAAAGAGGGACAGTGTCAACAAAGCCCTTAAGCTGCGTCAAAGTTAGGTCGCACCTTGAACGGCTTTTCGAAAAAAATCGGTCATGGTCGTGTGACTAATTTACGTTCGGAAAAAGGAATTAACATAGTATTGAACAAGTTTTACACTTTATTATCGCATTTGCCTCATCTCAAAGTAACTTAAGCGCACTATCACGATCTGCTGTCCTCAATAACCTAATTATAAATACAGGATTCTTCCTCAAGTTAATTTTATTGCCGTTGCTGGTCTTGTTTGTCCCTTTTGGCTTACAGGTCCTTAACTTAAAATCTATATTTTTTGAAGCTCTCAAAACCCACACTGTTTTAATAAGAATGTAATTCTATGAACCTGATAACAAAAAGTAAAATGAAAAACGATTTCCGGTCGTACCAAAATGTGACACTACAAATGCAGATTAATTCTTTATATTATAATTTCCGAACATGATATTTCACAACCTTTCACACCCAGCACGACGTTCTTTGGTTTTATCATCACAAAGAACTCATTTGAGAATTATGACTAATATTTCATTAGTGAACATGCCAATTATGAGAAATAATACAAAAACACCAAAAAATTGTAGCCAAAACATTAAAGAACAACTAAATAATATTTTCATGCTTATGGTCTTGCTCAGTTAGGCAAGTGTATAGCGTTTCGACTTTATCATTAATTTGTGACAAATTGTTGTGGGTTGTGTCCAACTGGCTGGCTGGCTGGCCAGTCCCAGCAGTGTTTATGGTCAGCAGGCTTTAAATGGCGTCTGTGGCGAACTTTTTATGGTCGATTTCGAGATTAATTAGCAGTTTAAACTTTAAATGAATTGGACTCGTTTTTGCTTGCTTTCTGCATTTTGCTTCACAGCCACCATTTTTCGATAAGGTCTAAACAGGCTTACATGTACAAATACCCGAACAAAAAACATTCTCTTTGTGCGCCAAGAAGCAAAACCAGAAAGGCGAAATCAAAATACAAATTTATAACTTCTAATTATAATTTACACCCGAAATCAACAAAAAAAATTCACAACAGCAACAAAGCCATTGAAATAGCAACAAAATCATAATTCACCATAACCCACTTTGAAATCAAAGAAAAGATTTACAATAACTGTGGAAAATATCAAATTTATGGAAATAATGCCTAACACTTAGAGCACACACAAAATAGTGGACCAAATTGAAAGAAGAAAAAAACAAACGCGAATACAGCAAAACTTATGGCCGAAAGGTTTTTAAAAAGTAAAAACGCCAACTTTTTCTTGTTCAAACCCAAGACAACGTTAAATTAATACACGAGGGTGGTCTTATAAATGTGGAGAAACTACAAACCCAAATCTTTCTCATTTCGTGTGAGCTTGCTCTTTTGAGCTTTCTAGAGACACATACTGGCGGGCGGAAGGAATGACATAACTAAAATAAAATATACACTTTCTAGAATCTCCGATCAACATTTCGAGATCTTGCAAACGGAATTACAAATTTAATCAACTCTTCATCCTACGGTAGAGACATTAAAACTATGATTACATTCAAATTATTATTTCAAATTCATAAAAACTTACATCAGGTTTAAATTTAACTTTTATAAAAAAATGATTTTTAAACCTTTCATACATTTTTGTGAGTAAGATCTTAAGTCTTTTATAAATGATTTTTCGATTATCGCTCCATTGTGATTGAAGTAATACCGCAATTTTCTAGAAATTGTTAAACTAGTAGAGATAATCTCGATTATAATTTCTAATGTACTGGTACAAAAACAAACAGGAAGAAAAGGGTCACTTGAATTTATTAAAAAAAACAAAATGTTTAACAATCAACGCAGGATGGTGTTTTTTTTATTAAATGACAAAGTTCAATCTTTCTAATAAAACCAGAAATTTAAAAAAAAAATCAGTACTTGTTTTTTCTAATTTAAAATGTTTAATCGCCCACCCTGTATAACAAAGATCGAAATAGTTAACTTAGAAAAAAATAAAAATATACAAAGCTATCAGATCCATTGATTTCGAACGATCACAAAATAGACAATCCCAAACAGCATATGGCCATCTTGTAGAATTTCCGGATCCTACGTTAATTCGTTTGATCCCTATTTAGATTAGGAATTTAGATCGGGAAATTTTCTTCGGACATGGTGTAAAATTTACGTTGTTTTTCTGAAACCAATTTTTTTACGAGACTCCAAGTCTACTTTGCTTTGTTCTCCAGTTGAAATATTTAATTGAAGGGCATTTTCCATTCTTAATGGGGAAGCAACACTTTGCTAAAGATATGGTCGTATAGAATTACATTTATGGTTTCCCTAATTCATATGAACGGACTATACTATAAGCTTAGAAAAGCACTCTGAACCATAGTATGACTTCTTTCTTGATTCAAATATTTTGTTGTGTAGCGGGAACAAAGTTCTGAATAAAATCCGTCTTAAATTCATCTACATTTTAAATTGTTTTTTTTTTCTGCAAAGTGGATTTTGACCTTTATCTTTTGATTTCGAATAATGGAACTGTCACTGTCCAGAGGTACATATGTCGGCCCATACATTAAATGGCAACACTTGAATCCCCGAACCCTGTATTTTGAGAGTAAGATATATTTAAAAACTTACATAAACAGTTTTATATAAGCACTAACAAAGAAATTTTCCCGCCTTCAAGTTGTTATTCTTGTAAATTAAAATTACTCGTATTTACTATTATTTAATTGCTGTTCATATATAAGTACATAGACGATGTACTACTTAATAGGGACATAAATACTGTTACAACATTGAACACACCCATTTCAATAGTAGAACTGAACATACCCCGTTAATGTCATATGGGTTTTGAAAGCTAACCTCAATAGCGTTAGTCTGTAACGGGATTTTAAAATTGTTTCAACTTTCATCATGAAGCGGTCAGATAATGAGAACCGTATCGCTGTAATAGCGCTTTTCAAGTGTGAAGTGAAAAAAAAACGATATTTTCAAAACGCTCCGGCCACTAGGAAATAGCCGCATGTTCGTCTACCGATGCATAAAACTGTTTGAAGAGACTGGAGATGTAAAAGGCAGCCACTGGTCGGACCGCCCACGCTCTGTTCGAACACCGCATGTCATCAAAGCCGTTGAATCAAGAATTCACAGAAATCCGCTCCGAAAACAGAAAATCATGGCCCGTGAGATGAATATCACGCTACAGTCCATGAGTTAAATCATTAAAAAAGACTTGGGACTTGGGGCTTTCAAACGACGTACCGAAAACAGAAAATCATGGCCCGTGAGATGAATATCACGCAAAAGTCCATGAGTCGAATCAACAAAAAAGACTTGGGACTTGGGGCTTTCAAACGATGCACGGACATTTATTGACTGCAGCTTTAAAAATAAATAGGATTAAAAAAGGCAAACGTCTTTTGGTGAAGCGCGCTGATAACTTGCACAGAAAAATTTTGTTTACCGATGAAAAATGTTTACCGTTCAGGAAAAATTCAACAAGCAAAATGATAGAGTGTATGCACGGTCATCTAAGGAAGCATCTGAATCCCAAGGGTGGAAAAGTGTCATCATCCAGCTTCAGTCATGGTTTGGTGGGGTGTCTCTTACGATGGGGTCATTGACCTGCATTTCTGCGAACAAGGAGTCAAAACATCGGCCAAGTTTACCGTTTTGGAAGCTGTTGTGAAGTCTCTTATCAATTCCCTGTCTCAAAACCAGCCATGGACTTTCCAGCAGGATTCTGCGCCGGGCCATAAGGCTAAAACGTTCTAGGCCTGGTTTCAAAACAATTTGCCAGCGTTCATTTCATCTGAAGAATGGCCCCCAGGCAGTCCAGATTTGAACCCATTGGATTACAAATTGTGGACGGTTTTAGAGGACAAGGTTTATCACAAAAGATACCCCAACATTGGATCTCTTAAGACTGCTTTGGTTCGAGCTGTGGCCAATTTTCCAATGGACGAGGTTCGTGCAGCTATATAAAAAGCCTGAATAACTTTAACACGTTGCTTGCTTGTGTATCTATCCATGGTTCAAATTGAGTTAGTCTGAAATTGAGAAATATCAAATGAAATGCTGAAAATAACTTGACGTTTAGGTGTGGTTCACATTCAACATTGGCCCTTAAAATGTAACCACCCTTTAGAAAAAATAGCGACATTTTTGTCTCTTATCTCTTAAATTTGCTTGCAACTTGTACTAGTTGTCAAAGTACGGCAACACTTTTTGGAATATTTAAAGTTGTAAGAGTAGAAAAAGTTGTTAAAATATTAAAGGTAAAAGATAATCTTTATAAAAAAAAGATAAAGAAGTAAAAGTAGTAAAAGTAGTAAAAGTAGTAAAAGTAGCAAAAGTAGCAAAAGTAGTAGAAGTAGTAAAAGCTGTAAAAGTAAAAGAAGTAAATTAAGTAAAAGTAGTAAAAGTAGTAACAGTAGCAAAAGTAGCAGAAGTAGTAATAGCTGTAAAAGTAAAAGAAGTAAATTAAGTAAAAGTAGTAAAAGTTGTTTGTACAGGAACGGATTTACTTCTACATGAGAAATAAAACACATCTGTACTGTCTATTGTGAATGTTTTTTACAGTGTATGCATACGTTCTTTACAATGTTATCGCAGATTTGTTTAATATGTCCACGTAGAGAATTGCCTGGTCTAGATAAACATAACGTTCGTCACTTTCTATAATATGAACACTTTAACCCAACTTATCAAGTTGCTCTCTTCGACTTTTTTACTCCACTTGACGCTTTTTGCAACCTATAAAAAATCATCATAATTTTTTTGCCTTTGTCTGTTTTTTTTTTTCTTCTTCTGTATTGTGTTTCTTGATATTCGATCCAATATTTGTTGCTGTTCACAGAACACCATTTCGGAAATCGTTGTTTATACTCGAACTCAACTTTGGCTGAAGCTTTAAAAGAGGCTATGCCAATGGTGGTGTTTGGTTTGAGGTTTTTGTCGTGTTTTTTTCGTTTCGTTTGTGATCTTATTACAGGTAGATTGCCCTGATTCGAAAAATTGTGTAGAACTGGTATTGAGCTACCCTTTGTTTTGTTTTAAAGTTTACGCGTCAATGCTTTCAATATTTTGGATATTGTAGTTGTTGAAAGTAGTACCTTAACTCCGCAAAGGTTTCGGGTGTTGCAACTTTGTTAAGTAGCGCACCAGTAATGGGGGGGAAATGAAATGAATGATTTTCTGTGGCTTTAAATTATTTGAAAGCCAAAGTGAATATAAAACCCAACACCACTGCCTTAGTTATGAAAGAGGCGATACTATATTGTATGACTGCATCTAAATCAATATAAACGTGATGATTGACGTTTAAACTACTTAAGAAGCAATAAATTGTAACGGTGGCTCAGCGATTTCTTATTTTTTCATTGTAAAAATATCGTCGAACAAATTGCAAGAAAATGTGTATAAATTGAGATTAGTGGTTAATTTGAAGACAGCAAAATTGTATGGATGGATGTTGTTTCAAGTGTTGCTATCGGTCATGCATGTCTGTCACCTTCTCGCAAAACTTGATCGGCATTGTGGTTATGAAAAGTTTAGCTTAACTAATCAGCCCGCTACTGGTTTGTGGTGGGCAAAACAAATAAGCTGAGATTGTTTATTAAAATTGATTAACATTTAAATTACGCAAAAGATTAAAGTTGTCAATCAAATTTAAAAATGTTTGGAAATATTTATCATAAGAAAAGTTAGAATTTTTGGCTCATGTTGTGTTTGACAGCGAACATTAGCTTTAAATAGTAAAATTGTTCGCGAAATTAATTGAAATTTCTTTTTAGCTTTTTAACTAAGAGCAGGTGTTATTTGAGGAATGTAGCAATTGGTGGCTGACTGCGGGGTGGTGATTATTTTGCAAGACAAAACTACAAAAAACGCGGTTAAGAACGGCAGACATATTTAAGCTGTGGCTTACTTTGCAGTGCCAGCGACCTTTTAAGTAAACACTTTCCTACCTAAAATAAAGAGGTAAATGACCTGAATGTACTGAGCCGAGCACGGGTATAAACAGAACTTCTCACAGAACTGGTGCGGTATGGATAGAATGGTGTAAATTACGTGAAATATTCAAAGTCGTGATATAACTTCACAACGCATACCGATACGCTCGAACTATCTGCGGATTTTTCTATCAGTGCATTGGCCCCTTGGAGCCGACATTAGACTCTAGGTCTCAGTGAGTATATCGAGCCAATTTTCTATCGAATTTTATTAAAAGCGAGCGGCGCTTACGTCTTTTTCGCGGTAAGGGCTCGATATTGTGCCTATCTTAAAGATATGCGAAAAGTTCGCCGTCTTTTTTCTCTAAAGGTTGATAAGAGAAGAACGTGTGTACTTTTTGTTAGAGGATTTATTATGTCCCAGCTTGACAGAGATTGGGGATTTCCCTCACTCAAAACAATTGATATACGAGTATCATTATTAGTATAAAGTGTACATATTGCTGGGTTGTTTCATTTTTTCGCGACGTAATATAAAAATGATTCAACGGGGTAAGGCGATTGAAGAGTTACTAATTCCAACATTCATATTAATTTGTGTGAAATTATTTTTCAATGATTTAAATTATAAAATGTGTGGAAATGATCAAAATTTTAGAATCTATACTCTTCAGCTCGATGTGGCCACATTTTGCCTAGCCTATGGGCTTTAAACGGCCGAATATGATCTTGTGGTACTTTTGGCCCATCTCCGTACAATGGCTTTCTTCAGCGCATCAATATTGGCATATTTTGTAGTGCTCACCTTGGTCTCCAAAATGAATTTGAAATCCATTGTATGGACAAAAAATGGTGTGGAACATTATTGGTTAACACAAGCTTTATGAGACGGTTGTTGTTGTTGTTACAAACTTTATAAGACGGTAACAAGTCTTGTTGGAACGCCGATGATGCATGATTGAAATGCTTGCCACGGCTCTAAAGCAGCTTCCAAAACATTTTCCCAAGAATAAGTCGTATTACTTTTATAACGACTGCACAGCGTCGATTTACAAAACATTAAATTGTACCAAAATTAAGCTTTTTGTTCGACAGACTAGATCCGAACTAAAATGGAACACCTATATACGGGTATTTGTACAAGGATAATAGTGGAACCATATCCATCGCTTATTGTTTGTCAGTGTGGGTATACATTTTCCGTGTTCAATCCCACGACAGCCGGTTCTATGGACCGGATTGACCCGAAGCAGCAATTCTTCGGCCAAGGACTGTCACCTCGGCACACAGTTGCCGCTACAACAACAACAACATTGGCCGTGTTCTATTGGCTGGCAACGCGCTTAGGAGGTCGCGATAACATCACAACATTGCAAAAGAACTGAAAAGAATAGCTTTTCAGTTTACAGAAAGCTAAAGACAATTTGCGTGAAACCCCGTTTGTTTTAAATAATTTAAATTTTTGGGAAGAAAGTTATTTCAGAATAAATAGTTTAAGCGAGCTCGGTTATTACTCACTTATAGTATTTCCTGAATAACTTTTTTTTCTAAAAATTTAAAATTTTTAAATCAACCGGTTTATGATGCTTAAGGCCAATCAGTTCTTGTGCACAAAGATTTTTAAAAAATGCTCGTAATGTTTTCAAGTTATCGCCTTAGCGACCATTTACTCGCTTAATAAGCGAGTACCGCTAGAACACGCCTATTATGCTTTCATACAAGGCTCACAGACCTCTTGGATCTGGACATAACATTCAAATTTACTCTATTAAATGAACTACTATCAGAAAACCTGACCTCTAAAGCCTCATACATCTAGAAGCGTCAGGAGACCAAGAAATTTACTGCAAGCTCTACGAAGTATTGGTATTGTTGACTACGTGCTATGCATGTACATTGTATCTTTTTAGGACGCTCATTTAATTAAACTGACGTTAAGGGGATAGAACTAAAAATCGTTCTTATCTCAGCAAACTACATAAACAATGTTTTTTCAGAAATTTTGAGCTGCTTCTTTAGTTGACTGATGTTTACATAGAAACCTGGGCTGTGAAGTTTGGACTTAGATTCCGAACTAACACGATAGACTAAAACAAGATTTTAATACTTTTTTGTATCAGACTATCACTCTAGAGATGTACTTCATATTGTGTTGGTTAGGGAAGGAAATAGGAAGTAATAATTGAGGGACAGCACAGCTAATGTACGAATTCTCCCTGTAAAGCATTGTGCGATCAATAGACCAATAGGCGATAATCTAAGCCTTTTCCGACTAAAATGATGACTAGATTTAATCTTGCAAAAATATTTGGTCATTGTTTCCAATGTTTTTCTTGTATCTTGGTAAAAATCGGAGTTGTACCTATTTTTCACACATGTACCGTATTCTTCAATTTTAATGAGTTCGTTACCGGATCTAGCTAATAGATTTATTTCAGTACATTTCTGTTAATCTTAGCCTTCAGTAAAAAATGTAAGAAAATAATGACCGGCAGTGAATTGTACCAAACCTGTATTGAAAGTACCACGGCACCTACGAGTCTTCCACCATTTGTGGTACAATTGTTCCAAGATTTCCATCAGTGGTCGATACCATTACTCGAGATGAAAAATTACTGTGGATGCCCGTTTGTAGACTAAAATTTTCGGCAGTTTCTTAATGCTGCCTTTATCATTATAACTATTTATCGCACGATGGCTTAGCACAGGAACAATAGCAGGTTCTTGACTTTCGGTATATAACGCAATAACTCTATTACGTTTGAATTCTATTTCGAATAACTTTTGTTCTATAAAAACTGCTAGTGATAGCTTGTAAACAATAAAAACAGCTATCGTTGGTATGAATTTGACATAGCTAACATTATCGGTTTGCTAACGTTATGTTAATATTTGGACCCGATACTTTTTTTAATGATACTATCGTGTTATTAAGTATTATAAACATCTCATAAAATGGCTCGCTTACATGATATCGACAAAGCAATATTATTGGATGATTATTGATTTACATAATAACCCCCCAGGTGTTTATTTTCGGGAAAAAAAAACTTATTTAATTTAACCCAACACCTCTTAGAGATAATGAGAAAGGCTATCATTGATAAATTACTTTCGATTCACAAAGGTGCACATCTGTTTCATTAAGTTTTGACAGGTTTTCAGCACGTATTTCACACGTATTTTTAGCCTGTCCAATGGAAATTTCACACTTTAAAAGTTAAACTTTTTACTTCATTCACAAAAATCCAAAAACAACAACGAAAACAACAATACTTTTAGCGCCAAGTGTTAGTCGGCCCAAAAAAAAAACTTTTCTAAAGATTTATGATTATCGATAATAGAAGAGAAGAAAAAAAAAACATAAAAACCCATTAAAATTATAAATAGTATTAAAGATAATTTTCCATTATTAATTATAATCCAGATAAAAATAGTAACACCAAACCGACCGAACGACCGACCGGCAAGCAATATCTTACCAAAACGACAGGCGTTTTAGAAAAATCGCCAAACCACAACGGACACAATCCATTAACTAAAGCAAACATAACAATGTGTGTGGCCCTTTGGATATGTACCATTCGTAAAAAATGAAAAGCATAAAAATACTCCATAGAGTACGGTGTGGTTTGTAGATTTTTCATATATCACTTGCATTTTATGAAAAAAGGGGGTCGAAAAAAATAACAATCTCAGACTTCCTTCTTCTTGCATTGAACTGCAAACGAAAAGCAAAGCGTGATTTTTCTACCTACTAGAGAAGTGGAGAAACAAAATGATTGTAGCTAGAAAACAGCCTATAATTTCTAGGAAACTTGGGAGTAGAAAAGACAAAATCAAGAGCTTTGAGCTATGGATGCCCAGCTACAAAAAAAAACGTAGCAACATGTTGTTGTGATCTGTTGCATGAATGTGTAAGAGTGTGTGTGTATAGTTTGCAACCAAAAAACATAACAACATGTAACGAACGAATGGGAATGCATGTTATAAAAACCTCTCAAAAACGAAGGTAGATTGGAATAAAAATAATGCTGCTGCTGTCGGCAATGCTTATTGCACGTGGGCTACGTGATAAGTTCGATATGAATAAAATTTTCTTAATAAAAAGGATATAGAGCATTTGTGTTGCCTTCTGAAGAACATTTGGAACATTGTAAAAAGTATTCATTAATATTGTATAAGTATATACCGGGTGGTCCATTTAGTGATTTCATTTTAAATCAAGTGCTATAAGTATTTTACTAGTCACAGTCCTTTCCCGCCCAAAATCTTGACAGAAAGTCAATATTATACGAGGGTTGCTATATATATTTCTAGCGCCATCTGACATTTCCATTGGAAAGTTTGACATTTTTTAGCATAAACGTACTCAGAACGTTTTGACGTACGACCATCATTTGTGTTGTTTACAGTGACTTGAAAAAACAATTTGGCAAAAAAATGGAATTAACTCGTGAACATTTTCGATGATTATTTTTCACAACTTTCGACGTGGATTATTACAAGAGTGCATAAATGAACTTAAATCTTTGTATGGCGATGAAGCACCATCCTTTAGCACTGTTAAAAACTGGTTTAATGAATTCAATCGTGGCCGACGCACGCTCAAAGACGAAGGTCGTCCAAAAACGGCCGTTGTGCCAGAGAGCATTGATGCCGTGCGTGAATTTGCAAGATCATTATGTAACATACCGTGAGATAGAGGCATCCTTGGGCATTTATTCCTTCCATCTTTTCAATATTGCATGCACACTTGACCGTAAAAAAGGTTTGTTCTTGTTGGATCCCGCACAATTTAACAATCGCTCAAAAAAAGGCTCGTGTCGATTGGTGCAAAGAAATTTTGAAAAATATGATCGCGGTGCTTCAAAAGACCTTTATAAGATCGTCACAGGTGGCGAATCATGGATCTATGCGTATGAGCCCGAAACAAAACAGCAATCGACCGTTTGGGTCTGTGAAGACGAGCCAAATCCAACGAAAGTTGTTCGTGGAAGAAGCACTTCAAAGCCAATGGACGCCTGTTTCTTCGGCAAAACTGGCCATGTAGCGACTGTTCCGCTTGAGCAACGTAGGAGGTCAATTCTGAGTGGTACGCCACAATTTGTTTGCCTGGTCTTCGGAGAAATTCGAAAAACGAACAAGAGAAGGCGAATCATTGTGCACCATGACAATGCGAGCTCTCACACATCGGCTCAAACCAGCGACGTTGTGACCAGCCAAAACGTCGAATTGAGGAGTCATCCGTCGTCAGCCCTGACTTGGTCCGCAATGACTTCTTTTTAGTCCCGCACATCAAGAAAAAAATGCGTGGTCAACGATTTTCGGCGCCAGATGATGCTGTTGTAGCATTCAAATATCCATGTTTTGGAGATGCCTCAATCGGAGTGGAAAAAGTGCTTCGACATTTGGTTTGAGCGCATGCAAAAGTGCTGGAGAATACTTTGAAAAACAATTTTTGTTGATAAATATTCGCATTTTCATTATTAGGCCAGAAATATATATAGCAGCCCGTATCGGATGGACCGTCTTTCAATCTTTTACCAAATATCGCTGTAGAAACAAAGGTGTTTTGGTATTTTGTATTTGCTTAAAACTTCATGTAATCTTCGTAGACGGTTTATTAACGACATCTTCTAGTATAGCTGATATATGTACCATTAATACTTGGAGACTCTTGTGTACCTTAACTGCAACAAGTTGTTCCAATTTATGAGGGGGTTCTTGCTGACGAATTTCGTGATACTTTAAAATCTCCTAGAAATTATTCGGCTGCATAAATAGTGAACAATTTCTCTGCCTAGTCAGCCAAAAGGCCTGTCGCGTTCTCGTAAAATACCGGATGGACCGCCTGCAAGCCTTTTACCAAGTATTGCTGTAGACCCAAACGTATTAAAGACATTTGCTTAAAACTTTTTCTAATCAACGTAGGCGGTTTATTAGCTGTGATTTTTAAAATTAATAATTTGAGTCTCTTGTGTACCTTATCTGTTACAAGTTGTTCCAATTTATGTGGGCAACTTGCTGCCGAATTTCGAGATACTTCAAAATCTCCTAGAAATTATTCGGTTGCATAAATAGTCAACAATTATTCTGCCTAGTTAGT
Source organism: Hydrotaea diabolus (assembly GCA_963513945.1). Lineage (NCBI taxonomy): Eukaryota > Metazoa > Arthropoda > Insecta > Diptera > Muscidae > Hydrotaea > Hydrotaea diabolus. Next base: position 211,169,811 of record OY740716.1, read on the forward strand.
CAGAAGGCGCGCCTTTGGAATGTAATCCGCATTACAAATATCATCACCGTTTTAACAGGTCATCATGTAGTCCAGCCAATTCGATCTGCTGTTATAAACAAAAGACTTAAGAAGCGAACTTTGCTTTTACTAGAATGAAGACTCCAGGTAAAATAAAAATCATTTCTAAAAATTTTCAAATATTGAATTAATTAAATTACTTTTTTTTTGCAGTTTACACTGATGTATTCAATTCCAAAAGAAATGAAACTCATTTCGTTGTGGTTGTCAATTTTAATGAAAAAGTAAGAGTCTCTTTTTGCAAATTGCCGTAGGTCCTAGAATGTGCAAATGAATATCGTTTGAAACTGCAATTTCTGGACCATTAACTCAATTCAAATTTTTGGCAATATGTGGTGAGTCTCAGTCAGTGATCAATGATACAATCAAAGGACAATGAATACGAAACGTATTGTTCACAATTTTAAGAGAATTTCCCCGCTTGTTCCTTAATTGGTTGTTCATGAAAGTAGGAGAGAATTCTCTCACACTCCTGATATTTATTTTCCTTTTGCAATACCCACTTTCCACCCTTAACTTAATACTCAACCCTCGTATTGCGCTCAACACCGTCTACAATATCTCAAGTTTTCCATTACAGTTTATTAATAAAGAAACGCAAAACTTATTCGGACTAACGTAAAAAAGGAGCGAAATAATTTTTCAAGAAAGAAACGAAAGATAAATGATTTTATAAATGTTATGGTACGAGAGCATGCAAAGTTTTGCGCTCATGTCCGATGCTGTTGCTGCTGTTGATGCTATGGTGTGCCTTTAATCCCGGGAATTAAACTTTAAACTTTGTTGTAGTTTAAAAACGGAGACGTCGTCGTTGTTTGCTATTGTCATCATCAGCGTAGTCATCGATGTATATGCTCCAGTTGTAGAATACTTTATGGCTGTCTGACTGGGGCAGCGACAATAACTCCTTATGTTGGCACATTAGTAAAGGTCTTTTATCATATCTCGGGTTTGGAACGGACGGCTCTCTATGTTCCTACTTAGCAGCAGACCTTGGTGGCGCAGACAAACGAGAAAGCGTATCCGTTTTACATTAAACACAACATGCATATATTTCGTTGTCGCTGCGGTTGTTGTCTCATGTTTATTGAAAATTGCTAAACAACAACACCGAAATATGGAGTATTCAGTACGTAGTACCTGTTGGTTTGTTGCCAACATACACCACACTTTGTGTTGTTGTAGTATGTACCTATTGTATGTTGCTCACCAGCACCGCCGCTATCAATGTTGCCGATGTTACTGTTTTCATTTCGCTGTTTGTGTGTATGGAGTTGTTGTCGTCATCATCATCATCCTTGTTGGCAGTGTGTTGCTAATGCTATTGTTGCTGTAGTTGTTACCGATCATGTTAGTTGGTAGCACGTGATTGTGTCGTTGGACCTTTGTATTTTTCGGTTACTGTCGCCGTGGTTGTTTTACGTTGTTTTTTGTTTTGTTTGGTCTGCATGTGTGCTTCTTTTTTTGGCTGCGGCTAAATACTACAACAAAATTGTTTAACATTTCATAATGCCCAGGAGGAGGCTGTTACGGGCCATGACCCATCGATGCTGTTGTCGTAGTACGTTTAGTCATCATACATGTTGCATGTTATTGGTTTTAAATTGTTCAAAACGTTTTGTGTGTTGTTATGAAAATTAATACATATTTTTTTTTTGGTGGAGGGTTGTGGGATGTGGAGCAAATAGGGGGAAAGCTTGGAGAAAAGCATTGTGTTTTAGACATGGAGGTATTTTTCGATGAAGAAAAAATGGAGCGTAGGGTTTTAGAGTAAATTTAGTTTGTAGAGTTTGGTATACAAGCAAATAAATTTAAGGGGGACTTTTATTAAAAAATTGACTAAGAATGATTACTTCTATAGACGCAGTTGATAATTTCTCTTGAATTTTGAAATAATCAAATTTTTTCAAATTTGTTGAAGTTGTGATAGAAACTAAAGTTTGCTACTTAAGTCTTATGTTTCGGTTGATCATACATAGGGTTTCCAGTTAACCGACAGAGAAATAGTCTACAAATGTGTTTCGTACTTTTATGGGTTGTGTGTATTTTGTTTTAAAATGGTAATCTAAATGCAAGGTTCTTTTAAAAATTAAAAGAAAATAAATATTCTTTTTTCGGCATATTGAAGGTTAATTCCAAAAGCAAACATTCCAATTATTAAGAGAATACAATTTTATTTGTGTGGCTCCTTGGCTTACGTCAGATCTTTGTGCCTTTCTCGAAATTCGCCCTAAGTGCCTAAATCGTTAATAGAGTGTTCGCATAAGGATCCTCCATGGAACCCCACAAAAATGTCTGTTCAATGGAATGCCCGTCTCACGAACTTTTTGCACATATTTGAGCACGACAGGCTTGATGGGTTTAATAAGTTCTATGTTTGGGCATCGCAGCACTGCCTATTGAAATGTAAGATCAAATTGTAAATGTAAAATCGGAAATGTAACTTACAAAACAGACAACAAAATCGTTGCTACAGCAGAATTTTTTTGCCATCCGAATGATTGCGGTTGTATGAACTGTCAAGTATTCATCAATCTAAAGATTTCATGGATCTAAATATCCATATATGACACTTGTTCAACAAATAAGTATGAACTAAAAAATATTAATCATTAGTAAGTCAAAAACTATCTAAGTAAATGTGATACCATTTACTTTTAGCTCAGATTGATGTACTTGGTAGGGTCCCCTTGAGAGAAAGATGCTTAAAATACATTTTCGACTATAAGCATTACGGTCGGCTTGAAATTATTCCCAGCAAAACAGGATTATCTAAAAAAATTGGAAAAGATCTGTAAGGTTTGATCCAGACGTACTTCCAATTTGGATAGGATTTAAGGTATTTAACGCAGGCTTGTCATAAGGACGGATGGTGCTTTTTTTTAACAACTTTGACATCGCTTCTGAAGTAGTATCTTTTTCCATGCTCTACAGAAAAAAACCCTTGCTGCCTTTGCTATTTATTTTCCTGCTGGGAGTTATGGTCCGTTAAATCGAATAACGAAAGTTGGTATGAAAACACAACACAAAAAAGAATATTTTAAAAATTATATATCATAATTTTACAAAAAAATATATAAATCCGCGTACTTGGAGTCGAATCCAAGACCTTCCGAATTGAAATCGCGAACGTTCCTATCTAACCAAAAGAGCTTCTTACGAAGTGGGTAAAAATAACGTGCGATTATTAACATTAATTGTGATGTTTGGCATCCACTAATCCAATCGCAGTCTTTGGGTTAATATACATTGCTGGGTTAATATGTATTTAAAGATTTTTTTGATTCGAACTATAAAAAAAACTGGTTTCGCACAAGCGCATTCTATCACTCTAATTATGCAAGATCTTGTTGATGGTTACGGACTGTAGCTCACGGATTACTTGGATGATATTTGCCTTAAGTGCTTCAATCGATTCTGAATTTTTGGCATAAAATCGGGTTTTTCACGGTTCCCACAACACAAAAAGTCAAAAGCAGCTTTAAGACGGCTGCTAATACGACTAGGAAATTTGATGCGCAAAAGATCGATCGAACCTGAGGTCAAAGTATGATAACTATGACAACCTATGATTTAAAAAGAAACGCTTCGCTGTTGGCACTATGCAACGAAAGGACGACGAGATAAGATAGTTGAGCTCTTCCAAAAAAAAAATAATGTCAAAAGAAGGTATATGCTGCAAAATAGATCTTATCTTAAGCTGCACATGTAGCTAGAGAACAGAGCTTTAAACCTACTTTATGGTACTGAAGTCAGGTTCCAATAGGATTCGCTTTGTGAGAATCATTATTCCAGTTCAATCCTAAGTGACGTCTTTAATTAAGAAATGATTTTTTTAAGGCACCTAAAACCAAAATCCCAAATTGGAGTACGAGGGTTGCTTTTTATATTACGGGTCTGGCAATAAAAGAACAACCATTTATCATTGGCAATGGTTTTAATGTTTTTGAAAATATTCTCCGGGACGATCAGTACACTGTTCCAAGCGTTCAAACCAAATTTCTAAGCACTTTTTCCACTCCGGTTAAGACACCTCCAAAACTTGGTTTTTTAAACGCTTCAACAGTTAATTCAGGCGTCGAAAAACTTTCAAAACGCAGCTTTTTCTTGATGGCGTGGGAATAAGAAAAAGCCATACGGTTCCAAATCAGGGCTGTATGACGGATGGCCATCAGTTAGACATCTAGAGTGCTTAAATAGCAGTTAGAGTTCGCTTTGTAGTGGTGCAAAATGATGCATCTTCTCTTCATGTTTTTCTATATTTCCCCGATTACTGTTGGCAAACAGATTATTGTGTGCAACTTATAATTGATCTCCTACGTAACATTAGAGTCAATGTGGCCACATGACCGGTTATACGGACAAAATACGCGATCAGTTGCTTCGATGTGCTCATACGATCGATTGCTGTTGTATTGCAGGTTCATACGCATAGAGCCATTATTCGTCACCTGTGACGATGCTTAACTCTGCATTTAAGCTACCATGGTTGAATTTTTTTTTAAATTTCTTTGCTGAATTTTTTTTAAATTTCTTTGCTAAAATCTACATGAGCCTTTTTTGAGCATTTGTCAAATTATGTGGAATCCAACTAGAGCAAATCTTTTTCAAGGTTAAATGCGCATGCAATATCTTATTGATGCTTGTCCTACTAATGCCCAAGGATGCCTCAATCTCACGGTATGTCACATGTCGGTCTTGCTACATCAGTTCTCCCACAACATTGATGGTTTCCGGCAAAACGACCGAACTTGGACGACTTTCCCGAAATTCTTTCTGGAGCGAACGGCGTCCGAAACTGAAATCTTGGTAACAGCGCTTAAGAGTGGTTCTTGATGGCGCTTCATCACCAAAAGAACTCAGGAAGTTGATGAAGACACTCTTTTCTTGATAATCCACACCAAAAATCGTAAAAAATCATCACATGAAATTATTCACGCTTTAATTCCATTTGTTGACTGAGATGCATTTTTTAACACACGTTGTAAACAAAACAAACCGCGCTCAAATGACAAAACGTTCTAAGTAAAGTTATGTTAAAAAATTTAAAACTTTCCAACGGAAGTTCCAGTTTCTGACAAAACCAGAAATGCCAAGACCCAAAATATAAACAGTAATTCTTGTACCTAATAATTAAAAGGTTTTTCGATTCAAGTTGCAAAAAATGTTGCTTGCTATACAAAATCCATGAGGAGCGATCAATTCGAAGCGGTGTGCATTTTCGCGTAAGTCAGTTTAATTCCTTTAAAAACCCATTATTTCATTTTGTCTTTTTTGTGGCCACCTAAAATGTCTACAAATATTTATTTGGTTACCTCTCTGTCATCGATGACCTTTTTTGATTAACAACCCACATAAAAAGAGCCAATAGCAGCAAACTGCTGCAGCGACAGACAAAATTCCCCCTTCCAAAACACCAAAAATAAACATCTTCAAACGTGATGAGTAAATATTTGGGGAGGAAAAACCCGACGACTAACTAACTTTGTCCTATAATTTCGAAGCAATATAAACTAAACCATCTGAGGAGCAGTGAGCACACAACCACCACCACTACAGCCGCCAACAAAGTAAGAATCAACAGACAATTATCTTAAAACACGACAATTTATAACCAAAAAAAAAACAGCAACAACAAAAACATAACCCAAACATTTGGCTCTTTTAAATCATAAGGATGGAAAAAAAAGTTTGCCCAGTTTTTGCCCCTTTTTTGTTTTTCCCTCTCGTTTTATTTTCTAAGAAAACCCAAGACGACATATCGGCCGACTACACATCGATGACAACAACGGCTGATATTTCTGCATATCATGGCCAAGTAAAATCGCGTCTAGCCCAAGCTGCTGCCATTGAGCACAAATAAATAATATTCTTTTTTTATGCATAATTAAAATGCTTTTTATTTCAATTTTTCTATATTGGTATTTCGATTTCGTCTGGTCAGATAAAAACGGAAACCTCCCAAGTCCGACTGGAGGATTACGAGTAGGCATAAAGGAAATTGTACGTTCGTAATCGTTTTTAATGTGATCATAACCAAATGGGGGGCCGCTTTAGATCTACCACAGTGCAGCACCCGGTCTAGCTAGTCAGCCTGCCAGCAGCGACGCTGCTAAGGCGAGATGTTAAGGAATTCCTGATGTCCACCTCGTTGCTTGTCAACATGTGCAACAGATGAAATGCAATACGTAAAAAAAATCAACAGCAGCAACAACGACAATTTTACTTCAGTTTTAGAGAAGCCTTTTATTGCAAAAAAGAAAAACAAGCAAACAAAAAAATTGCAGAGGAAGAGCTATTACAGAAAGAGAGATGCCTCTAAAGATTTGGTGTTTGAAAACATGATTGCAGTGGGGGTTTTTTCGGGCACTTAAGACGAGGGGCTTAAGCTTTAAATCGGAAAATTGAAGAACAAAAAAATTGAATATTTTTAGGTGCTACGAGTATGAAACATAGAAACTTTTAGTAGAACCTTTTATAGGAAATCTTGCATAGTTTTTTTTTTAACATTTTTTTTTAAATAGTCAAAATAATCTGATGATATTTTTCGTAGTAGGTGCCGCCAAATAGAATCATTTGACAAATTTGCGTTAGCGAACGCAATAAATTTAAGTCATCTATCGAGCAGGGCAAGCAAGAAGTTGTGTAGCCAGCCTTAGTAGGATAGGCCGAATTTTCAAACAGTTACACTATGGCATTGGCGCTTTTGTGGGCCAAAAAGGTCCGCTATCTCAATTGAATCTTAAAAACAAATAAAAACGTGGTTTACTTTACCCGTCTAACGCTACTAAAGCGCACGATCCTATGAAAGCCGATTCTATGCACCGGATTGAACAGCAGCTATTCATCGGCCTCGGCACAACGTGCCGCTACAAAAACAACGAAAGGGCAAAAAATAGTCCGTTTATAGGCCCTTTTGACCCATGCGTTCGTCTCTTATCTAAGCCAAAACTTTTACTTTTACTCTATAATGGGATTGATAGCAAAATTTTCTTTTATTCGAGTGCTCATATAGACATAGCAATATTTCCGTGAACTTTCGAATAAAACAGTTTTTTTTGGAAAAAAAATGTATTTTTCAACATAACCTCCTTTTAGCTCAATACACTTAGTCCTACTTTTCTCCAATTGTTGTATCTCTTCAAAAAAGTAGGATTTTTCGAGGTCCATAAAATAGGCATTTGTTTGATCAATAATTTCATCGTTGAATTGCTGAATCTCTTTCCACCGAGCCATTTCTTCAGGTTTCGAAATAGAAAATAGTCACTAAGGGCAAAATCCAGAGTATATGGCGGATGAGGTACCAAACCGTAACCCAATTCATGCAATTTCGCCATTAAGACTGAAAAAGAACTTTTTCTTGACCATAAGGGGTTGTTAAATCCTCCTTAAATCGGTCCAATAAGTTGGCATAATATTCGCCGTTTATTGTTTTTCTTCTTTCTTCTTTTAAAGGTAATCGATGTGTATAATCTTGCGTGCATCCCAAAAAACTGTTGACATCACCTTATTGGCCCACAACGTCACCTTGGCCTTCTTCGGAGCCGTCTCACCCGGAGAAACCCATAGCTTCGACTTGGTCTCTGGAGTGTTGTAATGGATCCATGTTTCATCCACAGTTACAAAACGCCGCAAAAACTCATTCGAATTGTAGTTAAACAATCCCCAAACCATCCTTTAAAGTTGTCACAGAATTACGTTTATAGTCAATTGGGAGAAACGCGGCACCCATCCTGCAGACAGCTTTTTAAAACCCAACTGGTCATCAATAATCGAAATAATTCTGTCATATGAAATGCGTATGGCATCAACAATCTCACGCAGTTTTACTCTTCGATCGGCCAACTTCATATCGTGGATTTTTTTCAACATTTTCGGGAGTATTGACCTCAATTGGCCGCCCAGAACGTTCAGCGTCATTTGTACTTGTGCGACCACAAGGAAAGTCAGAAAACTACTTTCTTACCATTGAAATAGATGGTGCAGGGTCCCTATAGTTGACAGCGATAATCAGACGGACGACATTGTTTTGTTAATTGACAACCCCTGAAGATGATTGACGAAGTCAATCGAAATATTGGAATAAATAAAAATTAAACAACACATAGAACAACGATTTAAATAAATGACCTCAAGCCGAAAAATAATTTTATAAAATAACAACACTAAAGGTCAACTATTCACTTACAACATTTTTCAAGATTTTCCTTGGTTTGGTTGACGGTTTTCTTCCGCAAAAATAATGTTTTATGAGCACTTGAAATTTACTTGTTTCCATTTTTAACAAACTCCGCGAGGTTGTATGTTTTGAACAGCTGTTAAACACAAACTAAATGACGGAAGTAGTCTATTATGGGGACTTTTTCAATAGTTTTGATAAAACTTTTCCTTGGCTTGATTGACGGTTGTTTTCCGCAACAAATAATGAGCACTCGAAATTTACGTTTTTACATTTTTAACAAAATCCACAAGTTGTATATTTTGAACAGCTGTTAAACACAAACTAGCCTATTAACAGATGGTTCTTAATGGGAGCAGTGTTGCATTTCATATAACTACGAAGGAAGTAGAAAAAGTCACGGAATTATTCAATTTCTTAACGTTAGTTGCATATGCAGCATTATTTACTTCCGAGCAGAGAATAAATCTCGTTCTTTTCCCTAAAATCGTTAATATATTCCAAAACCATGGTTAGTATTTTTTTTTCTAGTGTCCTAAGCATGTTATTCCATTTCATATTTCTTAATTCGTCGACTTTTCTTTCAATTATTCTATTGGGCAAAACCATTTCGCCCTTATAATGGGTAAGCCGTTATCTTAACCAGTTACGTCTTGATACATTGCGTAATGTAATTAAGTTTAGAATGGGTCTTGGCACTTTTTTAAATAAGAACTTTTTATGCACTGCATACTCAATACAACTAATTATAAGTGAAGTAAACCTATTTATTAGAAAATTAATATATTCTGCCAATTCTATTGGAACTTCCAGAAGAGGAGCCAAATTATGGTCTAGATGTCTTCTAAAAACATTCCAATTAGAATTCCTGTAGTCGGAATTTCAAAAAGTGTCTTTTAAACTTCAAATGGATTATAATTAATTCTGCCTTCTGCAGTTCAATAGTATTTTTTTGGAATTCCAAATAGGATTTCTCAATTTTAATTGTAGTTTTTCTTTATCATGAACAAAGGACCCAGACTTTTCCCAGACTTTTCGCAGTGACACCTTTTGGTGGCACATACTAAATCCAAAGATTGCAGCTGGCAACACTATCTAGTATTGCCAAAACCCGATATTTAAAATGCAACCCTTGTAACTTCTAGATTTCAATTGGTGTCTTAAAAATTTCAATTGGTGTCTCCTTAATTTGAAGTGAATTGAAATATTCTGAGTTTCAAATAGTGTTCTTTGAATTGTAAATGGAATATTCCTATTTACTATTGAAAAAGGTGCAAAACTTTTAAACTTGTGCCCAGAAATTTTCCTACAGCCTCCACATTCTCTGTGGCACTTTATGGTGGCACTCATAATCCATAGTTTACATCTGGCAACACCAGTATTGCCAGGACCCGAAATATAAAAAACTACCTTGTAACTTTTAAATTTCAAATTGTGTTTTTAAATACTCGTATTAATTCGAAAATTCTGAATTTCGAATGGTGTCTTTTGAATTTCAAATGGAACATTCTGAATTTGGAAAAAAATCGAATTCCAGTTGATGCCTTTTGCATTACAAATAGACTTTTTTGGAATTTCAAAAAAAAAATTCTTAATTTCAAAACTTTAAACTTGTGCCCAGACTTTTCCTACCGCCTCCACATTCTCTGTGGCACTTTTTGGTGGCACATACTAAATCCATAGTTGGCACATACTAAATCGTGCAATTACCAATATTTTTTATGTTTCGTTGTTCTTGTTGTTGTTTTCGTGTGCCCCGGTTTGCCTGTTCCTATCAACTTCTAATGCTACCTACACACCAACTACCAACTGCCGATAGACACACTCCGTTCAGAAGACCAAAAGACGACAACAACACCAACAACAAGAACAAAAAAACTCGCAACAAAAAGGAAACTTGGAATCGTCAGGAATGTTATTTGGTTGTACACGGGAAAGGTAAGGTACACGTACACCGTACGTACAATTGGCCATTGGTTTTTGCCATAACCTCCGACAGGCAACAACAGCAAACAGTGCAACATGTGCTCCAATTTTTTTGTTGCATTTTCCTACTAGCCGGAGGAGGTTTTCTATTCTCAAATGCCGCCTGCCTGCGAACGGACGGTCGGCCGCCGGATACCTTACATTGGATGCATTGCAGCACATGCGCCATATGTGTTTGTGTGTTTTTTGGCAAACAAAAAGAGCGAAAAAAAAGAAAACAGAAAACTGAAATCTTTTGGATTTCCAATCATGTTCACTGTTTTGAAAAGGTGTACATGTTTCAAGCGTATTCCCCGTTGTTGTTGCTTGTTGCATTTTTTTGGGGGTTCTCTGTCTTTGATCGGTGGTCGGTGGCTGTGTGGCGTTTGCTTTTTGCGCGTTCCTATTTTATTTTTCAATTTTTATTTTTTGGGTTGAATTTAATTACCAAAAGCCCAAAAAAAGAAAAACGAAGTGTTCACCTAAACAGTAACAACGGCAGCGACAACAAAAGAAATCGCTTAGAAATACCTTTCAGACAACAATGTGTGTGGGTTCAACATCCATACGTGCTTTTTGTAGATCAAATGTGATCTACCAACCAGCCTGCTCTCTTAACTCCGCTGGTATCAACTGCTTAATACCGACTGCCACGGACAGTCGTTACTATTGGTGGTGGTGTTTTCAAAACAACAGGTGGGTCCTTAGTTTTGCTGCCCGGCAAATTCATGTTTTTGTGTTTTTTTTTGGCTTTCGTTGGTGTTGATCTGAGTAAACAGAGTTGTTTAAATTGGCCCAAAAAACTAAAGCAACACACGTCGAAGGTTATAATGTTTGAACCTTTAAGGCAAACAACAATTATTTGCTCTGAAGTGAGTTTTTCCCTGTTGGTGTGGGTGTGCATATCTGTGTGTATGTGTGTGTTCTGCGGTATTTGTTACAATTATTTTTAATTGCGGCCTAAAGAAATGTCAAAATTGGAACGAAACGGCTGGAGGAGAAGCAACATTTTAGAGAAATATTTCACATAGAATTCTGGTATTCCTTTTTTAAATGTGCGGCATTATTTTGGCATCTAGATCTCGAAATTTAGCCTAGCGCTCGTCCAAAACAGTTGAAAAGAAAAATTGTCAACTTTGATTAAAAAATGTGCATAATCAATTAAAAATTTATTCAAAAATGGTGTGATACGGAAATTTATAGGATCAGCTCACAAAATTGTAGAGGGTGGGTCATTTAAAATTTTAAATTTGAATCGGCTGTAAAAAAAAGAGTCATTCTGTTTGCAACACCACAAAATATTGATCAGAGACCCTATAAAGTTTATATATGATTGATCGTCGTTAAATTCTAAGAAGATCTGGCAATGACCATCCGCCTGTTTGTCTGTTGGAAGCACGTCTGTTGATAGCAGTCAATCGAAACTTAGGATCCTAAATTGTTCATAATGATGCTGTTGGCGATTGTAAGGGGACAAACTCTCCTAGGCCGAGTTTTCCTGTAAAGGACTAAAGATACCTTGGGAAAAAATTCACTGTTTTAGTATTTGTTTAGCAAATCATAATTTTTTGTGGAATGGTCAAAATGGGTGCTGTTAGTTGTGACGCATTAAATACTTTAAAAAAGGGCAAAGTTGCTGGACTTTTTGGCTCGTGTGTACCGAAAACGGCCGAATGGTCAAACGAGCGAATAATAGTCATTATGCCCAAATTACAGCAAAATTTTGCTACCAACCAAATAAAGAGTAATTTTAAAGATTTGGTTAAGATTAGACGCCGAAAAGGCTCAAAAGACGGTCACTTTTTTGCGCTTAACGACGTTTTTGTTTATTTTTATATTTATCTTTTATTTGTTGGTGTAAGAAATACTAGATTGCTGACGAAACAATTTGTTAGCATTACCAATTGCTGGTACTGACAGAAAATTCTCTATTAGCTGCTACAATAGGCGGTTTGATAACCGACTGTTTACACTTCATTCTATTTATACAATCGACTAGTTGGTAATCCGTGCCATATTACTCACTCAGCTGCCATCTTATGGTACATCAAATGGAGTTTTCATCACGATTATTAACATTTGATGGATGCAACAGCAAGCCTTTCAAGCCAACCGAATTTTTGTTTACCGAACAGACAGTAAATTGACTTTTTCCCTAAGTCAATTTTAATTTCGTTGAAGTTTCTGACCAAATTTGACTAAAACTTTGTTAACTCTTATTTTTTTTATCACACCATTTTCTTTTATTATTTTCTATAAAAAATCACTTTTTATAGAAAAATACTCTCATCATAGTTTTTTAAAGAAATTTTTGTTTATTCCGTTTTCTATAGACAACTTCTTATCTCCAATGTCTACTGTAAAATTTCACTCATTTCATTTGTTCTGTAAGAAATCAACTCAACTTAATTTCCTTTAAAAATTTCTCTATCTTTATTTTCTATAAAAAATTTACATCATCTCAATTTACTATAGAAAATTTCCATTATCGTAATTTTCTATAGAAAATTTCCATCGTTTCAATTTTCTAAAGAAAATTTTTATCATCTTAATTTACTATAGACAATTTCTCATCTCAATTTTCTATGGAAAGTTACAATCATCTCAATTTTCCATAGCACATTTTAATCATCTCAATTTTCTATAGAACAAATTCTATTATCTCAATTGTCTATAGAGAATTTCTAACATCTTAATTTTCTTTAGAGAATTTCTAAGATCTCAATTTTCTATAGAAAATTTCTCATTTACATTTTCTATAGAATATTTCTCATCTGAATTTTCTATAAAAAAATTGTCATCTCAATTTTCTATCGAAAATTTCCGTCCTCTCAATTTTCTATAGAAATATTTCATTATCTTAGTTTTCTATAAAGAATGGGATGATGGTGTCTACTTTAAAATTTCTCTCATATCAATTGTTCTGTAAGAAATCAACTAATCTTAATTTCCCTTAAAAAATTTATCTCATCTCAATTTTCTATGGAAAATTTTCATTATCTCAATTTTTTATTAAAAATTTTTATTATCTCAATTGTCTATAGAGAATTTCTAACATCTCAATTTTCTTTGGAGAATTCCTAATATCTCAATTTTCTATAGATAATTTCCATCCTCACAATTTTGTACAGAAATATTTCATTATCCCAGTTTTCTATAGAGAATTGGGATGATGGTGTCTACTTTAAAATTTCCTTTAAAAAATTTATCGGATCTGAATTTTTTATAGAAAATGTTCGTTATCTCAATTTTCTATTTAAAATTTGTATTATCTCAATTTTCTATTTAAAATTTGTATTATCTAAAATTTCTATAGAAAATTTCTATTACGTATCTCAATTGTCTATAGAGAATTTGTTACATCTCAATTTTATACAGGAAATTTCTCATCTAAATTTTCTAAAAAAAAATTCTCATCGCAATTTTCTATAGAAAAATTCCATCATCTCAATTTTCAATAAAAAAAAATTCCATTATCTCCGATTCCTATAGAAAATTTCCATCATTTCATTTTCTATAAAAAATTAACACCATCTCAATATTTTTTTACAAAAATTTTCTTCTCAATTTTCCATAAACATTTTCTCTGATCTCTCTCTCTCCATTTTATATAAAAAGTCGATCTAAATATTCAGTACAAAATTTCCGTCATCTCAACTTTTGATAGAAAATTTCTCCATCACAGTTTTGTTTACAAAAAATATACAATCTCAATTTTCTATTTTCTACAGAAAAATCCCACCTTAATTTTGTATAGAAAAAATCCCACCTTAATTTTCTATAGAAAATTCGCACCTCAATTTTCTATAGAAAATTCGCAACTCAATTTTCTACAGAAAATTCTCACCTTAAGTTTCTTTAGAAAATTCCCACCCTAATTTTCTATATAAAAGTCCCAGCAAAATTTTCTATAGAAAATTAGCACCTCAATTCCTTAAATTTTTATAGAAAATTTCCCTGTTCTCAATTATTAATACCGGTCAGAAAATATTCCTTTTTCCAAAATTTCTCACAATTTTCTGTAGAAAGTTTGCCAGTTAAATTTTGTTTAGGCAACTACCCTCAACTTGGTTTTTGTAAAGAAAATCCCACTTATCCTGACCAGAAACCCAAATTTTCTGGTTATAAATTTCTGTAGAAAATTCCTCTCATCTTATTTTAATCAAGAAAAAAGACAAATTTCTTCTAGATATGAATTTTACTTCTAATATTCATCAGTTAGTTCAGTTGCCGTGTTTCTACGCATTGCACAAATTCAATATCACCTAAAACATTTCAATACTCTAATGAAAAATTACTCAAAAATGGTGGCGGAGATTTTCTTAGAAAACTGAGATGGAATACTTTTATTGAAAAATCGTGTTAAAAAATTGATCACAGTGGTTCAAAAGCTTTCTAGATTAAAAGAAAGAAAGCACTGAACCGAGGTGAGTTCTATAATAAAAACGTAGTCTATTAATAGTCGTTCCCGATTTATCAGACCACAATCACAGCAAATTTGAACATTATACCAGTAAGAAAACTTTCAAGTCAGACAGAACCGACTATTGCAAGACTACACAAGCTTTGTCGAGAATTTGAATCTTTTAAAATCCATTAACAAAACAATCCGACATATTTTTTTCTCAACTGTTGAAATTTAAAAGTTGTATTTAAGTCATTAAAGCTCCTCATTCGAAGGTAAGAAATATACCTTTGAATGAAGAGCTTTAATGACTTAGAATGCTATATAGGGTTCGTCCCTTGTATGTACTAACGTAATGTATACAGCTGTCATTGATATGAATTTAACATATCTGGCATTATTGGTTTTTCCAGTATTGCCAGCGTTAAATTGGTAACACTTAAAACGCCTAGCCCTGTACAAAGTTTCGTTAAAATCAGTAGGACCCATACAGACGGACATTGAATTATTACATGTTTTCTTGCGAGTGAAGTATGGCATAAACAGTCTCAGTCTATCACTTGATCGGTATTGTCGGTCTCATTTTCATGGCCCATTTGTAAAGTGCGGTTGAACTAAATTCTTGGCATACCAACGCCTTCTGTTCACCGAAAACGAACACTCTTACGTGTCCATAACAAAAGACACCCATTTTTCTTTTTTCTACAGCAAAAAACTGCACATATTTTTGCTTACTTATAATTAATTTATTATATCACAAATAAATTTGTAAAATCTCAATCGTGTAATTTTATCTCTAGCCAAAATTCTTGTTAATTTTTTTTTTGCTTTGCGCAAGCCAATATTGAGCCTTTATCGGCAAAGATTTTGTGGTTGTTGCTGCTGCCGCTGCTTTTGTAACATTTATGATCTTTATTGTTTATCTCGCTTAAAAGCCTAAGAACTGTTTTTTTCGAAAAAAAAAACGAAAAACGCAAAACTTGTGGAAAAACGCGTCTATCGTTTCACATCGCGGACTGTCGGTGACCGCTGGTCGCCGCCGCACTTGGAACTGCTTGCAATTGAGAGGCATAGAGTGAGACAATGCCGCGGCGTTATTGCTATCATATCATTAAAAATAGCCCTATACGTACTGTGCAAAAGATACCATATTTGAGCTTAACTTGCGCTTGCGGACGCGGACAGCTTGAAAACATTTAAACATCGGTTGGGTAACCAAACTTAGCCACCGGTGATCCGGTTTTAATGCTCCGCTTTTGGATAATAAAGCGCAATTGGTAACGCTAATCAACAGCTTATGGATTTTGTTTGGCGATGGTGGTGTTGTTGGCGTTTTTGCTGCTGTTTTTGGTGTTATTGCTATAATATAGAAAAATGTTGCGCGTTTTTTGTTGTTGTTTTTGTAGCCTTAAGATTTGTTACTGCGTCTGACAGACGGCCAGGCGGACAGACTCTCAAAATATGTTCAACTGAAACCTTAACCAATAAGTTTGAGAATGAGGCTAACCGAACTGTCAAACGTAGTGGGATGATCAGTTTGGTTATTTCCATTGCAAACTAACCCTAACTTAAGTGCCAAAAGGAAAATTTAAACGCAAAGCGTTTTTTTTTGGTTTTTTGTCTAATTCATCTCGAGGATTGCGATACAATTGAATTTGCTATATCTTTGTAAATATTAATATTTTTTTTTTAATATTTGAGCTTAAGTAGGTTGTAAAATGTTCTATCGAATTTCATTAAACAGAGAGTGGCGCTTAAGTCTTTATCGCGGTAAGGGTTCGATATGTAATAACTTCAACGGGTTGTATAGGACGGGCCACACCCTTTTGTCAAATTTTAGCACCATATAGTCCATACAAATTTGATATTCACTAATTTCATTTTATTAAAACTGCTCCATTAGTTTGACCATAAATGAATTTTTTTTGAAGCGGCGTGGCACCGCCTACTTTTCCTGCAGGATGTGTTTCGGTACATGCCATGTACAACGATCTGGTGGAAAAGTGAATGTTCCCTCTATCCTATGATCGAAAGCATAAAAATCCTGTTCATAACGCAACGCTGTTATGGAGGAAAGCAGGAAAAGCGTCTATTCCGACGAATGAATAGGAAACATTTAGATATGGTAAAATCTTCCCACAAATTCAAATACGTACCTTTGTTTAGAATAGAGGCCCGAAAATTGGTCTTCTTGAACTAACGTTACGAAGCAGAATATCACATTAATTATTAATTCGAAGAAATTGGATTTCTTGACCCATGGGGGTTAGGTTCCTAAGGCGCTAAAAAGTATGTCCTCTCTGCCATGGACCCAAAATATTGAAATTTTCTGACGAATCTGTATATTTCATAAGTTTTACAACTTGGCTAATTTGGAGGCCATGACAAATGGACCATATGGTTATCCAGAAACAGTGAAAGTTTCTGAATAATACACATGTGTGTCTAGATTAAAGATTTTGACCAATTTTACTTATGGGGATCAAAAAATCGGAATCCTGCAACTATAAGCATATATGACGCGCAAAATAGAAAGGTCAAAAACCAGTTATGCTCAGGAGAGTCCTTTTAAAGATTAGGTTCCTTTCTATTTGCGCTTAGAATGGTCGACTTCACTTTCATAAAACGCGCATATCTCTGGGAGGGAACACTTTTGGGGCATGTGATCGGTCTAATTTGATGCTCAGATGTTGTCCACATCAAAAAAGAACAAAAAAATGAAAATTGATTTGTTTACCCTTAGGTCCCTTTCTCTATGCGCAACCATATAATGGTTATTAAAAAGCAAAACAAATTTTCTTTACGAATCCGGAAATAACATTTATTGTACGATTATGAGTTCCTTTCGAACATCAATTTGTGTTTACTCAGAAACTGAAGAATTTCCTTATTAATCTCAACATGTTTTAAGTTTTCAATTTGTCTATAGCCCAAATATATTACAGGGTGGGCGATTTAAAATTTTAAATTTGAATCGGCTGTAAAAAGAGTACTGATTAATTTTTCAAATTATTGGTTTTATTGAAGAACTTTTTCATTAAATAATGCAACACCATCCGATGTGTTTTCGCTTCGCCCAATGGCTGAAGACTGTTTGCCAGAAGATAAAAGATTTTACCAAAAAATCGTGTTATCAGAAAAAGCTCATTTACATCTCGGTGGCTATGTCAATAAGCTAAATTGTCGCACATGGGGTTCAGAGAGCCCACACGTGACTATTGACATCGTGCATTATGTTTGGACCAACCTATATACTGCAGACCCTGAAGAAGAGAAACTTAAAGTAAGTAAATACTTAAGTGGGCCAAGATGAACCTTCTGTAGTACCAGATAGGGCACTACTACGTAGGGGTATTTTACTAAAATGGGAACAGGCGCCCTGGGCAGTACCATCTCACAAATTTCACGCTGTGCGTTGCCCTTCAGAAGGTGGGGCTCTCTTATCAATTGATAGGATGAGTTTTCCATGTTGGTAATGTCATTTGCTGTTACTCTATTAATGAATTCATTTATTTCTTCATATCCACTTTCATAATGGAGTGCGCCCGTTGGATATCTCCAGTGCTTATTATATTTAGATGATTTTGAGACATTTGTTTTGAATAAGTAGGAGTTTTTTATATGCGTTTCAGCAGCTTTGTACCAGAGTGTAAGTAACGGCCTTATTGTACTTTTATAGATAAGATTTTTGTTTTTTAAGGTAAGAGCTGACCGTTTGTTAAGTAAAGGCAGAGCTCGTTGTATGTTTAAGCCCTTCTTGGACGATTCATCGATGTGTCTTTTAAAAATTAGTTTCTTTGTCAACAATAACGCCGAGGTATTTTACGTTGTCTTGGACTGGTATTCTGTCATTTTGAAAGCTGAGTTGACGGTTTGGTTTACGCTTGGGCGATTTGTTGCATGGAAATAGCATAGATTGAGTATTGGATGCATTTATTTTAATTTTCTATTTTGAGAAATATTTGAGTTTGCTGGACGTAAAGTCTTTTCATGTTGAATTGGTAAACAATGCTGAAAAAAATTTAATACAACTCACGCGTAATCTTTAAAAAAACCCATAATGAAACAAATACCTCTAGATTGATCACCCTATATATTAATACTTTATATACAAGTGAAAGCCTCTCGTCAAGAATCCTGTTACATGACACTCTCTACGTTCTCGAATACTTCAACAGTATTTTGCTCCTACTAAAAATTCTTCAATTTGAGGAAATTTTAGGCAACTTTACTTGCAGAAATTCTCAGTTTGTGAGAGAGAAAGGTAGGGGAAGAAAAGTTGCTTAATTCCCCTTCTTTCGAACAAGTGAGATCGATATCCGGAGTAAGTGTATTCATTATGAAATGGCAAACCAAATTAAGTATAAATCAAGTGACAGCTGTCAAAAGGACCAACTCCGAAAAAAGTGTAGCCAGATTAAAAACCACACGTCTAAAAAACATCCTTTATAAGGAAAAACAATTGCTAAGATACTCCTTTCAAGTAAAAAGGCACTAAAAGTTAAAAAAATTGAAAATTGTCGGGTTTTGCGTACTAAGTACTTGTCTCTCTATATGTGACAGCGCATAGAGAAAGGGACCTAAGGGTAAAAAAAATCAATTTTCATTTTTTTTCCTTTTTTGATGTGGACAACATCTGAGCATCGAATGAGACCGATCCCATGCCCCAAAAGTGTTCCCTCCCAGAGATATGCTCGTTTTATGAAAGTGAAGTCGACGATTCTAAGCGCAAATAGAAAGGGACCTAATCTTTAAAATGGCTCTCCTGAACAAAACTGGTTTTTAACCTTAGGTCCCTTTCTATTTTGCGCGTCACATATATCAAAATCCGACATTTAGTTTAGAAACAGCTGAACAAAGTAGTGTGACTCTATTGAGTAGCAGTTGCATTAGATGTTCCCCCAATCCCCTAACAAGTGTAAGGAATATGCCCACCACCAAAATATTCAGGATTGCGTTATCCGATGTTGAAACATCAAACATGTTGCACAATATCTTCAATAAGCCTTAATTATTTCGCCAACATTTGAACAAAGTTCTAGAGAATATGTTTGGAATACTAAGTATTTTGTAGATCACCCTACTTTACTTATAATACCACAACTCGTATTCCCCACACAGCCTATCGAAACACGCTTTTGAATTAGATGATTACGTTGTTGTTGTTATAGTTGGTGGTGTCACTGCTGTTGTTGTTGTATGTAACACAGCACGTTTGATCTAGATTCTCGACAAATTGATCTAAATATATACGTATGCATGTTTGGTACTCCGTACAAACAAACATATAGAAACGTAGAAAAAACTTCAAATATTTTGAAAAAAGCAAAAAAATAGAATAAAATCAAAGCAAGACTGAAGAAAACAAAAAATAGAAAACGCCACAATCGATCGCCATGTAGAAAAGTTGTTTGAAATTTAAATTGACTGCGTGCGGTTTCGTTTTGGCGGTTGTTGTTACCGCCGCCGTTGTTTGCTGATTTAGTGAAGCAGCAAATCTGAAATCCAAATCATGTGCATTGCTGCTGTTGCCTTTGCAGCAGCAATGTTGCTAGCCGTACGTGTCTCCTTTGGCGACTGATAGATATACGTAAAGTCGTTTTCTAATTTTCTTGTTTTGTTTCGTTGTTTTTCGCTACACTTCGTATGTTTCTTTTACAATTCCGTCCGTATACACTGTTTAAGTTTTGTTGTTGACTCTTACAACATTTTGTTGTCTTATCCATAATACATTATAATTAGCTGAAATTTATAAACCCAAAAAGAAAAATAAATAAAAAAAACGTAAACGAAATTTATTTTGGATAGACCGTTACAAATTCTTAATTTTGAAAATTATGGTCAATGCTCGTAATATCCAGCTTACGTAGAGTAATGTTACGTCTATACCTCGCAATGCATGCATGCATGAATGAATGGCTGATGGACTGAATGAAATGCAACAGCAACTGCATCAAATCGCCAATGACGACTGTGTCGGCAGCTTATTTGCTACAGTGGCACGTTGGTGAGACTTTTTTGTGCTTCCATCGTTGCTGCTGCTGCTGTTGTTCTTTGGACCAGCAAATCAAGTGCATACAATGTTGCAAAAAGATTTATGGATTTGTGTGAATAATAATATTTATTATAAATACTAAACACAATCAAGAAATTGTGGGGGTCTAAGAAAAACCATATCAAGCTACGTTTCATAATTTTTTGTTTTAAATTGTTAGTCTGTCCAATGCCATGTTCGTGCTTATATAATTTGATTTGAGAAATGTTGTTTTACATTTAGGAGAACTTTATTGGGGTTATTCGTTTCGTGGTGCGGAATTATTATACCTGTTTTGAGTAATATATCGATCGCACTTGTTCGAAAAAAGTGAAATAAAGTCCCCATTCCCACTAGGCAACTTTACGCCCCTTACCTCTCTCTTCTACAAACTTAGAGTTGCAGCAAGTAAAGTAGTCTAGTGTGAATGGGAAGTTTCTTAAAATTGAAGAATTTTTTGTAGGAGCAAAATACTGTTGAAATATGCGAGAACGTAGAGAGTGTCATGTAACTGAATTTTTGATGCGAAGCTTTCACTTTAATATAAAGTATAAATATTTGGGTGATTAATCTAGAGGAATTTGTTTCATTAAGGTTTTTTTGAAAGATTACGCGTGAGTTGTGTTAATTTTTTTTCGGCATTGTTTGCCAATTCTACATGAAAAGACTTTACATGCAGCAAACTCACCTCGGCAATTCTGAAACAATAAAAAAAGGTCTTACTAACAAATTGGGTTGATCGGATGAGGAACTTGCTATATATATTTCTGACCTAGGTAACGCTAAGTGTTGCGTGGCGGCATCTGACATTTCTATTGAAAAGTTTGACATTTTTTATTGAAAAGTTTGACATTTTTTAGCATAAACGTACTCAGAACGTTTTGACGTACGACCATCATTTGTGTTGTTTACAGTGACTTGAAAAAATCAATTTTGTTAAAAAAAGGAGGTAACTCGTGAACATTTTCTTGCGACCATTTTTCACAACTTTCGACGTGGATTATCACGACAAGA
This sequence comes from Hydrotaea diabolus, assembly GCA_963513945.1. NCBI lineage: Eukaryota > Metazoa > Arthropoda > Insecta > Diptera > Muscidae > Hydrotaea > Hydrotaea diabolus. Next base: position 211,191,468 of record OY740716.1, read on the forward strand.
GTTCATCGATAAACTTAAATCTCTGTATGGCGATGAAGCACCATCCTATAGCACTGTGAAAAACTTGTTTAATGATTTCAATCGTGGCCGACGCTCGCTCAAAAGTGAAGGTCGTCCAAAAACGGCCGTTGTGCCAGAGAACATTGATGCCGTGCGTGAACTGATAATGCAAGATCGTCATGTGACATACCGTTGGATAGAGGCATCGTTGGACATTTCTTCCACCAGCAAACATTCGATATTACATTAAAACCCGGCCGTAAAGAAGGTTTGTTCTCATCGTTGGACATTTCTTCCACCAGCAAACATTCGATATTACATTAAAACCCGGCCGTAAAGAAGGTGTGTTCTCTTTGGATCCCGCACAATTTGACAATCGCTCAAAAAAAGGCTCGTGTCGATTGGTGCAAAGAAATTTTGAAAAAAAATACAATCGCGGTGCTTCAAAAGACGTTTATAAGTTCGTCACAGGCGACGAATCATGGATCTATGCATATGGGCCCGAAACAAAACATCAATCGACCGTGTGGGTCTTCGAAGACGAGCCAAATCCAAGGAAAGTTGGTCGTGGATTAAGCACTTCGAAGCAAATGGTCGCCTGTTTCTTTGGCAAAAATGGTCATGTGGAGACTGTTCCGCTTGAGTAACGTAGGACGGTCAATTCTAAGTGGTACACCACAATTTGTTTGCCTGAAGTCTTCGGAGAAATTCAAAAAACCAACAAGAGAAAACGAATAATTGTGCATCGACCGTCCAAAACGTGGAATTGATGGGTCATCCACCGTATGGCCCCCAATGACTTCTTTTTATTCCCGCACATCAAGAAAAATAAGCGTGGTCAACGATTTTCGTCGCCAGAAGATGCTGTTGAAGCGTTCAAAACCATGTTTTGGAGTTATCTCAATCGGAGTGGAATAAGTGCTTCGACAATTAGTTTGAGTGCTTGCAAAAGTGTATAAATCACGCTGGAGAATACTTTGAAAAACAATAAAACCATTTTTGATGATAAATATTCGCATTTTCATTATTAGGCCAGAAATATATATGGCAGCCCTCGTAAAGCCTGTAGCAAATATTTCTTAAAATGGAAAATTAAAATAAATGCATCCAAAACTCAACTTATGTTATTTCCTTTCTGCAAATCGCCCAAGCGGACACCAAAACGTCAACTCAGCTTTCAAAATGACAGAATTCCAATCCAAGACAACGTAAAATACCTCGGCGTTATTTTTGAAAAAAAAACTAATCTTCAAAAGCAATCGTGCAAGAAGGGCTTTAACACACTACGAGTTCTGTGGCCTTTACTTAACAAACGTTCTTTTACTAAAGAATTATTATATCGAGCCCGAGGCCAAGGTTCTTATTTTTTGTTATATTTTTCTTTTTTCGATATTTCGTTTCTCTCTGAAGAACATCATCAGGGATAACTAAATAAAACAAAATAACTCCGTAGCGAGTACCTCACTTTCTTGTTGTTAAGAAATGTAAATGTATTAAAAATTACTGCGCAAAAATCTTGTCTACGTATACAAGTATAAAAAGACCGTCACTTGGTTATGCACGCCCTATCTGGTACAAAGCTGCTGAAAAGCATATTAAGAAGCTCCAAATTCTTCAAAACAAATGTCTCAAAATCATCTATAATAAGCACTGGAGATATCTAACGGACGCGCTCCATTATGAAAGTGGATATGAAAAAATAAATAAATTCATTATTAGAGTAACAGCAAATGACATTACCAACACGGAAACGCAATCTATAAATTGATAAGGGAGCCTTCCTTCTGAAGCGCTATGCACAGCGGGACATTTGTGACATGGTACTGCGCAGGTTCGCTTGGACCCCCTAAGAATATATCCCTTTACATTAGTGCCTTATCTGATACTGCAGTAGATCGTCTGGAACCGTAATCCTTAGTGTCATTTGTGAAATGGAACTTCGCAGGGTCGTCTGGGCCCACTTAAGTATTTAGTTACTTTTTTCCCTTCTACAGAGCCTGCCCTATTAAGGGTGGTCCAAACCTAATGCACGATGTCAATTGTAAGTCAGACCATAACGTAAAGTTTCTTGCCCAACTTATTCACCTTTCTTTGTTTCAGTATTTGACAAATTCAACCATGGAGAGGTACAAATGGAGCAGCGCATTAAGATTGCCGAAGCCTTTTACGAAAATGGGCCTTCAAATCAAAATGCATTTCGTGATATTTTTGGCCAGCATTAGCAACCAAATGTATCCACAATCGGAAAAATTGTAAGCAAATTTCAGCAAACCGGGTCTGTATGAAATGTGAAAACACCTGCGCATTCTCGACCAACTCGTTCTGGCCGTAATTCTTCGAAAAGGAGGTCGGTCAAGCAGTTACCGTAAATGGTGTTCTCCATCTCGAGATGATAACGGACTTCTTGTGGCCATAAACTAGAGGATATGGACCTGGACAATATGGGTTGCAACAAGATTGTGCCACTTGTCACACAGCCAAAGAAACAATGGCTCTTTTACGAGAGAAATTTAACGGCCGTGTTATCTCACGGTGTGGCGTTGTTAATTGGCCGCCATGATCTTGTGATTTGACACCGTTGGATTGCTTATTTTGGGAATTTTTAAAAGAAAAAGTGAATGTCAATAAGCCAAGAACAATCTAAGAGCTAAACGATGAAACATTTTGGAACATTAACGACACTGAACCTCCATTATGTCTCAGAGTAATTGAAAATATAGACAATAGAATAGAGGTATGCCACCGAAGCCGTGGCGACCACTTGGTCGATATATTGTTTCATACATAATATCGGCCAAATTTTTGCTTTATTTCCAATCAACATCGTGCGTTTTAGTTGGACCACTCTTTATAATAAACATTTGGATCTCTGCCAAGGAGCTGCAAAGGACATTATAAAATTTATTTCCTTTATAATAAATGGAATACGTATTTTTTACTTAGTTTTAAAGATTCGTATACTTATTAGGCTCCCATGGAGCATATTCAAAAAAATAACAAGTAAAAACGTAGTTAAGTTCGGCCAGGCCGAATATTATATACCCTCCACAGGAATAACGGGTGGGTCATTCACAATTTTGAACTACAGATTACCTTGACTTTAAAAGGTAGAATAACATTCATTTTTATTGTCAGGTTCATGTTTGCAATTTTTAAAATGGGAAGCTATAATCTCGAAAATTATTGGGAAATATAAAAACGTACTTCCAGTAGTGAGTCTTTAACGCAAACTGTAAGAAATGTACGTGGAAAATGTTCAAGAACAGATCGGCCTTTCGTACAGTTTGTCCTTTAATTAGTGAAGCGAGTTCATGGAAATGGATAGTTATTGGACAAACCAACCCGAATACGTTCTCGTTCAATGAGTTCAATCGAAAACATTGCTGCTGTGGCTGAGAATATCCAAGAGCATCTAGCATTTCTCGCACTTCTTAGAGTAGAATTTTACATAAAAACCTAGGAATGAAGGCCTGCAAAGTTCAATTGGTCCAAGAACTGAAGCCTCATGACCATCCGATACGTTTTCGCTACACCCAATGGGCTGAAGATTGTTTGGCAGGAGACAAAGAATTTTACCGAAAAGTCGTGTTTTCAGATGAAGCTCAATAAATTGCCGCATATAGGGTTTAGAGAGCACACACGTGACAATGCATTCACAACAAGTCACTACGAGTATTTGGTGTGGATTTTTGGGCTGGTAGCATCATTGGGCCATTTTTCTTCGAAAATAAGCAAGAAACCGCTGTTACCGTCAACGTTGAACGTTAACACGCCATGCTCAATGAATTTTTGTTTCCAAAAATTCAAGAGAATGATATGGACGACATTTGGCTTAAACAAGACGGGACCACATGTCACACAGCCCAAGGCAACCATCGATATTTTACGCACTGTATTCGAAAATCAAATAATCAGGCGAAATTGTGATGCCAATTGCTGTTTAAGCCGTTTGAATTATTTTCTGTGGGGAGCCATTAAGACTAAATGTTACGTAAAGCTTCCAGAGACAATTGGAGAGTTGACACATTAAATCGAAGTTGTCACCGAAACAACTGAAAATGTACTGAAAAGTTGGGTTGGTCGGATGAGATACTGTCGAGCCAGTTGTGATAGTCATATGAATGATATTGTGTTCCATTATAAAATGGAAAAGTTCAATCTTTACAATAAAACCAGGAATTTAACAGTAGTTTTTTTTACAGCTAATTCAAATTTAATATCGTCCGCCCTGTAGCACAAAAAAACCTTTTTGGGCTATTTCGGCCCATGCGAACGACCCTAAATCAGAAAAAACTTGAAGATCACTCTCTATATGGCTTCGTAAAAAAAAATATGCCTGCATTTGGGTACCCATATGTCCATATTGATCGCATGTTGTGACCATGCTGCCATATGATGTAAAATGTCCAGCAACTATTGAGGTATTAATAGCGTCCCAGCTTGTACTATCTGCGTCCCAGCTAGTTCTCGTAGTACCCATTTTTACTATTGTCAGTCCACACAAAATTATGGTTTGTTAAGCAAATGCTCAAAAAGTGTACTTTCTGAGGTACCTTTAGTCCCTTAAAGGGAAACTTTTTCCCCCTGAGCCGATGTCGCCCATTTACAATTGTAAATACATTAAGACCACAAGGCAACATCATGCAAATTTTAGGATTCTAGGTTAATTCGTTTGACCACTATGTGCTTTTAAAATACACACGAACGGACAGACATAGCTATAAGTAGATCTGTATTTAACTTAAGCTCAAATGTGCATTTGTACCCCAAAAACGCCCGTTAGTGTCAGAACCAGCGGTCAATTGTAATAATAATGGTACAAAAACAGCTAATTTTAAATTTTTTTCTCTTAGTAATTTAAATTGTCAATTTTGAAATTTGACAATGGCGTCTGTTGAAGTTTGTAAAGGAAAAATTCTTAATCCAACATTCACAAAAATGTATTTTTGGCATTCTCTTTCAAGTGACTTTGACATTCTAGCGAACTATTTTTGTTGTCGTTGGGCTAATGACTATACCTTGTTTATTGTGCCATGGTAAAAATGAACAATTGATACTCAAATTAAGGCCTCTCTTCCTAGCGAATAGTTAGGAGAACCCCCTCCCTATTTCAACTTCAGATTTTGCGAAAGTTTAAGTCATTTTGCATAGGCATACTATTTTTGAGGGCATACGAAAATCTTATATGGTTTTTAATAGCTTTGCTCTCATTATGACACTTTTTATGCTCGTATTTGAACAGATGGGCGTGGCATTTACTTATAATAATCCAATAAGTAGGTAGTGCCGACCATGGAACTATAGACCGCAATCCCTGATCGAGCGTATATAACTTTGACCCTCCACTTGCTACAAATATAGATTTTTTTTGAATATAAATTCACTTCCCGGTGGTTTTTTGTATGCAAAAGTCAATGGATACAAATCTTCAAACCCAACAAAGCCGAAAGCTGGAAAGCAATATTCCTATGTGAAAGTCCCGTCTTCTAACTTTACTAAGGTGGGCAATGCACTTAATTTGGGTAATCGTCTATTCATGGAATTACCTCGGTGGCACGACATTTGTATCTCAATATGTATACTTATACAAAAATACATCCATTTTAAAATGCTCCAACCAGCTTTCGTAATGATTCAAATATTACTTAATATGATTTCACTGGCATTATGTTTTTCTCTCGCTTTAAATTATTTCACATCCCTAACATTAAATTTAGCAAAAGATAATTTTTGTTTCTATAAATCGAAAATAATTTTCCATTCATTAAAGCCAGATAGCATTTACATTCACTTCTTGCAGGTCTTTCGTTTTGTGCGAGATTGTATTTATATGATTGCTCTTTCACGCTTTTTATCAAATGATCGACAAAAAGCCGTAACAAAGTGACAATTTTGGCAATTTAGCCAGCAGATGCCACTTCGGGCGCATTCATTAGATTTTCAAAAATTGACTTTTAATTCCATTAACTTGAAATCCCATCAAACTCCAACAGCACAGCGCGACAACAACTGTGAAATAACATCACGACAACACTTAGTTGTTTTTTGTTTTTCTTTTTGGGACACAGCAAAAGCAACAGAACGGCAACAAAAAGATGACACTTTGCCTCAAACTTTAACCCGCAAAGGTATTTTGGTGACGTCTAATGTTGCCAACAACGCCAACCAGTAAAACCGAAGCCATTAAGTTTGGCACCTGAACACACATTTCCAATATTTTTTCGGGCTGCTGGGGCTCTGTTCCTACTTAAGTCTATCAATAGTGTTTAATGACACTGTAATGAGCGGCACCAAAAGTAGCAGTAAGCGAGTACCAGCAGCCATGGCAGCAGGCAACAGTTACAAACGACGGCAACACGCTTAACGACATCTCTGAGCGCTTTCGTACGTTGTTTTGATGACTGGCTCCTGCAGGTGGTTTGTTCGTAGACTGGCGGTGGTGGTGTCGGTGGTATTGGCTCTCGCCGAACTGTTTAAGGCTTAGAGCATGACACGATTTTCGACATGAGCTTTTTAGAAAGAAAAAAGATTAAATGAATAATAGCCTTCGTAGTTGTAGTTTTGGTATTTCGGTGGTGATTTTTTCCGCCGTTTTTCCCAAACAATAATTGCCATTATTTAGGTGGCAAACAATGTTTACCATACATACTACGGACGACGACATCGACATTCATGCCAGCAGTCCAAGCAAACGTCAAACAGTGGTGCAAAACTGACTTACTCAAGTCCCACAACATCTCATTAAGGAACAAGGGAAAACTTCTCTCAAATCATTGAGCTGTGAACGATTCAATGCTTGTCCGAACATCTAATACATTTTGTAGAGAAGTTTTTACATGGCTTAGAGATAAATCTCTTACTCGTAAAGTCGCCGGCATTTACGAGGTGGAAACCCATCGCTAAAATGTTTTTAAATGTTCTTAACCGGGGTTGAACCTGGGTTAACAGGCATGATAGTCGCGCATACTTCCATCACACAACGGCGGCGAACAGTGGTGCGAAAACCTATCGTAAGGGCGATAACTGGCATAAAAAAGAATAAAAGTCTAAGGATATTGCAGAAAAATGTTAGTGTCATTTTGAAGTAAAATTCTAAAATATTCGCCGGCAAAATAACCACGTACTCTTGGAGATTTCAAACTTCTGACATAAACTGCGATAAGAATTATTGAAGCACATACAATATCGTAAACATTGCAGGGTTACTTCTATTCTGTGTTTAATTAAGCGATAACAAATATATTTTAAATAAATTGGAACTCTAAATATAAAAAAACAACATTGGTTTTCTTGAGAGGATTTTAGTATGCAAGATATCAATTGAAACCATTTTTACACAAATGGAAAAGTGTCGTTGCCCAAACCGAAAATTTGTTGCCAACCTATCAATGAAACAGAATAGTTAGTTTTTCAAAAATATTTTTGTTTTTCAATATAATCTCCTGAAACTTCAATACTCTTAGTCCAACGCTTATCTAGCAATTCTATCCCTTGATTAAAATAGATTTCCTCAAGGTCTACAAAATAGTGGTTTACAACTGTAATTGCATCTTCATATGAGGTAAAACGCTTGCCAGCAAGGATTTTTTTTAGATTAGGGAACAGGTAAAAGTCACTGGGAGCTAAATCAGGAGAATAAGGTGGGTGGTCAAGCAACTCGTACTTTAATTCGTTGATTTTAGCCAGTGTTAAAACACTCTTGTGCGCTGGTGCGTTGTCTTGATGAAAAGTTATTTTTTTGTGTTGTAAGCCAGGACGTTTTTCTCGAATTTGTACATTTAATTGATCTAAAAGGTTGCAATAGTACTCTGAATTTATTGTTTTACCCTTTTGCAGATAGTCAATCAATAAAATACCTTTGAAGTCCCAAAAAACCGTTGCCATAACCTTACCAAAAACGATTGAACTGTTTTTGCCTTCTTTGGGGCACTTCCTCCAGCTTCAGTCCATTGTTTGGATTGTTCTTTTGTCTCTGGAGTATAGTGGTGGATCCATGTCTCATCAACAGTTATGAAACGACGCTTAAAATCCATTTAATTTCGCTGAAAACGATCCAAACAAGCTTGAGAAATGTTCACTCTTATGCGTGTTTGGTCGACTGTTAACAAGTCCGGCACCACATCTTGCAGAGGCTTTTTCATCTGTAGCTCTTCATGCAAAATTAAATGGACTCGATCATTTGAGATGCCCATGATATTAGCTATTTCACGCACTTTTATTCGTCGATCATTTAATACCATATCATGCACTTTGGCTACAATTTCTGTTGTTGTTGCTGTTTTTGGACGTCCACTACGTGGTTCATCTTCAATGCTTGTACGACCACGTTAAATTCAGCAACCCAATTTTTTACTGTTGCATATGAAGTAGCACTTTCACCTAACACATTGACCATATCATTATGAATTTCTTGTCCCGATAAACCTTTTTTATGTAAATATTTAATGACACCACGCATTTCTAATTTTCCATTGTAAAAAAATCGCGGATGCGTCTTTTGTGAACACCTGTTTCTATATGAAGGAGTTGCCAGATCGAAACAAAATTTAACATGTGTTCATAGCAGAGATGGAAGTTTCCAAAACACTTAACTTTTTTCTGATTATACCGCGCTTTTTGTGCTAGGCTAAGAAGTTTCCGAACCGCCCTCTAGTTAATAAAATTAAATTGAATTAACTATACAAAAACAAAAAATAAAAGAACTGCATTGATTAAAAAAAGTTATTTGAGTTTCTTATTGTAGCACAGCTGGTGCGCCCAATAGAATATGTTTCACTTTGTATCCTATTAAAATATGTTTTAAAATAAAATAAAATTTTGACTCTTTATCGTTTATGTTAATCTTTTACCCAAAGTGACGCTTTTTAAAAAATTTACAACGGCAACTCTGACATCAGGTTGTGATATCAAGTTCCTGTCTTAAGTCTTTTCTTCCTACAAGCAACTCAAAATGAGTTAGTGCGTTTGTGCCTTAAGTCTTTTTGGTTAGCAAAGGATATGTGGATTTGGGTGTCATTTTTCCCCAATAAAGGCGTCCATTTAGATGCTCTAGTACATATTTCAATACGATGTTCAAAAGATTGAAGAAACATGCGTTCCGCTAGATCGTCTAATAGCCTCTCGTAAAGTCTACGTCAATTGACTTTTTTGGCATTCAAAAACCACTGTGCTCTTCTTTAACTCGTATGTACTTGTACGTACATATGATGTATTGATTGAAAGTTTTAATTGAATTTAAGCCACACATACTCGATCATACATGCATACAGACACATAATTTTGGTACCAGCATCTCTAATTCAGTCGACATTTCGGTGGGAAAATACTTGTGTCGCTGCTGTTTCTCTTTTTTTAGTTTTGGCAACATTTTATTTTTGTGCGCCACTCTTGTTGCTGGCATTTTTCTTGGCCACATTTCGGTTCTTTGTGTGTGTGCTTTGTTGTTGTTGTTTTAAGTCGAAGTTTTGTGTCAACATTGTTAAATGATTACCACACATATGTCAAGAGTTGAGAGTCAGATCGAATCGGATGTCGATGCGCCGTTGCTTTCAAACTAGGCAGACACTCGAAATGGCTTGACATTTCTTTTCGCATAGAACTGTCGTCGGCTATGAATGTTACACATGGCCGGACGGACGGACGGATGGATGTGCGGCATGTGTGTGTATGTGTATGGATTTTCTTGTCACGTTTTGTTGAGTGTCACGTTAAATTCTATTCAGGTGTCAAGTCGTAAGACTAAAAGAAGATATTGTTCTCATCTCTATCTCTAGTCGATGTGTGTGTGTGTGTGTGTTTGTGTGCTATTTTTGGTTTCAAATGTCATCTTGTATTTTATTGCCATTTTGCAAACAGATGGCTAAAACGGATTACGACTGCAACAACAAAAGCCAAAACAATGTAGAGAGTAATGTACGTACATTATATATCGACATTGTTGTTCTACGTGCATACATACATATGTATGTAGGTATGTGCGAGCCTACTTACATACGTTGTTCTTATGGAAATAACTGTAGTCTTATAGTGACAGTTGTACAATTTACCAAAATGGTTTGGACTTCAAAATGGACAAGAAAATTAGTTTAGTTTTTTTTTAGCAAAGATGCCTAGTATTCAGAAACAATTAATTCTACTGGGATATGTGTCAACAACTGACATAAACTATACCATCGGCAGTAAGAGGAGTTGGTTGAGAAGGAACAATTTGATAATTTATAGAAATTCCAAAAATCATTGTCAGCCATTGATGGCAAAATATATATATCTGTGAATGCAACCCTAAGGAAAGAAACTAGAGAGGTGCTCTACTACGAGTATTGTCATGTATCAACTATACCAATTTTCGCTGCCGTTTCAGAAGCAACATAACAATTTCATCTAATTCAAACTGGCATAATGCAGTATGAGGGATTTATTACCAGCCCAACAAAGGTTCGACCATGTTGACCGCGTAAAAAACCTTTTTAAATTTGATCTCCTGTTACTATTCAGACTACATTTGAAATTCAATCTCGCTCATGTAATGCATAGTACATTAAATGCGATCTTGAACTATTCCTATTAAAATTGGACCACATTGGGCTAAGTTATGTTTAAAAGCCCCCACGAAATATATTCCCTAACTTATTTAGAAGACCTTACTCAAATCCCAGTCAAGGTTACGGAATATTCTGAGTATAAGAAAGGTGTAGGGAATTTCATTGTCGGCCCCGATTAAAATCATCTCAAATTCGCTCGTTTTTATTTATTGATAAAAACCTTGTAATTAGATAAAATTTTTTGGTGGTAGTCGTCTTTTCTACAAAACTGGCGCTCGGGTTTGAACAAAATATAAACCGAGATGCAGGTTTGGGTACCCTTCTCTCACTCTACAAGTGTGCATGAAGTGATAACCTTAGAATGCTTCAATAAAACATAATTGACACTTGTTGTTTATGCCCTTGTTGATCTGACCCTAAACCTATTTTATTCCTTTGCCAACGACTAAAGGATCTGTCACTCATATTCGTTGGGCCTTTGACCATGCCTCAGTGATTTAGAGGCGATAGGGCGAAACATGTCTGACAGACACAACGAAGCCCTAATAAAGGTCGCGGATTGGAGTTCTGCGTTAAAGGACAAGTTTATTAACCATCAGAACTAAAATTTCTTGTTGAGCCATAAATAGCAGAGCAAATGGACGCTCTTGATGTTTTTGTTATGGTTATTCGGCTGCAAGGTATCCATTTCCTGAATCTTCTTCGAAGCAAATTTCTGACGACAGTCCATTTATGCCCGAAAAAACACTAGATTCCGTCTTTAGACATAATCTAGTGCCTTAAGAGAAGAATGGGCCAAAATAAAGTTTTTTTAGAACATTACGAGGGCGGTTCGGAAACTTCTTAGCCTAGCACAAAAAGCACGGTATAAACAGAAAAAAGTTAAGTGTTTTGGAAACTTCCATCTCTGCTATGAACACATGTTAAATTTTGTTTCGATCTGGAGTTGCCATATAGAAACAGGTGTTCACAAAAGATGCATCCGCGATTTTTTTACAATGGAAAAATTAGAAATGCGTGGTGTCATTAAATATTTACATAAAAAAGGTTTATCGGGACAAGAAATTCATAATGATATGGTGTATTTGTTAGGTGAAAGTGCTCCTTCATATGCAACAGTAAAACATTGGGTTGCTGAATTTAAACGTGGTCGTACAAGCATTGAAGATGAACCACGTAGTGGACGTCCAAAAACAGCAACAACAACAGAAATTGTAGCCAAAGTGCATGATATGGTATTAAATGATCAACGAATAAAAGTGCGTGAAATAGCTAATATCATGGGCATCTCAAATGATCGAGTCCATTTAATTTAGCATGAAGAACTACAGATGAAAAAGCTTTCTGTAAGATGGGTGCCGGACTTGTTAACAGTCGACCAAAAACGCATAAGAATGAACATTTCTCAAGCTTGTTTGGATCGTTTTCAGCGAAATAAAATGGATTTTAAGCGTCGTTTCATAACTGTTGATGAGACATGGATCCACCACTATACTCCAGAGACAAAAGAACAATCCAAACAATGGACTGAAGCTGGAGGAAGTGCCCCAAAGAAGGCAAAAACAATTCAATCGGCTGGTAAGGTTATGGCAACGGGTTTTTGGGACTTCAAAGGTATTTTATTGATTGACTATCTGCAAAAGGGTAAAACAATAAATTCAGAGTACTATTGCAACCTTTTAGATCAATTAAATGTACAAATTCGAGAAAAACGTCCTGCCTGACAACACAAAAAAATAATTTTTCATCAAGACAACGCACCAGCGCACAAGAGTGTTTTAACAATGGCTAAAATCAACGAATTAAAGTACGAGTTGTCTGACCACCCACCTTATTCTCCTGATTCAGCTCCCAGTGACTTTCACCTGTTCCCAAATCTAAAAAAATTCCTTGCTGGCAAGCGTTTTACCTCAAATGAAGATGCAATTACAGTTGTAAACCACTATTTTGAAGACCTTGAGGAAAACTATTTTAATCAAGGGATAGAATTGCTAGATAAGTGATAAGTGGACTAAGTGTATTGAAGTTTCAGGAGATTATATTGAAAAATAAAAATATTTTTGAAAAACTAACTATTCTCTTTCATTGATAGGCTAAGAACTTTCCGAACCGCCCTCGTACATTCTAGTATTTACACATGGTGCGAAAATGAAAAACGAACCAGGCGTTGCAATTTTCGAAGAAGCTCTGCATATTAAAGTTTTATAAAAACTACCAAACGTTTGTAGTATTATTCAATTAGTGATATTCGCAATAGTTATGTTAGTCAATGGAATACAAAATAACAGACCTACGAGTATGTGCCAAAAAGGGCTAATTTTTGGATGGTGAATCGTTAAAATTTAATGAAAATGTCTTATATTGCGGATTTGCAAAAGTGGGTTTCTATACAAAGCTGCTAGAGATTAAGCTTTCTGTCACCTTATGGTGACAGGAGCCATCTTTGAACTTTGAAGGCTTTATGAATACTAGGACTTGGTTAAGCGATACTTAACTTTCTGACAGGACGAAGGTTGCTCGAATGATATATAAGTAGCACTTAACGACTTTTGTAGAAGCTCAAATCTCGCTGAGTACATGTTAGTAAAACATCTTCTTTGCGGCTATCAAGGTCTGCAGAAACGCCGAATTACCTGTCATAAGAGCATGCACTTTGACACATGCTACTGAAGTGCATCTTATTTCTTTAGAGCAATTCAAAGGCCGTACCGAAAGTAATCTAAATATATGTTAGGTAGAGCAGGATTAAAGAATATAAGTTTTTGACTTTTATGTTGAGATTGTTCATATTATGAATCTCAGAAAATACCTTAGCAGGAAGTCTGTGACACATTCTCCCTCCAAAAACATTGTGTGATCGCTAGGACAAATAATGGATCAGAACAAACTGACATCGAGCAATATGACATTTACTTCAGAGAAAAACATTTTACTCAGAGTATCTATAAAATAATAATGCGCCATTCGTATACCGCAGATACGCGAGGTACAGCAGCAAAGAATGTTATCCTGTTGTCACCACTAAGCCTCAGCGCCTGGTAATGCAACTCCGGAGAGGACCTTAAATGACCCGGCGGTATTTGATAGGCCTTATGGTGAAGGTTAAGAAATCTATAATTCCTGGCATCGCTTTAGAAATAAGAAACACCTAAAAGCTTCTTTCGGTACCTTAAAAATGTGTCTGTTCCTAGCATCAGACTGAAATGTATATGTAAAAAGAATAGAAAAAGAATATTCATTCAGAGTATCAACGTTGAAGGGCCCATGTGTACTTATATATTTAATGGCTCAGCCAGCAACATTAGATCTTGCGAGCATTAACCATTATACAACAATAATGTGCCAAATGTTCTCTATTGCGGGGGAGGCATGGTTTACAGTCCAACGAGTATGAATGACAGCTTCTACCATTATCGTACAACGAACTAATAGGACTTTTTAGGCTAAAGAAGTCGTAAGGATGAAAGTAGAGCTCTCTAGTACTCCTACAGTTTCAGAGGGCGTCTCCATCAGCATGTGACGATAGATCTCTGAGACTACCTGATATCAATTTAAAGGACATTTCTGATATGAACTCACTATAGTACTGCTGATTACATTTAAGAACGAGGGAGGTAAAAGATTTCACGGATCTCGCTCTCATATTTTCTTAAGTTTTTTTATAAGCTTTTTGGTGGTTGCAAATGTAAACTCATTTCGGGCAAGGATGAACGCCATTTTATATAAAACTCCATTTTATATAAAACAACATTTAAATATCTCTTATTATCAATTGGCAAATAGCAAGTGGTTCCACAAATTTTTAAAATTCAGAAAAATTTAAAAAAATATTCCTAGAACAATACGAAACAAGTAAAAAAGTCTACAGCCGTAAATAAGCCTATACCAGTTTGGAATATTGAAAATTCGTCGCTTCTGTATAGAATTTACCATCGATCTGATTTACAATGTGACTTCTACATAAGCAGTTAGTCAAGTGGTTCCATAACTTTTTTAATTCATGAATAATTTAATTTTTTATGTTAAAGGACCCTAAAACAGTAGGCAAGAAGTAACAACGACTGAAGTGGTATGCAGAAGAAGCATTTTACAATTATTTGATTTAAATTGTGCCCTTGTTGTTGGCCGGCCTCAAGTCTGAAACTTTGTAATGAAAGCAGAATAAAAACATAGCCCAATATGATCCCATTTCACCAGGGTTGTTTATGGGCAATATGTGGCTTCAAATCGAAAAGGACCTTTTATGGGGGGCTATGTGCAAACATGGACCGGTATGTCAGAACTTAAATTTCGAGGGACCTTTGTGTGGAGGCTATCTGAAAACATAAACCTATCAGGTCTTCATCAGAGCTATGATTATTGCGAGGTTTGACTAAAATCAGATGTAATATTATACAACAGGCTTTCTAAAAAAGTGTAAAAAAAACCCAAATATTGTGATCCGGAAGAACTTCAGGAATGAATCGAATCTAATGATTTTTACTCAGCCTTGTAATAGGAGGTTTGGTCCTTTTTAACAACTTTGACATCGCTTCTGGAAAAAAAGCTTTGCATTTATTTCTTCTAATTTGTTCTATACTTCAAAGAAAACAAGTAAAATCTTCATTATGTTCAAACATTATAGAGCAAAAAAAATATGTATTATGGGTCTTTCCGGTCCATGCGTCCTTCCCTTATCTCTTTTCAAAATAACTGTTTAAAAAGATTTGAAGCAAAATTGGCTTTAAATTGTCTACCATTTAACTATTGTTTTTCCAAAAAAAGTGTTTTTTTGCCGAGTAACCTTTAGTCCCTCAATAGGAAACCTTTTTTTCCACTGGGCCGGTTTCACCCGGGACCGGATGGTATCTCGGCACTAGTCCTATGTAAGTGCTCCTCGACGCTAGACCGTCCACTGCGCAACCTTTTTAACCTTGCTTATCATGCAGAAGTCTTCCCAGCGTGTTGGAAGGTTGCGAACGTCCAGCCGATTCCTAAAAAGGGTGAAGCCAATAATCCTGCGAATTATCGGCCAATCGCGATCTGCTCTGCGCTCTCCAAGGTAATGGAGAGCATGGTTAACCACCATCTTGTAGGGTATCTAGAGTCCAACGACCTGCTTAGCGACAGACAGTACGGCTTCCGTAGAAATCGCTCTACGGACCTGATGGCTTTCCTATCGGAATAGGAAAGCCTGATGGCTTTCCTATGGGAAAGCTGGAGTCGGTCTATCCACCAGTTTGGTGAGAGTAAGGTCGTGGCTCTGGATATATCCAAGGCATTTGATAGAGTCTGGCACGGTTTATATCGAGCTTTCTTAGAGATCGCACTATACGAGTTGTTGTAGATGGATTCTCATCCGATAAACATAGGCTGACCGCAGGTGCACCACAAGGCTCTGTCCTTTCTCCCTCATTATTTCCAATTTTCATTAAAGATATTTTGGGTCAGACCGTGAATCCAATTTACTCTTTCGCGGATGACAGCAACCTATGTCATTCATATTCATTCGACCGTAGGCCGAGTCTTCAAGATATTGAAGACAAAAGGCGAATAATGGAAGAGACACTTGGCCGGGATTTACTGGCCATTTCCGACTGGGGTCGAGTGAACAGAGTAGATTTTAATGCGCGTAAGACACAGTGCTGCTTGTTGTCTCACAAGCGATTCGCTGACCCAACAGTGTCGTCATTATCTATCGATGGTATGGATGTCGAACAATCAGATGCTCTGGGCATGAAAATACAATGTGACGCTCGTTGGGCGAGACATGTATTCGAAGTGTCGAAAGAAGAACGCAGGTGTCTAGGCTTCCTAAAGCGGTGCAAAAAATGTTTCACTTTTCTTATCTTTTCGATATCTATACAACCTACATCAGGCCAAAGATAGAATACAACTCCCATATATGGGCAGGTGCTCCAAAATCATCCTTGGAGCTTCTGGACCGTGTTCAAAGGAGAGCGATGGTGCTGATAGGAAACAGTAGGGTATCCAACTCTATTGTTTCCCTGGATCATCGTCGGAGTGTGGGTTGTGTGTCGCCGTTCTATCGCTACTTCCATGGTGTGTGTTCTTCAGACATTTGTGGCCTTATTCCTGACGTGAGGATGTTTCGGCACGACTTTCCAGAAATTCACACCCATTTGTTATCGATTGGCCGGTTGACCGCACTATACACTACAGATCGAATTCGTTTTTCGCCCGTACTGTCCGTATGTGGAATCGACTTCCGGCAAATGTATTTCCCACCAATTACGACATCCAGAAATTCAAGGCGTATGTCAATAAACATTACTCCCTCATTCTCCCCTTCGATCCCTTGCTTTCCAACGACCAACGCAATGCATTGCATGTATAGGGGAAAACCCCTGAGTGTTGGCTTATTAAAAAAAAATAGACTTTATAGGATGTCCGATCAAAGTTTCGTAGTGTTGCAAACGGAATGACAATTTTAATGTACCCTATAGTGAGAATTACAATGAGATTTTAAGGGTTTAGTATTCCTTCAACAATTGCTGCAAAGCTTTCTGATGAAGGTCGTAACTTCGTACGAAGTGGACAGAAATAACTTTTGATTATTTAAATTTAATGTGATTTTTAGAAGCCCCAAAATCCATTTGTAAACGAGCAATTTCTTGAAAAGAACATGCAATTTATCTTTTTTGGTGAAAGATTTATTTATTTGTCAGAAATAAAGAGTATCCTCAGCCTTGTCAGGACCCGTAACTAAGGAAAACTTTTACGCCATTCGGCATAATCGCTCGCGTTGCAAACTAAAAATTTCCAATCTGCTTATGGGAAACACAAAGGATGACTACACACACAGACATTTTAATTTCATTAAGGCAAACACTTTGATCAAAGTCGGCGGCACAATATCAGCGGTCAGAATCATTTCCATATTATATTGCAGACAACAGGATCTCCTTGATGTCATCAAAGCAACACTTGAAGATATTTTGTTAGGAATTCCTGCATAGCCAGACTGAATATCGCCATTTGCACATACAAACATAGCTTGTACTAAATCATATTAAATTCTTTCATCTTTCTTCTCAATTTATACCCTTCAACCAAACACATACGCGCACACACACACACTCACTTACCAACGGCCCTCAAGACAGTCGGACAGTCCATGACAGAAGGTGTGCAACACTTTTCTTGGCCGCCAATGCAACGGCACTGCACATATTCATATTCATTCTTTGCAATACATAATAAATCCATAATATGCATTGGACAGCCGGACAGGCCGACCAATGGACCGACAGACATAAAGTGCACATAAAACTACACCGGCTACACACATGCGCACACACTCACAGATACGCTAAACCGAACGACTACGCATAATGCTGCATAATACCGCAACATGCTGAAGAACGAACAAAAAAAACTAAAACAAAAACGAAAATGAATTGAAACCGAATTGACCATAAACGAATGAAACGAAGACAGAAGAGAAAGAAAAAAAATATTTTTTTAAAACAAACAAAATTTATTACTTTTGTCGCTCGATGCGAAAGCGTGCATAAAACACAAAAAGCGCGAGCGTCTGACTGACAAAAAACACACACACACACACACACCAAAATTCAACAAACGTACAGCAGCAACATTTGGATTTAAGCAACCACAACAACAACAAGAGCACCAGCAATGACAACAAGAGCAAACAAACACCGGCTTACACACACACAAATGTAGCAAATGGCAGTGCCATAATGCCCCCGATGAAATGGAAGCATTTGAAATTGGTAACAGCAGCCGACACAGCAACAACGGCTATGAAACAAACGGCACCCAGCAGTAACAACATCGGACACTCAATACACAATGCATCGCTCCGCAGAAGCCCATCGAGTATCAACAACAATTTGTTGTCGGCTACAATGTGAAATGGCAAAATCCAAATACAGACAACAGTCTGACTGGCTGGCAACCAACAGCAGCAGCAGCGGCATCATTGGCTCGCAGGAGCCACTGCGCTAAGGGGAGAAATGTAGCAGCAACATAACACGGCAAATGCTGTTGTTGACTTTTTAGCTTTTGGCAGTTTTAAAGTAATAAAACATAGAAAACAGCTCAGAGACATTTGATGTACGGCTCTAATCGTCATCGAAAGAGCGCGCATGCATGTGTGTGTTGAAGCGCGCCTAAAATGCACAGTAGGCTGTGTGGAGGCAACGTTGTCGTTGGTGACTCTGAATAGTCAAAAAATACACTGGTCGTATTTCAATCGTAAATCGCTTAGGGGGTCGCTAACGCGATACCGTCACACCTTTGTACAAAAATATAAAAATGATTTTGCTTTAAAAATTCGTTAATATTACATAATAATAATATTTAAACCTATAAAAAATTCAGTCGCTGGTAATGAGCCAGAATTATTTTAAATTAAATCGCGAACAAGATCGCAGAAATTTGCATTCAACCAAGTTACTGGCATATATATAAAAAATTCAGTCGCTGGTAATGAGCCAGAATTATTTTAAATTAAATCGCGAACAAGATCGCAGAAATTTGCATTCAACCAAGTTACTGGCATATAAGTGCGTAATATCCGAAAAACCGGTTTTTTCCCATAACTCCAGATTTTGTATATGTTTTGGATATTTCAAAACATATAGCAAGATCTACAAGAAAAATAATATCATTTCCAAGGTATTTTTTCTCAGTCACACTGTGTTATCATCACCAATATTCCGTTACAACAACAAAATGTTGGTAAAAATATTAGTTGGTACAACCACCAGTTATGGCATACATTTTATGCGTTTCATTGGTATGGCCGATCAATTAGTTGCGTACACAATACACGTACACTTTTGCATGCGCTCAAACCAATTGTCGAAGCATTTTTCCACTCCGATTGAGACACTTCCAAAACATGGTTTTGGAACGCTTCAACAGCATCTTCTTGATGCGCGGGAATAAAAGGAGGTATTGCCAAGTCAGGGCTGTACGGCGGCTGACTCATCAATTTGACGTTTTGGCCGGTCAAAAAGACGCTGGTTTGAGCCGATGTGTGAGAGCTCGCATTGTTATGGTACACAATGATTCGTCTTCTCTTGTTCGTTTTTCGAATTTCTCCGAAGACTTCAGGCGAAGAAATTGTGGTGTACCACTCAGAATTGACCGTCCTACGTTGCTCAAGCGGAACAGTCGCCACATGACCAGTTTTGCCGAAGAAACAGGCGACCATTTGCTTCGAAGTGCTTATTCCACGAACAACTTTCGTTGGATTTGGCTCGTCTTCGAAGACTTACACGGTCGTTTGCTGATTTGTTTCGGTCTTATACGCATAGATCCATTATTCGTCACCTGTGACGTTGTTATGAACGTCTTTTGAAGTACCGCGATCGCATTTTCTCAAAATTTCTTTGCAACAATCGACACAAGCGTTTTTTTGAGCGATTGTCGAATTGTGCGAGATCCAACGAGAATAAACCTTTTTTATGGCCAGGAGTTCATGCAATATCGAATGTATGCAGGTGAAATAAATGCCCAAGGATGTCTCTATCTCACGGTATGTCACATGACGATCTTGCATTATCATTTTACGCCCGGCATCAATGTTCTCTAGCACAACAACCGTTTTTGGACGACCTTCACGACCCTCGTCGGCCACGATTAAATTTATTAAACCAGTTTTTCACAGTGCTATAGGATGGTGCTTCATCGCCATACAAAGATTTAAGTTCATCGATGCACTATTGTCTTGATAATCAACGTCGAAAGTTGTGAAAAATGATCGCACGAAAATGTTCACGAGTTAATTCCTTTTATTTTACCAAATTGATTTTTTTAAGTCACTGTAAACAACACAAATGATGGTCGTACGTCAACATGTTCTGAGTACGTTTGTGCTATAAAATGTCGAACTTTCCAATGGAAATGTCAGATGGCGACAGGCAGCACTTGGTGTTGTCTAGGCCTAGGCAATATATATAGAAACCCTGTTATAAATCATGCTGGAGAATACGTTGAGGAACAAAAAAATCATTTTTGATGATAAATATTCGCATTTTAATTATTAGGCCAGAATATATACAGCAGCCCTCGTACGATGATAATATTTATCATCTTGTGGTATGTCAAACCGAATATACATTACGACCGATTTTTTTTGCATCTAAATGTTAGTAGTCCCTACCGATTTCCAACTATTTTTTCTCTGTGTGCAGTGTTTTCCGTTGAAATGAAGGAAAAACATTTTTAAATTGTAAAAAAAAAAATTACGATTACGGCCGATGTTGCGACATTGTGAGTTCTAGATCCACTGTATAACTTTCAACGAGTATTAAGATTTTTTCACTTTTAAATATTAAAATTTTGCTTGAGATTTGTCGAATATTTTAAATTTATAAAAAAAGTGCAGAAAAACTCTACCAAAAGCCACTGTGCCAAAAAATTTTGCTTTATTTAAACGAATTTTTTTTTAGCTTTTTCTGTCAGTGCTCTGAAACCATATTTAGCAACGTATTTTTTTGGCCAAAAAAAAAAGAAGAAAAAAAAAGAAACATCGGCAACAACAGCAAAAGAAATGCAATAAAGCCGAACAACAGCATGTTTGGTGGAAGGCGCTTAAGCATATGTAGACATCGATGTTGCTGTTGTTATTATTGTTTCCTTACAAGCAATGCCTATTCGAGTGGATGTTTGATTACAAGTGAATTTCTGTTACGAATGGGCTCGCTTTGCCGCTGACGTCTTAAAAGAATCATTGCCCGCTTGTCCCCCAAAAAACACGAAAACCGGGGGGGGGGGGGGGAAACCAAACCATAGGTGAGTGAGATTCACCGCCGAACTCAAATGCAGAATGAAAATATAGGAATAGAACATAAAAGCATTTCCAGAGATTTATGCTTTTGCGTTGCTGCATGGCAAATTAATCCAGGAAGTGAATTTGTAAGAAGAAGAAGACGAAGAAGTAGGAAAAAAGTTGAACGTTTGAGAAGAGAATTGAATCAACACAGCACTCATGTTGCCACAGCCGTCGAAGGCAACCGCTTGGAAACGTTGTCGGTCGGTCGATCGGTCGGCCGGACCATGCGAAAGGCATTGAATTGAATTGATTTGAAGGAAGCTTCCAAACAGTCCACAAATGTCTTCGTTGGTGTTGTGCGGTATTGTGTTGTGGGTTCAAAAGTAAGACATATTTCTTTGGAAAACTTTTAACGCTGGCCTCTTTCTATATGGGATATGGCAACAATTTTTTTTTCTGTTCTGCGGCCAGGGCTTTCGTTTCGTTTGAGTTTTTTTTTTTTGTTCTCTGAAAAAAAAATAGTTTTTTCTTGATCATGACTTTGACTTACCGATGCGACAATTGTCAAATAGTAACGTTGTATTTTCTCGTAATCCAATGTTTTAGCCACGGTAACCTGCAAGGAGAAAAAGAACAAGTTTAGTAGCTGCAGCATAATCAAAAAAAGATATATTGCTTTACGGAATAGCAGAAGATGGCGAAGGAAGGAACAAACAAAAAGCAAAAACAAAACAAAAGACGTTAAACTTTATCTGGGCAATATAATCATGATGATATCTGCTTACATGCTTCAATTGATGGTACAGCGGGAGCGACCAGTAACGACAGCAGCCACAGTCGCAGCACCGGCACCGTCACCAGCGCCGCCAATGAACACTTCAATCATCAATCATTTAAAGAATTTATTGTCAAAAGCGTCAAAACATAAACCACACAATTTGATTGATGTATTAGCTTATCACAAATAGAAAAATCTTTGCCTCGCCAAAAACAAACGAACCACATCATCGAGAGGGTAAGGCATCGCATCGTCGTGGCAGTATTCCATGCTACCAACAACCAACTGCCACAATGTCGCCTCTGTCAATGTGAATCAGCAGGAGCGCTGGGGGCTCTTTTCTATCCAGCGTGTGTGTCTGGCTGTGTGTTTTCGTGTGGAACTAGTGCCCCGCTATAGCTTCAAAGCGCAAAACCACCAACGCAAAATCTAAGCATACCTTTGGATATGGTATTGTGTGTACTCGTTTTCGTTGTGACTTTAGGTGAGCCTTAAGAGATTCTTAAGAATGTGATTTGGTACGCTATTCTGGCTGTTTGTTGTTGCAAATTATTGTGAAATTTGTTGTGATTGAATAGAAAAAAACCACTCATGGAAAATTCAATATTTAAGATCAATTATCCGAAAAGACCTTTCACTTTCGGTCATATAAACGTAGAGCTAATACGAGGGCTGCTGTATATATTTCTGGACTAATAATGAATATGCAAATATTTATCATCAAAAATAGTTTTATAGTTTTTCAAAGTATACTCCAGCATGATTTATACACTTTTGCATGCGCTCAAACCAATTGTCGAAGCACTTTTTCCACTCCGATTGAGACAGCTCCAAAACATAGTTTTTGGAAGCTTCAACAGCATCTTCCGGCGACGAAAATCGTTGATCACGCTTATTTTTCTTGATGTACGTAAATCCCTTAACATCGCATAGAGCAACTAACGGGGAACTTCTCTCGAATCAGTGAGCTGTGCGCTTTACAATTTTTATACTCACTGACCGGGACCTACAGATTAAAGCCGGCTCCGAACGGCTATGCTTTTTTCTAGAGAAGTTTTTACAAGGCTGCGGAGATAAATCCCCTACTCGTAAAAGTCGCCAGCAATTACGAGGTGGAAATCCGCCGTTGAAAATTTTCGATGGTCTGACCGGGGTTGAACCCAGGTCTGTCGGCGTGGTAGGCGCGCATCTTTACCCACTACACCACGGCGGCCCACATTTCTTGATGTGCGGGAATAAAAAGAGGTCATTTGGGGCCATACGGCGGATGTCCCATCAATTCGACGTTTTGGCCGGTCAAAAAGGCCCTGGTTTGAGCCGATGTGAGAGAGCTCGCATTGTCATGGTGCACAGTGTTTCGTCTTCTCTTGTTCGTTTTTCGAATTTCTCCAAAGACTTCAGGCAATCAAATTATGGTGTACCACTCAGAATTGACCGTCCTACTTTGCTCAAGCGGAAAAGTCGCCGCGTTTTGCCAAAGAAACAGGCTACCATTTGCTTCGAAGTGCTTATTCCACGAACAACTTTCGTTGGATTTAACTCGTCTTCGAAGACCCACACGGTCGATTGCTGTTTTGTTTCGGACTCATACGCATAGATCCATGATTCGTCACCTGTGACGATCTTATAAACGTCGTTTGAAGCACCGCAATCGTATTTTTTCAAAATTTCTTTGCACCAATCGACATGAGCCTTTTTTGAGGGATTGTCAAATTGTGCGGTGTCCAATGAGAACAAATCTTTTTTACGGCCAGGTGTTCATGCAATATCGAATGTATGCTGGTGGAAGAAATGCCCAAGAATGCCTCTATGTCACATGACGATCTTGCATTATCAGTTCACACACGGCATCAATGTTCTCTGGCACAACGACCGTTTTTGAACGACCTTCACGACATTCGTCTTTGAGCGGGCGTTGGCCACGATTAAATTCATTAAACGAGTTTTTTAAAGTTCTATAGGATGGTGCTTTATCGCCATACAAAGATTTAAGTTCATCGATGCACACTTGTCGTGATAATCCACGTCGAAAGTTGTGAATATTAACGCACGAAAATGTTCACGAGTAAATTCCATTTTTTTTGCCCAATTTGGTTTTTTGAAGTCACTGTAAACAACACAAATCATGGTCGTACGTCAAAACGTTCTGAGCACGTTTATGCTAAAAAATACAAAGATTTAAGTTCATCGATGCACACTTGTCGTGATAATCCACGTCGAAAGTTGTGAATATTATCGCACGAAAATGTTCACGAGTAAATTCCATTTTTTTTTGCCCAATTTGGTTTTTTGAAGTCACTGTAAACAACACAAATCATAGTCGTACATCAAAACGTTCTGAGCACGTTTATGCTAAAAAATGTCAAACTTTCCAATGGAAATGTCAGATGGCGCCAGGTAACACTAAGGCCAGAAATATATATAGCAACCCTCGTATAACGGGTGATCAATCTAGAGGTATTTATTTTTTTTAATAGGGGTTTTTTCACAGATCACCTGTGAATTATGTAAAACATTTTTTATTCTTTTCAGTTATGTATTTCATTTCATCTTGGAAAGTTTTACTCCGGGAAAACCACGGTTTTCAAGCATTTCGCCATACCGGAACCAGTCATCCCAAATTTGAACCCTTAAAATAAACACCCTGAGGCGTAGTTGCAGCCAACATTTGAAAGAAATTATATTCAGAAGATATATGGCATGAAATGTCCCTTCGAATGAACAACAAAAATTCCACACTTGATTTGCATTTCTTTTGTTTTTTTTTTATTTTAAAAAAAATCCCTGTAGATTGATCACCCCATATTAAATAAAGGTAGGTTTCAACCCTAATATTTTTGTATAAAAACGTGGCTATTTGATCGTTGACAGAAACTGCGAAAATTTTGCAGCAATTTCTATTTTTAAAGTGCTTATTTCACGATTAAATATAAATAGAAATTCTATTCATAATTAGGACGATTTACAAAGATACGATACTTTCATATCGAGTGGACCAACAAGTGGTTTATCTTTAAATTAAATGCTATTTAAAATTGACCGCTCTTTCGAATCAAATCCATCACATTATATTTGGAAAATGTTGGGAAATAATGAAAACTTATTTCCGATGTCACTGCTGTCCAAAACAATGCGTTTATTTAAAATAAGTTTTGGCCAAAAAGAAGCGACTTTCAAAATTGAAAGTTGATTGAAATCGACTTAGAGTTTTAATAAAGAAACACAAGACGAAATAATATTTGTGAACAAAATGTTTTTATAGCAAAGAATGGATGGAATACTAAATTTGTCATTCCGTTTGCAACACCACGAAATATTGATATACCAATTTTATTTTTTTGGTTGACGAACAAAGTTTAAGATGGTTTCTGTACATTGGGAAGCACTAAATACCTCCGAAAAGACATTTTCCTCTGATTAGTTTTCATGATAGAATTTTTGGAATTGTTTGACGATTTTTTCATGAGATGCCTCAGCTTTTTGGACCATAATTTCCAAATGCTGTTACCATTAGGATCAAGAGTGGCCTCAAATAAAATAATTACGTACCACCATTTGTAGTGTCCCACTAAACAATGTGTAGCTCTACCATAACCGTCCCCTTATGCTCGGGGATATACTGGTATCCTGTAACGGTGAAATCTTCTCACGTATATTTACCATTTGGATATATTTGGAATTCGGACCATATAGACATGTATTCCCAAACTCGGCACCCTTGAAATATGAAATACAGGTATTTAAAAGCAATACAATTGCATAACTAATCAGAATATCACATTAATTTTACGATTCGAAGAAATGTAAGGCCTTAAACCATGAGGTTAAGGTCACTAGGGCCATATATGCCCAAAGGCCCTAAAAATCAGCTGCCTACAACTATGGACATATGGGTATTAAAAACCAATAAAATTTCGACATGAATCTAAATTTCTTATTAATTTAACTATTCGAATAAAAGTTAGACGCGAATCAGAATATCACATTACTTTTTCTATTCAAAAAAATTCGAGACATTAGTCTAGGGTGCCGAAAAATTGGTCCTTTTAATCGTGGACATATGGGTACTGAGAAACAGTGTAATTTTATGAAGAATCTGTATGACATACATTGCCATTTAGCTATTGGTTGAGGCCTTGGCCAATGGAGCAATATTTGGGCTTAGGAGCCTTAAAACCGTCTCCTAATGTTCAAGAGAATTTAAATATGTAGCTATATTTAAGATTTGTGCCAATTTGAAACTAAGGCCGGACCAATTTGGCCCTAAAATCGGCCTCTTTAACCTTTAGGCATATGGATATAAAAAACACTAAAATTTTATGGATCACAAAATTATATTTATTTAACTATTCAACTAATTTTAAGTCCTTAACCCATGGGGTTAAGATCGCTAGGGTGCCGAAAAATTGGTCCTTTCGAACATGGACTTATGGTTATTCAGAAACAGTAGAGTTTTATAAAAAATCTGAATATTACATTAATTTTACGATTTGGCCGAATTGCAGCCGTTGACTTATGGGTATGGTCGATGTGCTCTGGGACTCAAAAACCGTACCATAATTATCTGAGACATATGGGTATCTAGAAACAGTGAAATTGTCTTACAAGGTAAAATATCCACCTACCTTGTGGACTAAAGTCTATACGTTTGGTATAGGCAAGGGTAGTTATTGCAAACCTATTACAGAAGAAGACAAAGCTCAAATCTGAAAAAGAAACGTCACATTTCTATCGACATTTAAGTTACGTCTTTTGCACTTGCAGAGTTTATTTTCTTTACACTAGCGAAACCTATTTTTTTCAAAGCCATTGTGGTTGTTGTTACCGTTCAAACCTATCAACAAAAGTTAAAATATGGGCATAATATCTCATTTTCTTGCAGCGGCAAGTATTTAAACCTCGTAAATTCGGACAAATTTCGAGTAAAAGTTAAAGCGGCAAGTATTTCAACTTTGTAAATTCCGACAATTTTCGAGTAAAAGATAAATCTTTAAGCTTCTCTGTAAAATGCTTTAGCCGCTGGGAGTCAATGAATGAGCAATGAAAAGACTCCACTTATATCGTGAACAACTTAAATCCCAACAATAGGCGTGCTCTAGTGGTACTCGCTTATTAAAGGAGTAAGTGGTCGCTAAGGCGATAACTTCAAAACTACGATAACTTCAAAACTATTCGCATAGAATAACTAATTGGCTTTATGCCAAAGAGTTATTCAAGATATAATATAAGCGATAATAACAGAGCTCGCTTAAACTCACTAATGGTAATCTTTGAATACATTTTTCCCCAAAAATTTTAATTATTTAAAACAAACGGTTTTTTACGCAAATTGTCTATAGTTTTCTGACCACAAAGCCATTTTTATATTACTGTACAATAGTGTGAAGTTATCGCGTTAGCGACCTCCTAAGCGAGTTCCCAATAGAACACGACCAATATGTAAAATGTTTGTGGTAGAAAATACCGACATTTACCTTCAGACTTTCTTTTTTACAAGATCTTTACTTCCGATCTCTGCTAACATGGCACAGGGTTCGCCTTCCGACTTTGGCTTGGTACCATGAATTAATTTAAAATTAAAATTGTTTCCCCCATCGAACAGATGCTTGTTGAGAGCTTCTTACGACGATTGCTGCTGTGTTGAAGCAGTTCTTTGCTCTGTCTGGTTTTTTTGTTTTGTTTGTATTCTCGCTCTGAACTTTCGATCAATCAATGTAATTGAAATTGATTGATTTCTCTGGTGAACAACAACAAGACAACAACTCATGCGGCTGGCTGATCTAGTTGCAGCGGCTAGCTGGTGTTTGACTGCCGCTGACAAACGCTGGCAATGCTTGCGAGAGAGTACAATTTATTGTTTTATGTTGGGTGATCTATTTTTATGGCAAATTGATTTTGATTAATTTTCATCTCACAAATATTCATAAATTTTTTGCTTTTTGCTTTGCCCGCGATGCAGCGCTAACGATAGTCAAGCTGCTGGTAATGCGCTAAATGATGGTGATGCCCGATACTTGAAGGGGAAAAAGGCATCACCTCGCTAAGGCCATTATCCAGCGTAGAGTTGGAGAGATAGATGGAAAGAGGGGCTATGACCGGTTTAAGAAGAATACTTTGTTAAAGTCCCTTATTTTACAAGACACCAACAAAACCATTAATATAACATAACGTAAACTAGCCAATCATCGGGAACATATTGTTAACGTAAATATACATACGAGTACATATGCTTGTGTACACATTAGAGTGGCTCATCGGGTTATGGAAATGTTTTCAGACAACTTGGGATCTTTAAAGCGCAAACGAAATTTCGTTAATAGGCTTGAAAAAGAACGACTACTTTTTATGCCCTACACCACGCTGTGGTACAGGGTATTAATGGATTCTCCAATAGGAACATAACAGATTTGTATTTCTGTGTCGACGCACCCTCAAACATTTTAAAAGATCTTTCAGTGTCAAAACGTAAGACTAAGTCGACATTTCCATCAGGGTTAAGTTTAGTTACGAGCATTGTTTGGGATTCATTAAAAATTACTACGTAAATTCGCAACTTTACGAGCGCTTACTCCAATTTTGATCATCTTCAGCCACGAAGCTCATTTCTGGCTGAGTGGCTTCGTCGAAAAACAAAATATGCGTTATTGGACAGCAGCAAAACCACATGTGCTTTAAGAGATACAATTGCATCCAAAAAAAAACTAATGTGTGGAGTGGTTTTCATGTGGGGGGTGCGATTGGGTCATATTTTTTGTCCATGGAAACAAGCGGGACAAATGTCCGTGGAGGCAGCTGCACCATCCGGATCTAAGCTAAGCCAGAAAAACGCGCGTTAGCCGAGGTAGCATCTTCTCCGCAGGTAAAATCTCCGGGGGATGATACCCTAGCAGTACATTCACACTATAGCTAGATACTGCTGATCAGTGTGAATGTCGACCTGCCTGATAGTTTTGATGATCTAAAGGCTCTCTCTTACCGCTGGACCTCTCTCTCTCTAGATCATGAAGATCGTACCTGATTTGTCTGGGCTGAGGCATTCTGTCCATGAAGTAGTGGTTGGGATGACTACAGCGAAGTCAGCCAAGCAGATACTGCTTAGACAAGAAATGGTGTCTGCGTATCGTAGGGACCTACGACTTCTCATGAAGATGCTCCCCAGAAGACATAAGAAGGCACCCTGTTGATGTTCTCAGGACGGAATTCTGGCAAGTTTGAATTTTCTTCCACTGCATCGTACTGACGTTCGCCGACCACACTGGCGCTGCTTAGTTCGCTACAGACTGACCTATCGCTTGGTAAGAGGTCAACAAGGTTTCTTTGTCGGATCCCCAAGTACTGCCTGCAAGAGACTCGATCACCATGTTCTGCTTATCGCAGATAGCTGTGGCATGTGCAGAGGATCAAAAAAGGCTGTCCAATGTGACCCCAAGGTCTTTGGGGTAGTTGGGATGCTGGCGTCATTGACTTTCACATTAAGTGACAACCGCACCTCTGCGGTCCTTACCAGTAAACAGTGTGGCTGATAATTTGGAGGCGAATATTTTCATATTCCTCGCAATGAAAAAGCTTTCTTGTCCGCCTGTCATAAATCGTTGTTATCAAAGTACAGGTCCAATTATAATTCGATTTCGATGATACATGGTACATTCTTCAAATTTGGGCCAAATACGAACCCCATTGAAATTGGTCCAAAACGGTTTATATTTTCATATCATACATAGGATTTTCCCGATTTAAGAACCTACAGTTCTAATACATTACAACCGATTTCGATCATCACCCATCTCTAGTTAAATATTTCGATATTGGTTCAAGTTTTCGAATAGCTCCCATACAAAGGCCCCGCCCAATGTGAGGTTCTGCAGCTCCCGAATCCACAAATTACACTCGATCTGACCCAAATTTCGCATGGTACGTTACGAAAGACCATTTATTAACTGTCATGAAACTAGACCACTTAGGTCGATATTTTCGTATAGTCCCCCCATAAAAATGTCCTTCCCGATTTTACAATCTGCAGCTTTAGAAGCCACATTTAACATCCGACTCCTTCCAAATTTCGCATGGAGCGTTAAGAACTGCCAACACCCATGTTCTGTTACATTGCGTCATATTGGTCCATGTTTTTGAATAATCTCCACACAATGGTCCCTTCCGCTTTGAGATCCTGCAGCTATTAGCCACTCGTTCACGTTCAAATTTTGTATGGTACGTTATGAGTGACAACTAACACAACAAAAACCTTCATTGGGCAAAACCAACAGGTCCTTATGTAAAATGATCTACTAAGTCCTAATTAAATGCCCGTTTTGGCTTATCACATATAGTTTTCGAGATATCGTGAAAATTTGGCTGACTTTTCATTAATTTGCCTTAAATTTCGGAAATTCTTATCCGATTTACTTAATTCTTATGTAAAATGATCTGAATCCGAATTGAATGTCCGTTTTGTCCCAACTCGTATAGTTTTCGAGTTATCGTGAACATGAAATATTTCTAACTTTAGCAATTATTATCTGATTAACTTAAAAAGGATCAATTGGTTTTGTCTAAAGGAATGCTCAAGAGATAATTTTTAAAGAACACTTTTATTAACTCCAGGCAGAGATGCACGATCCTCTGAACAGCAGAGTAGTGCAGGGTATCTTATAGTCTTTACTTGTTATAGTCTAAAGTATTTCAAAACTGTTGATTGCACTTTTTGTGTGTTTAGAGCCAACCGTCGTCGTTTGTATGCACAGATTGTGCAAATATTTTTTTCTTTCTACTCACCTGGCCTTGATGGGGAAATGATATGGCAAACGTGCCATAACCATCAGCAATTGTCATCTTTTCATCTTCTGTGGTATTTGTGGAGCCCTCGACAATAAAGTACTCAACCAGGCCATTAACACCGGCATCCTTATCCAGCGCCTGGATATTGCGAAATACTGTCGTACCCACCGGTGTACTCTGCAATGGGACCGAATAGAGAAAAAGCGAATAACATTAAATCAAGTGTATAAATGCGTACATACATAAAATGTAAAAGTAAATTACTAAGTCAACATAATGGTCACAAAATAAACACAACAACGCAGCAGAATAGAATAGAAATGAGCCACAACCGAACCGAACCAAACCGCTCTGCATCAAATTGAACTTAACTCAAACGAACCATCATGAACTGAACTGAATATCAGGCTGAAAAAAAAATCAGCCCTAACTTAAAGTGAAGGAGCATTATTATTATTATGGCCAAAGCTGTCTCCTCAATTCAGTCTTGAGAGCTCCTTTTTCCTCTGACTCGCTGGCTGGCTGGATGTGTTCCTTTGGCCACATATGCGGCTGCTGCTGTAAATGGTATAAAATCATCAAGTATGTTTTCGTTGCTTTTTTTTATTCTTTAATTTTTCCTCTTTTCCTTTCGTGTGTAATAGAGTGCAAAAATATAAAAATAAATAACAACTACAACAATAACAAGAACAGGAGGAAAAAAACACCACAACAACAACAACAACGAAGGCTAAAGAAACGGACATTCTATGTATAGCATTTACCATAAATTAATTTGTTGCTAAAGTTAGATGGGGCTTGAAGCCATAAAAAAGAACCATCGTTAAAGGAAAAGGGTTTAAGCCACTACCAACGAGGGTGATGTGATGGGGCACAGGAAAAGAACCCCTTCGGCTTTACTAGCAGTTATATTGTAAAGTATAGTCAGTGCTTTGAAGCATCGATACATAATTATATTTTAAAGGCTAGGGAAATATTTATTTCTTAAATTTGTTACAATTTTCAAGACCGAAATTTTAGGGCCTCCAGAGATCTTTATCTTGAAAAGTTCCTTTTTTGCATTTGATAACATAATATGAACAGTTTTAATTTTTTATTGCTTCAAATCTCAGAGCTGTAGATAATATATGATTACAATTAGACCGAATCTTTTTAAAGGGGAAAAACACTTGAAAATTATTTTTTCTAATTGGTGGTCACCAGCATTAATAAAGTTATACTCCTTGTACCTCAGAGTGATGAGGGTATAAATAACCTTAGTTTGCTAGAAAAACATTCTTTTAATGTCGTCACCTAGCTCTAATAGGGTGAGAAAATATGAACAATTTAAACAGATTGCCAATTGACTCTATATTAAATCAGATGATTTGGGTCTCATATTTTGATTCAGATCGTAATTGGCAGTGTTCTATGTCGGGAGCATGCACTTTTGTTTCTACTTTAAAGCTTGTCGCAGATAGCTGTAGAATGTTTAGATTTAATTTTGTGGTAGTTGATAGGCGTGATGTTGGCGTCATCGACTTTCACATTAAGTGACAACCGCACGCCTGCGGTCCATGCAATACACAATCAATCTTTTAATATCACGACTGCCAGTTCTATGCACCGGATTGACCCGAAACAAATACTATTCGACAGTTACCTCAACAAAAACACATATTCTACAGCTATCTGCGATAAGCTTAAAATAGGAACAAAGTCCTCAAGTCGCTAGCTGGCATTACTTTGGGAGCCGACAAATAAATCTTTTTGACCTCTTACAAAACGATAGGTTGGTCTTTAGCGAACTACACAGCACCGGTGTAGCCGACAAACGAGAGTACGACTCAGTGGAAGAAAATTCAGACTTGCCAGAATGCCGCCCTGGAAACCTCAACAGGGTGTCTCCTTATGTCTTGAGGAGACGAAGGTCCTTACCATGAGCAGACACAATTTTTTGTTTTCTAAGAAGTATCTATTATTCCAACCACTATCTCATGGACAAGATGACTCCGCCCAGGTTGATCAGGTACGATCTTCATGATCTAGATAGAAAGGTCCCGCGGTACAAGAGAAGTCTTTAAATCAGGTTTGAACGATATTCATGCTAATGAAGTCACAGCAGAAGTATTCTTCTATAACGTTACTGTAGTGCTTAAGAAACATCCCCCTGAGATTTCAATAGAGAAGAAAACGCTACCTCGGCCGACGCGCGTGGTTCTGGCTCTTCTGAGATCTGGATGGTGTAGCCGCCTCAATTCGTCTTGGGAGCGAATTGATGCTAACGTTCCGGACATTTGTCCCGCTTGACATCAGGGACGACATGACGTGGCCAAGTCCACTTAGCTGACCCCTAGGTCCCGTTGAACGCATCCAGTTTAAATGGCGCGTTTTCTTCACCTGGATGTCAAAGCAAATTCCCTTATGGACAAACAGGACTTCGTTGTTACAAGAACAACAACATAAACTTCCTTCGTTTAGGACCTTCAAAAATGTATTCCATTCTCTCCAAGTAATGGCTATTCTACGAGTATAAATTTAGCTCCAGGTTGACCTGTCTTCTCCAATCACAAACAGTTTTATCTTTGCCCTGCAAGTGTAAAATCTGCTGTCACGTCAGTTATCAAATGGCTTACATTCAAATCAAAATTGGAAATATTCTCAATTTCAGAAAGTAAAGCCGTTCCCCGTTCGTTTAATTCCCATTTAATATAAGGCCGCTAAGGAATCAGGTAATGCTTGTGTCCTTTTCATTTATGGATAAAAAAAATAAGTCTATGAATACTGTAAGAAAGCAAAAACAGAAACACTTTATTGATAGTAAAAATGGTAAGCATATGTGGCTTTAAAAAGTAGCAAATTAATGTCTCAAATTATAGGTGGCTACGTAATTTTATAACTTAATTTAACTTTAAGACTTTAACTTTAACAATTTAGTTCGAAAGAAATCTGTAGTTAAGTGGCTTGAGCTAGGGTTTAGGTTTAAAAGGTAGATTGCCAGGAGTTCAATTAGAGGCCATTGCGGAATTCTGATAAGAGGAAGAAAACGAGAGAGTGGGGGAGAGTAAAGAGTTATGGAAAGAGAGTGTATTTGTAAGAAATATGTGCGCTTGTTATCCAGTTTTATTTTGTTATCCATCATGGCTTATCAACTGGATCAAATAATTCGGAACCAGCCCTATTGTTTAACAAATTAAAAGAGTGATTTAAGAGGTACATCTGCTAGGTCATCAATGTATCTACAGCCTAGAAAGGTAAGTCTGTATTCTTAAAGACTTGTGTATAGCAAATAATCCACTGTCCTCCCTAACTGAGGAGTCAGTTAAGGGGGCATACTCGTATAAGATTCGGTCCAGCCCAACCTAACATCAACCATATTTGAGGTTTAATGTCTGTCCTTTTACTTAGTTTTACTACGTAGACGTTTTCCGGAACCTTTGCCAGTTGTGCATGCACCTAGGCTGAGATCAGGTTTGTTGCTTAAGTCTTTCGTTTTAAGCAAGGTAATTCTGTTGTAAACGTTCTTTTTGCTTTAATGTTTATTAATAGTCTAGTATTTTAGTGTTTAATGGCTTAATAGAATTCGAAATCATACACACTGTTAAAAAATAGTTCCTATATTTCTTAGTTTAATTAAGTAAAGAAAAAAAATCCTGGTTAGCAAATTTTTAAAAACAAATCAAGTTTTGCAATTATTCCTGTCAATGCAATATATTTCCTTTAATTACTTATAATATCTTACTTTACAATGTGGCTTCAGTCATTATAAGTTAACTCTATCGTGGTTACGTTCTTCGTTGGAAATAAATCAAGAATGACACCAACTTCCCTGGACCCCTAATTGAGATAATCGCACCTTTAGCCAAGGGCTAAAATTAAGTTCTAAAAGAAAATATATTATCTAAATGAAGTGATAAATTCTAGTCTGTTAGTTTAACCAAAATCTTCACCCCGTCCGGTTAGTTTTGTTCCAACAGTCGGACACATGGCTGCAAAATCACACTAACTAAAGAGGATGTCTCAGAATTTGATGATGATGCTGCTGCTGCCGCTGTTGTTGTTCTTATTATAACTATTCTTGTTGTTATTTGTTGCTGTTGCTGTTGTAGTCGGTCTATAGTGTCTAAGAATGTCCCTTATTTCATGTAAAGGGCGACATAAGAATGTTAGTTTGATGTCAGTCTTGGCATTGTAACGCAACGGCAACGACAACATCACATACACTTAGACCCGGTCGGTCGATTTGCTGGCTGGCTGCTTGGCCAGTCTTCCAAGAGGCTAATAGTAGCTTGAGGTGTGTGTGTGTGTTTGTGTGTGGAGGCTACGTATTCTATGGAACAACAGCAATATTAATCAGTTTTGAAAACGTAGTGTGTTGGAATTCTTGAAGTTCACTCATTTTCAGTTTATTGTAATGACAATGGACTTGACTTGTCTTGTGGCCGTGGTTATTTTCTTTTAGTTCGCTGGTTTGTGTATTTTTTTCATCATTGTCGTCGTCGTCGTCTTCTACCACTTCTTAAGTATCGCCGGTTGCGGCTGGGCTGCAGTTGAAGCTGAATGGCCGATTGGGGCCGATTGTTGTCATAAATGGTTATTGTGTTAATCATGGTTGATTCTTTTGTGTCCATTTTAAGGCAAACAGTGTTTGATGATAATAACATTTTTTGCCCTTGTCGTTGTGTGTGTCTATGTGCGAGTCTGCGTTTGTGTGTATGAGTGCTTGCATATGCAGCCGTATCCAAGTGTTGGCAAAATAAAAATTAAGTTTGAATTTTACAAATTGTTATAGTTTCTGATCAAGTTTGGTAGTGAACGAAAATGTCATGAATGATTAATGACCATTATTTCAGTGCATACCGAATTTGGCAGAGGCAACGACAATGTTGCAATTAGTGCACAGAATGATTTTGCCAAGAACATTTCCAATTGTATGAATACGTTTTTATGTGGCCAACTATTTATCTGTTGCTGGCAGATGTTTCCAGAGTAATATTTAATTTTTGCTGTGTAATAACTGTGTAATTGCTAACCGCAAAATACGCTCTGCTGAATTTTTTTTCCGTTGTCCAATATATATTTAAAACAGGGTGATCCAAATGCGACCAACTTATGTAAAACACAAATAACTTGTTTTATTTTTATTCACTTCACCACTCTGTGACACAGGATGTTATTAACGTCAAACCGGTCGAAATGCTCGAAAGAGTCATTTAAAATTGGACCCTCAAAATGGACAACCTGAGGCGTAGTTGCGGTCAACATATGAAAGAAATTATATTCAAAAAAAAAAAAAAATGGCATAAAATGTCCTTTCACACATTCCACACTTGATTTGAATTTTTGTATTTTATTTTGAAAACATATTTCTAGATTGATCACCCTATATACTTATAATTATTAGCTGATTCCATTAAACGTTGTCTGTATGAGTCTTTGAAATTCTGTTCGTCTGTCCGTTGAAATATTACTGCAGGACGCAATTGCTTTTAATTTTCGTAAACTTTTGAAGAAGTAAGTTTTTTGGACCAAGGACGGCCGCCATTGAAATTAAAAGGAAAAGGTTTTAGTTATCAAAGCCAGATAACAGGTGATCCATCTTGAGGTATTTTTTCAATAGCCCTTTTTCACAGATTTTGCGTGAGTTGTGTTTAACTTTATTTTTTTTTTCTTTTCAGTATTGTTTGCCATATCATCGTGGAAAGACTTACACCGAAACAACGCCTCAAAATTGTGCCACTGTATAATGGAAATGAGCGTTCGGTGAGAAACTGTTATTCGACCACAATTTTGTTCAGTGATGAGTCACATTTCTGGCTCAACGACAACGTCAATAAACATAATTGCCGCATTTTGGCTGAAGAGCAACCATAAGAGGTTCAAGAGGTGCCATTATAGCCAGAGAAAACCACGGTCTGGTGTGGTTTATGGGCTGGTGGAATAATCGGTCCATATTTTTTCAAAAATGATGATGGTCGGAACGTAACCGTGAATGGAGCTCGCTGTCGCGTTTTGATATCGAGCTGTTTGCTTCCTGAAATTGAAGCCCGTAATCTTGACGACATCTGGATTTAACAGGAAGGCTCCACTTGTCATACAGCTGCTCACACTATGGATCTATTAAGAGGTCATTACGAAGAGCAGCCAATTTCACGTTTTGGACCGGTGAGTTGGCCGCCCTCGAGTAATAATCGAGTAATATCACAGCTATAGACTTTTTCTTTGGGGCTATGCTGACAAACTAGTTACGAAGCCAACATTACGCGTGTCATTAACGCCAAACCGGTTGAAATGCTTGAACGAGTCATCCAAAATTGGGCCCCCTTAATAGACACCCTAAAGCGTAGTTGCGGCCAACAGTTAAAGGAAATTATATTCAAAAAATAAATGGCATAAAATGCCCTTTCGAAAGAACCACAAATATTTCACATCTTATTTGATATTTTTTTATTTTAAAAAAAACTTGATATTGATCACCCGATATTAATCCAGTATAGCTGAATTTGATGCAATTTGCCACGAGTAATTTTTTGGACCATGGAAGAACATTAGAGGAATTGGAGAAAATCGTTTCAGATTTAGATATAGCTTCCGCATGTATGTTTTTTCTGATTTTTTTCAAAAACAATGAAATTTTCTCTCAAATTCAAATTTGACATTAGTTTTTAAATCTGGGTAAATTAAGAGCCTGAAGAAGGAGATCCGAAACCTATTATTAGTTGTCTTTACTGAACATCCAGAAGTACAGGATATAACATAGTGGGAAGATAACTAAAATTTCTTGTCAAACTTATCTATGGCTTCTATGGCACAAATAGAAGGAATTCGCATTTATTTGTATTTCGTCGTCTGAAGATTTAAACAACTCAATTAGTGCGTCTTTATTTTGTATTTTAAAAAGTCATGTTAATCTCTTTATTATACGTTTGAATTATTTTATAATTTTACAAAAGTTTTAACGTTTCTATGTTTTTTTTTAACAAAAATCCTCAATTGGTTTGTCTACAATTAATAACGGGTGGTCCAACCATAATATCCGATGTTAATCGTAAGTCACACCTTAACGTCAAGCTTTTTGGCCGAATGTAATTTGAAATTTCTTTGTTTCAGTGTTTGACAAATTCAACCATGAAGAGGTACACAATTGAGCAGCGCGTTAAGATTGTTGAAGCCTTTTAAGAAAATGGGTGTTCAAATCAAAGGACATTTCGTGCACTTCTTGATTTTTATGGTCAGCGACCAAATGTGTCACCAATCGGGAGAATTGTGAGCAAATTGTACCGGTTCTGCAGGAAAAGTGAAAACACCCTTGCATGCTCGCCCAGTGCGTTCTGCGGAAAGCATTGATGTTGTTCGCTGTAGCGTGGTAGAAGGGCCGTTAACCTCAACTTGTCGTCGTGTCTAACAATTGAACATCTCATGAAGATCGCTAATGCGAATTATAAATAAAGATTTGAATTAACATGCTAACAAGGTTCAATTGACTCAGGAGCTGAAACCTACTAACCATTTCAAGCGTCGTCAATACAACGAATGATTGGCTGAACGAACCGAAGTAAAAGATGACTTTACAAAGAAAATTATCTTCAGCGACGAGGCACACATTAACCTCAGTGGGAATCCACGAGTGATTGTTCAGAAGCCTGTGCATCCGCAAAGAGTGACTGTTTGGTGCTGTTTATGGGCTGGCGGAGTCATCGAGCCGTACTTCTTCGAAAATAAGGTCGACCAACCAGTTACCGTGAATGGTGATCAATATCGCGAGATGATAACGGATATCTTATGACCACAAATTTAAGAAATGGAACTGGACTATATACAATTTCAATAGGATAATGCCACTTGCCACACAGCCAACGAAACAAAGGCTCTTTTGAGCAAGATATTTATTGGCGGTGTTATCTCACATCATGGCAATGTTAATTGGCCGCCACAATTATATGATTTGACACTGTTGGACTTATTTCTTTGACGATGTTTAAAAAAAAATTGTACGTCAGTCAATAAGCCAAGAACAATTCAAGAGCTAAAGGTTAAGATAATTCTTCTGCAAATTAAAGACATTAAACCTCCAGTATGTCTCCGAGTCATTGAAAATATGTACCATCGGATAGATTTATGCTACCAAAGCCGTGGCGGACATTTGGCCTATATTTAGATTTACAAATAATTGTCAGAGATCCTTCTACCACAACAAAAAATTTGAAGATAAAACTTTTTGCTAACTTAAGCAAAGTTTTAAGCTTGTCAAGTATAGGGTGGTATAGAGGTATTTTTTCAGAACAAAAAAAATATAAAATTTCAAATCAAGTGTAGAATCTTTATTGGTAATTTGGCATTTATTTTTAGAATATAATTTCCTTCAAAAGTTGGCCATAACTTCGCCTCAGGATTTCTATTCTGAGGGTCCAATTTTGGATGACTCGTTCGGACATTTCGACCGGTATGGCTTTAATGACACGCGTAATGTTGGCTTCCATAACCTGAATCGTAGCTGGTTTGTCAGCATAGACTTTGGACTAATGTCTAAAGGTATGATATCACTCGATCTACGCGGCCAACTCACCTGTCCAAAACGTGATAGTAGCTGCTTTTCGAAATGACCTCTCAATAAACCTCCATTGTCCTGTTGAAACCAAGTGTCTTCAAGATTACGGGCTTTAATTTCAGGAAGCATAAAGATCGATATCATGGCGCGATAGCGAGCACCATTTAAAGTTACGTTCTGGCCATCATCATTTTTGAACAAATATGCACCGATGCTATAATGCTTAATGATGCTTATAAACCGCATCAAACCGTGGTTGTCTCTGGGTATAATGGCATCTCTTGAACCTCTTCTTATTGCTCTTTAGCCCAAATGCGGCAATTTTGTTTATTGACTTTGCCGTTGAGCCAGAAATGGGTCTCATCACTGAAAATTACAGCTTTGAAGCGGCCGATTGACATTACGATTTCGGCTGATTATTCGATTTTCAAAACCAGTGCGCATAATATCGATGGTTAAGTTGCTATAAAACATGTGGCCTTGTCTTGTTTAAACTAAAAAATTCATTGATCATGGTGCGGTAACGCTCACCGTGGACGGTAGCGGCGGCTCCTTGCCTATTTTCGAAGAAAAATGGAAAATGGCCCAGTCCAAAATCAACACCAAAAAAATGACTCGTTCTGAATGCATTGGCTTCGCAATAGTCACGTGTGGGTTCTCTAAACCCCATCTGCGGCAATTTTGCTTATTGACAAGCCACCGAGAAGAGCTTCATCTAAAAACACGATTTTTCAGCGAAATTCTTCATCTTCTGCCAAACAATCTTCAGCCCATTGGGCGAGGCTAAAACGCATGTGATGATGTGCCATTATTAAATGACTAACTTCAACCTTTCCAATAAACCAGAAATTTGTATAAGGTATCAGTACTATTTCTTTACAGACGATACCAATTTAAAATTTTTAATGACCCACCATTTGGAATCAAAGTTATATTAGCGTGTTAACCGTGCTCGCCTTATACTCGCTTAAAGTAGTTCTTGAAAACCTTTTTATGTGTAGGCTATAAAGGTTTAAACGTGCTGGTATAGTAGAATCAATCAGTATATGTGACACGCAAAATAGAAAGGGACCTAAGGTTAAAAACCTGTTTTGTTAAGGAGAGCCATTTTAAAGATAAGGTCCCTTTCTATTTTCGCTTAGAATAGTCGACTTCACTTTCATAAAACGCGCACATCTCTGGGAGGGAACGCTTTTGGGGCATGGCATCGGTCTTATTCAATGCTCAGATGTTGTCCACATCAAAAAAA
Organism: Hydrotaea diabolus; assembly: GCA_963513945.1. Classification (NCBI taxonomy): domain Eukaryota; kingdom Metazoa; phylum Arthropoda; class Insecta; order Diptera; family Muscidae; genus Hydrotaea; species Hydrotaea diabolus. The sequence goes on from OY740716.1 coordinate 211,232,088, forward strand.
AGTGAAAAGTTGTTGAAAAGTTTTGTTCAGGAGAGCCATTTTAAAGATTAGGTCCCTTACTATTTGCGCTTAGAATCGTCGTCTTCACTTTAATAAAACGCGCATATCTCTGGGAGGGAACACTTTTGGGGCATGGGATCGGTCTCATTCGATGCTCAGATGTTGTCCACAGCAAAAAATTGATTTTTTTTACCCTTATGTCCCTCTCTCTATGCACTGTCACATATGCAAAAAATTTATAAAATACTTAGTAGGGACTTAAATACTGTTACAACATTCATTGAACACACCCATTTCAATAGTAGAACTGAACATACCCCGTTATTGTCATATGGGTTTTGAAAGCTAACCTAAATAGCGTTAGTCTGTAACGGAATTTTAAAATTGTTTCAACTTTCATCATGGAGTGGTCAGATAATGAGAACCATATCGCTGTAATAGCGCTTTTCAAGAGTAAATTGAAAAAAAGCGATATTTTCAAAACGCTCCGGCCACTAGGGATTAGCCGCATGTTCGTCTACCGATGCTGTTTGAGGAGACTAGAGATGTAAAAGACCGCCTCCGGTCGGGCCGCCCACGCTCTGTTCGAACACCGCATGTCATCAAAGCCGTTAAATCAAGAATTTACAGAAATCCGCTCCGAAAACAGAAAATCATGGCCCGTGAGATGAATATCACGCAAAAGCCCATGAGTCGAATAATTAAAAAAGACTTGGGACTTGGGGCTTTGAAACGAGGTAACGGACATTTATCCCATAAGGCTAAAATGGCCCATAAGACTAAAACGCCTGGCTTCGAAAAAATTTGACAGCGTTCATTTCCTCTGAAGCCCTCAGGCAGTCCAGATTTGAATCCATTGGATTATAAATTGTGGTTTGTCACAAAAGATATCCCAACATTGGATCTCTTAAGACTGCTTTGGTTCGAGCTGTGGCCAATTTTCCAATGGACGAGGTTCGTGCAGCTATTGACGATTGGCCAGTGCGACTTAAGGCGTGTGTAAAGGCAAAAAGGCGGACATTTCGAATAAGTAGATTCTTTTTGGACACAATATACATCAATAAATATATTAAAAAATATTTGGTCCTAAAACAAGCAGTACTTCTTATTTTACAGCATAAAACGTGTGTAACAGTATTTATGCCCCTACTAGATGCCAATTTTGCTTACTTCTTAAATATACCTATGCCCAATTTTCAATCGATTGAACATTAACCCCCCCCCCCCCCTTTCCCCCTGATTGTTGTTTTCTAATAACCAATACAATTTTTCTTGGCATATTTGTATACAATTTTTGTTTTAAAGATTTTGGAAATTTTACTTACATTAAGAATAGCACTTATTTAGGAGGACTGCTGAGGCAAACACTTTCAAATGCTTAGCATGAGAATATGCCTAGTAAGCCAGTATATGCGACAGCTTATGAATTTATCTGAGGTAGCACTTTAGCTCTATCTTATTTTGAATCTCACACGAAATGATATATGATCATTCGTATGTCTCCCAGGACAAGGGAATTAAAACTTAATATGTTCGTTTTATAAAAAAAACCTAGAAACCCAGCTTAGCTATGATTTTGATAAATTTCTACCACACAACGATAAAGCCACTTTTGTTCTTAAACTCCATAGCATTTCCATTGCAACGCCTATAAAAAAAGAAACTCACCAACCTACCCACCAACTACCAAACCAAACAAATGTCAAACGAGTAACCCAAAACAGATTTTACAATTGAATTGAATGCAGATGAAAAGGAGATGGAAGGTAGGTCCAAAATGCCAACAGCAGCCAAAGCTATTGAATGACCACACAAATGTTAAAAATCGCACTCAATATATTACCAACGACACATAGGCCATAACCATCCATAATAACAAACAAATATTGAAAAGAAAAAAAAATGAGAAGAAAACCCAACACCATTTTGGCCCCAGACACGGCCTCATGGATGGACCATAACCCGCCACACACATACACACAGATCGACAGACTTTAGATACGACAACAACAGCAACAATGCACAGGGAAATATTACTTATATTTTAAAGTTTTCAGCATATTTTGCCAAAGAAGAAGAAGAGAGATGACAATAAAATAAAAAAAAAAAATCATCGTTAAGTTCTGACAGGTCGAATCTTATATACCCTACACTAATAAGTAAATACTTAAAGAGGTGTTATTTATTCCGAGTTACCTTAAAGGGAATTTTTACCCCACAGACACGACGATTTTCTCATTTTCCAATCCCACTCAGCTTACGACGCCATCATCCTTGAAAATATCAGGGTCTTAGCTAAATAAGTTTGACCACTAGGGCTTCCAAAGCCACACAGACATTAGCAGATCTTCTACGAATTTAAAGTCGATCAATAATAACCATAGGGCTTCAAAAGCCACACAGACATTAGCAGATCTTCTACGAATTTAAAGTCGATCAATAATATATATATTTCCATTTTTCACGGTGTTGCAAACGCTTTGTTAAATTTAGTATCTTCCGAAATGGAGGGTATATAAAATCCCACAACAATGCTGATGATGACGGTGACGGTGGCATAAGAGACATTAGCAGCGACCGAATGAAAATACCGCCTAACATTAAAATAAAGCAAAGAAAATGCATATTAAATGCAAAAATCTGCCTGCTCATTCGAAAGATGGATATGGATGGGCAACCAAACGAACGAATGAATGGAGTTGGCATAAAATAAACAGCATCTGAAAATTTGTCGTTTTAGTAACCGACTCATCCTCTCTGGTTGCCTTTGATGCTTTGGCTCACCCTCCCTCGTTATAATGCTCGGCCGAGGGATTTTGTGTTAAAACCATCTAGACAATATTGTATTTTTTTATTTATTTATATGTGTTTGTAGTTTTCTACTTAACCAAAATAATAGTAATAAAAAAAAGCAAAACGTATTGAAATGAAGAAGATACCCAAAAGACACAGGCAGACGGACGCATGGACAGACATACCCACTCAGTAGCAATGTCCATTGCTTACCGTGTGTAGCGTGAAAGAAAGGATAAGACGGATCGAATCCTAAGATGGCTCTGCTGGTTATAAAAAGGAAAGAGAGAAAAAAACCCAAAACGCTGAGGTGGGTTTAACGTTATACGCTTCGTTTGTTCGTTTATTTGTTAGCTTTTGCGACGACGATGGCGACGACGACAGCGACGACATATGAATGCAATTTAAATATTTGCTGTTTTGCTTGATCTTTACATGGTTTTCATAAATTATTCATATTAAAACGAAAAATAATACCACAAATAAAGCTTTACAATAGCTCTGGCCAACTGTGAAAACGGCAGCTGTTGTTGGACGTTTGAAAAGAACAAAATAAACAAGCATCGAACAAAAGATCGAGGGTCTTGTGATAAGTCGAGCATGGAAAATTAAAACTACTCTCTGTGAATAAAGGGTGGGCCATTTAAAACTTGTAATTTGAATTACCGATTACTTTGACTTTGAAAGGTCGAACAACATTAATTTTTATTTTCACACTTATGTTTGATATTTGCAAAATGGGACGCTCTACGCTCGAACAAAATTGGAAAATATTCAAAACTTACTTCCAAAGTAGTGAGTCTTTAAAGCAAACTGTAGGAATATTACGTGGAAAATTGTGGTGAAGAGATCGGCCTTCAGTTCAGTTTGTGCTTTAATTTGTGGAGCGAGTTCATGAAAATGGAACTAACCCTAGTACGTTCTCGTCTAGTGCGCTCATCCGAAAACATTGCTGCTGTGGCTAAGAATGTCCAAGAGCATGCATCAACATCAACTCGACATCGTTCTCCGGAAGTGAACATTTCTCGCACTTCTTTGAGAAGAATTTTGCATAAAGACCTCGGATTGAAGGCTAACAAAGTTCAATTGGTCTAAGAACTGAAGCCTCATGACCATTCGATGCGTTTTCGCTTCGCCCAATGGGCTGAAGATTGTTTGGCAGGAAATGAAGAATTTAACCGAAAAATCGTGTTTTCAGATAAAGCTCCTTTCCATCTCGGTGGCTATGTCTATAAGCAAAATTGCTGCATATGGGGTTCAGAGAACCCACACGTGACTATTGAGAAGCCAATGCATCGACAACGAGTGGCTGTTTAGTGTAGATTTTGGGCTGGCGGCATAATTGGGCCATTTTTCTTCGAAAATGTATCCAAAAATTCAAGAGAATTTCGTGGACCACATTTTGTGCCAACAAGACGAAGCCATATGTCACACAGCCGACGCAACCATCCATAAAAGTTTAATGATAAATGTTTCGCAAAGCATCCAGAGACAGTTGAACCGTTGAAACATGAAATCGAGGTTGCCATTGAAGAGATTCGACCCAAAACAATCCAAAATGTACTGAAAATCTGGGATGATGATTGCGGATGATGAGGTACTGCCGAGCCAGTTGAGGTAGTCCTATGAATGACATTTTGATTCTTTATTAAATGTTAAAGTTCAAGAGTTTTCAGTCGTTTAAAATTTAAAATCTTAAATCGTCCACCCTGTAGCATACACGCTGAGCCATTTTTCTTCGAAAATGTATCCAAAAATTCAAGAGATTTTCGAGGACCACATTTTGTGCCAACAAGACGAGGCCATATGTCACACAGCCGAGGCAACCATCCATATCAGTTTAATGATAAATGCTTCGAAAAGCATTCAGAGACAGTTGAAGCGTTGGAACATGAAATTCCAAATTCCATTCGATCCAAAACAATCGAAAATGTACTGATAATCTGGGATGATGAGGTACTGCCGAGCCAGTTGTCATAAAGTTGAGGTAGGTAAAGTCCAAGAGTTTTCAGTCGATTAAAATTTAAAATGTTAAATCGTCAACCCTGTAGCATACACGCTATTACAACGTGGACTAGCCTAGTGTATCT